>CM030360.1:204064090-205273046 GCA_017893485.1 Hemerocallis citrina
CGAACCGTTGACGATTCGAATCGTTCACATTGATCTACATATCTAAATTTGTCTAAATATGTAAAATCAAATCATTTCAAATTCATTTGTTCATCCATTGAATTGTTACAAAATTGTGTGGCTAAAAATCGTTGTTTTTTATAGTCACATGATGGATGGGCAAATAAATTTCAAATGATTTGTGTAACCTCCGTTCCCGCAAATACATATTTCCAAAATATTTTCTGTATTTCGATTAATTATAAATTTATTTTTGTTTTAAGTTCATTTTGGATCTTCTATTAAAATCTTTATAATCTACATTTATATATATTTCGAATGATGATATATTTTAACTTTATTTTCAATTCTTAATAGGTCGACTATTTATATTTTTGCCAAATAAAATATATTACTACTATTTGGATTTTAATAAAGTTGTTAAACTCAAACCCTATTTTGATATATATATATATATATATATATATATATATATATATATATATATATATTATTATTATTATTATTATTATTATTAACTATTATTATTATTAGTACTATTTCTTGATTGATTATTAAAATTCATCTGTTGTTATTGATTAACTTGTGAAAGCCTATAGATCTTAATCTATATTTTATTATTATTGAAGTATGGATTTTATGTATACTATTTGATTTAATTAATTAATATGTACTACTATATTGCTATCTATTATATTTTAACCCAAATCAGATCCAATCTTATTTATTTGTTAATCCATACATTCTATTGTATTTATTAATAGTTGAGTATTAAAGTAATGCACATTATTTGATTTAATTGTTATATTATATTACTATTGATTTATTTGTTCAATTTTTAATCTAAATCCTATTTGTTTTCCCTATTGAATTTTAAACCCAAAACCAATACCAATTCCTATTGAATTTTGACCCTATACCCATTAACCCAAACCCGCTAACCCGCTAATCCAAAATGTAACCCCTGTTTTTCATTTTATGTATTTTGGAGTGTATTTTTCAATTTTTTGTATTTTTATCTCTCTTGTATTTTTTCTGGACCGTATGTTAGAATTATTTCGAATATATATTCATTTTATTTTATTTTGAGCTCCTTGTGATTGTTTGTTCGTCGTTTTGGTTCGTTTTCGCCATTTTGGTTTCTTTTCTTCATTTTTGGCCTCATTAGCTTCATTATATTTTTCCATGGTGATGTGATGGGATTTTGGTGGAGTTTTCCTAAACCTATGATTTTTTATCCCTAATTAGATTTTTCAGGAGCCATAGATTTCACTCTAAATTGTATCCCCATTTGAAATTGACCCAATACCCATTACCAATTGGTATAACTATTACTACATACTAATACCCACAACCCATTAGCCCACATTAATCTCCTAAATATAAACCCTAACACCCCCAAAACCCTAACCCTAATCCTAATTACTCTCTCTCCCTCTCCTACTAATCCCGGCCTCCCCCTTGAGAATTGCTCCCGGCCTCTGCACCTCCCTCCCAAACCGAGCCCCTCCTAGACTCCAATCCGACCACCACTACACACCCTACTCCGGCCACTTCTCCACCTTCCATCACCATACCAAAAACCCTGCAACTCCCTTTCATAGCCGGCACCCAACAAACACCAAAACACCATCAACATCATCACAAACCCTTCTCTTTGTGTTTCTTGAAGAGGGTATTCTCCACTTCGTTCGTCGCATCAAGGAGATTGTTCGTGTGGGAGTTTTTGTTCATGGGTTTGCTTGAATTCGCGTTTGGAGAGAATTCGTTCGTGGGTTTTGCTCCTAGGACTATTTGCATCGTGTTCATCTCCATAACAAGGCAGGTAACTTGTACTACAATTTATTAGGTTGATACAAGTCAAAAAGTTCACATCTAGTGTAGTTGGGTCTAGAGACAACCAAAATTTGTGTTTTCCTTGATGGGTTTTGTCTCTATTGTGATAATTTGGCCATAGATGACTTATGACACCAAACTTGATAGGACAATGACCTAGGATTTACCCAAAACTTGATTTTGATGCATGCATGTGAATATTTGTATGAATGGTGTTTGATTGAATGCCCGTGTGAAATAATAGGTGTAGACATGTTAATAATCCTAAATCATGATGTTTAGATGTGTCGTAGGTTGTATTTCAAGTTTGGATGTGTTTGGATCAATATTCTTGAAGTTATGATGTTCTAGATTTGAAGTGTGAAATCTGTATTTACTAGGTGTTCTGTTTTGATTGCTGTTTTCGTTCATGCTACAGTCCGAATCTTAATTCCAAAATAAAAGATGAATTTTAGATAATTTTGGCTATTTTCAAATCCAACTAGTTTTGCTTTATTTGGATTTCGTATGACTGAGTTATGACTGTTTTAGTACAGACTTGTCGATAATTTCCAGATTCTGTTTTGGGTTAATTTTGTTAACAAACTATTTTCAAGAACTATTCTATACATATTATCTTGATCTAATATTTTATTCAGTGCTTCATTATGATGTTAGGGACTACCCAGATTTTTGATGAATTTTAAAGACAAGTTTTATGTGGTGTTTTATGCTCTTTTATAAAATCCTCTCATGCTGTATTTTGCATACTATTCAGTAAAGCACTCTGTTTTCACTATAATTCCTTATACTGTATGAAAATTCTTTGTGATATATGAAAGTTATTCAATTCTATCTATTTTCATTTCCCTTTGGCGTAATTGGATTTCGATTCACTGGTTGCGAGATATTTTAGTTTTCGTACAGCAGTGTTGAGATTTCTAGATTCGCTAAACTATGTTTTCGTGTTGTTTTCCTATTTTTGATGACGTATCTATTCTTACTGGAATATTATGAAACTTTTTATTTTGAGTCTAGACATATAGGGGATTACCCCAGATTTTTCGTGGAATTATTTGATGAGTTTTCATGCTGTTTTCATGCTTTTGAAGTTGTTCCCCTGTTTTCTGGCTGAACCTATATTTTGTATTCAGATCAGTTTTGAGCTGAGTTGTTGTGAACTAGTATATGACTTATTTATATGCGTTAGATTCGTGTGGATGTTTAGTTTCCAGATCCTGCGACGGATCTAGGTTTGCATTTCTGTAGACACCAGAATCACAGTTTTAGTACTGATCTGTCATGCTGTCCTGATTATGAGCATGCACTATTTTGCTCGTTTATGTGACTGTATATTATCTATGCGTGCTGATTTGTTTCCCTGAACCTAAACTTGATTATACCATGTTAGTTTGACCTTATTTGGTACACATTCAAGTCTGTTGGATAACCATAATAAAAGTAACCAAGCTGGGGCTTATGGGAAAGATCTAGTAGTGAGAAAGCATAGAAATGTGTACTTGGAGGCGGACCATTAGGTTCGAACTGTTACTGTTACTGATTACCTGACTACATGCTTCCCTATAGGAAGGTGTACTCGGAGGCGGACCAATAGGTTCGAACTGTTACTGTTACTGATTACCTGACTGCACACTTCCCTATAGGAAGGTGTACTCGGAGGCGGACCACTAGGTTCGGACTGTTACTTCTACTGTTACTATTACTGATACCTAGTTACACTGCCCTATATGATCCCCTATAAAATCTACAAGCGAAACTTTTTGTTGTACCAACCATGTGATAAAAGTTGGGGCGCATAAAGTGCTACCTAGCTAGTAATACACACAAGACTTTAAGAATATTAAACTGATACTATAGAACTGAATACTGTTAGACTGATACTGTTAGACTGAGACTGTTATACTGAGACTGCTGGACTGATACTGTATACTTTTATCCTGATTCACTGATATACTGAGATACTGTTACTAAAGACTGTTAATTACCTTATGACACTGCCTCTGACATAAACAACTATACTGTTAGGATACTATGCTAGTTGACTGCTATGATATTAGTTAGTTTTCCCATGTACTTGTATCCTACATTATTTGTGACCCGCGACTTGCAATTGAGAGGTACTTGTTTTCTTCTTTTTCCCTTTTTCCTGCAATTTACTTATTACAGATCAGGTTGGTCAGCTGCTAGACGGTAATGGCGAGATGATGTGTTAAGTTGGAAATCTCTGCTTTATTATTATTATTTTCTTTGTTGCTTGAACTGGAATAAAGTGTATTTGGTTTATTTGGATATTATTCTGTATTTGGGCGATGTGACCTAGGATAATTATTTTTCTCCAGACTCTGATTTATTTGAGAATATTGTATTTGGTTCTAAGTAAATTCATGTTGGTAATTTGTTTCAAGTATTCATGAATGGTTGTGCCTTTTGCTTCCGACTCTAATTATATTTGTGATGTGTTGTAAAGATTCTGAAACAGCTTAAGGATGATGAAAATCATTCGCCGGGCTTTTGTTACGTACTCGTATTCCGCATTTTCGGGAAGTGCGGCGTGACAGGGTTTTTAGTGGTATCAGAGCATCAGGTTTGGCTAATGTATTAGTTGCCTACTATATTAGACAAGCTTGGCTCGAACTGGGATTTGTACAACACTTCACCAACCATGCATGCATAAATGAAATATATATACCAACTCAGAATCTGGATGCTAATTGTTTTTGGTTTTGTGCAGACTATGGCTCACAAAGGTTCTACTTCACAGTCGCAGGTTGATTCGATTGAGGCGGTCACTGTTGTGCTTGAGCGGCCGATTAATCAGCAGCAAAACCACAGTGATCTGGTGATGGCTGCCCGAATTCCGCCTCCTATGGTGCCTGTGCAGGCAAATCTTCCGCCTTGCCCAGGGACAGTTACAGATTTTATGAGCCTGCATCCCGATCGTTTTTCCAGCACTGAGACGTCTTTGGAGGCTGAACAGTGGCTGATCCGGACTGAGCGCTTGTTGTTGGCAGCTCGTGTTGTAGAGGCTGATCGGGTGGACGTTGTTTGCATCCAGTTGGTGGATTTGGCTCATATTTGGTGGATGGCTGAGTCTGAGCATCTTGAAAGGCCTATTGCTTGGGCTACTTTTACTCGGGAATTCTTGGAGAAGTTCTTCCCTACTAGTACTCGAGTTGAGATGGAACAGCAATTTCTGGCCCTAAAACAGGTTAAGTCATTGTTCCATTTTGGATTTGTTACAATATTGCATGGACAATTATGAATGTTGTAACATGGACTTTCTTGCAACAGGGTTCCAGGACAGTGGATGAGTACGCTGCTGAGTTTACTAGGCTTAGCCGCTTCGCTACCGTTCTTGTGGCAACCGAAGAGGATAGCGCTCGTAGATTCACAAATGGACTTGAGCAGGATATCAAGAGGCATCTGGTCTCTCTTCGTCTACGTACATATGCTGAGCCTCTTGAGGCAGCTTGAGCTCAAGAGTAGGCTCGTGGTGGTTCGTCTTATTCTCAGCAGATTGTTCCCGCTGCTGCTACTAGGTCTTCTGGTGGTCCTGTTCGGAAGTTTGGGCATGCCTATCCTGTCAGGGCAGCTTCTTACTCTTCTGCTGGTTCTCAGAGGGGTGATTTTTGTGACTTCTGCCAGGTGTCTGGGCATGACCACAAGAATTGTTGGTGCATCAACCGTCAGTACTTTAGGTGCGGCGCCGCTGATCATTCTGTGTGGGATTGTCCCCAACCGTTTCAACAGATGGCTCTTCCAGCCAGAGGTCCTGTACAGCAGGCAGTTCCAGCTCGTGGTCCAGTTAGGCCACCGCTTCCTCCTCAATGCCAGATTATCGGTCAGACGACCGCTGTTCCAAGGAGAGGTCAAGCTTTCAACTTGACTGCTGCAGATGCTGAGACCGCTGAAGGAGTTGTGGCAGGTATATCTTGTTTTGTTGTTTTGTTCCTTTGGTTTATTTCTTTTAGTCTTGCTTGTTTCCTTCAGTTATCTTCCCCGCATTGTTTTTTTCCCCTCACCCTTGATCTTCTATGCTTTTCTCCTTATCTTTGATTTCTTTTAGGTATCATCCTTGTTTGCTCTTTCCTGCCTATGTTCTTTTTTATTCTGGGGCAACCCATTCTTTTATCTCCTCTCAATTTGTCGCTCGCCATCAGTTAGAATGCAGCAACATGTCAGAGGCTTGGAACATCATGACAGGTGGTGGAGTTTTCAGTTGTTCCCGTGAGTGCAGGCAATGTTCCGTTGTTATTGGGGACGCAGATTTCAAAGCCAACCTGATTATAATTGGAAATTCAGGATTCGACGTTATTCTAGGTATGGATTGGCTGGGTGAAGCCCATGTCTTCATTGATTGCTGTGCCAAGAAAGTTGTCTTCAGAATTCCAGATCGAGCAGAATTTGAGTTTCATGCCGGAGAGTCTTCTCTTGGTCGAGCAAAGACTGCAGTTGAGCAGGTGGATTGTGCGATGGAATTGCACTCAGTCTGTGAGGTTGTGCCTCTCGTAGTTCGGGATTTCATGGATGTTTTTCCAGATGAGTTGCCTGGCTTACCCCCTGATATGGAAGTGGAGTTTAGTTTTGATGTTCAACCTGGAACAGAGCCGATATCAAAGAGTCCCTACAGGATGGCACCGGTTGAGCTGGCAGAGCTTAAGGTGCAGATTCAGCAGTTGCTTGATTTGGATTTCATCAGACCTAGTGTTTTGCCTTGGGGTGCTCCGATCCTTTTTGTTGATAAGAAGGATGGTAGTCGTCGTTTGTGCATGGATTATCGAGAACTGAACAGAGTTACCGTGAAGAATCGGTACCCATTGCCCAGGATTGATGATTTGTTTGATCAGCTGAGTGGGGCTGCTATTTTCTCGAAGTTGGATCTTCGTTTTGGATATCACCAAGTCAAGGTGAAGGCTGCAGATATACAGAGGACTGCTTTCAGGACTAGATACAGGCACTATAAGTATCTTGTGATGTCGTTCAGGATCACGAACGCGCTGGTTGTATTCATGAGTCTTATGAACCGAGTTTTCTCTCAGTACTTGGACAGATTCGTGGTGGTCATCATTAATGACATTTTGGTGTATTCTCAGAATCGGGAAGATCATGCTGAGCATCTTAGAGTGGTTCTGCAAACTTTGAGAGAGAATCATCTCTATGGGAAACTTAGCAAGTGCGAGTTTTGGCTCGACAGGATTTCTTTCTTGGGGCACATTGTTTCTGGCGATGGTATTTCTGTGGATCCTGCTAAGATTGAGGCTGTGAAGGATTGGCCTATTCCCAAGTCAGTTTCAGAAGTCAGGAGTTTTCTTGGTTTGGCTGGCTATTATCGGAAGTTCGTCCAGGATTTTTCGAAGATAGTAGGACCTTTGACTAAATTGACTGGGAAGGATCAGAAGTTTTGTTGGTCTGATGAGTGCAATGAGGCTTTCGTTGAGTTGAAGAACAGATTGACGTCAGCGCCTGTGTTGACTATTCCAGATGGTTCAGGCGAATTTGTGATTCACTGTAATGCTTCTGGTAAGGGTCTTGGAGCAGTTCTTATGCAGAAGGGCCGTGTTGTTGCGTATGCATCGAGGCAGTTGAGGCCGCATGAGAAGAACTATCCTACTTATGACTTGGAGTTAGCGGCAGTGATCTATGCTTTGAAGCTATAGAGACACTATTTACTGGGAGAACGAGTGGAGATCTTTACAGACTACAAAAGTCTCAAGTACGTCTTCACCCAGAAGGAGTTGAACTTGAGGCAAAGGCAATGGTTGGAACTTATGGCCGATTACGACACCAGTTTGCAATACCATCCTGGTAAAGTAAACTTGGTGCCTGATGCTTTGAGCAGGAGACCAGCAGTTATGTTCTTGACTCAGCAGAGAGATCTTATTGAGCAGATGAGGAGGTTGGATCTTGATTTTGTGTTGCCGAGTTCTGGTCAGAGTTGTTTGGCGCTCCAGCTACAGTCGTCTCTTGTTGAACAAATTAAAGAAGCGCAGGCTAGTGATGCGCAGTTGCAGAAATTTCGAGCTGAGGATGAGTCTGGGTCCAGGACGGACATGGTTATTCATTCAGATGGTTCTCTTCGTTTTGGTTCCCGGTTATGTGTCCCTAAGGGTGAAGTTCGTCAGAGGTTGCTTGAAGAAGCTTATCAGTCTTCGTATTCTATCCATCCCGGCGGTACTAAGATGTATCGGGATTTGAAGCTTTATTTCTGGTGGCATGGTATGAAGAGGGCTGTTTCTCGGTTTGTTTCTCAGTATTTGGTCTGTCAGCAGGTTAAGGCAGAACATCAGAGAACCGCTAGACTTCTTCAATCGCTTCCTATTCCAGAGTGGAAGTGGAAATATATTACCATGGATTTTGTAACTGCTTTGCCGAGGAGTTCGAAGGGTCATAATGCTATTTGGGTGATTGTTGACTGTTTGACGAAGAGTGCTCACTTCATTCCTTTTCGTGTCGGTCAGTCTATTGAGAGCCTTGCTGAGAGGTACATGTAAGAGATTGTTAGACTTCATGGGGTTCCAGTCAGCATTGTATCCGACAGGGATACGAGATTCAGATCTCAGTTTTGGTAGAGTCTTCAGAACAGTTTGGGGAACAAATTAAAGTACAGTACAGCTTTTCATCCCCAGACTGATGGACAGTCAGAGCAGACTATTCAGATTCTTAAGGACATGTTGAGGTCTTGCATGCTTCAGTTTGGTGGGTCTTGGGAGGATCATTTGCATCTTGTAAGTTCTCGTACAATAACAGCTTTCAAGCCAGTATTAAAGCTGCTCCATTCGAGGCACTCTATGGACGGAAGTGCAGGTCACCAGTGTGCTGGGATGACATTGGTGAGAGAAAGTTGTTGGGTCCAGAGTTGATCACCAAGACAGTTGATGCAGTGGTTCAGATCAGGAAGCACTTATAGGCAGCTCAGGACAGGCAGAAGCGATAGGCTGATGTCCATCGTAGGGTTTTGGAGTTTGTTGCTGGTGACCATGTTTTTCTCAAGGTATCGCCCTGGCGCGGTGTCATTCGGTTCGATGGCGGGGGCAAGCTTAGCCCGAGGTCTATTGAACCGTTTGAGATTTTGGAGCAAGTAGGCAAGGTGGCCTACCGTCTCGCATTGCCGCCAGCTTTATCAGGAGTGCACGATGTTTTCCATGTCTCACAACTCAGGAGGTATATCCGAGATGAGAGCCACGTGATCGACTATTCTGAGTTGACCGTTCGGCCGAATTTGACTTGTGAGATTTCGTCAGTTGCTATTATGGATCGGCGGGAGAAAGTGCTTAAGAATAAGGTCATCAAGCTGGTTCGTGTCGCTTGGAATCCTCACTCGCCTGGTGAGTCAACTTGGGAGTTGGAGAAGGAAATTCAGCAGAAGTTTCCTCATTTGTTTGAGTAGTTGCTTTGATTTTGTTTTGTCTTTTTCTTTGTTTTTGGGGTTACCCTATGTATCTTTCTTTTGAATTTCGAAGACGAAATTTTTCTATTACGTGGATAGGATTGTAACCCCTGTTTTTCATTTTATGTATTTTGGAGTGTATTTTTCATTTTTGTGTATTTTTATCTCTCTTATATTTTTCTGGACCGTATGTTGGAATTCTTTTCAATATATATTCATTTTATTTCATTTTGAGCTCCTTGTGATTGTTTGTTCGTTGTTTTGGTTCGTTTTCGCCATTTTGGTTTCTTTTCTTCATTTTTGGCCTCATTAGCTTCATTATATTTTTCCATGGTGATCTGATGGGATTTTGGTGGAGTTTTCCCAAACCTATGATTTTTGACCCCTAATTAGATTTTTCAGGAGCCATAGATTTCACTCTAAATTGTATCCCCATTTGAAATTGACCCAATACCCATTACCCATTGGTATACTATTACTACATACTAATACCCACAACCCATTAGCCCACTTTAATCTCCTATATATAAACCCTAACACCCCCAAAACCCTAACCCTAAACCTAATTACTCTTTCTCGCTCTCCTACTAATCCCGTCCTCCCACTTGAGAATTGCTCCTAGCCTGTGCACCTCCCTCCCAAACCGAGCCCCTCCTAGACTTCAATCCGACCACCACTACACACCCTACTCCGGCCACTTCTCCACCTTCCATCACCATACCAAAAACCCTACAACTCCCTTGCATATCCGGCACCCAACAAGCACCAAAACACCATCAACATCATCACAAACCCTTTCTCTTTGTGTTTCTTGAAGTAAGTATTCTCCACTTCGTTCGTTGCATCAAGGAGATTGTTCGTGTGGGAGTTTTTGTTCATGGGTTTGCTTGGATTCACATTTGGAGAGGATTCATTCGTGGGTTTTTCTCCAAGGGCTATTTGTATCGTGTTCATCTCCATAACAAGGCAAGTAATTTGTACTACAATTCATTAGGTTGATACAAGTCAAAAAGTTCACATCTAGTGTAGTTGGATCTAGAGACAACCAAAATTTGTGTTTTCCTTGATGGGTTTTGTCTCTATTGTGATAATTTGGCCATAGATGACTTATGACACCAAACTTGATAGGACAATGACCTAGGATTTATCCAAAACTTGATTTTGATGCATGTATGTGGATATTTGTATGAATGGTGTTTGATTGAATGCCCATGTGAAATAATAGGGGTAGACATGTTAATAATCCTAAATCATGATGTTTAGATGTATGGTTGGTTGTATTTCAAGTTTGGATGTGTTTGGATCAATATTCTTGAAGTTATGATGTTCTCGATTTGAAGTGTGAAATATGTATTTACTGAGTGTTCTGTTTTGATTGCTGTTTTCGTTCATGCTACAGTCCGAATCTTAATTCCAAAATAAAAGATGAATTTTAGATAATTTTGTCTATTTTCAAACCCCACTGGTTTTGCTTGGTTTGGATTTCGTATGACTGAGTTATGACTGTTTTAGTACAGACGTGTCGATAATTTCCAGATTCTATTTTGGATTAATTTTGTTAACAAACTATTTTCAAGAACTATTCTATACATATTATCTTGATCTAATATTTTGGTCAGTGTTTCATTATGATGTTAGGGACTACCCAGATTTTTGATGAATTTTAAAGACATGTTTAATGTGGTGTTTCATGCTCTTTTATAAAATTCTCTCATGCTGTATTTTGCTTACTGTTCAGTAAAGAACTCTGTTTTCACTATAATTTCTTATACTGTATGAAAATTCTTTGTGAAATATGAAAGTTTGTAAATTGTATCTATTTTCATATCCCTTTGGCGGAATTGGATTTCGATTCACTGGCTGTGAGATATCTTAGTTTTCGTACAGCAGTGTTGAGATTTCCAGATTCGCTAAACTATGTTTTCGTGTTGTTTTCGTATTTTTGATGACTTATCTATTCTTACTGGAATATTATGAAACTTGTTATTTTGAGTCTAGACATATAGGGGATTACCCCAGATTTTTAGTGGAATTATTTGATGAGTTTTCATTCTGTTTTCATGCTTTTGAAGTTGTTCCCCTGTTTTCTGGCTGAACCTAAATTTTGTATTCAAATCAGTTTTGAGCTGAGTTGTTGTGAACTAGTATGTGACTTATTTATATGCGTTGGATTCGTGTGGATGTTTAGTTTCCAGATCCTTCGACGGATCTAGGTTTGCGTTTCTGTAGAGACCCGAATTACTGTTTTAGTACTGATCTGTCATGCTGTCCTGATTATAAGCATGCACTATTTTGCTCGTTTATGTGACTGTATATTATCTATGCGCGCTGATTTGTTTCCCTGAATCTAAACTTGATTATACCATGTTAGTTTGAACTTATTTGGTACACATTCAAGTCTATTGGATAACCATAATAAAAGTAACCAAGCCGGGGCTTATGGGAAAGATCTAGTAGTGGGAAAGCATAGAAATGTGTACTTGGAGGCGGACCAATAGGTTCGAATTGTTACTGTTACTGATTACCTGACTACATGCTTCCCTATAGGAAGGTGTACTCGGAGGCGGACCAATAGGTTCGAACTGTTACTGTTACTAATTACCTGACTGCACAATTCCCTATAGGAAGGTGTACTCGGAGGCGGACCACTAGGTTCGGACTGTTACTGCTCCTGTTACTGTTACTGATACCTAATTGTACTGCCCTATATGATCCCCTACGAAATCTACAAGTGAAACTGTTTGTTGTAGCAACCATGTGATAAAAGTTGGGGGCGCATGAAGAACCTAGCTAGTAATACACACAAGACTTTAAGAACATTGAATTGATACTGTAGAACTGAATACTGTTGGACTGATACTGTTATACTGAGACTGTTGGACTGATACCATATATTGTTATCCTGATTCACTGATATACTGAGATACTGTTACTAGAGACTGTTAATTACCTTATGACACTGCCTTTGACATAAACAACTGTACTGTTAGGATACTATGCTAGTTGACTGCCATGATATTAGTTAGTTTTCCCATGTGCTTGTATCCTACTTTATTTGTAACCCGCGACTTGCAATTGACGGGAACTTATTTTCTTTTTTCCCCTTTTTCCTGCAATTTACTTATTATAGATCAGGTTGGTCAACTGCTAGACGGTAATGGCGAGAGGATGTATTAAGTTGGAAATCTCTGCTTTATTATTATTATTTTCATTGTTGCTTGAACTGGAATAAAGTGTATATGGTTTATTTGGATATTATTCTGTATTTGGGCGATGTGACCCAGGATACTTGTTTTTCTCCAGACTCTGATTTATTTGAGAATATTGTATTTGGTTCCAAGTAAATTTCTGTTGGTAATTTGTTTCAAGTATTCATGAATGGTTGTGCCTTTTGCTTCCGACTCTGATTATATCTGTGATGTGTTGTAAAGATTCTGAAACAGCATAAGGATGATGAAAATCATTCGCTGGGCTTTTGTTACGTACTCGTATTCCGTATTTTTGGGAAGCGGGGCATGACACAAAATCACTCCATATCTCCACTAACAGCACAATCCCCTCGTTTTACTCCTAATCACTCATCTTCACGTGTCCAATGTTCTTCTCCTATCCCCAACTAACCCCTTAATCCCCTAATTATCTAATTAAAACCTCAAAACTATTCATCTTCCCTTTCACTGTTCAAACCCAACCCCTTCACCCCCTCATCTCCCCCGTTCAACCCCGACCAACCCCAACCCCAATACTGTGCAACCCCCTTCTCCATCTTCCTCATCCCTGACTCTTTCTCACCCGACCACCATTACTACAACTCCACCCGCATCGTCATCCCCGATCACCCACCACGTCACTGCCCTGCCTTCACCACCCTCGCCCTCGCTATTGCCTACACTTCGTCCCGATCCCCCCTCATCCCCCGTGAACCCATCGCCTCACCTTCATCCTCGTCCTCCATCCTCGATGCCCATTGTCCTCGTCAGCCGTCCCTACAGTCAGCAACCCAAGACTGCACCACCACAGTCCACTATCGTCGATGCCATCATCCCCGTGTCCCACCTCTGCTCCTCCAAACCCACTTGCCATGCTCGCCATCACCGATCATGCTCATCTACAGTCGCCGCCTACTCCTCAGTCGATGCTACCTTTGACCTCCAATCATCCTCTCCACCTTGCCGCACCGCCTTGCTACATCCGCAATCGCAGTGCACTACCGCCCGCCATCGAAGTCGAGCCAAAGCCGCAAGCCCCAGTTGTTTACTGTTCTTGCATTGTTGTTGTTGGATTTTTGCTGTGGTTGTTGTGCACGTGTGCACGTGCATTGCATGTGTGTACGTGCATTGTACGTGTTGTCCTGTGATGTGCCTTTCTTGCTGTTGGCGCCTTGTTGCCCTTGTTGTTGTTCTCTTCGTGCACGTGAGTTGCACGTGTTCCCACCGCTTTTCGTTCATTCGCTCATAACTAATCCAATCAGGCAAGTCACTACTCTCTTGAATTGCATACTGTGTCAAATTCAAGGTTTTTATTGAAACTCCAGAAATAGATCATGAATTGTTATCATATTTTTATATTGTTTATCTTCCGTCAAGTATATTGAGGGTTTACACGAGCTAACCCAAGATATTCTTGACTTCGTGCCATTATTGACTCTAACATACCGAATCTTTCATGTATTCATGTAGTATTGATAATAGAAGTTATTCATGCATAACACCGCACAAAAAAATATTGTAGAATTGATTATTAGGTTGTTGTACTTGAATGATTGATTGATGTCTCGTCCTATTGTTACTTCTATTGATACCATCGTTTATCGAATTTCTCTAAATTGCATAATGTATTAATTGCATCGATAAAATGCGTAACAAGCCGGGGTTTAAGGGTTGAATTTAGTAGTGGACAATATAGAGATTGTACTCAGAGGAGGAGTCTGTATTTCTTTATTTATCGGTCATATCGATCATCGATTGAATGCAGATTACTGATTACAGTATCTCGATTAATTCGTGCATCGGTCATCGATCATCGGTCATTAAATCATCGGCATTATTATTTATCGTTGACGATTACAGGATCTATAAAGTACACCACTAGAGTCTAAACGAAAATTATTGTATACATCGAACCTGTGGTATGGAACGCAGTACTACGTGCATTAGTTAGGCTAAAAACTAATAGACTTAAAAATTGACACAATATTGACACTACATCTTGAACATCGTCATTGCTATTGATATTGAACATTGCTTAGCGATATTGACATCGACCATTGAATGTTGACATCGAATATTGACATATCGTTTATTGTTATACCCATCGCATTGTTACCATTGATATTGATTATTGCTATCGTCCATTGTTATTGATTCATATTGTTATATTGAATTCATTGTTATATCGTATTTACATTGTTCATTGCTTTTTCTACTTGTTGTCCATGACTTGTTCTAAGGACAATTTTTTCTCCTCTTTTTAGATGAGGTATTCACGGGTGATCAAGGAGAGTTACCTGCAGGACTTGGAGAACAGTCTTTCTGAGGATTTATTGCTTTCTAGATTGATCGTATTTTATTGGAATTCTTGTGTTGAGTTTTATTAAACATTGTATTATGGTTTTTGACCCAGAGATTGTTATTTTGTTCCAGAAGTTAGATTATCGTATTTGGTTATTCCATGTTTTATTCCAAGTATTGTTATTCATGTCATTGTTCTTTTATGCATGCATGATTGTATTTATCTTACTATATTGTTAAGTTGAACAATAACAGCTTATGGATGACGCAAGTCATTCGCTGGGCCAATGTCACACGCTTGTGTTCCATGTTTTTGGGAAGCGTGGCATGACAATTTGATTTTACATATTTAGACTAATTTAGATGTGTAGATCAATGTGAACGGTTCAGATCGTCAATACAAAGACGGGAAGGCCGAGTGCACACGGAGGCCTAGTGCACAACGGAAGAGGACTCTCTCTCTCTCTCTCTATGTATGTATGTATATATATATATATATATATATATATATATATATATATATATATATATATATGGAAACATGGACTTTTATACCCCAATTTATAATTATTTTTCACCATATACTAATGGAAACATGGACTTTTATTTACAACTAATTATTTTCATACTATTCAAATTTCATCTATATAATTGTTGATTTACTGTTTACAAGACTTTTCATATGTTGTATTGTTCTGAAGACATGCCGTAGGCACATGGCCACGTGCAAATCTGGTATATATATATATATATATATATATATATATATATATATTCCATTGCAAACACTATTGTAGCGTTTGCAAACATGAAACAACTTAACCCGTCAATGACAATGACGGGTTAAGGCATATTAAAAATGAACCTGTTGTTTTCAAACAACGGATTCATTTTAACTTATCTCGTCGCTGTCAATGACGGATTAAGTGGTTTGCACGTTTGCAAATACCTCAGTACGTTTGCAATGAAAGATTTCCCATATATATATATATATATGGTAAGTGTGGGTATGTGTGGCAACACCATTGTTCAAAAAAAATCTCAAAAATTATATATACTAGTAATTTACACGTGCGATGCACGTCTTTATAAATATAGTTTTTTTAAAGTAAAAATTCGGATGTTGTCACTCCCCACTTCCCACTATAAGGAAGTATGGGCATGCAATTGCGGCGAATGATATAAGTACACCAACTCATATCACTCATAAGCTCTACAATACCAGTAAGTTCAACAACACAGGTAACAATAATAATCACATGAACAATGATAGAATACAATAATCAATATTTGATATACAGAAAATTCGGGTCAAATACCCGAGAATAAATAATGCAATAAACAGTTTATTACAATGAAGTGGTAGAGAAATAGTTGTAGCAATTTCTTCTAGAGAGTCTGATCATCAAGTTCCTTCTGTAATCATCACATGTACTTATATAAATGTTAACTCAAAGAAAATAGAAAAGTACCCATTAAAGCAAGTTTCGGGCGGCAAGTAGCAACAAGCAGTAAAATGGTAAAGATAATAAGAGATAACATGGAAGGAACAAGAATTAGCCGTGCAATTACTGAAAAATAGTACAATACAATATGGAAGGAAGCAAGGAACTGGAACAATATGATAATGTAAGCAACAACTGTAAACTAGTGTGTTCAAGACTTCAAAGTATAATCATTTGGTAACCCAGGATCAGTTAATCAATAATCATGTAATCAAGAATCAGGAATCATGTAATCATGTGATCAAGAATTATGTAATCAAGAATTAAGAATCATGTAATTAAGAATTATGTAATCAAGAATCAAGAATCATGTAATCATGTAATCAAGAATTAAGAATCATGTAATCAAGAATCAAGGTTAATGTCAATCTCGAGTTTATCACTTTTATTAACTTATCTAATTCACGCAATCATGTGTCACAAACCACAAGTTCGGGTATATATCAATCATGTGACATTTAGAATTAAGTAGTGGACTCTATAGGATTATGTACTCGGGTCTTCTAGTGATAGTATCAATAAACAAGACATGTAACCAAGAATCTTGTAATCAAGAATCGTGTAATCAAGAATCAAGAATCTAGAATCTAGAATCTAGAATCAAGAATCACATTCCGGGAAACACGAGCCCCCTTTCGAGTATACTCCCTAATATTGTCTAATCACTTTAGGATTTCCTGATACTCAATGTATCACATGCATGCCACCTCATCAATTGCTCATTTATTAAATGAGCAAGTTGCTCATATCCCTTTTACTATATATATCTATATATATATATATATATATATATATATATATATATATATATATATATATATATTGACTGAATCATATATAATATATATGTATGGATACTTGTATGCATTTTACATGTATATGTGTATGTATATGTTTATATGTATATATATTTGTATGTGTACATATGTGATTGAATTGTATTGAAGTGGATTGTACATATACATACATATGTATAATTAGAGTGTACGTAAGTATATATGTGTACTATTGTAGGCATGTGTAAGAGACTCATACCAAACTAAATAAAAATCCCCCACTCTATTTCCCTTCCCCATTTCCTTCTCCTCATTCTCCATCGACCTATCCTCCTCCCCATCCTCAAGCCACCAAAACCCAAAATCTCCATGGCCGAAATCCAAATCCCCATCTCCATCTCAAATTTTCACCCAAAAATCTTCACCTCCATCTTCTTCTACTTCTACTACTCTCCATCCTCTTCTACTACCTTCTTCATGTGATGAGAAAAGAAAGAGAGAAGAGGGTGGTTTTTTTTGAATTTCTTATGGGTTCTTGGAATTGTGGAAAAGAAGAAATTAAGAGGAGGAGCAAGATTGGAGCAAGGGAAGCCATGGTCCTTCAATCAACATTTGGGTGTGTGTTTTCTAAACTTTTTCCTATTAAATTTGTGTTGATTTAAAATTTGCAATTAAGATGCTTGTTTGAATGCTTGTTAGTAGTAGACATGGAGTAGAAATTTTTGTGCTTGAAATTTTTGGCTTGAATGGGAAGTTGTGGTAGAATTGCAATTTTGAGCTTAAGAACTTAGTTATGTTTGGAAATTTGTAACTTGGTGATGCATTAGAATTTTGATTCCAAATTTTTAGTAGTTGACCTTGAATATGTATAGAGCAAGCTTGAATTATTTCGTATTTTTCGGATTTTATTTGGGGGGTTTACGAAATTCATTTCCAAAACAACGAGTTAAGGAAATTCTGAGCAGCGTGTCGAGTTCAAAATTCGTAACTCAATATCTATAAGGAATTTTGAGTCGGAACCTGAAAGGAAAAGTTAGATGTATATGTTATAAAAATGCATTCCAAATTTTAGAATATTTTGAATTTATTTTCTATTTTTAATATATTTGTTTGTTCGACTGGTTGAGGGGAAAAATTGCAGCTAAGTAGATAGAAGTGTGAACTTTGAAAAATTGTATCTCTCAATTGGTATGGAATTTTGTGATGAAATTTAGAATGTGGCATATTGTATATGTCTACTATTAGTGTACCTAATTTGAGAATTTTTGAAAAATATTTAATACCCTATTTGATCGTTACAAAATAGCGCAGCATGAAGGAGAGTTGCTGTCTCTGTGTTGTGATGGCTGATTTTTTATCCATGTTCAGAATTGCATAACTCCTAGGATATTATGAGTTAGGAGCTAAAATTTTGGATTATTGCTCTTGTATATGTCTAGTTATTTAATCTAAAATTTTATAAGCATTGGACCTGTGGTTGAATCGATATTGATTTTTGAGTACGGTATGTTCAGTTCAGTCCAATTTTAAGTAATCAGTAAATTCGCGTAATTCTGGAAGTGTGTGATGAGAATTCGGAAGAATGATCAACTAGAGAATCGTAGTAGAGAGTCGTAGATTTCCAAAATATCTGCAATCATGCAATTCTAGTTTGTGTAGAAAAAGTTATGATTTTTTTTTGGTTGGGGGCAGATTCAGTCTTAGTTTTCGTAGAAAAACTCATTTCCTGTGTGTATGCTGATAGAGATTGAAGTTTTTGAGGACATTATTGGATGAATTTGTGGATGTGTCCAACTAGGAAGTTGTAGTAGACACTCCCACCTTTCCTTAGAATCCCGAATCGAGTAATTCCGATGAGTGAGCAAATTTTTATACTATTGGAAAAGTGCAGCAAGTGCAGAAAGGAATGTACAGCTGAGAGTGTATTGGGTTTTTATAGTATCAAGATGATTGAATTTGAGGAAATTGTTAACTAGAATGTTATAGCCTAAGGTCTTAGCTTTCCAAAATGGGTGGTATCAAGCAATTCTGAATTATATCTTGAAAGATATGGGTGTTGCAAGTTCGGCAACCTGTTGCCTTGATCGATTTCAAGCATGTATTAACGCAGGGGACTTGAGTTCTATCTCTACTACTATAATGGGAGAGCCCCTTAGTCAGTAACCCAAGTCAGTAACCCAACCCGTTCAACGCACGGGTTGGGTTACTTTGGTAAATATTTTCGAAAGTGGATCAGTTTGGAAATTATTTTCTTCTTACTCATGGACTAACGTTGGTAAATATTTCCGTCAGTGGACCTGTTTGGTAAATATTTTCGAAAGTAATCAGTTTAGAAATTATTTTCTTTTTACCCTTTTCATTATCCTCCAATTTTTTCCACGTGCACGTGTGCACGTGTATGATACTAGTAGGGAATTTAAGGGATTTGTCAACTAGGGCCCTAGGGGATTACAGTAGAGTCTACTACCCTTCTGGAAAACCAAAATTTTGTTGGATTTCGATGAGTGTGGCTCGAGTCGCCATCACAGCTTATGATTGGAAGATTGATGAGAAATTTCTCTGCATGACAAAGTATGGTGACCATGAGTTATTGAATTTAAGATATTTTTGGCACTTCATTTGGGACTTAGACAAGTTTTCCGTGCTTAGTACTCATCGTGGACATGAGTGAGTTGAGATTATGCTTGTATGGTCGATCTTGCGATCTGGTGTCTTGATGCTGGAGTCTGTCAATGGTCAGAGGATTGGTGTTTGTGTATGTTGCCTTCATTCACAATTTTTATGTATCTTTTGGGCGTCGCTGGACTACTCGCTGAGAGTCACGGGTTGGGGTTATGGTCGATGACCTGTGAAGGTATTGGGAATCGGTGAGTGTGATTCCAGTGATTATTTTTATTTTGATAGACCAGTCAGGCTCGACATTGTTGATCAACACCATGTATGATTTTTGAAAGTGCTGGACAGATCCATCCACCTTTAGAAGTGGTCCCTTTTGCATGTTCATGACTTGTCCTCAACTCTCAAGTGTTGGATTGAGAGTTATGGGGTATTTCTATACCTCAATACTTGTTATTTTGGTATCTTAGATTGTTAAGATACGGGTAGTGACTTGAACGACATTTGAGTCGCCAACCTTATCTAAGTTAGTTGCCTACACTTATCAACCATTAGGCCAACGTGGGGACTTCTGCCTTAACGATTGAAAGTGACTAACTCGGGCGCCGATGAAATCATGGGAGATGATCACGAGTCGAGTTTGAGGTCGAGACTTTATGGGGGAAGTGGCGTGCAAGTGATCGCGTCACCAGAGCCGCAGGTTGATATACAGGAACGAGGGTTTCTAGTAGGGAAACTGCTTGAGACTAGGCATAACTTAGACTAGGGATCAGTTGGTGACCATGCCCTTATAACATGTCCAGATAGACTTAACATTAGTTAGATTTTGCCGTCACCTATAAACTGCATTAGTTTCTAGCGACTAGTAGTCGGGTGTTGTACTCTCCTATCATTAGGGATACGTGCTGCGGTGCGTATCTTGCACTATTGATTCCTTAAGTACCGTGGTAAGAACGGGATGGGATTTCCTGGCGAATAGGGGGAATTAGACATTCGAGGCCATCAAGTTCTATGCTGGTGGACACGAACGGGTCACATGGGCTGCGATCCTGTGAATCTTTGGCACCATAGGTATGCTACTGTGTATCTTTAAGTTCGTCACGGCTTTTGAGTGCAGTCCGAGAGTCGGGCACTAGTGGCAAACCGAGACACTGCTAAGTGACTGCAGAAACGGATGTGACCGATTAATCTGCAACCTCATCAATCACGATCTATCTATCAGGAACAGGACCATTACAAGAGTAGGATGCATGGTGAGGGTTCAAAACCCTGAACTTGGAAACAACGACTTGATTTGGAAAATATGTAGTATGGGATGCATACATTTTCAAAGTCTCGCTTAGATTTAGTTTAAGTACATCCTGACCTGTGCATTAGATTACTAGGGCTTATCGTACATGGACACCCTTGACCCGACTCTACTTTCCTTCCTTTTAGTCACTTTTCTATTTGCATTCAATCATGATTTGTCTAGTTCAGAGATCGGTGTTTTCTTGTCAACATTGCGTCAGTAGAATTACTGACGTGCCCACTCACTTAGGTACTAGATACCGGGTCACGAGTGTAGGAGAACCCAAGACCAGCAGGGCATCCAAGTGGAGTGGCAGTGTACATGCCTACCATTCGAGCAAATGCTGGAACATCAGAGTAGTGCAGCGGGAGGTCCGAGACACAGGGCGCATATCAGGGAAGCAGCATGACCGCTCGGTGGAGCTTCTAGTAGAAAGTTGTTGGTTACCGTTCTGGTTGGCAGACGGTAATCGTTACATTGTAGTATCTGTAACAAGTTAATATAATTTGTATTCCTTGTTCAAGAACAAGATAATGGTGGTAATTATTGATATAATGATCTTATTTGGCATAAAAGTTCTTAAATTTCCATGTTATTTACTGTGTTGAGAAGCATTTGATGGAAAAGATTCTGGTTGTGTCACAGATATCCGGTAACGGGGGTCCAGGGCATTACACCCGGCTCACTATCTTTTAAAATAATTAAACAGGAACATGTAGTCGGTACGACTTGTGGAATAGTGATATCAAGATAGTTAATCAAGAATCAAGGAAAATATCAATGGCGGTAATCATGAGTATGAGAGGTGAAACAGGTACATGTATCGAGGGTAGTTATCATGGAATTATCAAGTGGTATGAAATGCATTATATGAGAAAACTCTATATATGGGTACAAGTTATTATTACAAGAACAACAATACATATAGTTAAATCATACAACTATAATTAGGACAACAGTACATGTATGTATTTAAACACACTTTCCCGCTTCTACGAAAATGTGAATCCAGTTTCGTCAGAGATTCTAAAAAGTAGACTCTCTACCGGTTCCAACGGTTATTCATATAATATATTCTAAGAACAGTAGATAGGTCTATCAGTCTATTCTTTACTAGTTTCGTGTTCAAGCAATAATATACGGTCAAGTTCTCGGGGTTATAACTTTACTGTAAAATCCTTATTTAATTCTACAAAAATAATAATGTGTGTGTATTAGTAAGCATGATTTTATCAGTTCATAATAATAATAGTAGGTTGCATTATTAACTAGTTTACTAGATGACGCATTTTAAAAAAATATAATCTGAATACTTCGATGTTACAGTACAAAAATTCTAATATCTTGCAATCTACTAATCGGATTGAGAAATCGTAAGATGTTCTAGATTCTAGACTTAGAGGGCTACAATTCGTATGTGCAAAGTTGTTCAATTTAGTATATTGGAAACTAGGTCGAATTCCCAGTATAAATTCAGGCAAATGATAGGACAGAGTTATTTGATATTCGATAACACGATTCGAAGTATGTTAATGGTTGAAAATTTGAATCAATAGCATCGAATAAGTAACTAGACAAGAAAATATGACGATAACTAGGTTACTTGCGTAGAGTTCAAGAAACACTTGTCTTTGTTGATGGTTACAATCGTGGCGATGACCACAGGAAGAGGAAGAAGCGACATCGGCGATAACAACTCAATGATAGTGAGAATGGCAACGGGCAACGATGGCGAATGACGGTACACATGGCAGTAAGCAAGAGCTACGAAAAACAACAAGCATGAGTAACGAAAGCAATAAGTAAATCGGAAACGCGAGGCATCGACTACGACATCAACAAAAGCTTGGTGGTTACGGTGGCTGGTTGCGGAGTGAAACACAACAAGGTGGTTGGGATGGTGGCGCGCAGGGTGGCACACAGTTGCAGCAGCAAGGAGGAAGTCAGGGGTGAGGTGGGCTCGGGGTTGCAGTGGAGGTGATGACAGTGATGGGTTGCGGGGGAGGTGGGGTGTGGCGGTGGTGAAGCTCAGGTTGCAGTCTGAGGAGGACGATGGCTGGGCAAGGTGGTGACTGGAAAGAGGTGGCTGGGTAAGGTGGTGGCTGGGAAGAGGTGGCAGGGTGGAAGGAGGCATTGTAGTGGTGGTCGTGAGGTCGACCGAGTGTTGCGGCAGAAGATGGTGGCGATCGAGGGAGCACGGGGGCTGGCGAAGGTCGACTAGGTGGGTTGCTTGGTGACAATGACGAGGGGAGAGCAGCGGGGCATCGAGCGAGATGGGTGCAGGGTGCGTTGAGGGTGGCTCGACGATAGTGAGTGCAGTCGATGGAGGGCTGAGGTGCAGTGGAGATGAGGAAGAGGTGCTGGCAGCGAGAGCGATGGCTTGGGCGACGATGTAGGGCAACAAGGTGGTGGAGGAGCAATGGCAGGGGTGACTCAGGGGTGCCTTGAGTGGTTGGAGGTGGAGACGGCGCGATGGTGAGTGCTGGTGGTGTTGGGCCGCGGTGGTACGTGGCACGCGTAAGAAGGAGTGACATGGTCGGGAGATGGTGATGAGAGGTCGATGAGGAGTAGGGTGAGGTGGTGCTGCTGGGGTGAGGAGGAAAGGAAGGTGACGAGGTGGTGAGGTCGATCGGAGGGTGGTGGTGCTCGGAGGTCAGGGATAGTGGCTGCGGAAGAAGAGGAGGTGGAGGTGGAGGTGGCGTCGAGGTGTGCGTGAGGTAGGGGAGAGTGAGCAGGAGCTTGGGTTTCGGAGAAGAGAAGAAGAAGAAGAAGAAGAAGAAGCAGTAAGGTGGGGTGATTGCCGCATGCATATATATATATATATATATATATATATATATATATATATATATATATATATATATATATATATATATATTACATATATAATATAATTTAGTGTGTAGGTTAGGGTGTACGGAGGTGGAGTGTTTCTTTGGGTTAGTTTAAGATGAGAAGGAAGGCCGGGAAGAGGATAGAATATGAGCCGAAAATGTAGTTGAGATTAGGATTAGGATTAACCAGGGTTTAAATTTAAACTCCAATTAAAAGATTCACAAAAATTTAGAATGGTTCGGAAAAATATTTGAGTTCTAATAAGAATGAAATAATGCTCGATAAAGAGTCCAAATAGAAGAAAAGAAATAATAATTGATTCACAATATATAAAAATTTACATAATAAAATTTTAAAAAAATATTATGAATCATTCTTATTAGAACTAAGGCCTTCTCCCATTATAATGTCATTTAAAAAAAATCATGATTTACAAATGACATTAAAGTCTTCTCCCATTATAATATTACATATTTACATGTGCAAATGCACGTTTTAATAAATATACTTTTTTTTAAAGTAAAAATTCAGAAATAGTCTGGGCTTGAACCTAAGATCTCTTTTATAATAGTTATGCACGTGCGTTATGCACGTTGATAGATTGAAAAATGACACTAAGGCCTTCTCCCATTATAATATTATTAGAGATTAGAGATTAAAGATTAGAGATAAGGGTTTTTTCTATATTCACAACTCAAATCTTTGCTATTTCCATATTCCTCAAGAGTTATTCATATTCCATATTCTCATCTATGCAGTGATTCCAAAAAATCACCAAATATTAATTTTTCAGTTAATTGTGAAGAATATACTATGAATATTCTCCTTATTTCGTCCAAACTAGATAAAAATATATTTTAATTTCCAAACATAATTCAATTCAACAATCTTCTTCATTTAAATCTCTTCTTTTCTCTTCTATCATCTTCTTTAATTGCTCCATGAATGCCTTCAATTCCTTCACCGATGTCTTATAAATATCTCATTCTCAACAGTACAATTATAACCTAGCTCATCTTCTCCATCTCCTCTTCAATGAATGTTTTTTTTAATATCATAATTTAACTTCTTAGCCTTCAAATTGTCACAAAAGATTTAATAAAATAAGAACCCCAAGTTTTTTTTATTGAGAGAATATGAAGAAAATTGACATTTAACAGTTATTTAGGATTTGCAAGATATTTGAAGAAATTAAAATGGGTTGCTAAATTCTCTATAGGTTCTCTCATGGAATTGGTGGAGAATTAGAGAATGAGGAAGAAAACAAAATGAAAAAATAGTAAATTAAATATCATGTGTGTTTTTGGAATCAAACTATTGATTTGAGGTGATGATCTAGAAATATAAAGATTTCAGGTGGGGATATGATAATAGAAAAGATTGGGTGTGGATAATGAGAAAACCGACTTTTTTACCATACTAAGCCACTTTTTGAAACTATTTGCAAAAGTGCGACAATTCACAAACTATTTTCATAAGTGAGTTAGTTGTTGTCACGCCAGTAGAGCCACTATTCCTATCAGCAGCCTCTACCTTTCTAAGGTCGCTAATGGGAATAGCGGTCACTTCTATTAAAAAAAAAATGAATTTTTTTTTGGTTGCCGCTATTTCCATTAGCGGCTGCTTTATATATGAAGTCGCCGATGAGAATAGTGAACTTATAATATATATTTTTTCCAGAGAAACTTTTTTTTCTGCATAAGGCCTCTACATGGAATAACGACCTTAGTGTGTGTGTGTATATATATATATATATATATATATATATATATATATATATATATATATATATATATATAGACACACACACACACACACACACACACACACACACACACACACACACACACACATATATATATATATATATATAGACACACACACACACACACACACACACACACACACACACTAAGGTCATTGTTCCCTGTCACACACACACACGACAGGGAACAATGACCTTAGTGTGTGTGTGTGTGTGTGTGTATGTGTGTGTCTATATATATATATATATATATATATATATATATATATAGAGAGAGAGAGAGAGAGAGAGAGAGAGAGAGAGAGAGAGAGAGAGAGGTGAGCCTCGTATAGAGTATGAGAAAATTTTTCTCATACAAAGTGATTATTCTCACTTGGTGTGACCATTATGAAAGATGTACTTCGTCCATCATATTTATCATGCCAATGGATGTATGTGTAGAAAAAATCAAGTGGTTTGGAGATCATTCACCCATGCATCATGCGGTTGAAAAATGAATGATTTCAACAGTAATATAAATTGAACCACAAATTGGACCCACATGATGCATGGATGAATGACCTTCTAACCACTTAATTTTTTATACACATACATCCATTGACATGATAAATATGATGGACGGAGTGGATCTTCCATGAGGGCCCCACCAAGTGAATATAATCACTTTGTATGAGAAAAATTTCCTCATACAAATATGAAGCTCACATTACTCATATATATATATATATATATATATATATATATATATATATATATATATATATATATATATATATATATATATATATATATATATGGGAAATTCTCCGTTACAAATGCTACTTTAGCGTGCAAACCACCTAAGACGTTGTTATAATGAAGCTGTTGTTCGAAACAATGATTTCATATTTAATATCCGGCTTAGGTGATTTGCACACGTTCTGAAATGACCATGTATTTCAATATGATTGAGACAAGGTCGCTATTTCTATCAGCGACTTCATATATAATGTAGCTGCTAACAAAAATAGCGGCAATAAAAAAAATTTCAAAAAATTTTTTAGAAGTGGTCGCTACTCTCAATAACTACCTTAAAAATGCAGTGACCGTTGATAGAAATAGAGGCCGCTAATGACATGACAACAACTAGTACAATAATAAAAATAGTTAGGAAAGTGTCATACTTTTGTTACTAGTTTTAAAAAGTGACTTAGTACAGTAAATAATTCGAGAAAACCCACATCTCTAATCTCTAACATCTAATATTATAATGGAAGAGTTGTGGTTGTTATTTGTAGATAAATTGCAATTTGTAGATATTCAACCATTTAATCTCAACCATTCTTTTTAAGTGGGAGTTATATTAACTATTCATTTACTCAACTGTTGTTAGTTACCATAATACTGTCAAAGTTCAAATTTATTTACGGCATAATTATTTACAAAGTGTCACCTATATAAAATAAAAGTTTGTGCCACTTGGGGTAATTTGTGAACGGAAGTCTCAGGTTCGAGAACAGATTACGTCTTATTATTTACTATATAAGAAAAAATTAGAGCGTGCATCCCACGTACAAATTATTAGTAAAATTAAATAAGAAATATTAGGCAGTCTAGTTGACCACGTAACTACTTATAGCCGTTGGATAGCCCGCCCCAGCTTCAATCTCCGACATAGGGATGGCATCAGGGCCGAGCTAGCCCGGGACCGGCCCGCCCGGGCCTAGGCCCGGCCCGGCCCCCCTCCAACCCTGGCCTGGCCCCTAACCGGCCCCCCTGCCTCCCGGTTAGGGCCAGTCCCCATTTTCCCAAGAAAAGCCCGGTCAAGCCCGGCCCGCTCGAGGCCCGGGACCGGTTAAACCGGCCCGCCCGGGCTCGGGCCGGGCCGGGCCGACTGTTGTAGAATTTTTTTCCCAAAAAATTAAAAAAATTTAAATTACAAAACTACCCCCCAACGGATTTATAACGGCTAGTTTTGGGGGGTACTTTAAGAAATAAAAAAAATGGCATTTTCTATAAATACTATACCATTCCTTTCATTTCTCTTCACCAATTCACTCAAATATCTCATTCTCTCTACTATTTCTCCAATCAACAACAACAATTTGGTGATCAACACTCTCTCAAGTGATCAAGATCAAATTTGGAGAATTTTGAAGGAAGGAAATCAACAACAATCAAGTGATCAACTCATCAACATTCAACAACAACAATCAATACTACTTCTACTCATAGCTCTCAAGTCTCAACTTTCTTACGGTATTTTAGTATAATTTTAATTTGTAGAATTAACATAGCATCCTACTTCATTATTCTCATATAATTTGTGTTTTCTTGATCTTCTTCCTCTCATTTTTTTTAGATTTTATTTTTAATTTTGGTAAAATGGTAAAAGAAACATACACTACTCACTCACTAGTTCTTGATACTAGTATTATACACGTGCTGTGCACGTGGGGAAAAATTGGGGGGAATGAAAAGTGCAAAAAAAAAAAAAATTACCTGCATGTGCGCTGCACGGGTTGGGTTATGGACAAAGGCCTTCTCCCATTATAGTAGTAGAGATTGTTGTTAATTTGTAATTGAGATAGATTGTTGTTTATTTTTAATTATTAGTTGTCATACATTTAGTTGTTGTTTTCTATATAATTTTTACATACACTAGTTTTTCACAGTTAAATGGCCTCTAGTCGATCACGCGGTGGTGGTAGGCATTGTAGTCAAGAATCTACTAGTCATCACATTCCTTCCATTCCTAACCAATATATAGATAGTGAAGAAACATTTATGAATTATGATAGTTTTCCCGATTTGAATGAAACACACTCAAATCCTATAGAAATAGAAGATCATGTAGAACCACAACCGTCGGAACAAGGTCCTTCTCTAAACTCAAGGAAAACAAGAGGGACTACTTCGGAAGTACACAATTTTTTCAATTTTGTCCATTCACAAAATGTTAAGAGTGTAGGACTTAAAATATGTAAGAAGTGTCAAACCCCATTTAAGTTTAAAGTAGGATCGGGCATGGGTACACTTCAACATCACTTAAACAAATGTCAACCACAATTTTCGAAAGATAACCTCACACAACAAAAAATAAATCCTAAAACCGGTCAAGTAGATAGTCATACATATGATGACGATCACGTTCGTAAGGGAATCGCTAAATTAGTAATTAGGGGTGAATTGCCATATTCGTTTGGTGAACAAAAATATGTAGATGATTTTGTACAAACCACCTTCAACCCCCATTTTAAAAAAATTGCTAGGAATGTTGTTAAGGGTGATTGTAAATTAGTTTACAATGAGAGTAAGGATTTTTTGATAGCAACACTAAAATCACTAAACACTAGAATTTCATTGACATCGGATGAGTGGCTAGGAGTAAACGGGGTTCCAATGATGTGTGTAACATGTCATTGGATAGATTCGGATTGGTTACTTCAAAAGAGAATAATTTCTTTTGGATATATTAGGTACCCACATAAGGGTGAAATTATAGCCACACACATTATGGAAGCATGCAATAATTTTTTTATTCATGATAAAGTGTTACTATTGGTTTTGATAATGCATCCAATAACAAATTTGTATGAATTTTATTCATATACTTAATTTTATTCAATAAGTTCAAATTTATTTAATCATGTACTTTATTTATTCATGTACTTCAATTATTTATGAAATTTTATTTTTTGCAATTATTATGGAATTGCAAATTCATATACTTGTTCTTTAACAATACTTTCAAAAAAAATCCCTATACAAGGGCCCGGCTCGGCCCGGCCCCCACACTAGGGGCTGGGGGCCAGGTCCGGGCCAAGGTTTCTTACCTTGAGCCCGGCTCGGCCCGACCCGCGTTGGGAGGAGCCCAGGACCGGTCAAAACCCGGTCAAACCCGGCCCGGCCCGAATGGCCCGAATGCCATCCCTACTCCGACATCTACACCATACTGTAACAGGGGTGGCGAACGGGTCGTTCGGGCCGGTCCGGGCCCAACCCGTGCGGGTTGGCACGCTCGAGTAGGCGGGCCGGGCCGGGTTGGCGTCATATACGGGCCGGGCCGGGCCGGGTCAATTTCTTATTTGGGTGGGCCGCCCAACCCGTGAACCCTTTAGGGCTCAACCCGGGTAGGGCCGGGTCGACCCGCGGGTTGGCCCGTTTAATAATATATATATATATATATATATATATATATATATATATATATATATATATATATATATTGGTAGCTTAAATTGAACTAATAATAATAATAATTTTAAAAATGATGTATACAATTATACAAACAACCATATTTTTGTTTGATGAATATTACATTTCTTAGAAAATTATAATACTAGGTAAGTAATACTACTAATAAGTAATAATACTACAATTCTTCAAATATCCCCAAATGATGTTTAATTATAATACTAAGTATGTAATTCAGTAATAATACTAATAAGTAATAATACTACAATTCTTCAAATTGAATCAAATATCCCCAAATGATGTTTAATTATAATACTAAGTAAGTAATAATACTAATAAACAAAAAAAATCGTAATAATAATAATAAGATTGAAAGAGTCAAATTGACAACAAATTTTGAAATTTTCTTCATATGAATTTAAGTTACACAATTTGAACAATTTATAACGAAATGAAGAATTTAATTCACAAATAAGTTTTATACAATAACATATTTCTTATGTACAATTTTAATTGACTACAATTTTTCTAATTTAACATAAGAAGAAAAGCTATTGTTGTTGTTGTTGTTGTTGTTGTTCTTCGGGCGAGTTGCTCCCACTTGTGGAACTAGATAGTGCTTTCCCTTGCGTCCTATCTTCATCCTTCAGCCAGTCTTCTGTGCAAACGAGCATCTCCAACACCTCGGGCTTCAACCGATTTCTGTAATCAGATAGAACCCTGCCACTTGTAGAAAATGCACTCTCAGAAGCAACTGTAGAGACAGGAGGAGTTAGCAAATCTTTAGCCATAATAGACAGAATACTAAAAGTGTGTTCATGTTCTTTCCACCATTGTAAAATATCTAATGGGGAAAGAGTAGGCTCGGTATCCTGTTGGTTATACCAATTTAATTCATTTGGTTGATTAGTCCTAGGTTTTTTTAGATTGAATTTGTTCAAGTAGACTAAATGTTCTATCACCAATTCTACTTTTACCCTTACCTTTAGAATTACCAGAAGAAGAACTAACTACAGAAGTTGTACTACTAGAAGCAAAACATCTATCATAATAATCATACAAGTTATTTAACGTAGATTCAAACTGAACTAAAAAAGTAGCACAATCAGTTGTTAATTCTACATTGTTCTCTAAATATCCAAAAAACATTTCTATCAAATTCTTCGTACCTTCTAATTTGATACGGGAATCCATAACAGTAGCAACACAAATCAACATAGGAGGAGGAAAATAATACTTCAAATTTTTTTGAAATGCAGGTATTACAATGTCACTAATATAGGCATCATTTAACATTTCGTTAAATATTTACACCATGCTAACTAATTCAATAAAAATGCTACTAGAAGTAGATTCATATGTTTTTGAAAACTTTAAAGTTGCGGTTTTAAAAGGTTTTAAAAATTTCAATAAAGATTCGGCAAAAAACCAATCGGTGGGAGTCATTTCAAAATTGTGCATATTTTTTGCGATACAAAAATCATTTACAACTGCTTTATATTCGGTGACAACATTTAGTAAATCAAAAGTAGAATTCCATCGGTGTCTAACATCCTTTGGAAATTTTCTAAAAGGAACATTTCTAACCCTACACCAAGCTTTCCATTCTTGTAAAATGCTTGGACTTAATGCAATGAAATGTACACAATTTCTAATTTTATGTATATATGGATCAGCTATTTTTAATGCATCTTGAATACATAAATTTATAATATGACATGCACATCTAACATGAAAAATATTATCAGATGGAGGGTTTAATACAGATTTTAAAGTAGTAATTGCTACATTGTTGTTAGATGCATTATCGAAACTAATAGCCATAATTTTATCACGAATATGAAAAACATCACAAATTTCTACAATACGGTTTGCTATTTCAGCGCCACTATGGGGATACGGCAACGACGCAAGTGATATGATTCTTTTATGAAGAATCCAATCATTGTCGATCCAATGACAGGTTATTCCCACCGTTGGAATATTGTTGACACCCGTCCAACAATCCGTAGTTAAACTAACCCTACAAGTTAAACTCCATAAAATTACAATCAAAGCGTCCTTCATTTCCATGTACACTTTAAAACAATCCGATTTGCAAGTATTTCTCGGAATTCTTTTAAAATGAGGGTTTAAGGCCGTTTGATTAAAATTTTCCAAGTTCCTACTCCAGGGATAGGAAAATGGCAGCTCTTCCTTAATGACTAATCGGGCCATTTCTCGACGAACAAGTTCGGGATCATAAGGGTGGCTATCTACTTGACCGGTCCTAGGGTTAATTTTTTGTTGGCCTTGTATTTGATCAAGAAGTTCTTTATGATTATGTTGTATGTGCCTACTAATTGTACCAGTGCCATCACCCCTCTTGAATTTGTATGTTTTACTACATGTTTTACACACTTTCAAACCTACACCCGGAATATGTTCGTCCGGGATATACTCATAAAACTTGTGTCAGTCTCTAGTTTCTCCTCTACTTTTCCTACTACTACGGGGTTGTGTGGTTTCGGGTTGTTGTTGTTGTTCTTCTTCTTCTAATTGAATGTCACCTACAACATCCATGTCGTGTGTACCCCATTGTTCCATAGTAGGATCAATGTAATCTTGGGCGGGCTCACTAGTTGGGACAATTGGTGGCCTACGTGAAGAGGAGGAGGAATCTTGTTCGCTATGACCGCTACCGCGTGATCTAGACATAATATTTTTAATGCGCTCAAATATGTAAAAAAATTTCTACAATGTAGGAGCGGACCGAGTGGTGAATTATACAAAAAAAAAATCTAAAAAACAAGAGGGTTGAGATAGAGAAGTTCAAAAAACAAACAATAATTTTAACTACAACGCAAAAAAAAATTTAACAAGAGAGGTAGAGAAATTTTGATACCGTTCACCGTAGAATACGCGTATGTAAAAAAAACCGTGAAAATAAGAATATAATAGAAAAGATGGAGGAGCGCTTTGCCGATTCCACAATTGAAGAGTTGAGAAGAGGTTGAAGTAAATTTGACGAGGGTTGAAGAGAGTTGAAGACGTTGAAGACGTTGAATTTTGTTTCCGATACGACCGAAATTTGATCGTGTATATGCCTCCTTGTACAATTATTTGATGAATACTACAATTGTTCAAAAATTTCTTTTAAATGATGTATAATAGTAGAGAGAGTAAGGTAGTGTTCTTTTTCTTCTCTTATAAGAGATTTACCTCTTGTAAGAGGTGGTCCCCCTCTTACAAGAATTAATTTAGTATTCTTTTTTTACTTCTTATAAGACATTTTTCTCAAAATATCTTACAAGTCTAAAAGACTTCTAGTAGCCTCTTTCAAATTCTTATAAGACTTCTATTACTTAAAAAGTCTATATTACCCCCAAAGTCTATATTATAATTGTTACTAATTAAACTAGTTTATATATTAGTCTATAGTAGCCCGGAATATGCTATCCTCAGCGTAGTTGAGTGTAATATGCTATCATAGAAAAGTGTGGGAATTCATTCTTTACAATCTCGAACAATTATGTTAGGGATGCTGTCGAAATACTGATTTATTTAAAGATATATATTTACGTCCAGTAAGTACATTACTTGAGTTGTGGCTAGTTGATTTGTCCTGTTATGATGCCACAATGTTCAAATCATGCAGCTGGTCAGGTTTTTTATTTTTTATTTTTTTTATTTTTTTATTTTTTATTTTTTATTTTTAATTTTTTTAATTTTTTATTTATTTACAGCTAAGGGAGAATTTATATTAGCCCATTGACCTTAAATTTTTTTAATCCAACTTCTTTGAAACAAATTATTATTATTTATATTTATACATACTAATTTTTATACTAATTAAAAGTCTATAGTAGCCCGGAATTATAATTGATGATTTTACACTGATTTGTGAATTTAACTTGCCATTAAACTAGTTTATATATTAGTAATTTGAACTTATCTTTTCTGTTCCTTCATCTTACTATTTTTATACTTCGGGGTAATATAGACTTTGGGGTAATATAGGGTCTTGTAAGAGGTGAAAAAAGAACAGAAATCTCTTATAAGAGGTTCTTATAAGAGGTTATTTTTATATAAAAAGAACACCTAAAAAAGAGGCTCTTACAAGAGGCTCTTACTGTAAATCTCTTATAAGAGGTAACCTCTTATAAGAGGAAAAAAAAAGAACAGTACCTAAGAGAGTGAGGTGTAATTTTTTTTTGAGATTTTTAGGGGATATTTATAGGCTTAGAAGTGGAAAAAAAAAAAAAAAAAAAAAAAATAGCCGTTCGGCTGTGTGCAACGGCTCTAAGAGCCGTTTGTTCACTTGTTGCCAACGGCCAGCGACAGCCTGGGTTCGAACTGCGGGTTTCGTCCCGCGGGTCGAACGGTCGGCCCGTCACGGGTCGAACGTTCGACCCATACGGGTCGAACGGGTCGAAACCCGCGGGTCGACCCGCGGGTTAACGGGTCCAATTCGCGGTTTAAACGGGTTCGTGGGCCGGGTTTCGCGAATACGATTCACGTAAATTGCGACCCGGGTCGACCCGGTACTGTTCACCGGGTTCGACCCGAACCCGTGAAGCTCTTAAACGGGCCGGGTTCATGGGCCGGGTCGCGGGTGGGTCGCCGGTTGACCCGGCCCAGTTGCCACCCCACTTGTAACTGCATTAGAGAGGAGATTTGAAGTGGATATTTAATCAATCCCCTTCCTTCCATTGACTCTCATAATTTCTTGATTCCGTTACCATAACATCTTTATCTTCATTCCTTCATAAGCTGTAATTATCACTCTAAAGTTAGGGAGAGGTTTTTGAGAGAGAGAGAGAGAGAGAGAGAGAGATGACGCTGAAGGTATATGCTGATCGGATGTCCCAGCCATCGCGTGCCATCTTGATCTTTTGCAAGTAATTTTTGTCCTTTTTTTTTTCTTCTTTTAATTAAATTTTGTATTCTTTTTTGAGGGTTTGCTTTAATTAAATGTACTGGGTTGATGGGGAATAGGGTGAATGGAATTAATTTTGAGGAAGTGAGGATTGATCTATTCAAGGGTCAGCACAAAACCCCAGAATTCAAAGGTACTTACCTCTCTTGACAACCCGGCCCCCATCTTATTTTTTTTTCTTTTTTGAATTTCTTAATGAATTTTGTGTGGGTTTTGGTATTTTGGTTCACTATATTTTGCATTAAAATTGAGGAAAACTTTGTAAGTGTTACTGTAACACGATGCAGAATTTGTAAATTTTGATTTAGTAATGGAAAATATTCTCAATTGTAGATATTGTCAGTTTGATTATTTTTGGGGGAAGAAATTGTACCACCTCTTCACATCCTTATGTTATTTTTTAAGACTACTTTTTTAGGTTTAGATGTTAGAAATAGATATATTTTGTTATTCGTTTATATATCAATCTTTAAGTATCCGATTCGGATGGCATATGGGGAGTCTTTAACAAGTGTAGAAGCTTGACCACAACATCATCATTAGAATATGGTTTTATGAGATTATCCAGCAAAATTCACGAGTAGAAGAGGAACGAAACAGACATAGCACCACCAAGGTATCGCCCACGGTTTGTCTACATCTACGAGAAGAGTTTGAGAGAGAGATTGACACCAAAATAAGGAGCAGAGCATAAAGCTTTGTATTGAATGTTAATGTGAAATCTCAACACTATCTTCCCAACCCTCGCACATTTACACAACTTTAAGCACTTGTAGTGGAGTTGACAAGACTTCTAACTCTTACGTGACATATAATATTCTATACGCAACTGCCAAGCACTTACTTGTATTGCAGTTGCCGATGCGTCTCACTCTTAAGGCTTCTCACAACTAATTTACTAGAGAATAACACACAATGATATCTCATCTATATTTGTGAAGAAGCTTTACCTTTGGTTATCAATCATTGCCCTTCTTGATGTCAAAGACTTGACTTGATCTTCATTGAGGTGGAAGTGTGAACATAGACATGACTCTTTCTCTTTACTAATCTCCTTGCCATCAGAGTCTTCAAGAAGGTCATCCTTTACATCTTTTTTGCACCCAAAAATACCTACAGTCTGATGAATGACAAATGCTGTCAAAATTTTTAAAGTTAGAAAAAACAATAAAGAAGTCATGTTCTCGACATAGTGAAGGCCTAACAAGTCAACTTAGTGGGTGGTTACTACAAACTGAGCTAGCCGAACTGAAGTTGCTCTACAAAAATTGCAAAGTAAAGACAAAGAAATTCTCTCTTGCAAATCAATCAAACAATTATCAGTTATCATATCCTCTCTATCATAAGTTAGATGTATCCTAGGGGTAGTCTTCAGAATCATTTTTCTACAATTGGCTGTACTTCTGAGATGGTTCAAGACAATCTAATTGTGCACGAGTATCAATAAGATTTATCTTTTGTCTCTATGCCAATCTGTTCTATTTTCTCTCTAACAATCAATCCATCCTTATAATATTTAAAACCACCCTCCTGCACATGCTGCAGCGGTTTGTCTATGCTATATAAGGAGTTATTTTCTGCATGTGTTGTTCGATGCAACTTCGATCTAGGTCCATGACCTTATAAGGTTTATACCTATTGTATTCTAATAACATTGAAGTCTATTTGATCTAACCAGGGCGGAATTTGTTGGAGTCCTTTTAAATTAAATCAATAAGAAACATAAATCAAACTGGTTAAGAATTCAATCTAGTCAAATAGCTAACATGTCAAACATTCTAGGAAACATAATCAAGACAGTCAAGACTATCAGCAAGGCAAACCCAATAGGAAGCTGGTAGAATCTTAGTACTCTCTTTAACCCTTAGGGAATGTTGGTACATTGAAAAGAATGCTGGATTTGGACAATCCAAGATCGGAAGCCGAAGTGAATGTGTAGTAGGGTTCATATTTGCTGGTGGATCATGTTTCTCTTTATGGATGTTTGGACTTTAAATGCATGTGGTGATGGATAAGTGGATCATGTAGGGTTCATGTGAAACCATTGGCGTCCTTATAAGTGTAACACCCCGAATTTCAAATAAGTTTGAATTCGAAGTTCTACAGGATCTTTACACTTCACTTCGTACAATTTTACAAGGAATTTAAAACTTTTATTTACATCAGAGTCTTTTACATCAACACGTAGGGAAATAAATAAAATACAACAATGATAAATGTACAATTGTAACAACTTTAGCATTTAAGTAATCATTAGCAACAAATTTATCTTTATATCTTCTTATAAATTCAAAGTCCTGCATATGAAACTGTGGGCACGTCAGTTGCTTACAACCGACGAAATATTACACGGCCATCCTCGCTATGCCGAAAGTATAACGATTCTTAAATACTTTAACAAACACAAATTTGATCACAAAACAAAGCTAAAGAGACTATCCTATTGATGTCGTGGGTGCTGTGCACCTAATCCTTAATGCAGTTATTTATATTTAATGACACTAATGCACACTTGTTCGGATTCTATGCATCCCATACTATATAGGTCCGAGGACAAGCCCTTAATCATACTTCATCTTGTAGGGTTGAATCTCTCGTTATGAGTTAAAAAACTACGGTAATTACGGTAAGTATCTTAGATGTTCTATGAGTTACGAGCTCATGTCCAGACAGCCTGGAGGAGAATCCCACGTCATGACATAATGCATCATGTAGACAGCCTATGGACAATTTGTCTCCGTCATGGGACAATGGGACTACGTAGTCACCAAGCATCCCACAACCGTTGTCATGGTCCCGATAATTCCGGAGATGTATTCACGTCATGATATGACGCATTATGTAGACAGTCTGTGAATACTCTCACACCGTAGATCCGAGGTCCTCATACTTATGTTTTTCTCTTACTTTCATCACATCTCCATTATAGTGTAGTCCTTACATTTTTAGTTTGTTTTAGAAGAAAATCATCATAACCTAGAGGTAGCTTACCCTACCGAACTTAAACCAAACAAAAGAGACAGTCAGCCCAACATGGCTACTTCTTAAGAGATGCTCAATCCACACTGGTTAGCTCTCAAAATTCATTAATAAATACTGCCGGTCACTAGGGTCTCGCCTAGCCTCTAGATTCCAACAACTATCACTTTCTAGAGATCATCAATATGTTACATTCAATCTCAAAATAACAGTTCAATTTCTTTATTCATAAACTCTTTTTCAGAGAAAATATTTCTTTTATAATCTCATAACATGAAGTATCTCATTTCGACTTCTTTTATCGATTGAATCATTTATAACATCGTATACAGTTCAAATATTCACTTAATCAAATGTTAATAACCATAAATCTTATTAAGAAAAATCTAAGTGCATTCCTAATTTTCATCTTTCTTAAATTAAACAAGAGTTGCATTTTAATCGATAATATCGAGTTCTTCAACATTATTTAATGTAAAATCCTTTTTTAATTCTCACAAATATATCAAAATATTGTAGAAATAATTTTTATAAGGTCTAAACAATTTTAGAAGAATAATAGAATTTTTCCCAATTTTTATTTCACTTAAAAAACTCAAAATACCAAAAAAAATCAAAAAGAAAACAAAAGGTGGCAAGGTCGGATTTGAACCCAGACCAAACAACCCCCTGCCTGTGAACAGTAACCGACCCAAAGCACACCCGAAGACCGATTGGTCTAGAGTGACTAACTGATATAGGATGGGCTTAAAATATACTTAAGTGTGGTTTCGGGGAGTTGATTTAAAAATCAAAATTTTGTAAAAAAAGAGCCCCTTCAAGACTCGAACCCGTGACCAACACCTCCGCCCATGAACAGTAACGGACCTAAAGCGCACCCGAAGACCAATTGGTCTTGAGTGACTAAATGATATGAAATTGGTTAAGTACTTTTTGTATATACCGTACTGTATCTAACTCTTCCTTTAATAAACTTGATCTTTCAATCAAATTGTACTTATTCAAAAACTTAATTCTTTTTAAGAACATTTTCTTTAAAAAATTACAGTATTGTACATGTTTTTAAATTCATAAATTTCTCATTTTTCGCAATATAATAAGATCTTTCTTCAAAAATGTATCAAAGAACTCATATTACAAATTTTCAATTAAAATGTTCTCTCCTCAAAACTTCTTTATAAAAGTTTCTTATACTCATAAATACATACTAGTGAGATTAATTTCACATTTCTTTACCACATTAGCATCAAAAAAATTCTTTTTCATACATGTTGCATTATTTTTTACTATTATTCTAACATGCATCAATTCTCATTCCAACAATTCACTAAATGATATATATATATTCTATTTTAACAAGGTTCGTCATTTTTATAAATCACAATATCAATTCAACACATCGTGACACAATTAAATTAAGATTAAGAAATCTACATTTACCATACCAATCAAAATTTAACAATTAAATTATATATATCTAGCATGCAACCTACTCCTAAATTAGGAAGGATTTTAGAAACACCCACCCAAAGAAGCATTGATGTACTCAAATAATCCCTAGAAATAAACTCCAAGGGAAGCTCCAATTTATCTCTTCGAAATCTGCGCACCAAAATCCAAGCTCCATTTCGGCCAGAGCAATAGGGAGCACCTCCTCATTTTCGGCATGCAACAGGAAGCACAGGAAGCACTCATCTCACTTCATATATGCATATGTATCTACATGATTATATATATACATATATACTGAAAGATGGTATAAGATATATATATATATATATGGAGTAGGTGGAGAAACAATAGTGGGGTTTGCTGGATGGTTTTGATTTCGGCAGAGAGATGAAGAAAGAAGGAGAGGATGAGGAGAATGTGAAGGATTTTTGGGGGTATTAGTAGGTTTTTGATTGAGTGGTTATGTTAACTACTCCCTACTAACACCTCTACTAATCCACTCTTAAATTCAAAAGCTATTTTCCCTCCATCCCAAACATGTCGGCCACCTTCTCATGCCCAAAACACGTGCACGTGCATCGCACTTGCACACACTTCATACACACATATATATTTAATTTAAAATATAGGTTTATAATATATAAGAAATGTTTAAGTAAAATTAGTTTAGTTTAATTATAAATAAGATTTATTGTGTACAAATAAAATAAACCCACACATTTCAAAATTTCATTTTGAAAAGAATACGCCTAAATACGTTCACCGCAAACACATGCATCACCCGTAAAATATTAAAATACAAAATCATTTTATCAACTGGAAAATATTTAATGATAATCGAAATACAACGTAAGAAAATATCTTTAATGTATACATTCGATAATGTACTCAATACGTACATTGAAAATAGGTGCACCGCATGTATAAAAAATATTTTAATTAAAATAAGAGAAAAATAAATTTCTATTTATAAATTGAATTCGAACGCGTCATTAAATAAATAATTGAAACACATAGAAAATATTACACGTAGTGGTGGAAAAATACGTAATCGATACGTGCATCGACAACATGTATAAAGCACGTAAAAATATAAAGATTGAAATTTATATTTGAGTTGACTAAAATAGGATAAAATAAAATTTGAGATACGGAAAATGCATAAATAGTCGGAATCCAAAATACGTAGTGAAGTACGTTACAAAATACACATGCGTAACACATGAGGGCAAAATTGTCATTTTCAATTTTGTGGGCTGTTACACTTTCCCCCCTTAGAACAGTTATATCCTCAGAACTCAGTTGAGTAAAAGATATTTTGTACACACTAAAGAAAAATATCATTATTGTATATAGAAAACTGCAAACGTTAAGGAAATAAATGTAGTATAAAAATAAGCAATGAGGAAAAATAAGTCAAACTCTATATAAGAAACTATGAGTATCAAAATTTCCTGAGAACGGAACAAGAAAACTAGGAAAATAGCATAAGAAAAGAAATGTAACAAAAAGACAGAATGGATTGAGAGAAATTTTTATACAAAAATAATATTAGGCAAACCATTAGATAAAATGAAAAATATACTTAGTCATTAATTGTGGAATAGTTCAGAAAACAATGCAATAAAGAGAAACATAGTTAATGGATAATTTATAAATAGATTTAGCAATCAAAATTCATCAAAGTAATAAGCGGTAGAAAATCGCAAACTGAATTGGTACTGTGTGACCAAAAATTGAATTAGTAATTTAAAAGAAAACTATTGGATAACAGTTTGAAAAATAAACGAGAATGAAATGTAGTTAAAAGTATAGACAATATAAAATGATTATATATACCAATTAATATCATAAAATAATTTGTAAGGTAACTATAATAATTATACATACGATTTGAAAATTAATGATATAGAAGGCATACATCGAAATACTTCCGAATTGTCAAATAGAGCAGGAAAAACCAGCGTACAAAATTTATACGTACATAGGCATCAAAATTATAAGGGTGAAACAAATAATAGCATGATACGAAAGTTATAAATGATTTGTAGGAGTAAAACAAGACATCATAGTAGAGATAGTAATAACATATCATTGAAACAATACAGAAATAATTATATAGAAATAAATTTTGAATTGTAAACAATATATATATATATATATATATATATGGGCCATCTTCCATTGCAAACGCAAATGTCGTGCAAACGCGTGCAAACGCCTTAACCCGTCATTGGGGATGATGGGTTAAGGCGTTTGCACGTTTGCAAATGCTACAGTAGCATTTGCAACCGAAGAAGGCCCTATATATATATATATATATATATATATATATATATTGTTAGGTGAGTAGCCACCAAATCTCAGATAAGTTAGTAGCAAAATAAAATACGATGAAGTGGTATGAAATGCTAACTTATATAAAGATATAAAATAATACGAAGAAGACGGCAAGATAGTTGAAATTATGTAGTAAATACACAAGTAGGATAGATATAGAAATCAGTATAAACAATATAATGCTAGGTTGTAAAATATTATAAAATAGTATGAGCTAGTACAGAAATGGAATAATGGTAAGTAAATATTATAAAAAACAATAGGGGTTATCAAAGTAGAAACAGGCTCGCCTCCTCGGTATCCAATGGCAGGCTCGCCTCCTCGACCCCAAGTTGCAGAATTGCCTCTACGACATCCGATTGCAGTTTGCCTTCTGGACATTCGGTTGTAGACTTTGCCTCCCCGACGTCCAGTTGTAGTTTGTCTAGATTGACGTCTAGTTGTAGATTTGCCCTCTCGACATCAGGTTGCATCAAAACGGGAGATGGAAAGATGTAGTCTTCCATATGTGTTTGAATATTGGGTGTTTAATAAAGTATGGTGTTATATTTTGAAATCAGTAAAATAAAAGTGAATGGAAAAGTTGTAAATGAAGTAGGAAATTACAATGACAAAATATTAAAATAGATATATAAGCTTTAAATGTAGGGTGTACAAAATTTGTAGTAATGAAAATGATTTATACCTTTCAGACGAGAAAAGTGTAAAGTATATGCACGAGATGAAAATACAAATGAAAACGATAATTATGTAGTATATGTATTATATTGAAGAAGCGTAAAACTACAAAATTTATGGGTAGCGATTAATAGTAAAAGTGAATATAACAAAAAAAATAGCAAATAATATGTAATAACAATAGTATCGAATGTAGACAATAAAACAAAATGGTATGTCATATTTATATGGGTAGAATATTTTAATTCTGTTAAAAATATACTGAAATATACAAGACAATATAAGGAATAGAAAAATATAGTATCACAAAATCAAATCATATAAAATGAATGCACATAAGCAAAATTCAAAATTCAAAATAAATGAAGAAAATAATAGTTGCAATATAAATTTAATAAGCGGTAATCTAAAACTTAATAAAATACGTAAAGTAATAGCAATGTAAACGAATAAACATAAGGGACATAAAAACACGAAAGATGAAATTTTAATACTGAAAGACAGATATAATAAGTTCAAAAGATCAAGATTAAGGAAGATAGACAAAATAATACATATCCAATTGATTTAATAGTATAAGAAAATATTTATTTAAAAAATATTGAATATTAAAAAGTACTATGATGAAAATCCACGAAGAAAATTTAAAGAGGGGAAGTGTGTCTACGTGTAAAGTATCATGAATGTAGGTTCAAACCAACCACGCTTCCGCGCGCACTTTGATACCAAGGGAAAATATACTTGCATACAATCTCACATCAAATGTATACGAGGAGAGCATCATGAATGAAGGTTCAATAACTACTTCATTCACGACTCCAGCCATCAAATAGGGAAAGGGAGGAAAAAGCATCAGTGTATAGAGCAACACAAATGTAAATTACTTACATTTAAATTTCTATAAACCGAACTCACACTTCTAATGTCTATCCTAATGTGTCGTCATTGTAAATTTGTACTACTTATTGAAGTGTGGCTCTGATACCACTCTGCAACACCCCGAATTCCAAATGTTTGAATTCGAAGTTCCACAGGATCTTTACACTTCACTTCGTACAATTTTACAAGGAATTTAAAACTTTTATTTACATCAGTCTTTTACATCAACACGTAGCGGAATAAATAAAATACAACAATGATAAATGTACAATTGTAACAACTTTAGCATTTAAGTAATCATTAGCAACAAATTTATCTTTATATCTTCTTGTAAATTCCAAGTCCTGCATATAAAACTGTGGGCACGTCAGTTGCTTACAACCGACGAAATATTACACATGACCATCCTCGCTATGTCGAAAGTATAACGATTCTTAAATACTTTAACAAACACAAACTTGATCACAAAACAAAGCTAAAGAGGGACTATCCTATTGATGTCGTTGATGCTAAACACCTAATCCTTAATGCAGTTATTTATATGAAATGACACTAATGCACACTTGTTCGGATTCTATGCATCCCATACTATATAGGTCCGAGGGCAAGCCCTTAATCGTACTTCATCTTGTAGGGTTGAATCTCTCGTTATGAGTTAAACTACTACGGTAATTACGGTAAGTATCTTAGATGTTCTATGAGTTACGAGCTCATGTCCAGACAGCCTGGAGGAGAATCCCACATCATGACATGACGCATCATGTAGACAGCCTATGGACAATTCGCCTCCGTCATGGGACAATGGCACTACGTAGTCACCAAGCACCCCACAAGCGTTGCCATGGTTCCGATAATTTCGGAGATGTATTCACGTCATGACATGACGCATCATGTAGACAGCCTGTGAACACTCCCACACCGTAGATTCGAGTTCCTCATACTTGTATTTTTCTCTTACTTTCATCACATCTCCACTATAGTGTAGTCCTTACATTTTTAGTTCGTTTTAGAAGAAAGTCATCACAACCTAGAGCTAGCTTACCCTACCGGACTTAAACCAAACAAAAGAGACATTCATTCCAACCTGGCTACTTCTCAAGAGATGCTCAACCTACACTGGTTAGCTCTTAAATTCATTAATAAATACTGCCGGTCACTAGGGTCTTGCCTAGCCTCTAGATTCCAACAACTATCTCTTTCTATTGATCAACAATATGTTACATTCAATCTCAAAATAACATTTCAATTTCTTTATTCATAAACTCTTTCTCAAAAAAACAATTCTTTTATAATCTCATAACATGAAGTATCTCATTTCGACTTCTTTTATCAATTTAATCATTTATAACATCGTATACAGTTCAAATATTCACTTAATCAAATGTTAATAACCATAAATCTCATTAAGAAAAATCTAAGTGCATTCACAATTTTCTTCTTTCTTAAATTAAACAAGAGTCGCATTTTAATCGATAATATCGAGTTCTTCAACATTATTTAATGTAAAATCCTCTTTTAATTCTCACAAATATATCAAAATATTGTAGAAATAATTTTTATAAGGTCTAAACAATTTTAGAAGAATAATAGAATTTTTTCCAATTTTTATTTCACTTAAAAACCTCAAAATACCAATAAAACCAAAAGAAAACAAAAAATGGCAAGGTCGGATTCGAACCCAGACCAAACAACCCCCTGCCTGTGAACAGTAACCGACCCAAAGCGCACCCCAAGACCGGTTGGTCTAAAGTGACTAACTGATATAGGATGGGCTTAAAATATACTTAAGTGTGGTTTTGGTGAGTTGATTTAAAAATCGAAATTTTATAAAAACAGAGTCCCTTCAAGACTCGAACCCGAGTCCAACACCTCCGCCCATGAACAGTAACGGACCCAAAACGCACCCGAAGACCAATTGGTCTTGAGTGACTAACTGATATGAAATTGGTGAAGTACTTTTTGTATATACCGTACTGTATCTAACTCTTCCTTTAATAAACTCGATCTTTCAATCAAATTTTACTTATTCAAAAACTTAATTATTTTCCAGAACATTTTCTTTCAAAAATTACAGTATCGTACATGTTTTTAAATTCAGAAATTTCTCATTTTTCGCAATATAATAAGATCTTTCTTCAAAAATGCATCAAAGAACTCATATTACAAATTTTCAATTAAAATTGTCTTTACTCAAAACTTCTTTATAAAAGTTTCTTATACTCATAAATACATACTAGTGAGATTAATTCCACATTTCTTTACCACATTAGCATCAAAAAAATCTTTTTTCATACATGTTGCATTATCTTTTACTATTATTCTAACATGCATCAATTCTCATTCCAACAATTCACTAAATGATACTTTTTTTTTCCTATTTTAACAAGGTTCTAGTCATTTTTATAAATCACAATATCAATTCAACACATCATGACACAATTAAATTAAGATTCAGAAATCTACATTTACCATACCAATCAAAATTTAACAATTAAATTATATATATCTAGCATGCAACCTACTCCTAAATTAGAAAGGATTTTAGAAACACCCACCCAAAGATGCATTGATGTACTCAAATAATCCCTAGAAATAAACTACAAGGGAAGCTCCAATTTGTCTCCTCGAAATCCGCGCACCAAAATCCAAGCTCCATTTCGGCCAGAGCAACAGGGAGCACCTCCTTCTCATTTTCAGCCTGCAACAGGAAGCACTCATCTCACTTCATATATGCATATATATCTACATGATTATATATATACATATATACTGAAAGATGGTGTTATATATATATATATATATATATATATATATATATATATATATATATACATGTGTATGGAGTAGGTGGAGAAACAATAGTGGGGTTTGCCGGATGGTTTTGATTTCGGCAAAGAGATGAAGAAAGAAGGAGAGGATGAAGAGAATGTGAAGGATTTTTGGGGGTATTAGTAGGTTTTTGATTGAGAGGTTATGTTAACTACTCCCCAGTAACACCTCTACTAATCCACTCCTAAATTCAAAAGCTATTTTTCCCTGCATCCCAAACATGTCGGCCACCTTCTCATGCCCAAAACACGTGCACGTGTATCGCACTTGCACACACTTTATTCATACACACATATATTTAATTTAAAATATAGGTTTATAATATATAGGAAATGTTTAAGTAAAATTAGTTTAGTTTAATTATAAATAAGATTTATTGTGCATAAATAAAATAAACACACACTTCAAATTTTATTTTGAAAAGAATACGCCTAAATACGTGCACCGTAAACACGTGCGTCGCCCGTAAAATATCAAAATACGAAATCACTTTATCAACGGGAAAATATTTAAAGATAATCGAAATACAACATAAGAAAATATATTTAATGTACACATTCGATAATGTACTCAATACGTACATTGAAAATACGTGCACCGCACGTATAAAAAATATTTTAATTAAAATAAGAGAAAAATGAATTTCTATTTATAAAACGAATTCGAACGCGTCATTAAATAAATAATTGAAACACATAGAAAATATTACCCGTAGCGGTGGAAAAATACTTAATCGGTACGTGCATCGATAACACGTGTAAAACACGTAAAAATACAGAGATTGAAATTTATATTTGAGTTGACTCAAATAGGATAAAATAAATTTTGAGAATACGGAAAATGCATAAATAGTCGGAATCCAAAAATACGTAGTGAAGTACGTTACAAAATACACGTGCGTAACACACGATGGCAAAATTGTCATTTCCAAATTTGCGTTGTGTTACAATAAGTGTGAGAATCAGTACGCATTAAGCATAACGTTTCATCACCAGCAACCCAACTAATTTCCCTATAGAGCGTTGACTAATTGAATCAAATAAGGTTCACAAGTGCATGCTCTAATAGCAGTTAATGGCCCTGTAAATAATTAAATTCTTGACAGGTTGATTAATTGGATGGTTTATTCAGTTTATTATTCCGCAAGAAATGATTGGATAGTTTACATCCTTCATGCATTCTTTCCCTGGTGTCTAGGTTGCTAACAGTAAGCTAAATACATTTATATTCTTGTGCATTAGCCTTATGAAACTGATAAAGAATTAATAGTTTTTTTGACTATTGGTGCTTTCTGTGTATTCTACACATACAAGTATAAATTCCTCCACTCACACCAAAGTTTTCACTGTCTGACTAGTTGTTTTTGTTTTCTGAACCATTGATTAATCTTCTAATTTACGGCTTTTATCACTCTGTAAAGGGACTCATCAATTTTTGATTAAACAGATTAAGTACTTTCTTCATCTTTATTAACAAAACGTGGCCTCTCATTTTGTGTAAATTAAAATCTGCACTGAAGTATACCTACTATTTAAGGTAGCCTTTACTTATTAAATGAAGAAGATCATATGCAATTTAACTGGAATTGCAAGTCTGCAGTAAAATATGTGTAAACAAACTGGCACCTATGTAAATACATTCCCTATTCAAAGTAATTTAAATTCATTTCCCTAACCATTGCTTTTAATCAAATGCTACTCAATGCTAGCTTACATGCATTATTTAACAAGAAAATGCAGTATACTCGTTGAAGCAGCTTTGCATTTGCTTATGATTTATTCCTCTATGAGTAATGTATACAATTTAGATATAGTATCTAATTAACCTTTATGTGATGTTCCTTCAGAAATAAATCCCATGGGCCAGGTTCCCGCAATTGTTGATGGAAAGTTTAAATTGTTTGAGAGGTATTTCAAGATGTTCTGTTAAAGATTCATTTGAAAAAGTAGATTTTGTGATGGTACTGGATTCATGCTATTTTCCGTTAGAAATTGGTTTATTACTAGGATACTTTGCTTTCTTCATAAAGTTTAAGAGTGGAAAATTAGTCTATTTGTTAAGTTTCTTTCCTTTAATATTTTTGCTAAATTAATTCAGGAGAAATTCTCTTGCTCCAAATCATGGAAGATACAATGAGTACTAATAAAATTGTCATATAGTTAAGAAAACTTCATATTGTTGTTACCTTTTTTAAGTTTATTTTCCTGTACTTCTTTTTTGCTAAATTAGTTTAAGAAGAATCTTCTCTTGCTCAAAAATCACAATCATGGACGATATAATGAGTCTAGTAATACAGTTGTCGTAATTTTAATTTTCGTAGTCTTTCTTAATAGAATACATTTAAGCTCCATAGTTGAAGACCTTAACCATTAATCATAAAGTGTCTTCTGACTGGTTGATTCTGTCTGGTTGAGGAGAACAGATTGAGGTAATGGATTAAATAGAAGGAATGATAGGATTGTCATTAATTTAGGAAACACCAAAAGTAGACCTAAATAGACTTGGATTGAGACAGCTTAGAAGGATGCAACAGATCTTCTTAATTTAATGATGGAGATGGGCCTTTTTATAGATCTGAGTGGAAAAAAAAATTCGCCTGCCGAACCCAAAGATCTTGATAAATGCTTTATTCTAGCAGCAAAAGTAGTTGTTGTTGTGTCTCTTGACCCTAAGTTTGATGTGTACAAAATGTACTATTGAGACTAATATTTTTCAGTTTAGATGTACATAGGGATGGCATTCGGGCCACTCGGGCCGGGCTGGGCCGGGTTTGACCGGGTTTTGACCGGTCCCGGGCCACCCGGGCCGGGCTCCTCCATTACGCGGGCCAGGCCAGACCGGGCTCAAGGTAAGAAACCTTGGCCCGGACCTGGCCCCCGGCCCCTAGTGTGGGGGCTGGACCGGGCCGGTTCGTGGGCCGGGCCGGGCCTGGCCCGTGTATGAGGAATATTTTTTTGTTGTTGTAAAGTATTATTAAAGATCAAGTATATGGATTTGTAATTTTATAACAATTGCAAAGAATAAAATTTCATAAATAATTGAAGCACATGAATAAATAAAGTACATGATTTAATAAATTTGAACTTCTTGAATAAAATTAAGTACATGAATAAAATTCATACAAATTTTTCTATTTAGATCAAATTACAAATCAAGGGAATTACTTGAATTTAAATATCGAGATGGCCTCTACTTAGATTGAAGAGAAGGCATTGGACTATTGTCGTGGACATATTTTAAGTCCTACACTCTTATCATTTTGTGAAGGGACAAAATTGAAAAAATTGTGTACTTCCGAAGTAGTCCCTCTTGTTTTCCTTGAGTTTAGAGAAGAACCTTGTTCCGATGGTTGTGGTTCTACATGATCTTCTATTTCTATAGGATTTGAGTGTGTTTCATTCAAATTGGGAAAACTATCATAATTAATAAATGTTTCTTCACTATCTATATATTGGTTAGGAATGGAAGGAATGTGATGACTAGTAGATTCTTGACTACTATGTCTACCACCACCGCGTGATCGATTAGAGGCCATTTAACTATGAAAAACTAGTGTATGTAAAAATTATATAGAGAACAACAACTAAATGTATGACAACTAATAATTAAAAACAAACAACAACTAAATGAGTGAGTAGTGTATGTTTCTTTTACCACTTTACCAAAATTAAAAATAAAATCTAAAAAAATGAGAGGAAGAAGATCAAGAAAACACAAATTATATGAGAATAATGAATAATAAACTATGTTAATTCTACAAATTAAAATTATACTAAAATACCGTAAGAAAGTTGAGACTTGAGAGCTAGGAGTAGAAGTAGTATTGATTGTTGTTGTTGAATGTTGATGAGTTGATGAGTTGATTGTTGTTGATTTTCCTTCCTTCAAAATGTAGAAAATTTGATCTTGATCACTTGAGAGAGTGTTGATCACCAAATTGTTGTTGTTGATTGGAGAAATAGAAGAGAGAATGAGATGTTTGAGTGAATTGGTGAAGAGAAATGGTATGGTATTTATAGAAAATGCCATTTTTTTGATTTCCTAAAGTACCCCCCAAAACTAGCCGTTATGAATCCGTTGGGGGGTAGTTTTGTAATTTTAATTTTCTGAAAAAAAATTAGCCAACGATCGGCCCGGCCCAGCCCGAGCCCGGGCGGGCCGGTTCAACCGGTCCCGGGCCTCGAGCGGGCCGGGCCTAACCGGGCTTTTGCTGCAAAAATGGGGACCAGACCTGAACTGGGTGGGTGGGGGCCGGTTCAGGGGCCAGCCCGGGTTGGAGGGGGCCGGGCCGGGTCGGTCCTGGGCCAGCCCGGCCCTGATGCCATCCCTAGATGTACAGGTTTTACAGGAATTCGAAATTCAAACAAAGAGCTGAATGAGATTTGAAATCAAACTAAAGAGTTAAAGTATCAAAGAAGATTGCAAATATCAAGAGAATTTTACTTAGGAAATATGTGCTTTAATTCCTCAAGAAAGCCAGTAAATATTGTCTATTTATTTTTGTTTATATGAGGAAATTTCATGTAAAGAATCGTTGATTGAATAATTAGTTCTGGAAGGAATATAAAGTGAATTCACCGAATAAAATCAGATCTGACAAATTAGCGGTCGACCACACATATAATTGGTCGATTGTCACACAGTCGACCACACAATATAGTTTAAAATTGAGTCAGTCGACCGACCACCTCTCAATCTTTAAGCTGAGGTGGACGGTTGACTGCTCATAAAAAGCGCTTGACTGATACTTGTGTAGAACCGATTATTTTTTTAATGTCTTTTCACTTTTTCGGAAAGATATAATTCTTTACCTTATAAATAAAGGTGAATTTAGTGAGTATTTTTCATCACTTTCAACTATTATTCTTCTGAAATTAATATTCAATCAACGATCAGAGAGTGCGGTTTTATTATTTTATTAGTCAAGATCGACATAGATCTTAATTGTTTTTCTTTCTTTTTGCTTTGACGGTTTTTCGGGGCTTATTCATAGAAGTCCTGTGGGTGTAAAATGACTCTCGGCCTGAATACCGTGAACTCACTATACGAGATTTTGAGTATAGTGGAATGCTTGTGGCGGAGAATTGCTACAAGTAGGAGGTGTGGATGTAGTGTTAGTGTATGCCCTAGAGGCCAGTTGTGTATTGACAATACTGGTTTACATTGTATCATGATATTTATTTTTAATTGAGGTATTTTATTTATTGTGAATTAAATGAATATGATAAAGTCCTTAGAATAGTAAGTTCAATGTCATGAGATATCAAGTGCATGATTTGATTGTGAGATCCTATTGGCCGAAATCAGAACATTATTCTTAATTGTCCCTAGTCAAGTATTATTGTGAATTAGGACAATGATAATACATATAGACTAGTGTGTGCGTAGACTGATGACCATTCTCACGGGTCATGGATATGAAATATCAAGTCTTAATGTACTGGACTGACCCACCATGAGAACGCTGCATGGATCGTTACGTGAGTGTCATAAGGTATTCTGACAGTAACCATGGTATACGCAGTCCTTTGATTTGAAGTTATTACGGTTCCCTACATAAGAAATTATATGTTTTAATGTCGTCAAACATTGTCTGTAATAAGCTGATTATAAAGTCGACTATTGGATTTACTACAAATCATATGGAGGGATGTGAGTGACTTATATAGGATTTGTCCATCCTACATAATATGAGCGATATCTACGGGTCCCTTGATTGAGTGAGATTGTAAAATGCATGGCCGTGCTCAAATGAGTCAATATGAGATTGAGCTCATTTGTTTTAGTAAGTCTACTCGGACATCAAGAAACCAAAGATTGAACTATACAATGGTGACACGCTCTATGCATTGTGGTCAATTAAGATATCTGGATAAAAGAACTAAACTATATGGTAGCATTGGTTACGGATAGGTTATGTCAAATCACTAGCATTCCAATTACTTGAGTAGCAGTCATGTATTGCTAGATACCGCTCACTGTTTGTAATACTAGATTATGATTTTAGTATTACTGTCACCGTAATGGGAACCTACAGGGTCACACACTTAGAATGAATCAAAATTGAGATTTAAATTCATGAGATGAATTTAATTGGATATCCTAGTAAGACTTGGACTCCTGACATGGTTGGGTAATTAATTAGATTAAATGGGCAAACTAAAATTAGAATGACCACACACGAATCTGACCCAAGTCAGATTGTGAGCCCAACCTTTTAGAGTTGATTTCCTGCACTTACATATACGATATATTTATGTTGAAAAGACATAGGAGAAAATCATAGCCGTCATAGAAATTGTGAGAGAGAGATCATGAGGAACATTCCCCGCAGCTAGTACCACGGCATGAAGAAGAGCTTGATTTGATCCGTTCGTATGGATACAGTAGAGGCACCGCAACCTTTGTAGTGCTGTGATTGACATATTTTGGAGATACTAGATCCATCTTTAATGCATAACTTCTAAACACAATTTATGGTTTTCGCATGGATCCATGGCTATATTTCGATATTTTGTAATTTTTTTTCCGCCGTGTAATCTGTGATTGCCCTCGAAACCTAACACGTAAACCTATTGATCGAACCACGTTATATTGTTGTGTCATGCGTGCTAACTCTGTTTGCTTTCTCTATCTTTATCTCCCTACTTTACGCATTTTTTAAAAGTTTTAAATTTACGCACAACCACCCTATGTACCCTAGGGTGATTTATAGTGGTCTTTTGCTATTATGAAGAATATTTTGAGCTACTTGAGAGGCTGTAGATGTGACTGATATGTCAGTAACTTCTTAATTCTTAGGTTATCAAGAATAATATAGCCACCATGCATGTCGAACAAATCTGATCACGTCTCGATCTAGACAATTAAACTATATATCTTGTCAGTATTTTATAGTAAACTCTTGAGTATTTTATTGAAGTGCACAGTGGAGACTAATTGGAAATTGAAATCTATTGAAGTGAAAAACTAGGGTTTATTAAGGCGTCTAATGCACGCAACAGAAGCGATCTAATCGTGCAATCAACATTGCAATACAATTTTTTTTCCAATAGCCAGAATCACTATGAATCAAAATGAATTAGAACAAAATCGAAAGATTTTGGATTACCTTTCACTGATGCCAAGAATTCTTTCGTGATAATTTCAATAATGAGACGCTAAGTGCATGTCCTCCAACGGTGATCCACGCTAAATCTTTTTTGAAATATTGTGTCCTCTCTCTAAACTTTTGATTAGTATGAGAATGAGTCTCTGATGTAAAACTAACCCTAAAATAGAGAATTTCAACACGTTATGAGGATTAAAGTTAGAAATTTTAAACAGCTAATTGGTTTGATGGATTTTCAAGAACTGAATCATGTTTAACAATCCCAATTAATATTTTAACTCTACAATCAATAATGAAATTCCTAAGCGTTCTTAGCAAGTAAAAGATTCAATGCTGATTCACACTCTAATCAGGCAAGTGGAATACTCAATCTCAATTGTTTGTGGATGACAGTTAAATTGAATAATATAATAGAGATAACAGTGCAGTATAAGCCAAATATTTGAGAATTGAAAAGAGTATAGCGAAGGTTTGAAGAACTCAGCATAGATTTCGAAAGAGCACAACAACCAAAGAAACAGCAATGGCAGCAACAACTTCAATAGCAATGGTTGGTGGATCTGGATTGGGATCGGTCCTGCTGTTGACGGGCAGAGACAAGTGAGAGGGCGGACGGCGCTGGTTGCATGGGCGGACGGCGCTGGTTGCGTCGCGGAGGCGCAACAGGAAGAGGGGACCGGGGGGTGGTTGGACTGTGCCGGGGAGCGGCACTGGGCGTGCAGTTGTCGACGGAGCAAGGGGAGAACAATGCTTGGGTTCGTCACTTTTGACGAGCGGGAAACAAGGAGGTCGGGAGGGGTTTTGGTGCCTGGGCATCAATGGGGGCGGCGTCGGGAGGTCGACACGGTGGTGGGAGGCACAACGGCATCGGGGTCGACGTCGACGAGGTGGGCGACGAGTTAGGGTTTCTGTCGGGTCGAGAGTAGGGGGGAAGAAGACGATGGGAGAGAGGAGGGTTTGGGTGTAATTGATTTGGGGGATTTTTTTTAATTTTTATTATTATAAATTTGGGGTGGATTTTAGATTTTATCACAAACACTAAAATTGTATTAGGATTTATCACAAATTCTAATAAATTGGATCTCAATTGTATCACATAAATGAGAGAAGATGAGTAAAACTCAACACAATAAATTTTTAATCAACAATGGCATATCTTTCTCATTAATCTCAAGGCCTATATATAGGCTCAAAACAAATCAAGATACAAATCTCAGAATATTATCAAAAATTTAAAAATATTTTAATGCATAAAAAAAGATTACATATGGCTATAATTGCCAAAAACAAATATGGTACTGAAATAAAATCCTAAAATAAATAAAATTGATGTCCTCATCATTCTCTCCGTATGGGAGAGAGCTCGACCCAGTCGAGCCAAAACAAGTGATCCTATCATGGTGCTCCAAAAGATCTGGATCTAGTTGCGGGAGCTCCTCACGATCACTGCAAGTGCCATCCAATTTCGGCTTGTTCTTTCACCTCACAAAATACTTGTGCATTCCACTATCTCTTGTAGAGATTATCTGATCATTTAAAATATTATTCAATTCTTCTGTCGGTGGGTGAATAATATCAGGTAGAGGGGTGAATGTGGGAATCTCACCATTAGGCCGCAGGGTAGGCTCATCTATAAGAAAATTTCTAGGGTTGAATTTTGAGCCTTCAAAAAGTACTAGATCCTCAATATTGAAACCTTCAGGAAGGTCAACGACATAGGTATTATGATTGATTGTATGTAGAATCTTAAATGGGCCTGCAGCACGTATGTTCAAGTTCTTAACGGGTCCAACTGGAAACCGTTCCGGACGAATCCGAACCATCACTTCGTCACCAACATCAAGAGTTTTAAATTTGTTTCTTGTATCTGTTATTAACGTGTAGTTAAAATTATTCTCATTAATTTCCTTGAAAATTTCTCTATGCAAATCATGAATGCAGAATGAAAATGTGGATGCAAGCTCTGTGACTCTGTGATGTTCTAACACAGGGGTAAAATCTATAGGCTGTCAAGTGACTTAGGAAGGGATGGGTGACTCAGGTACACTCAATGGAGGTGACTGGACAGAATGAATACAATTGAGAGACTGGTCATCATCTTTTTCATCAAAGTCATCACTTACATTAGGTTCATAGGTAAACTTAGTGTCGGGCTCATCAGCGATGACTGCGGTACCCTCTACTATATTGATCCTACTTGGGCTGGGACAGTTACCAGCATCATAGCCGTATTCCTTATATTTATAGCACTTAGTGAGAGGATCAATCTTAGAATAGTCTCTTTCAGTGTTCTTACCCAGTTGTCATTTATAAGTGGATAGGAATTTGAAGTATGTTTGTTTGGGTAAGACTTGTTAGGGTACTGAGGAGAGTACCCATAGCTACTTGGGAGACCAGGAAAGAGAAGCTCACTGAGAGATATGTGTCCCTATCTTTCCACACTTGAATGCTTGATTCGTCAAATCAGCTCTATCAGGGAAGCAAATCTACCTAAGTGTATGTGGATAAGTTTGATGACTTCCTCATTGGTGCAATGCCTTAGGTAAGGAGAGCAATGAACAAACTCTATCTAGGTTCAGAGCTGGATTACGAGCCGATCTTAGGAACGAGCTAATTCATAGAAACGTGGACTCCTTAGCCGTAGCTTATGCCCTTGTCCTCAATATGGATTCCCTTAAAGTAAGTTCTCATTACAAGTCCAGCGATTCGATGGATCATTCCTCTAGAATGACCCCTCCTGATCCCTTTAGACCTGAACACTCCTTTCCTCAGTATCCCAACAAGTCTTATCCAAGCAAGCCTAATTCAATTTCCTATTCACTTAGAAATGACAACGCGGGTAAGAACACTGATAGAGACTATTCTCAGATTTATCCTCACTAAGTGCTATAAATGTAAGTGATACGGCCATGTTACCGGCAACTGTCCTAGCCCAAGTAGGATCAATATAGTAGAGGGTACCGTTGTCATCCCTGATGTGTCCGACAATGAGTTTTACCTATGAACCTCATGTAAGTGATGACTTTGATGAAGAAGAGGATGACCAACCTCTCAACTATATTCGGTCGATCAAATCACCTCCATTGAATATACCCGAGTCACCCATTCCTTCCCAAGTCACTTGGCAACCTATAGATTTATCCATGTGTTAGAAAATCCTAGAGTCACGGAGTCTGCATCCACTTTTGCATCCCGCATTGAAGATTTGCATAGAGAAATTTTCAAGAAAATTAATGAGATTAATTTTAACTACAAATTAATAGCAGATAATAGAAGGAAATTTAAAATTCTTGATGCTGGTGAAGAAGTGATGGTTCAGATTCGTCCGGAATGGTTTTCAGCTGGATCCGTAAAATTGAAGATACGTGCTGCAGGCCCATTTAAAATTCTGCATAAAATCAATGATAATGCATATGTCAAAGGTTTTGGCATAAGTAAGATTTTCAATATTGAGGATCTAGTACTCTATGAAGACCCAAAATTTAATCCTAGAAATTCTCTTATAGATGAGCCTACCCTGCAGCATAATGGTGAGTTTTTCACTTTTTTTTTCCTTTACCTGATACTACTTACCCACCGACAGACAAATTGGATAATATTTTAGATAATCAGATAATCTCTACCAGAGATGGTGGTATTCATAGGTATTTGGTTAGGTGGAAGAACAAGCCAAAGTTGGATGACACTTGGAGTGATCGTGAGAAGGTCTCGCACTTGGATCCAGATCTTTTGGAGCACCATGACAGGATCACTGGTTTTGACTCGACTTGGTCGAGCCCTCTCCCACCCGGAGAGAATGATGAGGACATCAAATCTGTTTTATTTTATTTTGAGATTTAACCATATGTAGTTTATTTGAGAAATTTATTTGAGGGATTTGTTTCAGATTTGAGAGACTTTTTTAAGATTTATTTGAGATTTGTTTTGGATTTATTTTGAGCCTATTTATAGGCCTTGAAAATAATGAGAAAATATGCTATTATTGATTAAAAAAATTATTGTGTTGAGTTATTGCTTTCCATCCCTTTTTTTGTGAGACAATTGAGAGAATTATTAAGGTTTGTGAGAAGTCCTAATAAAGTATTAGGGTTTGTGATAAACTCTAAAACTTTATCCCAAAATTCCCAAATTAATTAAACCCCCAGAATCCCACATTCTCTCTTCTCTCTCCTTCTTCCTGTTCTTTTATCCCGAACCCAACAAACCCCCGTCGTCCTCTCTCCCCCGCTCGATCTCCAAACCAACCTCGCCACGCCGCCTCCCTCTGGCCTCCAACATCGACGCCACCACAACCACCAACCAACCACCCCTGTCTCCCTCATTCCGATTCCTCGTCGCTCCACCTTCCTCCACCCCCGTCCACCGAAGCCCGCTTGCGACCCTTGCCGACCACCATTTGACGTCGACTGAACCCCCTCGCCGCTGCCAACATCGTCGTCCGCAACCACCACTCGACAACCCCGACTGCCACCGTCGACCTCCTCCTTTTGGACGCACAACAAGGAGGGGATCAAGTCGAATCTGATTCTGTTCGATTGGATAGCTTTGGTGTTTGGTGTTTGGGTAGAATCCAGATTTAAATGCAGCAGCATCGTAACACTGTCTACGAACCCAGTAATTTCTTTCCATTCTCATTTATTTGTGATATCATCTATCGTCTCTAGAATATTATTTGATTTATCTGTCATCCACAAATATTGAGTGTGTGTTCTACTTGCTTATTAGTGATTTAGTGTACAAATCTTTATTGAATATCTTACATGCTAAGAACGATTAAGTATTATTGTTGATTGATAAGATTGAATCTTTAATTGGGCTTGTTAAACTATTTCATATCTTGAAAATCTATCAAACCAATTAATAGTTATAATTTTTAACTTAATCTGCATTACGTGTTGGTAAACTTAATCTTTTAATATTCTTGTAAATTCTCTATTTAGGGTTAAGTTTACATCACCACATCTCGTGAAGTGTAGCATCTTCCACTCGTTGGATCGCAACATTTTCACCCCTTTCTCTGGTTGTCGTATCCCACAAAGATACATTTAATAGTTTTTTGTCAAACTTGCTTTGTTAATGATCAGGAACAAATACATAACATACACAGCCAAATACTCAAAAGTAGCTAACTGTAGGTTTCATGTTCCACAGTTTCTCAAAAGGTGAAATGAGCCCTAACCTCAGTTGAGGAAGTCTGTTGATCACAAAGGTTGCAGTCCTCATTGCTTCAGCCCAAAACCTTCCAGGTACATTATTTTCATGCAGAATACTTCGACAAATTTCTACAAGATGTCGATTCTTTCAATCTGCTACACCATTATGTTGTTTTGGCGTGTTGGCACAAGTGTACTGATGACGTATTCGGCATTCCCTTAGGTATAGAGAGAACTTGCTCGAGCTATATTGTACCCCGTTGTCTGTGCGCAAGCAACGGATCTTCTTTCCCACTTCTCCTTCAGCTGACTCTCTGAACTCTTTAAACTTTGAGAATGTGTCAGATTTTTCTTTCATAAAGAAAACCCACATATACCTTGAGAACTCATCAATGAATGTCACCATGTATCGCATACCGCTAATTGATGGTCGCTTAATGGGCCCGAATACATTAGAGTGAACTAACTCTAATGGTTCATTCACTTTAAACTCTGATTCCTCGTATGGAAATTGATGTGCTTTACCATACCGGCATCCCGCACAGACCGTGTCTGTTCGCACGTGTAGTTAAGGAAGCCCCTTAAGCATCGACTTCTTCACCATCGCACTTAGCTTGGAATAGCTAACGTGACCTAACCGCATGTGCCATAGATTTTGTCTCATTTTTTTTTGTTCTGTCTACATATACAGATTCTGCTGACATTACATAGACTGACTCCAATCGTCGCCCCTCCATTGTCGGTGTTTCCGAGATTTTGAGGCCACGGTACACCTTCACATCTCGGGGACCGAACAAGACATAGTGGCCTGATGATGCCAATGGAGCCACATAGCAAATTTTTCTTCATTCCTGGGACATGGTAAATATCTTGAAGTGGCACCTGGTTAGAATTATATCGGGGCGTAACTATAGTCTTACCGATGTGATCTATCGGTAACCTTGAGTTGTTGGTTGTCACCACCACACGACCTCCTTTGTACTCAGACAAGTTTTGCAGCTTCTGTTTATCTCCTGTCATATGATTTGAGCAGCCCGAATCTACGATCCAGTCATTCTTGTAGTCAATCTATTCTGGTGTTGTTACTGTGAGAGCTAATTCTTTTTCCTCCGTAGCGATAAAGCTTCGGCATCCCAACCATCTTCGCTATTCTCCTTAGAACCGGAAGTAGCAGTATTACTTTCAATAGGCTTTTTCTTGGTCCAACAATCTTTTGTCATGTGGCCCATCTTCCCGTAGTTGTACACTCGCCATCGAACTTTCAACTATTACCATGATTCTTCGAAGCTCCCCCTGGACGAGTGCCTCCCTTTCCTTGGTAACTTTTCACCTTCTCACCATCCTTCTTAGATCCGCCATCAGTGTGCTCCTTGAAACTGCCCTTGCTTTTGCTGGTGTAGATCGCTTCCTCCTCACCCTTTGGCGAGACTCCTCCCATTTGCTTAGTCATAGTTTCCTAACCCGCAAGCAAATTTTCAAACTCAACAAGCGATGGTTGTGTTGGCAATTCCTGTACAGCGGCAACGAACCGTCGATATTCTGGTCTCAAACCATGGATAATTATTCTCTTTATCCTAATTTCCCCAATAGGAGCCGTTGGATCTAACTCTGAAATTTTGCGGTATATCGACTTCACCTTATGGAAGTACTGGGCAATTGTCATATCACGTAGCGCCATCGATAACAGCTCATTCTCGAGAAGTTGTAGTCTTGCATCATTCTTCTTTGAAAAGAGTGTAACAAAAGTGTCTCATGCTTCCTTTGGTGTTTTGGCATCCCGGATGTGCTTCAACATTTCTTCTTCAATTGTGGTCTTTAAAGCAAACATCGCTTTACCTGCTTTAATCTTCCACTTTCGCAAGATGCCATTGACATCTTCTGCCGCCGATTGTGTAGCTTTACCACCACCGACAACCTCCCAAAGGTCCTGACCTTGTAGGTAAGACTCTATACGTGTTGTAGTTTTTGTTGTTGAGCTTCTTGATTCCTCCAACTACTTGAAGGTCACCCAGTGTGCCGGTAAAACTTCGACTATACCGAACAAGCTTGACTAACAAAATTGCATAGTACCAAACTCTTCACGATTCAAGATAGCTCCGCCAAGAACGATCCCTGACCGTCCTGCTCTGATACCAATTGTTGAGTAAAATTTAGAGTATACAACTCCAAACTTACTAATATTGCACCCAAACAAGTAAACAAATTACTTGTATTATACCCACAATAAAAGACACTACAACACTTTTCCAAGACCACTCAAAATTTGAAGAAAAATACAAACACTCAAAAGAAAGCTCACAACTCCTCAAGGCTCCACACTCAAACTAAGAATACAAAGACTTACTTTTTGGAGGATATCTAAATCAAATGTAAGGGAGGGTATTTATAGTCAACTCCATGCAATCTACACCATACAAATATAAAATTAAGAAATAATTCTAGCCATACATTATTACCACATTCTATACACTGCTCCTAAAAAATCTTATTTCTACATCCTTCTACAATTTTCTCTTAAAATATATTCCTCCCATATTTGTTGAGAAGCTTCCATTGTCTTGGGTTTAGATAAATAGATTGGGATTTTATTTTCCGTGGGTTGAAATAAATATAAATATATTGGGCTTTGTAATGGGCTGATGTTGATTTTCAACATATAACGAGTACTAGTCTTACCGCAATTACCGATGTCCAATCTCGGTATTCCTATGACTAGGAACATTTTAGATAAATTATATGAAGTTTTGGTCTCACTGACATGATCTCATTATGGCCCTAAACACATTTAATTGATCCATGGGCTTTGGTAAATAAATTACATAAATAAGAATAAGTAGCTTATGATGAATAAAACGCCTCAAACAACTTTATTAATCATGAATAATGTTTACTAAAGAATTGTCAATTACATCTCATGCGATTGATTGTAGGGCACATTTCTAACATCTGTGATTGCATTTGGCACTCAATTTTCTACCCTTGTGACTTAATTTAAAAATTCTAATTTTTGGCATTTTGTTGGCATTTTTCTCAGCTCCATGCTTCTCTTATGTTTATTGCCATGATTAGTTTTTAATGATGTCAGCCATTTTGTGTGTGCAGTCATGCCATTCTCATCTATCTCACATGTGCTTTCCCAGGATTGCCAGACCATTGGTAAGAACTGTTTCAAGTGTAGGTTGTAGAACTTGTTGTTATCCTCACTGTTGATAAATTGTTACTACCTATCTGAAAGTTTGTCCCTTTTTTTTTTCTTGTAATGCTAAAATTGAATTTGTTGACTTTATTGTGTAATATATTTATTCTTATTACATAATGAGTTTGGAGGTTGTGCACCAGACCAGAGTTCCATATATATATATATATATATATATGGGAAAAAGGGATATGAGCAACTTGATCATTTAATAAATGAGCAATTGATGAGGTGGCATACATGTGATACGTTGAGTATCTAACCACTTTTAGGATTTCCCAATCACATGCATGCCACCACATCACTTGCTCATTTACTAAATGAGCAAATTGCTCATACCCCTTTTTCGCTATATATATATATATATATATATATATATGAGATTTGTTTCATTGCAAATGGGTCTGTTTGCACAGACCCTGTAACCCCTGTTTTTCGATTTTTCAAATTTTCTTTTGTATGTCTTTTCTCTTCTCATTTCTGTAATCTGTTTATTTGATATTAAATCTTGTTATTCATCTTCAACCCAATTGTATTCTTTCAATCAATTTTATTTTCTTATGTTGAACCCTGAGATTCTTGTGCACTCTATTTTATTTTTATTATCATTGTGTTTTGGGTATTTAATTAACCCACTAATTGATTTATTTTTTTGAGCCCAAGTCAATCTCTTGTTGGATCCTAACCCAAACCCAACACCCGTTAACCCTAATCCAAACTCAATGGCTTAATCACCTATAAATACTAACTAATCTTCTGAACTCCAATATTAACCCTAATCGACCCTAATTAATCCCTATCAGCCGCTAACCCGTCTTCTCCTTCCTCTGTTTCGATCCCACAACCCACCTTCGTCGCCCTCCATCCATCCATCTCTTCCTTTCGTCACCTTGCTGCCATCACCGATTGGCCTGCACCATCGCGCCACTGCAGCACCCCGTCGCCAAGCCCCATTGTCGTCCCCGACGTGTCTCCCTCCAGTGCCGCCCTCACACTGCCTCCCACCGTCGACAACCTCCACTTGTTGCTGCACTCACCCGCACGACCACCGCCACTTCTCGACGCCTTGCCTTTTGCTGACCGACCTTCAACACCCCTCGACCAGGCCTTCACCTTGCTGCCGCAGCCTGCAACCCGACGCTGCACCTTGCCTTGCCGCCCGCCACTGCAGCCAGCATCGCAGCTTCACACCGCCAGCAGCCACATCGTCGACAGCTTTGTCCCCTTTCTGCCGTCAATTGTGTGTTGCCGCTGCCTCTTGCCGTCGTCGCCGCCGTGTGTTGTTGCCGCTTTTTTCTACCGTCGTAGTCGTCGTATAATCATCATAAGGCAAGTTCCTCTTTAACCAACTTGTTGTTCTAGTTCAAGAATTTTTTTGATCTCCGCAAGTTGTTCTGTTTCAATTATCGTATTTATTTGGTTGATATCTCTCAAAGAAACTATTACGGATTCATCGACGAAACCAAGTAGTAGTTTTCTTTTCGTGTCATCCCCTTGACTCAAACCAAAGCCTTGTTATACATCGTCTTATGCATACACTACATGAATACATTAACTAGAAACATGTTATATTGAAGAATGATGATGTGAATGCTCTTTGATTGGATATTATGTTATAACTTAATTCGTGAATTTAATGTTAGGGAAAATAACGGTTTGTCTTGTTAATTAGTAGAATTCCATCCTAATGTTGAGTACATTTTTCTGTTAACTATTGTCATAAAGTTATATGCTTGTGTATCTCGTTTGTTGCTAATTAATGATGATCAACTTGCTGTCCTGCTGTTTATCCCATGTCGTATTAAGTTTTTGACCCAGTTGTTATAATTAACTAAATTATGATTTTTATAAGATTTTTAAATGATTTTACAACTTTTATATATAGGAATTTGACTATGATGTGTTGCCTGAACATGAAACTAGTAAAGAATGAGATTATACATCTAGCTATTGTATTTATAATGTATCGTGTGAATATGCATTGGAACCAGCGAGTATTTTCTAGAATCTCTGACGGAACCTATTTTGCTTCCCCTTAGTAGCGGGAAAGGCGACTTTTATACAGCAACGTCTCGCTGTCCAGAATTTTGTTTTTCATGTTTAGTTGTAAATCTGTTTAAACTTTGCAGTACACTACATATCATTTATTGTACAGTCATTGATACCTCGTTCATATCATTTCTTGACACCCGTTTCCATTGATATGCATCATCTGCATATTCATGTATGATCATAGTAAAATAATGGCTAAATATAAATAAAGTACACAAAGTTTTGGGCCAGTTTAAAAGAAGTACACCAAGGTTTTTTTGTTTAAAAAAAGGACACTATGTTTAAAAAAACTCCACTGGGTTAGTTAGGGTAGGCTTTAAAAAAACCACTTTCATCTTTCATTTGTGTTTAAAAAAACCACATTCATCTTTTATTTGTGTTTAAAAAAACATCACTTAACTAATCAGATGTTTAAATAAACCCTCCCGAACTAACCCTAACCCTAACCCTAACTAACCCAGTGAAGTTTTTTTAAACATTGTGTTCTTTTTTTAAACAAAAAAATCTTAGTGTACTTTTTTTAAACTTGCCCAAAACTTTGTGTACTTTTTTTATATTTAGCCTAAAATAATAACAAGCGGGGGTAACAAGGGTTCGACTCAGTAGTGGACAATATAGAAGATTGTACTCGGAGGGGCCCGTGTTTTCCTATATTGATTATTGTTATCAGTTGTTGTTTAATCATTGATTGCGGATTACTACGGTATCCCAACTATCGTGTATTGTATCGTGCACCGATTATTATTATTGATTATTGATCTTTGTTGTTGAGTACATGACCTGTAGAGTTCACCACTATAGTCTAAACGTTCACATGATTGTATGCACCCGAACCTGTAGTATGGGATGCAGGATTTTGTGCATTAGATAGGATAATAAAAGACCGATAGACATAAGATTAACACTGAGCATCGACACATGCTTTGTTGATTATTGATTATCGTTTATCGACCAATGTTTATTGAATCATTGATTATTGACCATTGTTATCGACCATCGCACCATCAATCATTGACTATCAATTTGTTGTCGATTATCGTTTATCGACCATTGATATTGTTTCAGTTCATCGTTTATTGTTGTATCATTATTTATTGTTTCATTGCTTGTTGCTACTTGTTGTCCGTAACTTACTGTTACGGAAAATTTCGCCCCAAACTGGTGTGTTTGGTTGGAGGGAAAGGGAGGGGAGGGGAGGGGAGGGGAGGGTTTTTTAAAATATTTCTTGTTTGGTTCAATTTTTTAGGAGGGGAGGGGAGGGGAATGGAGGGGTGCAGAATCCCTCCTAAGCCACTTTTGGCTCCCCTCCAATATTGGGGGGATTTGGAGGGGAGAGAAATTGGGTTAAGTGATTGGACTAAATTGTCCTTTTTATATCCTATAAATCTAAACCAACTTTCCTGGATACTCATCAAATCAACCAGAACGAAGTAATTTTTCCATAACAAAACAGAGTTTCTTCTATCAATAAGAGTGAATCACAGATCATTAAAACTAGTTCTCCTTATTACAAAAGTGAATTCGGAGGAGCTATCCAAACAGCCATTTCCAGCAAGCTCACCTCAACACAACATGGTTCAAATCAAAGAATTGTATCCTTCTTTTATTTTTATATTCCACCATTCAATTTGTTTAGTTTATTTTCTTTATGTTTTAACAATGAACAGGCAAAAGAAATGAAATTATGCTGCTACATTAATTTGATATTCTACAGAAATTTAAATACAAGAATAGATCGTTATATTACGTTTGTTTGACCCTTAGCTTGTACCCTGATCGGAGCTGCTTCTTCTAGCCGAATTGTGATGCCTATGTCACTGGAAGAGGTAAAAGAGAGAATAAATACATTTATGTCACATAATTTACTCTTTGTCGAACAATCTACTTTTCGCTGGATTTTCATTTTAGATGAGTCTAACACAGAGCGGAAACAAATGGAGATAGATGAGTCTGACACAGAGCGGAAACAAAAATTGAAACATGAAAGACATCTCAGGAGGCAACATGAACAGCTACACTCGCACCAGCAATTATTATTATTTCATTTTTAGAGGGCTATGGAGGTTAGGGTTAGAGGATCAGAGGGCTAGGGTTGGAGCTAGGGGTAGGGTTAGAGAGTTAAGAGTTATTGTTAGGGTTATGACCTAACAATATATTCACTTTTTTCCTATTTTTTAATCTATAAAAATTATTAATTCATTTTATTGTTACTTCTTTATATTTTTTGAATTTAAAAGTGAAAAATTCTCAATAGGATGTTTGATTTGATCTATGAAGGTTTTTAATTTGAAAAAATAATTAAATTTCAATCTCTTCATAAACATCACCTCTCACCTCCCCCTCCCCCCTTAAAAAAAATTTCTTCGACATTTCTTTTTGAAATCGTTCATCGTAACCCGTTTTTGGCGATGACTGGTTAAGCTTTACGATTTTGACAGAACTTGGTCTTCAGAAGATGAATTTGTACAAATTTTTATCTACACAAATAATAAACTCTGTAAAAATCATTCAACCTAACCCGTTATTGGTGATAACGAGTTAAGTGAACAACGTCAATGTCAACAACGGGTTAAGTCGGAAGATTTTGGTAAAACTTAATCCTCAGAAGTTGAATTTTGTATAAATTTTCATCCACAAAGAGCAAATACCCTGGAAAAATCTTTCAAAAAATAGCAACAATATGATGCACAAATTTGCAATTACATACACAAAAATATGCTTATAACTTCCAAGAAAATCCTCAACCCTTAACCGTTGCAGAAATGCATTTACATGAGCATATATATACATTCAGAAATTTAAAACTTTTTGAAGAGAAACACCTTCCTTCAGCACGATCATGTTCCAATCAAAACCTACAACAAAAAACTTATAGAAATTCATAAATTTCTTATTATAAAATGAAATTAGTAATAAAGGTCTCGAAGTTAAATTTCACATACATAATGAGAATTTTACCTCAACACGAATCTTCAGCTTCTTTGTCATCACTCTCTTCACCGCTTGGATCTTCTTCATATGCTTTCGACCTGCTAAATAAATGAGAAGAATGAGTTAATCAACAAGAACAAGTCAAGTTTGAGCCCCTCAAAATAATATAAACTAAAAGCAGATATATTACCTAGCCAAATTGTTTGGACAATTTCTTGAACCGTACCAAATTATTTGGACAATATATTACCTAGCCAAATTGTTTGGACAATTTCTTGAACCATGTAATACGACATGAAGTCATGTCTTGCACCGTCTAGGTTTTTTATTTTTTTGCTCTCTTATCAGCTTCAATCTCTTTCCTTTAAGCCTTCCCTTTGTAATGCATTGTCGAGGGTCTCCCACCGGTGCATGTTCATGTCTACCACTCTCGGGCTGTACACTACCTTCGTGATGCATGCTAATTCCTTAAGCATGTGGTTGAGCATGTACTTGTAAGTTTCTTCGGAAAAACAGCCAAGATCGACTAACTGTCTTGAGTGATGACTTAATTCACAATATCGAGAGGCAAAATTGTCACAAATACTATTGGAAACGGATGTATAGTTTCTTCTCAACTGATCCTGGGTCCATCGTCTACATATATATTGCTCTGGTAGTATGGTGTGATTGGTGAAACAAAGAACCGCCAAAATATGTTTGCATGGAACGCCTACAAATTCATAAAGGCAACAAAGACATTTAGCCATTTCACGGAGTTTGCAAAAATAAATCACCCTCCTCGGTTCTGAATTTCCACAAAGCATCACAAAGAAAGCTGAACTATCCGATGTTTTCACATCGGCAATGAAACTCGCATTAAATAATAAGTTTTTTTGCACTTTTTTTTGGAATTTGTACAAAATCTTCAATGTATATGTTCGCGCCATTTGTTCTTCAATTTTGGTTACGATGAGTTTCTTTAAATTCCTCGTGTATTACTAAGACTCGGTCGAAGATTTCAACAAATTCATGTTAACCATAAGTTTGGTGTGCACATAATATATTATTAAGACTAATATTTTCAGTTGAGGTCTACATGATTTATAGAGAAAGTAATTCAAAATAAAGAGCCAAAAAGATTAGCAATCAAGCAAAAGAGGAATGTATCAAAGAAGATTGCAAATATCAAGAAGGTTTCAACTCAAGAAACTTGTGCTTCAAATTCTCAAGAAAGCCAGCAATAATCAATTATTTGTTTTTGTTATTGTGAGAAAATACTATGTAAAGAGTCGTTGATTGATTAATTAGTATTTGGAAATAATGTAAAGTGGATTCGCCAAATAAAAGTTTAGTTTGCACGATGGCAGTCGACCTTCCAATGTGTCGGTTGACTGTAGCAACAATCGACCGCTCATCAAAGTGGAAAAGATGAGTTAGTCGACCGGTCATCGCTCAACTTTCGAGTTAAAAGATGGACGGTCGACTGCTCAACAAAGCGGTCTATCGATCACGTGCTGTTTTGACTATTTCGGAAATATCTTTTCGTTTTTTGAAAGATACATTCCCTTGCTATATAAATAGAGGCGAATTCACTGAGTATTCTTCATCCCTTGCAATTATAATTCTTCTGAACTAATCATTCAATCAACGATCCGAGCATGAGAGCTTTTATTGTTTTCTTCAGTCAAGATCGTTATAGATCTTGAGAGTTTTTTTTTTCTTCACTTCGATGAGTTTTGCAGGACTTGTTTGTAGAAGTCCTGCGGGTGTAATAGGACTCTCGGCATGAATTTCGAGAATCACTGTACAAGGGTTTAAAATATAGTAGAACTTTTGTAGCGGAGAATTGCTACAAGTAGGTGGTGTAAACGTAGACCTGGTAGTCGAACCACGTTATATCGTTGTATCTTGCGTGCTTGCTCTGTTTGCTTTCTCTAACTCTTTCTTCTTACTTTATGCATTTTATTTAAGTTTTTAATTTATGCACAATCACCATATTCACCCCCCCTAGGGTGATTTATAGTGGTATCAGAGCGAGGTTCTCATTAATAGCTTAAAAGTTTGAGCAAAAGGTCCAATGGCCGAAATCCCTCATCCCGAAAACTTGTACACATCAGAGCATTCATCTCCAATGGAACAAGTCTCCCACGTTCACCTTATTTTGATGGAAAATGCTGTGATGTTTGGAAAGATCGTATGTTTCATTTTTTGCAGATGCTTGGAGAAGAAGTGTGGAATATTTGCGTGAACAAGATTGATATTCCTGTCAGCGATGGAAAGAAAACATTCAGAAAAGCGGAACTTGCTCTAGAGACTGCTAACTCCAAAGCTATGACAGCGTTGTATGTCGCACTAAACAACGAAGAACTAATGCGATGTGGGCGAAATTGCAAAACAGCATATGAAATCTGGAACAACATGTTGAAACATCATGAAGTCTGGTATTTCTGTAGGAAAACCCTGAGTTCGCATCTGAGGTAAAGGCAAAAGTTACTTTATGTTTCTTGAAGTTTGATTTTTTTGCATGTTTCCAGAAGAGAATGAAGACTAGATGTTTCCCCGTTTTGATATCATTGCACATGAGCTTGAAAGCTTTAGGTAAGGGGTTGGATAATGATCGAAAGGTCAGAAAACTCAAACTGTCTTACGCCTAAATGAGACATAAAAGTTGTTTCAATGAGAAACTCTTGAGGAGAAAGGTTTCGACTACTACACATTTTAAGGCAAGCTGAAAACCTATGAGATGGAGATGGCTGAAACAGTGAGGTACCGACAGAATATTGGGATTATTCCCAAAACTGAAGAAAAGACGATTGTCTTGAAAGCAGCAACCTCATGTTCAGAGTTAGATCATGAAGAATCTGACGAAGAAATTGCGATGTTGACAAAAAGATTCAACAAGTTCATCAAACAAAAATTTGGCCGATCTCAAGGAAAAAAAGACAAGGAAGACATGCTATAAATGTAAGAAACCAGGACACATTCGCGCAAGCTATCCTCTCTCCCAAGATAGAGACCAAACTTATCACTCCAATTCAGAATGTAAAAATAAAGTACTAAAGGCAAAATGGCTAGATTCAGACTTCAGCAATGAAGAGCAAGAATACGACTTTGGATTCATGGCTCTTGGGGATGATGAGGTGCAATCATTACTCCAAGAAGACGTAATCGAAAAATCCCCCTATGATGATCTAGTTGACATGTGTAATGGCTTAAGAGATTATGCAAATAAATTAAGTCGTGAGTTGAGACAATATAAGCAAAAGTCTAATGAATCACATGACTCTTGCATTGCCGAAAATAAAAAGCTAAAGGATGCAAATTCCTTGATTGTTGAAAATTTTGAGTCATTTAAGAAGGATCATGATAAATTGATAGAAGAAAATAAATGTCTAAAACAACAAATTTAAAAATCTATGGCAATACATAATAAAAATCTAAAGAAAATTCATGAGAAATCTGCTTATATTGCTAAACTCACCGATGATGTAAATGAATGCAAAAGAAAATTTGATAAGATAGTGGAAGGTTGTAAGGAAGCACTCGAACAAAATAGGATACTTGATGCTACTCTAGATACTCTTTATTGGAACACTAAAGACGATGAGGAAACCAGAAATAGACTTTGTAGTAGAATAATTGAGCTTAAAAAGATTGTTAATAATTATGAAGGGCCCAATTATCTTATGACAAGGAATTCAAGATCATATCATGTTAATTGGGGACTTGGTTACAATGAGCCACTACAACGTCAAAATACTAAACAATCGTGTCATACACATGTGCATAGCTATTCAAATGAACAAAAATCTTGTCACACATATGTGCATAGTTACTCAAATAAACACAAATCTAAGCATAGTTATTCAAATGTGCATGACCCAAGGCATAATCGAATAACTTGTCAATATTGTTGTAGATTATGACATATTTTTTATAATAGTACTTTAAAACGGAATACTAACTTCGTTTGGGTGAAGAAGACTACAAGTGTAGGAACAGTACCTACTTGGGCAACTACTAATCTTAATGTAGGTGCATTAATGCATTCAACCTAACAATTTGTGGCATCTTGATAGTGAATGCTCAAATCACATGATAATAAAACATTTTGCATCACTATCAAGAGAAAAAGGGAAGGACATCGTTCTTCGTAGCGCACTAGCCAAACTGTTAAAGGTATTATGGATGAAACATACATTAGAAGACTATAAGGTATATTCTTTGATCACATTCCTATTTAAATGTGATAATACTAGCACTGTTCATATGATGAAAAATTCTGATCAACACAGTCGCAATAAGCGTATAAAAATTCGTTAACACTTCATTAAAGATCATTTTCAAAAGGGAGATGTTGTCCTTGACTATATTTCAACAGATTTGCAATTAGCTGATATATTTACAAAACCATTAGATGAAAAACATTTTTATTTTAAAAAAAATGAGAATTAAATGTCATTGATATTTTTGCATGATTTCTTATGACTAAAACAGTTCAAATAGTATGTCAGTTGACTGCACGGTCGACTATTCTCCTCGTAGGCGGTTCGGTCGATCGTCCCATATACTGGTATTTCCCTGTCACAAGCGCTCTCTCGGTCGAAAGTGGACCGGTCGACCGTCCTGCTTACTGCCACAATTAACTTGCAGTTTTCCCCTCTTTTTTTTGCTTTGCGTTCGACCGTACATGAACCAGTTGACCAGTTCCATCAACTGATTAAATCCTAAATCCTCTCTCTCTATGACATGTGGGGACCGCTTTCCTAGTATATATATCTCTTCTCCATCTTTCCTCTTCTCTTAGCCTCCACGAACAAAAACCCTAGCTTTCTTTTTCCCCTACAACCCATCAAATCCCCTCGAATTTTCAACTCGTTCTCTCCAACTTTTCGGGCTCATTCTCATGGCGTCTCATGGTCCTCTTCCTCTCACAAATTCAAAGGTAAGAAAACCATTACCTCTAAACATATCTCTAGAGATGGCATCATATTTAGAAATACTCTCTGTGCTGATCTATACTTTTCTCCCCTTATTGGTGCTCCGGTTGTTCCAAACCATGAGATAAACTTAGGTTCCTTAGGTGGTCATTTTAGCCATATGGTTAGGATACTTTGTGAATTTGAGTGGGAAAACTATCTCATCACTTCTGGCACCCATTTTTAAGTCTCTTATTCGTCAGTTCTATGCTAACCTAAAGGGGATTAAGGATAATGACCTCACATTATCTTCTATTATTCTTGGCAAACACGTCAAATTCACTCCCGAATATCTTCACACTAGATATGATATCCCCGAAAGAGAATTTGATGCTTATCCCCTAGATTTTAAATCACTAGAGTATAAACCTGACCATAATCAAAATACTGTAAAATTCATGATAATTAAACCCGATTCCCTAACCGTTGCTCGCCCCTCTCCTACCGATTTTACCGACATTGCCCGTGTCCTTAACAAAATTGTGAATGCAAATATTTGGCCTAAAATTAGAAATTCGTGTTTGATCAATCTTTCCTTATTTTTCTCATCTTGGGCGAGTACAAATTCGATCTCGCTACATTTATCATTCGCACAATGAACTTTGCTTCCACTCGTCACTGTGGTCTTCCCTTTAGCTCTTGCATTTAGACCTTGCCATTGATTCTCGCCTTACCGTTGGAAACTTTCTTCTTAGTAAAGCTCCCATGCCAATTCTTCCCCAACAAATGGGCATTGATCGTCCGTTTACCCAACGGGCCCGCCGTTATCAAGCTCAACAAGATCGCCAAGCACGTCAAACCCCTTCTTCCTCTCGTCGCAAGAATGCTACTCCCACATCTCAAACTTCCACTCCATCCATCTTTATGACCCGTGCACAATTCGACGCTCATCAAAGGCAACTATATAGCTACTATGTCAACATCATCGAATTCATGCATGGCAAAGAGGACTGAGAACTTCTTCCTCCTCCTTCCGATGAAGATGACGATGACGATGACGGTGACGACGACGATGAGACTGGAGGCAACGACGATGGGGAGTAAATCTCATGACCAATGCTTTTGCTGATGCATTGCTTGCAATGACTTCTATGTGCAGTTTTTTTTGTAGTTCGTCTTTGGCTGTGTGTTTGGGAAAACTCTAATGTTCTCTTCTATGGTTATTATGCATGAAATCTCTTTGCAAGTTCTGTTGAATGCTATCTTGTTGGATGATGTCCTCCTAGGAAAACTCTGTATGTATTTATGCCTAATATACTTCATGTAAATGTCAAGAACTTTGTGCATATTTGCTGATCGATAGCCGCATATTCTTCAGTTTATCGCTTGTGTGGGGGAACGGGAAACCGCCTCACATTCTGTCATTGTTTACAGTTTTTTTTAATAACTTTTACGGTTGCCGTTCCTATTTCTATATCTATTTGTTTCGTATTTTTTTCACTTTTGGTCTGTTCCATAAAGGGGGAGAAAATTCGAATTTAATTTTAAGATTAATCTATATTTATTGGAAATTCACATCTCCACATCTCCCCTAAATTACATACTTTGTAATGGTGAAATCTCATATCTATGATATCATGTAGAATTCTCACTGTATATCAAAGAACTTTGTGATCAACGGTATTATGTAAGTATGTTTCCGTAGTGTTTTCTAAAATGTAATAATGTTGTGTTTTTTTTGTAAGTACGTTTCTAAAATATGCATCTCTCTCAAAACAAAACTTTTTAACTAATATTTATGAATGCATGTTTTTGCGCTTGATTTGTTTTATGCATATAGGATGCATCATGAGCATACACTTATTTAATGTGCTTGAATTTAGGGGGAGTATTGAATTATGGGGGAGCAGTTGAATTTGTCTTAAATTTAAATTCTGAGGTATGTTTTGTTCCCACCAAAATAGGGAGATTGTTGACCCTAAGTTTGGTGTGCACAAAACGCGTATTATTAAAGACTACTATTTTCAGTTGAGATCTACATGATTTACAGAGAAGGTAATTCAAAATAAAGAGCCAAAAAGAGTAGCAATCAAGCAAAAGAGGAATGTTTTAAAGAAGATTGCAAATATCAAGAAAAATTAACTTAAGAAACATGTGCTTCAAATCCTTAAGAAAGCCAACAATAATCAATTATTTATTTATGTTATTGTGAGAAATTACTATGTAAAGAGTCGTTGATTGATTAATTAAAATATGGAAAGAATATAAAGTGGATTTGCCAAATAAAAGTTAAGTCTGCATGATTGCGGTCGACCGTACATTATGTTAGTCGACCGTTGCAACAGTCGACAGCTCATCATAGTGGAAAAGATGAATCAGTCGACCAGTCATCGCTCGACTTTCGAGTTAAAAGATGAGCGGTTGACTACTCAACAAAGCAGTTGATCGATCACATGCAATTTTAACTATTTTGGAAATATCATTTCGTTTTTGCAAAGATACATTTCCTTGCTCTATAAATAGAGGCGAATTTACTGAGTATTCTTCATCTCTTGCAATTATAATTCTTCTAAACTAATCATTCAATCAATGATCCGAGTGTGAGAGTTTTTATTGTTTTCTTCAGTCAATATCGTTATAGATCTTAAGAGTTTTTCTTTTCTTCCACTTCAGAGAGTTTTGCGGGACTTGTTTGTAGAAGTCCTGCGGGTGTAATAGGATTCTTAGTCTAAATTCCGAGAATCACTGTACAAGGGTTTAGGTATAGTGGAACACTTGTGGCGGAGAATTGCTACAAGAAGGTGGTGTGGACGTAGACCTGGAGGTAGAACCACGTTATATCGTTGTGTCTTGTGTACTTGCTTTGTTTGCTTTCTCTAACTCTATCTCCTTTACATATTTTGTTTATGTTTTTAATTTCTGCACAATCACCTTATTCACCCCCCCCCCCTCCCTTAAGGTGATTTACAATTCATGTGAGTACTTCTTATGGGTATGTTGCTTCAAGGGTGAATGCAGAGACTCACTCCGTTGGGTGTCCAACATGTCGGCCCAAAATAACTCTTTAGGATAGACGCGCGGGGGGGGGGGGGGGGCATTTCTCACGAATTTCAAATTTATTATTCAATAATTTGTTATTCTCAACTTTGTATTGCAAAAGCAATAATTTCTACTTCTCTTCAAAATTATTTTCATATTATTCTGTATAGATGATACTCTTCAAAGCATCCCTAAACTCATCGATATTATTCGACATACGCACCTCCTACGGTAACTTATCCAAAATATATCAAATGCAATATCTATGCTCAGTCACAGGAAAAACTTTCTTCAGTGCAACACTGATTCCACGATCCTCATCCGTCACGATGCCGATCGGCTAATGTACCATTGCTCCTCGCCACTTTTCAAAGAACCACTCAAATGAAAATGCCTTATCATTTGGAATGAAACCACAACCTAAGAGCGTTGATTGCGAATGATGGTTGACTCCAACAAATGGTATGAATAACATTTCGTATTGGTTTGTGTTGTAGGTGGCATCAAAACAAACTACATCCCCAAATACTTATTCTTCCTAGCGATGCCATCCACCCAAATACAATGGGACAATCGACCTTCGGGATCTAATTGGTAATCATAAAAAATAAAGGATCAGTCTGCTTTTTCGATTCGAAGAACTCAATGAACATTTTCCCATTGTGTTCTTTCATACCTTCTGTCTAGTCTCCTTAAATTTCTGACAACAGTTTCAGTGAATCCATTTTTATCATAATCTCCACTTGCACTTTCAAAGAATAACATTTGTTTGCATATAGGGACATTAGCTTCGGTAAGTTAACCAATCACTCTTTTATCAGATTTTGACACTTTACGGTTTCGAGGCACCAAATGACTTCTACCAGGTAAAGTATATTCATGATTGTATGGTTCATTAAATGAATAAATAACCCATGTATTACTTTGTTTGATTGGTTTTACACGAACGAAAGCTTTGCAACCCGTTCTAGAAGTAGTTTCCCGTCTAGCATCTTTAGATTGACTCGGTGACTCCCCGGCTTTATTACATACATATGATTTATCGATTGCATTGGTTTCTTGAATTTATTCCCATCCTTACGCATAGCGAAATCCGCACATCTAGAATATGATGCATAAAATTTCTCCGCTTCCTCTAAAGTATCAAACGTCACACCTATCTTTGGTTTTAGGTGCTCATCAACTTGCAACCGAGATTCACTTCTTTGTTGTGCATGAACAATTTTATCGCCAACAACGGAACTTTCTTCAACACTGTCCATATCTAATATAAAAAATAATAGAACAATTATCAATACACTAATCATATAGACCTAATTACACTATTTGCATATATAAAGACACAAGACAACATACACAAATGACATCAAAAAATTATGAAACTTTGCGAGTAGGTGAGCTCACCCCACACAAGCCAACGCAACTTGTAGAATTGAGTTTCGACTCACTGTTTGCGAGATACGGCCGAGTATCACTTTATTTCAAGAAATTCCAAAATAAAGCGATACACGACCGTATCTCGCAAACTGTTAGCCGAAACACAATTCTGCAAGTTGCGTTGATTTGTGTGGGGTGAGCCCGACCTATTCGCAAAATTTCAGAATTTTTAGTTGCCGTTTGTGAGATTTTCTATGTTTACATACTGAAATTAACAAAAAATAGTTGATTTAGTGGTTTTGGTACGAAAACGTATAAACCGCACAAACGGCAACGAAAATTTTCGAAACTTTGCGAGTAGGTCGGGCTCACCGCACACAAGCCAACGCAACTTGTAGAATTGAGTTTCGACTTACGGTTTGCGAGATATGGCTGTGTATCGCTTTCATTCACGAATAAGAATGGAAAGCGATATACGGCTGTATCTTGCAAACCATGAGTCGAAACTGACACCTAGAGGTTGCATTAGCTTGTGTCATGTACCCGACCTACTTGCAAAGTTTTGAAAAAAAATTCTGGCCATTTGTGTGTTTTAACTAATATCAAATAATTAAAAACATCTACTAGATCAACAATTTGAGCGAACAATAACAACTACGTCTACAATTATACCGTCTACAATCATCAATTAACTACATACTAACTACTACATCTACTTAATTACGAATCACAAAATTATATTCAAGTAATTAGTAAATATATAAATCTACATAAATACAACTATGAAGCATAAAAATTAACATAAATACATAAAATCAACATAAATACCACAGTTGAGGTGTTGTCGACGATGTTTTCGGATTTAATCGCCGAACTAGGTTTCAAGTTCCCGATTTGCTTTCGAAGATTGGAGGAGGGGTTTCGATTGGAGAGATTGGGAGCGAGAGTGAGTGTGAGAATGGATGCAGCAACAGTGGACGGAGGAGGGTTTTCAACGACGGGTTAGGGTTAGGGTTTTTGGGTTTTGGGAGGTCTTTCGTAAGAGAGAGGGAGAAGAGGGAGATAGTGAGTGAGAGAGTGAATTGAAGGAGGCGCCGGAGTGAGAGAGAATTTGATGGAAACTTAACCCTAAATAAAGAATTTCCAAGAATATTAAAAGATTAAGTTTTCCAACATGTAATGCGGATTAAGTTAGAAAGTTAAACCAATAATTGGTTTGATGGATTTTCAAGCAATTGAATATGTTCACAATCCCAATTCGAGATTCAAGCTTACCAATCAACAATTATACTTAATCATGCTTAGCATGTAAGATATGCAATAAAGATTTGTACCCTAATTAGCAAGTAGATGCACACACTTTCAATATTTTGTGGACGACAGTAAATTCAGATAATAGTCTAAAGATGATAAAGCAGTATCACAAATATTTGAGAAGTGGAAAGAAGTTACCAAGAGCTCAAAGAAAGCTTAACAATGGAGAGGAAGTGATGGCAGCAACGAGGAAGAGGGGGTTGCGGGCGGTGGTGGTCTAGAGGTGTCGCAGCGAAGGGAAGAAAGGGGTGCTACTGGAAGAGTTCGATGACGGCGAGAGGGGGGTCAACGACAGCGAGGAGACGGGATTTAGGGTTAGGGTTAGGAGAGGATTTGAGGGATTTGGATTTGGGATTTAGGGTTCGAGGTTGAAGGGATTTTGGGGAGTAGGGTTTCGGGTGGAAGAGGAGTGGGAATTAGGGTTTCATAGTGGAGGGATTTTGGGGACTAGGGTTTTGACGGTGGTGAGGGAGAGGCAGCAAGGTGGACAAAGAAGATGAGGCAGCGAGGGGTGTGGTGACGAGGATGAGATGGAGGGGTGAGGGCGTCGGGAGGTGGTTGTGGGGCTTCGGGAAGTAGAGGCAACGGCGAGGTCGCATCGGGATGCGTCGAAGGGCGGCTGCAGAGGAGGCCATTGGGATGGGACTGGAGAGGGCCAGGGTTTTGGGTTTGGGATACGGGATGAAGAAAGGAAAAAAAAGAAGAGAGAGGAGAGAGAATGGGAATAACGGCTGTGAGAAGGGGTGGGGTGTGTTTTAGAGTTTATCACAAACCTAATTGTATCTTTAATGTCTCACACAAAGAGAGATGAAGAGCACAAACTCAATCACACTAATTTTTTAAATCAATAATAGCATACCTTTTCATTATTCTCAAAGCCTATATAAACAAATCTCAATATAAAATCTCCAAAATATTCTAATGCATAAAATAAAGGGTCAAATCGTAAAACTACTAAATATTGCTATAATTACCAAAAACAAATATGAGTTCTGAAATAAAATACTAAGACAACAGAACAACCATTCTAGACGATGACTGCGCTTAAAGAAGCGTCCGAATAATCGCGAACTGATGTCCTCATCATTTTCTCCGGGTGGGAGAGGGCTCGACCCAGTCGAGTTAAAACCAGTCCTGTCATAATGCTCCAGAGGTTTGGATCCAAGTGCTGGAGCTTTTCACGATCAATCCAAGTATCTTCTAACTACGGCTTGTATTTCCATCTTACCAAATACCTATGAATATCACTATCTCTAGTAGAGAATATCTGATCATCTAAAATATTATCCAATTTTACTATCGGTGGGTAAGTAGTATCAGGTAGTGGGCGTAATGTGGGAGTCTCATCAGAAGGCTGCAGGATATGCTCATTTATAAGAGGATTTCTAGGGTTAAATTATGGGCCTTCATAGGATACTAGATCCTCAATATTGAAAGTCTTATGCCAAAACCTTAGGAAGGTCGATGACATAGGCATTATCATTGATTTTATGCGAAATTTTAAATGGGCCTGCAGCACGGGCATTTAATTTCTTAATGGATCCAGCTGGAAGCCGTTTCGAACGAATCCGAACCATTACTTCGTCACCAACATTAAAAGTTTTAAATTTTCTTCTAGTATCTGCTCTTAACTTGCAGTTAAAATTATTCTCATTAATTTTCTTGGAAATTTCTCTATGCAAGTCATGAATGCGGTATGCAAATGGAGATGCACTCTGTGACTCTATGATGTTCTAACATAGGGACAAGTTCTATGGGTTGCCTAGGACGATAACCATTCACAACTTTATGTGGACTCATGCCGGTAGTTCTATTCTTAGATGTGTTGTTGACAAATTCAGCAACAGTCAATTTCAAGTCCCAAGTTCTCACCCACAAGAGTACGCAAGAGATTGCCAATTCTCCGATTGACAACCTCAGTCTATCCATCAGTCTGTGGGTGGAAGGGTTAAGAGAACTTCAATTTCGTGCCCATCTTGTACCATAGGGTCTTCCAAAAATAACTCGTGAATTTCATATCCCTATCAGACACAACGGTTTTTGGCAACCCATGTAGCTTCACAATGTTATCAAAGAAGATCTGAGCTACACGAGACACATCAAAAGTGATGTAAAACTAATCCTAAATAGAAATTTTCAAGATTTTTAATGGATTAATTTTACCAACACGTGGTGCGGATTAAAGTTAGAAATTTTAAATTGTTAATCGGTTTGATGGATTTTCAAGAATTGAGTCACGTTTAACAATCCCAATTAATAATTCAATTATAACAATCAATAATTAAATCCCTAAGTGTTCTCAGCAAGTAAAAGATTCAATATTGATTCATACTCTAGTCAAGCATATGGAACACTCAATCTCAATTATTTTTGTGGACGACAGGCAAATCAGATAATATAATAGATAATGGAGCAGTAGAACACAAATATTTAAAAGTGAAAAGAGTATACCAAGGGTTCGAAGAACTCGGCGTAGATCTTGGGTTGAACACAGCAATGGCAGCAACAATTTCAAGAGCACTGGCAGCAAGAATCTCAAGAGCACTGGCAACAATAGCAACGATGGGGCCACGGATCTGGCCGACGTGTGGTGGTCAGCTGGCGGCGTTGGTTGCGTCGCGGAGGGCGTCGCAACGGCCGGAGGCAACGGGGTGTGCTTGGGTGGCGACGGGAAGAGAGGGTTTCGATCGGATGATTTGGGTTTCGGGGATCGAGGTGAAGACGAACAGAGGGCGATGGTGGGGGTTTTCGGTCGAGATCGAAGACGAGAGGAGAAGGGGATGATGGCGAGCGGGTTTTGGAGTTGAAGTCGGTGGGAAGGGGGCGTCTGTGGCGGTTGTGGAGCAAAAAAAACTCAACACAATAAATTTTAATCAAGAGTGGCATATCTTCTCATTAATCTCAAGGCCTATAAATAGGCTCAAAACAAATCTTGATACAAAATCTCAAAATATTCTAAAAATCTCAAAAATATTCTAATGCATAAAAGAAAGATTACATATGGCTATAATTGCCAAAAACAAATATGGTACTGAAATAAAATACTAAACTAAATAGAATAGATGTCCTCATCAAAAAGTTTTTCGAGCATGGGAGGAAGTGGGCCATTTTAGAAAAAACAATCAACGATGACAAGAATGGAATCGTGTTTCTTTTGTGTTTTCGGTAAGCCTAATATGAAATCCATGCTGACATCTTCCCAAGGGCGACTGGGAACAGGTAATGGAGTATATAGGCCTGTGTTTTGTTTTTGTTGTTTGACGAGTTGACAAGTATGACACCTATTAACAAGTCTCGCAACGTCTCTCTTTAGTTTAGACCAGTAAAATCTAGGTTCCACAGCATCAATGGTCTTGCTATGCCCAAAGTGTCCAAGATACGGACGGGACGGGCGGCATTGCGAGGGCCCATGGCTGACCGTAGTAGACGGGAAAGGGCCGGGTAGTGGTTGGTTTGGTGTCCAGGAGGGACGAGAGACGGAGGTCCGAGATCTGCCATTGTGACGGGCAGACAGAACATTAGCCGTGACCGGAGTGGAAGATAGGAGTGGTTGACTTTGCTTGAGGGACAGTTCCCGATTGATGAGTTTCTCATGAAGTTCATCAAACGAGATAGATGTGTTGCGGCCTTCAATAACGTCAACAATAGCCTTATAGTCATCATCGAGGCCATCAAGAATCCTCTCTATCAGATCCTCATGGTCTATTGGTTTGCCAAGTGCAGCAAGTTCATCAGAGCGGCACTTGATGAACTGCATATATTCGGAGATCGTCTGAGAACCTTTCACTGAGCGTTTGATTTGATCCTTGAGTTGTTTGATGTGTCCACAGGTCAGGCGAGCATGTGTTGGCAAGTGTAAGCCAGGCGTTGCGGGAGGTGGTGGCACGTTGGATAAGTGAAATCAAGGAAGATGAGAGCGAGCCGACAAGTGTGCCAAATAGTAGTTTGTCCTGTCGAACCCATGGTAGGTAATCTGGATTAGGTGTGTTTGTATTGGAGATAGGGCACGGATGAAAACCGTCGATGAATTTGTAGAGGTCATAGTCGACAAGAATGGCTTCCATTTGGAGTTTCCAAGCCAAGTAGTTTGTGGAAGTAAGTTTTAACAATATTGTGGTGAACAATATTGATGAGTTGGAGTTGGTGAGATGACTGACCGGAGTTTGGAAGAGTGACGATATGAGTGTCAGCAGCGGGGGAAAGTTGAGGTTGGTCATCGGCCATGATGAGGTGTGGTAGGAGGTGTGTTGTATGGGGAGGTCGGAATATTATAGAAGAAGAAGGACCGACTGCTCTGATACCATATGATAACAGTTTAGAATTGATAAAATAGTGGTATATGTTTTCATTGTCAATGAAGAGAATAAATAGATTACAAAAGAATTTGGAAACTAAGCTAAATGGGAAAATAATTCTAATCTTAGGAAATTCAGAAGGGAGGAAACTAAGCTAAAGGGGAAAGTAAACTAAGCTAAATGGGAAAGATTCTAATCTTAGGAAATATAAAGGAATGAGGAAACTAAGCTAAATAAGAAGGTAATTCAAATCAATATGCTAAGCTATACAAATTGAATATCAGTATGCAATATTCTAAATAAGCTGACTATCCTTTGATATCTCCAATACTCGGGGCATTCGTCATTCCAAACGGCATGATCATCCATTCGTACAGGCCATCCTTCGTCTTGAAGGCGGTCTTTCATTAATCACCAGGACGAACACGTATTTGGTGGTAGCCACTTTTAAGATCAATCTTGGAAAATATTGTGGCACCAGACATCATGTCCAACATGTCATCCAAATGGAGAATGGGAAAACGGTGCTTCACCGTGATCTGTTTATGGCACGGCTGTCTATACACATACGCCAGGTCTCATCTTTATTTGGCATCAACAGAGCGGGAACAGCGCAAGGACTTAAGCTTTCTCTGATGAAGACCGTTGCCAATAACTCATCAACTTGCCTTTTCAACTCAGCATGTTCTGTTGGATTCATCCGAAAGTGTGGCAAGTTAGGAAGACTCGCTCCCAGAATCAGATCAATAGCGTGTTGGATATCACGTAGCGGGGGCAACTGGTTGGGGAGGCCAGTAGGAAACACATTTGCAAATTCTTATAGGACATGAGTAACTTAAGGCAGTGCGAGTGACTTAGGATCTTTAGGGACTTCTCTCGCTATGAGTAGAAGAATTGTGACCCCTTTGTCAATTTCTTTCGTGAGTTTCTTTTCACGTATATACGTTACTTCCTTGCCCTTTCTCGAGGGAGTTGAAGTTTTCACAGACAGATTAGTTTGTGGTTTCACGGATATGAGCTTTATCTTTAATCCGTTATGTTGAAACACACACTGGTTGGATCGACCATATATTGTCATATCGTGGTCGTATAACCAAGGTCTCCCTAAAATTACTTGGTCCACATCCATTTTGAGCACATCACACCAAATTTACTCCTTGTAAGCTTTGAAGTCTATAGGGACCAAATATTGTTGTGTGACTTAGAGGGTTGTTGCATCAATCCAAGATACTTTGTACGGGCGTGGATGGGGTTCAGCTGTAAGTTTGGTCTTGGCTAAGACTGTTGAAGAGACAGCGTTGACGCAGCTTCCACTGTCAACAATCATCCTGCAGTTTTTGCCACCTATTGTCATAAATGTGTGAAATATAGCAGTGCGCTTCCAATCATCTTCTTCTTTTGGTTGGGACGAAGCGCATTTGACTACATTCAAGTAAGGTGATTGGATCGACCGAATACAATGGAGATATTGGTCATCCTTTTCATCGCCGAAGTCATCGCTTTTATTAGGTTCATAGGAAAACTCATTGTCGGATTCATCAGTGATGACAGCGATACCCTCTATTATATTTGTAACACCCCGCAAAATTGAGTAATGACTCACGTGTTACGCACGTATATTTTGTACCGTTACGGGTAATATCCATAACGTAATTTAATACGTATATTGTATTTTGACTATTTATGCATTTTTCGTCTTCTCGAATTCATTTTATCCTATTTGGGCCAACTCAAATATTAGTTTTCAATCTATGTTTTTACGTGCATTGCACGTGTTATCGATGCACATGTTATCGATGCACGTGTCGATTACGTATATTCGTACGTGTAACATTATAAAATTCTTGCATATTTTAATTATTTATTTTTATAACTTGTTGGAATTCATTTCATAAATTGAAATTCATTTTTTCCCTATTTTGACACATATTTTTACATATGATGCACGTATTTTCTATGTGCGTGTTGACTACGTTGTATACAACAACAACAACAACAACAACAACAACAAAGCCTTTTTACCAACTAGTTGGGGTCGGCTACATGAATCCTGATTTTCCATTCTGCTCGGTTTAGTGCAATATCTGTGTTGACTACGTTGTATATATAAAATTAATGAAATATATTCTTCGTGTGTTGTACTTCGATGATTTATAAATATTTTCCCGTTGATCAAATATATTTTCGTATTTGAATATTTACGTGCGATGCACGTGTTTGCAGTGCATGTATTATTTGCATTCTCTTTCAAATTATAATTCATGAAGTATGTGTCTCTCTATTTTTATTCATGCATGAAAACCCTAATTTTAATTAAATTAAAGTAGTTTTATCTAAATACATGTTATATATATTAACATGTCTCTAATTTAAATAAAAATATTAATGATGAGTGTGCACGTGCGGTGCACGTGCACGTGCAAATACACACTAGGGAGAGTTGGCCGGCTGTGCATGGATGAAGTGGGGAGAGAAGGTGGGTTAGTGGGTGATGAGGTGGACAAATTGGTTACTTAAACCACCAAATTACCCTATAATTACCCTACACTATTAGTCATGTCTAAACACAAAACTAGTTAATCAAAAATCAAAGTAGAAAAACCAAACCGAGGAGCTCGGGTCTGTTTCTCTGCTTTCGGTGGAGGTTTTGGCTTGGGTGATTTTGTGGATTTTTGGGAGATTTTGTGAAGGAAATTGCTACTAGTACACTATCTAATAGGTGGGTGTCTCTTCTCATTTTCTAGATAGTATAGAAATCATGCCTAGGTATTTTATGGTTGATTTTGTTTGATTTGATCCTACTAGTTAAAAATTGATGCATGTTGTAGTGATAAAGAATGCTAATGGTAGAAAAATCATGGAATTTATTGTATGTTAATAAGAAGCATATAAATTGATTGGTATATTAGAATGGAGAAAATGTAATTTGAAGCATGTGTAAATTTGTTAGGCACCAATGGACAACACTATTATTGCATGCAATTGGTTGAAATTTTGTATATGACATGCGGATAAAAAGAAAGGAAAAATTAGAAACAATTTTGGGGGAAGAAATAGTTATAGGAGAACAAAAGAGAGGTTGCATTAAGTTAGTAGAAAAATTAACTAGTTGCATTTTGTATTATAATTCATATAAGAGAAAGAAAGGGTTAATTTGAGAAAATTGAAGTTAATTCTTCATTAATGTGAATAAAATCAGTAAGGTGCTAATTTTGGAGAACTATAGATACAAATTAATAGTATAAATTTGAAGGAAAGAGATAGTTGCTAATCTAATTATATGTTTATGTGTTTCAAAAAAAATGAGTATGTACATAAAGTGGGTATAAATCCTCTTAAATACAATTAAAATCAGTAAAGAAGGAGTTATGGAGTCTAGAACTATTTTTTTATAAAATAAATTTTTGGGAAAAGAATGGAAATAAAAAATAGTTGAAAATGTAGAAAATGAGATTTAACGGAGACCAAATACTTGATGAATTAAACCCTATAAATGTTGTGATCTGAGCTTCGGCTCAGTGGGTGGGCGCTCTGACGCCTCGCTATTGGTGCTGGTTCGAGCCTTGGTCTGCTGTTTGTGGGAGAAAACATTTTTTTTATAGTCAGAGAAAGGGAAAGTTTAGATACTTAAGGAATTAGCCCCATATTATATGAGATAAGCACTTGGCCTTAGTGGCTAAGGCGTGCGCTCTAGGGTCGCCACGTGGTGCTCGAGGGGGGTCTCGGATCTCGGGTTTGAGCCCTGCTGTGCACATATGTGCATTTTTAAAATATATTTTGGGGTTCTTTTGAGTTTTAAAAATTCAGAAAAATTATATACATATTTAAAAATATTATGGGGACAACTAAAAGTATTTCTCACTGTTTTTAAATATATTTTGGAGATTTAAGAGTTATATTCTTGTGATAAATGAGATTGATATTTAAGAAGAATGTATAAAATTAAGATAAAAAAGTTAATTTCTGATAAAAGGAAGGTAATGAGATTTAGATAATGAGTTTCTAATAATGAGTCTCAAAGAGTTGGTGTTTAATTCTTAATAAACTTTGGATTGGAAAGTTTAGATGAATATGAAAGAAAAGAGCTTTGTGAAAAAATAGTTTGAGATTGTTATTCATGTTTGATAAATACAAGAATCTGATGGAAGAATTGAATAAGATGTGAAACTGGTCATATGAATTATAAGGGTATGAGTACCCATGATTATGGAACACGAAAGGATGTGATCTAGAGGCTAAGTGAGACCCAGGTATCGGCAAATGTTGGAAAAAATTAATTTTGTTGTGAGAATTGGCTATATGGGCTATCTAGGTATTTTGTGTAAGTTCGGTAGGAGGGTAAGCTAACTCTAGGCATTATAATTTATTCATGTTTAAGCATAAGGATTAGGCACTAAGTGGAGATGTGGTAAACTTCGGCAAACGTAAGTGGTTTGCCTCTATATAGTCTGACGGTGGATTCCGGGACTATAGACCCAGTTGACGGTGGACTCCGGAATTGTGGTTGCTTGTGATGGAGGCAAACCTTAATTAAAATTCGGGACTATGATTGGTTTGACGGTGGACTCCAGGATCATGAATAGTCGGGCGGATGGAGGGTCATGCTCCAGTGTATATGCGTATACCGGGGCTAGAGGGACACTTGCAGGAAGTTCGTACGACGAGGATTTTCGTATAAGCTGGACGGTGGACTCCAGGGCTGGAATCCGTACTCGTGGAACGTTTAAAACTTAATTTATTACTGGGTAGTTTTCATAGCGAGGGATTAAACACTTTAATGTGGAGTACATAGGTGCTTGCCCTCGGACCTATATAGTATGGGATGCATAGAATCCGAACAAGTATGTATTAGTGTTATCTTAGCGTAAACACCTGCATTAGGCATTAAGACATTGCATACACCGACATGTTTAGGATAGTCACTTTTTACACATTATGATGCATTTAGGTTTGTGGTTGCTAAAGTAAGCTAGTCACTATATTATGGCATAGCGAGGATCGTCATGTATAGTATTGCGTCAGTTGTATGTAACTGACGTGCCCACAGTGTTCAATGCAGGGCTTGGATTGGCAAAGACTCAAGGTTGAAATTGAAGCTAAAGACTGTTTTAAATGTTGATGTTTAAATTGTGACTGTTTTGTATTGAAATCTTTATTTTTCGCTGCGTTGATGTAAGATGAACAGTGTTGTACAAAGAAAAGTTTTTAAATTCCTTGTAAAATTGTACGAAATGAAGTAAAGATCCTGTTGTGCTACGAATTACCGTATTTTGGAATTTGGGGCGTTACAATGTTGATCCTACTTGGGTTGGGACAGTTGCAAGCACCATGGCCGTATCCCATACATTTAAAGCACTTAGTGAGAGGATCAATCTTAGAGTAGTCTCATTCGATGTTCTTACCCTTGATGTCATTTCTAGATGGATATGAATTTGAAGTAGGTTTGCTTAGGTAAGACTTGTTGGGGTACTGAGAAGAGGAAGACTTAGGTCTAGGGGGATCGGTGGAGGTCATTCTAGAGGAATGATCTCTCGAATCGTTGGACTTGTAATGAGAACTTGCTTTAAGAAAATCCATATTGAGAACAATTGCCTAAGTTGCTGCCAGTGAGTCCACATTTCTATGAACTAGCTCGTTCCTAAGATCGGCTCGTAGTCCAGCTCCGAACCTAGAAAGAGTTTGTTCTTCGCTCTCTTTACCTAAGGCATTGCAATGAATGCAGAAGTCATCGAACTTATCCATGTACTTTTGGGTGGATTTGCTTCCCTGATAGAGTTGATTCCACAAATCAAGCATTTGGGTGTGGAGTTGATAGGGGTACATATCTCTCAGTAAGCTTCTCTTTCATGGCCTCTCAAGTGACTATGGGTGTCAGGCCTTGTCCTCTACAGGTGTGTTCAAGATTGGTCCAATATTGTTGAGTTTTACCAGTCAATTTCATCGTGGCAAATTTTAACCTTCAGGGCTTCTCTCATGTCAAACCACACAAAGTAGTGGTCCATGGCACGGATCCAATCGAGATAAACTTGGGTTCCATATGACCTTCAAAATGGGGAACGTCAGCCTTAACGTTTTTCTTGTATTGTTCGTCAGGGTCATGATCTTGACGTCGGTCGTCACGATCATTTCCTTAAGGAATCTAACTATGAAGCTCAGGGGCAACATTTTGATTCAATTCCACTTTCAAGCCTCTGATTGATATTGGCAAGAGTTGCTTGAATGGTAGCGAGGGTAGTGTAAATATCAGAGTTGTCCATTTCAGTGCGAGGAGGGGCTTGCTGAATTCTAGGGTTCCTAATTGGGTGGTTTGGGAGGGACAAGAAAGGCTCTTCGGGATTTGTGATGGTGCTGCGAAGACGCATTCACCAATGACGGACAACTAGGGGTCGTAGGGACGTGTATTTGCTAAAATTTGGGGAAACATCTTCTAAATGCACCTTAGGTTTTTTTATTATTATTTATTTATTTTATATTTTTTTATAATCTGAAATGAACTAAAATAATCCTTAATGAATGCAAAATTTATGACTAAATAATGCAAGAACTAGTGTTTTTTAAAAACCTTCACTCTGATACCAAAATGATGTAAACGTAACCCTAAATAGAGAATTTCCAAGAATATTAAAAGATTAAGTTTACCAGCATGTAATGCGGATTAAGTTAGAAATTTAAAATAATAACTGGTTTGATGGATTTTCAAGCAGTTGAATACGTTCACAGTCATAATTTAAGAGTCAAGCTTACCAATCAACAATTATACTTAATCGTGCTTAGCATGTAAGATATGCAATAAATACCCTAATTAGCAAGTAGATGCACACACTCTTAATATTTTCTGGACGACAGTAAATTTAAAAAAATAATCTATAGATGATAAAGCAGTATCACAAATATTTGAGAAGTGAAAAAAATTTACCAGGAGCTGAAGAAAGCTTAGCAATGGAGAAAAAGTGCTGGTAGCTTGGGGTGGAGTCGATGAACAATCAGTTGCTAGTTGGTCTCAGTGGTGACACAGGCAGCAAGGAGGAAGAGGGGGTTGCAGGTAGTGGTGGTGTAGAGGCATCGCAGCGAAGGGGGGAAAGGGGCGCTATTGAAGGAGTTCGACGACAGCGAGAGGGGGGTCAACGGCGGAGAGGAGACGAGATTTAGGGTTAGGGTTATGAGAGGATTTGAGGGATTTGGATTTGGGATTTAGGGTTCGAGGTTGAAGGGATTTAGATATATAGCCTTAGTTTTTCAATACAATAGGGTTTCTGGTGGAAGAGGAGTGGGGATTAGGGTTTCGTAGTGGAGGGATTTTGGGGACTATGGTCTCGTTGGTGGTGAAGGAGAGGTGTGCGGTGAGGTGTGCGGCGACGAAGAAGATGGGGCGGCGAGGTGTGCGGCGACGAGGAAGAGATGGAGGGGCGACGGTGTCGGGAGGTAGTTGTGGGACTTCGGGAAGTAGAGGCAACGACGAGGTGGAGGAGGAGGTCAATGTCGACGTCGGGATGCGTCGAAGGGTGGTGGCAGAGGAGGTCGTCGGGATGGGAGTGGAGAGGGCTAGGGTTTTGGGTTTGGGATACGGGGTGAAGAAAAGAAAAAAAAAAGAGAAAGGAGAGAGAATGGGATGGGGGCTGTGAGGAGAAGGGGTGGGGTGTGTTTTAGAGTTTATCACAAACTCTAATTGTATCTTAATGTCTCACACAAAAGGAGATGAAGACCACAAACTCAATGACACTAATTTTTTTTAATCAATAATAGCACACCTTCTCATTCTTCTCAAGGCCTATATATAGGCTCAAAACAAATCTCAACACAAAATCTCCAAAATATTCTAATGTATAAAATAAATGGTGCAAATCATAAAACTACTACAAATCACTATAATTGCCAAAAACAAATATGAGTGCTGAAATAAAATACTAAGCTAATGGAATATCCATCCTAGACGATATCTGCACTTATAGAAGCGCATGAATCGTCGCGAACGGATGTCCTCATCATGATTTGGTTGAGGTGGTTAGGTTTGGGTTTGAGAACGGGGAAGAAAAGAGAGCGAGTAGGGAGAGAGTGAGAGGGAGAAGATAGAGTAAGTAGGACTTAAAAAAAAAAGTAACCTTATTATACCTTAGCCCGTCCTTGCCAACGATGGGCTAGGTTGTATTTTTTTATAAAATATAACTTCGTCCGTCGTTGCCACCGACGGTCTAAGTTATATTTTTGCGAAAAAAATACGTAACGGCATCGAGAGTGTGTTAGAAAGAGTTAAGCGCTGAAGGGGTATAATGGGGTGAAATACCCAATATACCCCTCCGAAACTTAAGTGAGATGGGGGGTGTTTGGGCAGGGGCGATCTGAGCCGTTGGATCAGATCATGCGCGATCCAACGGCTGAAAGTGCCGTTTGCAACGGGTCTACGTGAACCGACCCGTTTGCAATCGAAGAAAGCTCTCTCTCTCTCTCTCTCTCTCTATATATATATATATATATATATATATATACACACACACACACACTGAAGTATATAAGAACAGGAAATAAACAACTAAATTTTCTATACTTGCAACATGTCCATACTTGTTCTTGATGGATGAACGTTTTTGCATATTTCTTCGGTCAGACAATTTGATCAGGTGATTCTTTGACATTTCCTTTCACCTGTTTGAATGTGGAAATAGGATACCAATAAAGTTGGATCTCTGTTTATCTCTCCTCTTCTATATGTTCTGTACAAACAAACTATGATTTTCATTTTTGGCCAACAGCGAAAAGAATAACTTAGTGCATTCATTCAGAACTAAGAAAGTTGTTTTCTGATGTTATCAAGGAAGCCTTGTATAGACATGTTTCTTGTGCTCCGAGCTTCTTCATCTAGTAGATGCTTATTTATATTAGATTAAAAATCGTTAGATTAAAAATAAATTCTCTCATTTTATGGAAGGTAATCCTCAATCTATTTTCTCTTTCTTAAGGTACCCTGCTGATCTATCCAGCAGAGCCAAAATTCATGCAATATTGGATTGGCATCACTCGAACCTACGTCGTGGTGGAGGTGGCGATCTGCTCATTCACTGCTTCTATATTTATTTTCTGTGTAACTTTATTTTATGCTCAATTTTTATTGTCTAGTTAGTTGTGCATTATATAAATATACTGAATCCTAATTGTCTCATCTATTGGTTCAATTTCAGGCGTAATTTGTTTGAATTTGGCTCCAGCATTTCATACTTGTCAATTCAGCAGTTTGAAGTTGTATATACAGAGGATTAAGATAGAAACGTGAACATACAGATTTTGTTTATATCTTTATTCTTTATATCTTTATCTTATCTTTACAAAAAGTTCAACTAATTGCTTATTTTGTCTATGGAAGGATAAATATAATTTTACCTACTAGAGTTACTATAGTCCCATTTTGTGATTTTACTCGATAAATATGGATTTCCATCACCTAGCTACTATCTACTATCTCTTAAATCTGCTCCTTGCGTGGTTTATTAATTAGCTACTTAACTGTGCTTGTCACTTAGAAGAACTAGTTTCTTGCTCAAATACCTCAATCCATAATAAGGCAACAAACAAAATTCTTGAAGAAATCCACTAGCTATGAAGCACGGATACGGATACGCGTATCCGATACGGTACGTATCGGATACGTGGATGCGTCAATTTCTCAAAAACTAGGATACGGGTACGTTAGGATACGCTTAAATAAATTAAATAAAAAATAATTATAATATATATTATAAATAAAAATTGAATTCCTTAAGTTATACATAGATAATATATTGCATTAAATAAAAATATACGTACCTGAGTGAGATACTTCTTATCTGTCGTTTTCAATATTTGAATAACTATGTCCAATTGTCCATCGTCATCACTCATCCAATTGTTACGGAACTAATAATCAATAAATGTATTCCGAATCTTCTGATCGATGGGATGAGAAAGAGAGAGGCAGAAGATAGAAGATAGAACGGTGAATGGGCCTGTTGGGCCGAGCCAAACGAAAAAAAATAAAAATAAAAATAAAAAGTATCGGTGGCGTATCCCGCCCTTCCGATACGCATATCTCCGCGTATCGGAAGAGTATCGGATATTTTTTTAATTTTTTAATTTTTTAATTAATTCCGATACGTATCGGGTACGTATCGGATGAGTACGGTACGCGTATCGTGTCTGATACGTATCGGGTACGTGATACGCAACTCCCCGCAGAGTATCCGTGCTTCATAGTCCACTAGTAGACATTTTAAAATAATTTGAGCAAATTTTTGTAGTATAAGCATGATTGACATCGACTAAAAGTAAAATGGTCAGAAAGGAATATTTTATGAAGATACTTGAATTAATTGTATGTGTTTACGGAACATCACTCTCTTTCACTTTCATAATTTACATGTTTTAGAACTATTTATTGATACTAATGATTAATTCAGTTGTACTGATATTATGCTCATGCGTGTCTGTACATTATCTTCCGTGCAGCTGGCTTTGTGCTAAACTCCGTGTTGTTGCCTGCATTTGGTCTTCCAGTAAACCCGAAAGCAGCAAGTGCAGCCGAGAATATTTTATGCTCATCCCTCTCAACAATTGAAACATTGTGGCTTAAGGGAAATGCAAAGTTCTTAATGGGAAATTTTCAGCCATCTATTGCTGATATCAGCCTTGTCTGTGAAATTACTCAACTGGAGGTGAATCAATTCGTCCCATTGCTTAATGTGTCTTAAAATAATATTGCGTGGAGTTTTTTTTGCATGATTTCTTTGTACCTTTTCAACTGAAGTGGCATGCGAAGATAAAAGATAATATCATGGTATAGCTAGGTAGCAAGTAGCACACCTTACCCAGCTCTCAAGTTTCCGTTATAATGTTCAGTTTTTTGTTCTGAAAAATGTACGATCCGTGAGGGTAAAGATTATTATAGACTAAGCAAAAATAATTAGGGGGAGCTATGTAGCCTGTTAAACTGCTTGGGCTTATTTGGTAATGTTGGGACTGTTTTTAAAGAGCGAACCATGCCTAAGAAAGCTGAAAGTTAACTACTTTTGGCGCATCATACTTTATACTCAATTTTACCAGACTTTTTTAATTTTAAAACAGCAGCAGTTTTAGCATCCTAATAGTTCTATTGGACTCTCCCGGGCATATCACTAATCCAATTGTTCGATGTTTAACATGAAATGGACTGACTATATATTTGCTTTGCCAAAATTCTTATACTATGGCTTCAGGTTGTGAATGAGAAGGACCAGGAGAGAATATTGGGTCCTCACAAGAAGATCTTGGAGTGGATTGAAAATGTGAAAAGTTTTACGAGCCCTCATTTTGAGGAAGTGCATGGAGTTATCTACAAAGCCAAGGAGAAGTTTCAGGCTAAACGGAGCTCTGCAAATTCAAAGCTTTAACAAACTAAAAAAAGGGTATGATTTAGGTCTGCCTTTATTTGTTTTACAACTTGTAAAACCCTATTATGTACCTTTTCCTTACTAATATATTTTGCTGTGGCTGGAGTCTTTAGACTCTATCCGATTACATCAAAAAAAAACAAACTAAAAAAAGATAGCACAGTATATAAAGATGGGTCCGGATCATCTTTTCAGTGTTGTATTCCCCAAAATGATTTGTTTCAGACTGGCTTGAAAATTAGTACAATTAGATAAGTAAACATGGTTTACTGCATGTCCTAATTTTCTTGAAAACATATAATTATAGTTATATATTCACAGGAATTTCGCTGACAATGCTCAGAGGTTCCCTTTACTCTTTGTTTGTAACCAATCTTTCTTGAAATTCGTACATACCAGATTTGTAACAAAATGAGTAATCTCTTCATAAAGGAAAGGAAGCATGGGTTGGTGCAAGCTCAAAGACACTTCAGCAGTTATACACCAAGTCATATGTTGACTTAAGACTCTGTTTTGACATTGCTTTTATAGAACCTAAAAGCTCTTTTAAAGACTAAATGCGGTTTGGGTTAAACCTCAAGTGTTTTAAAAACTCTCGTTTGGACCAAAGAGATTTATAAATTCTTCATTTTCTCCAAAATTTTACCACAGCAATTTCAGTCTTTTGGCTTATAAAAAAAGCTCTTTTAAAGTGAAGTTTCAAGGTTTGAAGTCGGGAAGTCAGATTATGTCTTAATGTTTTACTTAAGAAAAAAACAACCACCACCATTTTTAACCTAAACCACACCAAAATATCAAAATAAATAATTTGGTTAAAAAAGAAATAAGAACAAATATTTTCACATCTTATTTTATGCTCGTTAATTTATTCACGATCGTGCATTTCTTCTTCCCCCATTTCTTCCATATAGAAAAATTAATTGTTAAATTTATGCAATTAATTAAAAATATTAAAATTGAAAAAGAAATACTTTAAAAAAATTTAATTATTTAACATGTCAATTCTTTTATAAGAGGTTTTTAAATTTTTATTATTATAGAATTTTTATAACCTCACAATAGTTCTCCAAAAAATTTTTACCAAACAGTTAATTTATAAAAAAAATTACTTTTTGTCATCAGTCAACAGTTTCACAACTGTTGTTGCCAAACAATTCTGGTTCCTACAAAATATTTTTGGTTCGGTGCCATAGTCACAAATTCGGGGTTCGGGAATAATTTATCAAGATATAATATTCGGAATTCGGTAAAAATCGGGTAAATTTGGAAAAAAAATCGGCAAAAGTTCGGGAAGAAAGAAATAGAAATTTTAATGGTGCCCATTACCTAAGTAAATATATATTTAAATCTATAAATATAAAAAATAGTAACAAACATAGTGATTAATTTGCAAAGTATTCGCACTTTCCAAAATAATTCGTGAAGTATGTGATTTAAACAAAAAAATGGTAATTAAATCGTGAATTGATTTGGCAGATTAATTCTTTGTGAATAATTCATCAAATTCGTAAATTAATCGCGAACTTTTGTACTATGTTCGCTACAGTTTTGGCCCACTACACAGCTAACCCTTAGCAATGTGAGACGGAGCCTTAACATAATGTTCATATTCTATCATTACACCAACATCATAGCCTGTCACAGTTCCGTAAACTAAAGAGATGAGATTCAAGTGTTCTCCCCTATTCACACCCTAAAATCTAGCAGGTCACCTCAAAGATCATTCATCTTTAGTCTGCTAGTTTTAAACAAAGCCGGAAATGCCTGCACTCCTTCTTGTCTTTTCTTTCATACATTTCCAATACTGGAAACTCAAATCTGCTGTGTGGCTGTTGGAATACGTCTAATCTAACCAGTAAATCACGTCTTAATAAATATAATTTTTTTAAGTAAAATTTCAGATGTAGTATGGATTTGAAACTGAAACCTCCTTTATAATAGCTATGTATGTGTGCTGCACGCGTTGATAAATTTACAAATGACAAGACCTTTTCCCATTATAATATTAGAGATTAGAGATATTATAATGGAAGACTTGGAGTCATCATTTTGTAAACAAACAAATCTATATATTGCCAATGCTATACTAATATAAAAGGTGGTTAGAGGCCTGACTACGTCAGAATTTTATTTTTTTTAAAATATATTTATAACGACGTGTATCGCACGATAATTGCAGTCTCAACACCAGTATCCATCTCAAATCCTTGCCAACCGCTGTCGAAGGCAAAATTTCAGAGAGTACTGAGCAGAGAAGTGAAACCCAAGTAAGTTCGATCCCAATGCATAACTACATTTGACAGGAAATATCAAGAACTTCAATTGATCGTTCATTCAGTGAATACACTTCAATCAAATAACATCCTTCTTCCTATCTACAGCCTGAGATCATCTCCAACTACGCTAGTCATCTTTCAATATTAACTAAAATAGCAGATTTTGGAGAAAAATTTTGCTCCAACGGGTCTCACAAAATTACTCGCCAAAATAGCAGAGTTTGTATCGCTCGCTAAACTTCTCTCCGCTTTTCCGTCTCTCAGAAAAAAGAAAAAAAAATCATGGAGTTTAAGAAATTTATAATGTGATCGATCACAGTCGGGATCACGAAATCGCGAATAGATTGCGAAATCGCGAAATCGCGATCTGTTCGCGAAGTGGTAACAGTTTTGTTTTTTGTGGGCTTAGGTAGAGATAAGCAGGAGCAAGAGAGCTTTCCCAGAAGGCCAAGAAGGTGTTTCGACAGACCCAACAGAGAATGAGGAAGGGATACTACTGAAAGCTCAGGGCAAACTTAGTCCAATTGGAGGAGCCTTCCCTTCGAATCATAGGTACAAAACTGTTAGAACAGCAATGATGATCATGATGACAACGACACGACGACATTCTGGGATTGGGTTTAATTATTTTATTTTATTTTATTTTATTTTGGGCTTTAAAGTATCTATGGTTAGTCAAAATAGCAACTATGGTTGGAGTAATGATTTTTTTTTTTTTTTTAAGCCAAATTATCCAATTGCTCTCTATTTTGTCTAATCTAATGAGCTAAAATGGCTAGCATGGTTGGAGATGCTCTGAGAAGCACTTATATGCCTAAAAGAGTCTCCGACTAAATTGAACAAAGTTCTCTGAAGACATAAGAGAAATCAATGACTTCAAAACGGCCCTCCAAGCTAAGATTCTCTTTCAATATTATTCAAATACCAACACTTTATGGAAGGAGATCATTGCAGCCAAGTATGATTTCAAATGGGGCTAACAAGATGCAAGGCAAAATTTCTGAATCATGGTCTTCAATGTCCCAAACAAGAATCTTTCTCCACGGCAATGTTCAATGGAAAATCTGTCCTCACACCCAGCTCTCTTTTTGGTATGACCCATGGCTTCTCCCTGTCCGTGTTTCTCTCATTCCATTGGAAATCAATGTACATTTGATAGATAACAGACCTCTTCACCATTTCATTAATTCTGAAAGACTTTGGGACATCAATCTTTTTTTTTTGTTGCTAATTATTATTATTATTATTTTTAATTTTATCTATCCTCTTCTTCCCCTTTCCCTTCTTGAGACTTATCCGTAATCTCCCTCCTCCACATACCATAAACAAGAGGAGGACTACACCTACCTCAAATTTTACCCCAAACTTACCTCAACCACTAAAAGACAAGATTTGAATAATATTTTAATCATTTTTTGTTTGTCTTTTATGGTTGGGGGTTTGTCTTTTAGTGATTGGGGGTAAGTTTGGAGTAAGTTTGAGGTATGTGTAGCATTTGTGCATAAACAAATCACACACTCATTTGGAATCAATCCCTCATTCGGAGCGGTGAGTCTGGTGTCTGGTGACTATATGTATTCAAAGCGTCCTACAACTCCATTATTCACAAACAAACTACTCCCTATTCTTCAGGACCATCTTCTACCTCGGGCATACTTGAACCGTTCCCAAAATTTAAATTTCTAACCGCATTAGAACTTTTACTTCAAAATTTTGTTTTCTTTATACTTTGGTCGGAGTTTTTTTTTGCTGTAATGGGTCACTTTTTGAAAATATTTGCGTTTACCGACCAGTTTCCAAACTATTAGCGCTCGTGGGCTACTCTGTGCCACGTCAGCAACGACCGCTATTGAAAATGGCGGTGGAAATAGCGGCCTATGTTTTAAATTTTTTAAAATTTTTTGTTTGTTGTTGCTATTCTCACTAGCGACCTTAGTATATATGAGATCGCTGATGGAATTAGTGACCACAAATAAATATATTGAGGCACTAAGCGATTTCTAAAGAGTTTTTTGTAATCTTTGGAAAAAAATTTAAAACCGCGGTCACTATTGGGAATAGCGACCTTAGTACTGTATATATGAGGTCGGACCTCAAATGAATGTATTGAGACACTTAGCGATTTCTAGAGAGCTTTTGATCTGTTGAATTTTTTTTTTAAACTGGGGTCGCTATTGGGAATAGCAACCTTAGTTAATTAAACGTCGTTAATCCCATTAGCGACCTCATATATACTAAAGTCGTTATTCTCAATAGCGACCTCATATATACTAAGGTCGTTATTCCCAATAGCGACTTTAGTTTTAAATTTTTTTTCCAAAGAGAACAAAAATTCTCTAGAAATCGCTAGGTGTCTCAATACATTCATTTGAGATCGTTAATCCTATCAGCAATCTCATATATACTAAGGTCGCTAGTGGGAATACCGACAACAAACAAAAAATTCAAAAAATATTAAATTTCTTCAGGACCATCTTCTACCTCGGGCATACTTGAACCGTTCCAAAATTTAAATTTCTAACCTTATTAGAACTTTTACTTGAAAATTTTGTTTTCTTTATACTTTAGTCGGATTTTTTTTCCTGTAATAGGTCACTTTTTGAAAATATTTGTGTTTACGGACCAGTTTCCAAACTATTAGCGCTCGTGGGCTACTCTGTGCCACGTCAGCAACGACCGCTATTGGAAATGACGGCCTCTTCATTTTCGAGGTCGCTAATGGAAATAGCGGCCTATGTTTTAAATTTTTTTTAATTTTTTGTTTGTTGTTGCTATTCTCACTAGCGACCTTAGTATATATGAGATCACTGATGGAATTAGTGACCACAAATAAATGTATTGAGACACTAAGCGATTTCTAGAGAGTTTTTTGTGATCTTAGTACTGTATATATGAGGTTGGACCTCAAATGAATGTATTGAGACACTTAGCGATTTCTAGAGAGCTTTTGATCTGTTGAAATTTTTTTTTTTAAACTGGGGTTGCTATTGGGAATAGCAACCTTGGTTAATTAAACGTCGTTAATTCCATTAGCGACCTCATATATACTAAGGTCATTATTCTCAATAGCGACCTCATATATACTGAGGTCGTTATTCCCAATAGCGACTTTAGTTTTAAATTTTTTTTCCAAAGAGAACAAAAACTCTCTAGAAATCGCTAGGTGTCTCAATATATTTATTTGAGGTCGTTAATCCTATCAGCAATCTCATATATACTAAGGTCGCTAGTGGGAATAGCGACAACAAACAAAAAATTCAAAAAATATTAAATCATAGGCTGCTATTTCCATTAGCAACCTCGAAACTGAAGAGGCCGCTATTAAGAACTTAATAGCGGCCGCTGCTGACGTGGCACAGAGTAACCCACAAGCGCTAATAGTTTGGAAACTGGCTCTTAAAGGCAAATATTTTCAAAAATTTGCCTATGAGGGCTAAAAATTCCTTTAATCGTTAGTCTCACAAGAAATGGGGACCCCCATTGTTAACAGTGCACTTCTAGTGCAAAAACAGTATTAGCTCCTACCTGCTCCCAAACCCAAAAACAACCAAAACCCTAGATCTAACCCCTAGGGGCGGCGGCGGCTAGCCCTCAGCGCCGCCGCCCCCCCTCCCCGTCGCCCCCCCGCCTACCCCTACCTCTACTCCATGCCCTTCCATGGCCACCATCCCTTCCATGGCCACCATCCCGTCGTGACCCTTTCCGAACGATCATGGGGACCACCATTGGCACCGGTGAACTTCCAAAGCTCTCCATTTCGACCTTCCGGAGATGCGCGGTCTCCATCGGAACTCAGGCGGAGCATACAACGGGGCGGCGCGTCCTTCGGGAAGTGATTCCAGCCGGCGGAGTTTGGGGGGCCAGGCAGCCGCGCCCCCCCGCCCTCGTTTGGCGCCAACCAGTGGCGCCCTCCCCCCCCTCCCCCCCCCCCCCCCTCTAAAGGCCCAGATCCGCTCTTTGCAAGCCGACACAAATTAGTGGAGCTACTTCTTCTCCACCGTTGAGGTATCTCTCCAAATCTCAATGCGATTTTGTGTGCTATGCTAAGTGGGAGCTACCATGTTAATATGCTAAGTGGGAGCACATGGTGCTGCTGCCAGCAGTGCCCCCCCCCCCCCCCCCCCCCCCCCCCCGCGGGAATTTGTTGTGGGTGGGCAGCTTTTGCCAAAGCTTTTGCTCTGGTTGGGGATGGAAACCTATGGTTTTGTGCGATTGTGGGATGAGGCTCGAATTGGGGTCCCTCCATGATAGACGGCGGGAGTTAGATTGTCTTGCACGTCTGTGGAGCTCGGGCCCAAAGATGGGGTCCCTCCGTGATGTGTGAAGTCGGTATGCTGGGGGTGAGGGGATGTGGGGTTGGGGTTGGGGGGTGGTCGGGTGTATCCTACGATGTCGTCGGTGCAGTCTCTACAGTGCCTACTATCTGGCTATTGAGCTTCCTCCAGCTTAGGTCACTGCCTCGTGACAGCGCCGCCTCGTCCCTCGTATTGGGAATTTGAGGTAAGATAAGTCTGTGTGGTGAGAAATCACCGGAGAGAGCTTGAACGTGAGAGAGGTAAGGTATCCTCTACACGGCTCTCTCCTGGAGGATGGTGTTAGGTGGGGTGAGCGAGATAGTTGCTTTGTGAGAAATTGCAGGAGAAAAGCGCTAACGTGTGAGAGGTTAAGGTATCCTCTTCACGGCTATCTCTTTGGTAGCGGCTGTAGAAGCGGCTGGCGTGTTTGCAGGATGAGTGGTGAAGTGGGTGGGAGGATGCGAGTTTCGATCAACGGGGTTTGGGCCCAAAGATGGGGTCCCCCCAGCGAGGTATACGCAGGGTGCGGCAGGTGATAAAACCCTGCCAGACTTGCTTCAGGCGGGTGTGCATGTGCCGTGGAGGCACTGTACGAAGCTAAACTGACATACTCACAATTTTGCAGGACCGAGCTGGTTTGTCGGCCCACCCTCCAGGGTTGTTGGAGGGGCTTGTTTGTTTGTAGTCATGTTGCTTCATGTATGTTTTATTTTATGTCTGTAGTTTGTAACTGGATCCAGTACTCTGGGTTTGTTTCGTTATACTCTTATTAATGAAACAGGGTGGCCTTATTCCACCTTTCCCCTCAAAAAAAAAACAGTGCACTTCTAACCTGCAGACAATGGATCACATTTTCTTTAATTGCAGTGCTATTTCAAGATTTTGGCACCATCTCTCTTCCTTTCTTAAAACACCACAATTCATACACTCCATTAATGATCTAAGACACTGGTTAAGCACAATCACCATCAAAAGAAATGTCTTTGAACATATAATGGCAATCTCTATTACTCATCTACTGTGGGCGATTTGGAACCGAAGAAATATGGCACTCAGATTCAGAGGACACAACCCCAATAATTCCATCCAGTGGTGCTGGAATTCATGCAAAGCTCTAATCTTGGAGCGCATCTCTCTCAATTGCAAATCCTGGAAAAATATCTCAGACTATGACGAAGAACGGATATCAAGAAGAACCAGTAATCATACACTGAGAGCATCCACAATGGTAATTACTATTTTTTGACAAAATGGGACGAATAGAAATGGAATAGATCGAATGTGCTGCAGTGAGCGTTTGCTATATTTTGACAAGGACGAGACATCTTGTTTTGTCGTTTAATTTTTTTTTTTTTAAGATTTAATTAATTACCAATTAACTATTAAAACATATTAATTAAATAAATTAAATATTATAATATAACCTAAACCTATCTAAACACCTACCAAAACATCATTAAACCAACTAAACCTACTTTTTTAAAGCCCCTAAAAGCTGGACAGGATGTCCCGTCCGTGCTTTTTGGTGAATTTTTTTTTTTTTTCATCCAATCGGTCCGTTGGATCATTAAAAAAAAAAAAAAAAATCCAAAAAACAAAATGGACGGGACAACATGTCTCGTCCGATTGTTTTTAAAAAAAAAAATTTTTTTTTTGGGAAGGACGATACAACATGTATCGTCCGACCCTATTTTAAAATATATATATATATATATATATATATATATATATATATAGGAGAAGGTTCGGGTGAGAACCATTCCCTGGGGTGAGAACCTAAGGGCCTATCCCAGCCATTCATCTGCGTAATCTTAATGGTCAAGATTTTTTAAAATTAAACAATAAGATTAATTAATTTTTGCATTAAGATGTCAATCCCTTTAATTAAGGGATGGGGACCGCGTAATAAAAGGAATGAAAGATCACAGATTATTAGGCAACATATATTGCCTTTTTTATTTTATTTAAAAGGAATGTAGATCACAGATTATTAGGCAACATATATTGCCTTTTTTATTTTATTGTCAGCCGAACCACAATCTTCATCAGGATGAACAACATTTGTTGCTACGTACAATGTTGCTAAATATGAAATTTTTATCTACGTGCAATACAGTCAGTTGCTATATAGTGAACGAATTGGTGAAGGAACGAATTGGTGATGATTCTGAAGTTGCTATTAAGTTGGGATACAAAATCTTCTCGAATAGCAACTGTAATAATTATAAATAGCAACTGTAATAATTATAAATAGCAACTGAAATAATTATAAATAGCAACTGAAATTGGTGAAGGAATACTATAAATAGCAACTGAAGTTAAAATTATAAATAGCAACTGAAGTTGCTATTGTATCTACTTACAATACAGTCAGTTGCTATATAGTGCACGAATTGGTGAAGGAACGAATTGGTGATGATTCTGAAGTTGCTATTAAGTTGGGATACAAAATCTTCTCGAATAGCAACTGTAATAATTATAAATAGCAACTGTAATAATTATAAATAGCAACTGAAATAATTATAAATAGCAACTGAAATAATTATACAGCAATACCTGACCACTTAAACAGCAACTGTAATAATTATAAATAGCAACTGTAATAAACAGTAACTGTAAGGAACAAAATGGTGAATGATTCTGCAGTTGCTATTAATTTGGGAAACAAAATCTTCTCCAATATTTTACGGGAATAAATTATTTATCTCTTCAATTTGACAAAATTTGCCTTAACCGTCGCACACAAAAAAAGGCAATTTATAATTATTCCTTTTATTACGCGGTCCCCATCCCTTAATTAAAGGGATTGACATCTTAATGCAAAAATTAATTAATCTTATTGTTTAATTTTAAAAAATCTTGACCGTTAAGATTACACAGATGAATGGCTAGGATAGGCCCTTAGGTTCTCACCCCAGGGTTGGTTCTCACCCGAACCGACCCCTATATATATATATATATACGGGACGAGACAAGTTGTCTTGTCCGATCGGAACGGAAAAAAAAAAAAAAAAAAAAAAAAGCTGAGACGATACATGATGTATCGTCTTCTATAATCTCAAATTCGCTAGCCCACTTCTCATATTTGAGAAGCGACTGTAGCTCGTTCGCTATTTTTTGAGAAAATAGCAAACGACTGAAGCGCTCAATTCTTATAAAATTCTCATATTATGAGAATATGGGAATTATAGCAAACGACTGTGGATGCTCTGAGCACCACCTTTTAGTTTTTTCTTCACTATTTTTTCTTCTTTTTTCTATGTATCTTCTCTTTTCCTTTTTTCTATTTTCATTTTTTTAGTCTTAGTAGTACTATATTACCGTCTCTGTACCCTAGCTTTGTAACGTTTCGGGACTCAGGCCATGTCCATGAATGAAAAAAAACAACAACAACAACATCAATAATGATAATAACATCCTTCTTCCTAGAACAAAGAGTTTCTCTCTCTAGAAAAGTCTAGAGAGAGAAACTAACCCCCAAATTCCCAAAAGCAAACCATAGATCTGAATAAAGTCTGGGGCGGCGTCTAGGGCTCGCCGCTCGCCGTCGCCGCCCTCTTGTCCTGCCGTCGTCCCTCCCTCCACTCGCTTTCCTCCCCTGTGAGCCTTCGACGAAGATTCCCCCTCCCAATCCCCCGAAGTGTTCGCAATCCGCCATCACCCGTCGATGCACGCCTCCGGCGCCTTGTCCCCTTCCTCGAGCTCCTCCTTCGATGCCACCTGGGATCCACCAACGCCCACAACTGCCGATGCCTTCCCATCCCCGTCGAGCGATGCGTCCTGTCGAGCCGACATGTGCCTCCTTCGACGGCACTGGGGTCCATCATCGCCCACTTCAGCCAGCACCTTCCCATTCTGTCTTCCCTGCCATCGTGCCATCGAGCGACGCGTCTCTCCAGCCCCGTAGAGCGACACGTCTCTCCAGCCCCCGTCTGCCCTGCCGTCGCACCATCCTGTCGTGCCGATGACCAAGAGTCGACCTTGGTTAAGGTTATGGCAGATTGAAGATTGTCCACTCTTGGGGCCCGGTCTGTGGCGTTGGGGGTGAGTTGGTTGGGGTTTGGGGCTGGTTGGGGTTGAATGTTTTTGCTGGAAGTTTGTCCACTCTTGGAGCCCGAATGTTCTTCATGGTCGCCACCATGTCCACACTCTCGGGGCCAATCACCGCGATCTGCGGCTATGATTTGGTTTTCGAGGATTGGTAGTGCGTGCGAAGAAACCGGGGTTTGCTAGAGTAAGTGAGGTTGGTAGTGCCGAAATGAGAGACGACAGCGTTTCTTTTTTTAAGGTATTATTAGTTGGGGGGGGGGGGTTGGAGGAGCTATCTGAGTTGGTTTTGACTCGGTGTGAAGTTTGCGGTGTAGTACTGTTGTGGGGCTAGGGCCCGAAAATGAGGTCCCCCAATGAGATGTGCTCACTCGTTACTCCTGTGCCCTATGCATTCTACCGACGCCATCGTCCGTCTCCTTCAGCCGTGTTGAAACGGTTCCTTTGCCGCCACCACCATGTCCACGCTCTCGGAGCCGATTACGGTGATTTGCAGCCATGATTTGGGCCTCCAGGGTTGGTGTAGTCGGCGAAGTAGTTGGGGTTTGTGATGATGGCAGCGCCAAAGATAGTGGCAGGAGCCTGTTCCTTGTTCTGTTGGGGTGCGTTCTAGAGGGGCGGGGGCTACATCCGGGTTGCTTCACCTGAGGACCACAGTCGACGGGGCACCATCACCACTATGCCCTCATAATGGAAGCTGACGCCCAACGCCATCACCCGTTGTGGCGAGACGAGAAGGTGATACTTCAATCAGCTGGGTCTTGTTTTGGTTTTTAGATAGAGAGAGAGTGAGTGGGTCTATGTTGATGGTGGTTTGTATTTGTGAGAAATCACTGGAGCTAGCAAGGGCGTGAAAGAGACGGAGGTATTCTTTTCACGGCTCTCTCCTTGACTGTGGTTTTTGGTGGGGGAGTTATTATTGCAAGATTGCGGAAGGATAAGAGGTGCAGACTGAGCTTGGCGGTGGTCAAAACCTTGCTTACAGGGCTTGGGCCCAAAGATGGGACCCCCCCCAGCTAGTAGACTGAGCTCGGCGGTTGTCAAAATTCGGTCTGCGGGGCTTGGGCCCAAAGATGGGGTCCCCCAACGAGGAGAATGCAGGGATCGGCGGGAGATAAAATCCTGCCAGACTAGTTTCAGGTGGATGTGCATGTGCCGTGGAGGCAGTGTACGAAGCTAAACTGACATACATACAATTTTGATGGACCGAGCATGTTTGTCGGCCCACCCTCCAGGGTTGTTGGAGGAAGTTGTTGTTTGTACGGGTTATGTTGCTTCATGTATGTTCTATTTTCTGTCTGTAGGTTGTAACTTAGCCCAGTTGTTTCTTTAATTTCTTATTAATGAAACAGGGTGGCCATATTTCATCTTTTTCTTCAAAAAAGCACATCCTTCTTCCTATATGAAAGCTTCCACACCTACTGCACGTATCTGCCAATTTGTGCTTAGAGGTTCGTATCAAACCCCTTCACTTTCTCCAGATTTCAGTATGTTCCTCTCTTCAAGTCCTTGAAATGTTGATGCAACTCTTTCTTGATCAACTTCAGAGCCATCATCCACCAAGAAAGTAAAGCATGGTAGTGGATTTTGACAAACCAATAGCTAGTCCGGAGTTTCAGTGCTGACTTTTTTAGAGTAAAATAGTAGGTGAAGCTATTGGCATGAGGCCAAGTAGCATTTTAGCAAACTTTACAGATCATTCGAGTGTTTCCCACTCAAGACATATTTTCCAGTTCTTGAATACATTCATTATTTCCCATGTCCACAGCCAATGGAGACCCTGCCATCGTTACTGGAAAAGGTTCTATATCTCTCACAAAAATCCTAACCTTAGATACTGTGTTAGTTGTGTCATCCTAGAATTTTAACCTATTATATGTTGCTCAAAGAACTACTGCCTTGCATTGAATTGTGATTTTTTGGACCTCCCATTGTGTGTTTAAGGATATTCGGATTCGCAAGACGATTGGTTATGGGGTTGGACACGAAAGCTCTATTACCTGGATTTAGAATCTGAAAGTTCAAGCACGTTGACTCAAGCTCTAACTGTGGAAGGATCTGAGGGGGAGAAGAAGAAATTAGAGATTTGGCTATGACATCGACGTCTAGGGCATGCTTTTTTTTAGTTATTTGAATAAATTATTTCCAAGTTTATTTTCGAAGTTGAATATTTCTACATTTCGGTGTGATGTGTGTGAACTCGTAAAAGGTCACATTGTCTCTTTTCCTTGAAATCTAAGTAAAAACTCTCTCACATTTATGATTATTCATTCTGATGTTTGGGGTCCATCAAAAAACACAACTTTTGGAGGAACAAAATGGTTCGTGACATTTATTGATGACTGTACCTGTATGACTTGGATTTGTTTAATAAAGTCTAAAAGTGAAGTTAACGGTTTATTTCAAAATTTTCACAAGTGGGTTATGACGCAGTGTAAAACACAGATTCAAGTTCTTAGGATTGATAATGGCGGCGAGTACCTGAGTTCAAATCTGCAACAATATTTAGTGGAATATGGGATTGTTCACCAGACTACATGCCCGTATACCCTTCAACAGAATGGGGTTGCAAAAAAGAAAAATAGACACTTACTCGAGGTGGTTCGTGCTTCCCTTATTCCTGGAAATATGTCACTCATGTATTGGGGGGAAGCCCTTGCTTCTGTTGCATACTTAATCAACCGAGTTCCCTCTAGTATCCTAAATTTCATCACACCATTTCAGGCATTAACTGAAGCTGTGAATGCACTATCAGTCATCAACTTGCCACATCGTGTGTTTGGGTGTGTCGCATTTGTTCACCTCCATCAACACAAGCGAAATATGTTAACTCCTTAAGCTATGCGATATGTTTTCATGGGATATGCAATGAATCAGAAAGGGTATCGTTGTTATCATCCACCAAGTCCAAGGATGTTTGTGACTATGGATGTTGTGTTCCATGAAGATTAGATGTATTTTTCCTCTGAGGCTGAACTTCAGGGGGAGTACTGAAGTGAAGTTCATACTCTTGCCTATGACGAAGTGGTTATCATTCAGAGTGAACAATTGGATACAATGGGTGAAAATCTGAACGTAAGTAGTGAAGATTTGGTTGAGGAGGAAGAAGATTTGGTTGAGAGAGAAGATATCCACGAGGAACTGCAATCGATGCCGAACCGCCTCGAAGATAAGCCGTCGGGATCCATGCCATCGCTAGTGTCCTCTCCACCACCAGCACTATCTAAAGACGAGCCATCGGGATCCATGGCATCGCTAAGTGTCCTTTCCACCACCAACACCGTCAGAAGCCTAAAACCAGTTGTCATCATTGTCTGAAGCTCCAAGAAGGGAACTCCCGAATCGTACCACTAAAGGTATCTCAAAACCTACTTATGAATATGATCCCACTAGTAATGTCAAGTATCCCATAAGTCATTATGTGTCCACTCACCGATTGTCTTAATCAAATAAGTCATTTGTGAATCAATTATCTGTTGTATCTATTTCTAACACAATGCAGGAAGCCTTAGCCGATCCTGTGGAAAGCAACTATGGATGAGGAGATGAAGTCCTTGAAGAAGAATGAGACTTGGAACATAGTTGAACTGTCAGCAGGAAAGAAGCCGGTAGGATGCAGATGAATTTATACCGTGAAGTATAAGTCTGATGCTTTAATAGAGCGATACAAGGCAATGTTGGTTTCCAAAGGGTACACTCAAACTTATGGAATTGATTATGATGAAACATTTGCACCTGTAGCAAAGTTCAACACTATTCGAGTTCTACTGTCATTTGCTACAAATCTTGATTGGTCGTTGGAGCAATTTGATGTGAAGAATACCTTTTTACATGGGGAATTGATAGAAGAGGTTTATATGGATCTGCCACCATGATTAAATAGACCAGTGTGTCGGTTGAAGAAAGCATTGTATGGTCTCAAGCAGTCTTTGAGAGCTTGGTTTGGGAGATTTACAAAATCAATGAGGACATTTAGATATTGTCAGAGCAATTCAGATCATACCATGTTCCTGAAAAGGAAAGAAGGTAAGATTACCGCTCTTATTATATATGTGGATGATATGATAGTAATTGGAAATGATCCTGGGGAGAGAAAGGCATTAAAATGCCACTTGTCACAAGAGTTCAAAATGAATGATCTTTGGCCCTCTGAGATATTTCCTTGGTAACACGAAGTTTCTCGCTCTAGAAAGAGTATATTTCTGTCTTAAAGAAAGTATGCTCTTGATTTGTTGAAGGAAACAGGAATGTCTGTTTGTCAGCTTATTAATACACTGTTAGAAAAAAGACTGAAACCGTGGAATGATCTTGATAAGGTGCCGTGTGATAAGGAGAGATATCAGAGATTGGTAGGATGAATAATGTATCTTGCACATATACGGCCAGATTTGTCATATGCCTTAAGTGTGATGAATCAATTTATGCATGCACCTCGTGAACAACATATGAATACGGTGATGAAAATACTGAGATATATAAAGTTTGCTCCAGAAAATTGGGTCTTGTTTGCAAAACATGGTCACTTGAAGGTTGAGGAATATACTGATGCCGATTGGGCATGATTTGTTGATAATAGGCACTCTACTTCAGGATATTTTACCTTTGTTGGAGGAAATCTGGTTACATGGAGAAGCAAAAAGCAAAATATTGTTGCACGCTCTAGTGTAAAGGTTGAGTATCGCGGAGTAGCTCTGAGTATAATTGAAGTTTTATGGCTTAAACTTTTGTTACATGATTTATGTTGTGATCCAACTGAACCTATTAAGGTGTATTGTGATAGTCAAACGACATGTGATATTGCAGCCAATCCAGTTCAACATGATAGAACGAAGCATGTAAAGATGGATAGATTCTTCATCAAGGAGAAATTAGCTGAGAAAATTATTGAGATGTCTAAGGTGAAGTCAGAATACCAACTTGAAGATATTCTTACCAAGGCAGTTTCGAATCAGCTCTTCTTAAAGAGCTGTGGACAAATTAGGCATGTTTAATATTTATGTCTATTTCCTAATTTATAGAAACAGATTCCCTCAAATCTCTCATCTCCTTAATCTTCTCATCAATCACTTGAATGTATATATAAATAGATAAACAGTAGAAAAATGAATAATAAGAAAATAAAATTCTTCACCAAATTTGATTTCAATATTCTGATCACCCAAAGACCCCGTCCAGGTAAGTATGGAGTAAGGTTGCACTGGCATGCTATTTTAGAATCACCTCAATCCTCCCAGTCCCAAAACTCAGCCGATTCGGGACTAAAAGAACTCCACTTATCCTCTTTCCACAGCATTGAAACTAAAAAGAATCCTTCTATAGGAACAACCGTATACTTTTGCTCTATGCACAGATTAATCCACTGGTTATAGAATTTTTTCCCAAAATGACCCTTTTTGCAAAAGTTTTGCCACAAACGACCCCTTTTTTTTTAATTCCATAAACGCCCCACTCGCTTTTTGAAAAAGCGAGTGTGGTATAAACCCTCACGCTTTTTCAAAAAGCGAGTCTTAGGTTTCAGAAAATTGGAAATCTAAGACTCGCTTTTCGAAAAACCGTGAGGGTTTATACCACACTCGCTTTTTCAAAAAGAGAGTCTTGGCCTTCTTTGCCCAGCAACACTCGCTTTTTGAAAAAGCGGGGGTAATTAAACCACACTCGCTTTTTCAAAAAGCGAGTGTCGTTTGGGACTTAAACCCCCCCACCCCCAAAACATCTCACTCTTCTCTCTATTCTTTCTCTTCCTCTTCGCTCGCGAAACCCTAACCCATCTCTCATCTCAAATTCGTCAAAGTACCATCGTAATTTGTTGAATAACCCACAAAATTGCTTTGGACAACTTAAACCCATCTTCCGTTAAAGATTTAATTTGTTGGAATTTGGGTATACTTGAAGAGGAAAGCAACTTTATTGTGAAGGTATGATGTTTATTCCCCCATTATTTTGTTAATTTAATTAGGTTTTCTTTATGGGTAGATAATAACTCGCTTATTGGTATAAATTAACGTAGGTATGGATTTGGAGATTCCTATTTGGTTATACTTTGGTGGTGAAATAATTCGTGATCCAAAGATTGGTTGTTGTTATAGTCATTTGGAACCGGAAATAGTTTGGGTACCCCGTACCATTACATTTGAAGAACTAGTTGAGAAAATCTATGAAGTTACTAATTGGGATAGGAATGAATGGAATGTGAAAATTTTAGCTCGATACGCAGCAGGAAGAGGAGATGGTCAGTATTTTATGACAGTGCCCGTACCTACTGATAATGCGCTGAAGTCATTGATTGCTAGGACATTTGATCCCAATTGTGCTTGGTCTGTATTAGAGTTATATATTCAGCAAATTCGAGTTGTGAATGCTCAGCCACATGATATCCCTAGTGCAAGCTTCATAAGGGTAGTACCTACACAGCAGTCGAGGTCTAACACCGATCAATCTTCACAACCAAATCCGGTATCCTCACAAGAGAACACCTTCACAAATACAACAATTCCGGATTCTGTAAATGTTGAGCTGCCACGCCAACCTAGCCCGGTTCCTGACTCTGTTCTAAATGACAGTATGTTTGAACTCTTTCAAAATGCAGTCTGTAACAACAGCTTATTAGAAGATGATGAAGAAGATGAAGAAACAGACGATGAAGATGTTGATAGTGGTGAAACTGATGACGTAGACGAAGATGATGATGATAGTGGTGCAAATGTAAATCCCACGAACAACAGTTCTAATGAAGTCAGAGCTACTTATAACTACGGCAATGTTGACGCGCATGTTACCGAGGAGATGGCTGAAGGTGCTAGAGTACACCTATTTCCACAAGAGTCGTCTGGTTCGTCCAATGTAGACGAATTGTACGTTGGACAGGAGTTTATAAGTAAGCAGTCGATTCAACAGGCAGTGAAGTTGTATTCTATCCAAAAATATCGTGAATTCGTAACTATGAAATCTACACCATCACTGTACAATGTTAAATGCAAAATGGTACCTAGAAAACATACCATTGAGGAGATCGTGCAAGGCCCCCCGGAGTAAGTGATGGTGGCTGCCCTTGGAGATTACGAGCAATGGTTCCAAAAGGCGGGACGAATTTTGTGGTGAAGAAGATAGTTGGGCCACACACTTGTACGAATCCAACGTTGAATCAGGATCACCTTAAAATTGATTACAATATTGTTTGTAATCTGATTGTTGATGTGGTGAAAAAGGATACCGGTTTATCACCGAGGTCAATTATTGAGATTGTTAAAATACAATATATTGTCAGATTTCCTATAAGAAAGCTTGGCGAGCAAAACAAAAGGCGATCGAGAGGTTGTATGGTACCTTCGAAGAAGCATACACAAAGTTGCCTGCTCTACTCACAACAATTCAAGCTGCAAATACAGGAACCGTTGTTCACTGGGATAAGTATGAGTCTAGCCCTAGCGAGGAAACATTCAAGGGTGTATTCTGGGCATTTGGTCCTTCAATAGAAGGTTTCAAGTCCTGCAGACCTGTTATCAGTGTTGACGGAACTCACTTGTACGGTAAGTACAAGGGTTGCTTGCTAATTGCTGTTTCCCCAGATGCGAATGATTGCTTATTTCCGTTTGCATTTGCATTGGTTGATGGAGAGAGTATAAATACGTGGACATGGTTCATGACTTGCATCCGATATTATGTCACCGATCGCACTGAGTTGTGTGTTATCTCTGATCGTCACGCTGGTATAATGTCTGCTATGGAGTTACAAAATGGAGCTTGGAACGAACCTAATGGATATCACCGTTATTGTATGCGCCATTTTGCTACAAATTTCTTTACTAAATTTGGTAGCAAGGCATTGCGTAAGAAGGCGAAAATTATAGCGTGTCAACACCAACCCAAAAAGTTCATGGCCAAACTTGCTGAACTTGAGAACGTAAATGTGGAGGCGGCTAATTGGTTAAAAGAGAAGCCGGTTGAGAAATGGGCACTTTATGCAGATGAAGGTCGAAGATACGGGATAATGACTACGAACCTGTCAGAAGTGTTCAATTCAGTCTTGAAAGGAGTCCGTAGTTTGCCAGTAACAGCGATTGTTGAGACGATCTTCTTACGTCTGAACTCTTATTTTACTACTCGTCGACAAGAAGCAAGTCAACTTTTATCTGAAGGGAGGATTTTTGCTCGAAGAGTACATGAACTGCTCGATAGTCGCCGTGAGAGAGCTAACGGACATGAGGTTACAATGTTCCATCATCAACCGGGAGTTTTTTCCATGAGAACGGGTATACGCATGGTGGGTGGAGAAAGGAAGGGCGGGAACTTGCACACTGTGAATTTGGGAACGAAAACGTGCATATGTATGAAATTTCATCTATACCATATCCCATGTTCTCATGTACTGGCAGCTTGTGCATATCGTGCAATCGATCACAAGCATCTCGTTGATAAATTTTACACCGTTACTTCATTAGCACAAACATACGGTCCAATGTTTCAGCCTATACTAGATCCAGCATATTGGCCTATTATTGATGGACCAAAACTAGTACCTGATGCCACTTTGCGACGTAAAAGGAAGGGCAGGCCTAGAACTACCAGATTCCGCAATGACATGGATGTGAGAGATAGGTCAAGTCGTGGTACGGAGATGAGATGTTCAAAATGTGGTTTACAAGGACACAATAAGCGACAATGCACTAATAGTGGAACTCAGAACACTTAACTATTGTATGCTTGTAATTTTTAATTTGGACTTTGTAATTGTACTAAATTATGTCGATAAAGACAATAAAGTTTTATTTTGAAAATTCGTTTGTATTTTTTGTTGATGTCCTTGTGTGTTTGTTGCGTTATGAGTATCGTAATCTAACATAAAGATTTCGTTAACATAGGCAAGACTCGCTTTTCCAAAAACCGAGTCTTATACAAACCACCGCGCTTTCTCGAAAAGCGAGTCTGTTGCCTGTAGATTTTTTTCAACAAGCCAAAGACTCGCTTTCTGAGAAAGCGAGTCTGGTGTAAATAATCGCGGTGTTTGGGAAAGCGAGTCTTGGATCTGATGATAACCAGAGAACAATAATTCACTGGTTTGACAGTCGCTTTCTCAGAAAGTGTGGATCAAAAGACTAGACTCGCTTTCTGAGAAAGCGAGTCTTGGATCTGCTAGCAAAGGAGATTACAGAACCAAGACTCGCTTTCTCGGAAAGCGAGTTTAGTTCTAAACATCGCGGTTTTTGGGAAAGCGTGTCTTGGATCTGTAGATAACCAGAGAACAATAATTCACTGGTTTGACAGTCGCATTCTCAGAAAGCGTGGATCAAATTACTAGACTTGGATCTGCTAGAAAAGGAGATTACAGAACCAAGACTCGCTTTCTCACAAAGTGAGTTTAGTTCTAATAATCGCGGTGTTTGGGAAAGCGACTGTTTATGTTGCTTGATTCCCAGAGGCTTCAACAGCTCTGGAATTCCAAAGTGCTAGACTCGCTTTTTGAAAAAGCGGGGTAATTATACCTAGACTCGCTTTTTTCAAAAAGCGAGTCTTGCTCTGTATGCAGAAGAGACCAAGACTTCAACTCTTGGTGGGACAACTGCACCACTAACATCTCCACCATCTCCATCTTCATACCAAAAACTCCAGAATACACATACCATCCATGGCCATTCCACAAACTCCACAATACACATATAATCCAGCTTTAACATTCAATCCAATCAAGATCACCACAATCCCAAAAAACAGCACATTCAATCCAAGTTAACAGCACAATCCCAAAAAAAAAAAAACAGAAAATTTAAACAATCAAGATCACCACACGCGCACACCCCATACCGAATTTTGAATTTCATTCAATGCACTTTTCAAAAGTTAATTACAAGATTCGGCTAAACAATATCTAACATCATTCAACTACACAACCAAGACTTCACGGGTCTGGGGTGAACATATCGGGAGGTCGCCGTTGCCTCTTCCCTCGGGGTGATGGAGTTATCTGTGTAATAACCTCTATTGGCTCGCCTTCCTCTTCTTGGTCCTCAGCCTCTACTTGCTCCTCCTCCTCTTCTTCTTCAATTATGGTACGACGCGGTGGTTTACGGGCGACTTGCTTTACTCGTTTCTTGCGTGTATTGGTCCGATGAGCGGGAGTGTGTAAGATAGCATCCAGGGTCGCCCCCTCTCCCACAGCATCTGCCTGTGCTCGACAGGACGTCAGCATCTCACGTGCGAAGTCCTTTACCGCATCGGCTACGTTGCTACTCAACACAGCTGCACATTTCTTGCCCATACTCCAAGTCTGGGCCATCTACAAAATATAATAAGTTGTTTTTTGTAGTTCCAGTTCAAAAAAAGTAAAAAACTTAACAATTCTAAAAAACTTACAATCGTGCAAATAGCCGATGCCTTTGGTTGAAACATAGGCAAATGCATTGAGTGTACATCTACCGGTTCTTCTGCCGGTCGACGTATAGGCATCACCACGCCGGCTGGAGTCTGCCCTGTCGGAGAGATGTACCGCCTTGTCATCCTCCCATACCAATTCATATAGTTCTCGTGGTTTGCTAAGTCGAATGGAGGTATGTTGTAGATGATTTCATCGAACCTTTGTAAGTTCCATCTCTCGACATATGTGGAGAAGCTTTCCGCCCAATTATGACCTGGCGTACGACCCATTCCAGTAATTTTATGGATATCTGCATTGAAAGGCTCGGCTACTGGAATCGCCTGCTGGAGACCAAACTGTCATAGTACTATGTTCACATAATAGAACTCGACAGTGCTGAAGTTGATGAGTGGTGCTTTTGTCAGCCAAAGATCTCGCCTATACAGGGAATTGGGCGGTAGTCGAGCTAGACGCTCCTCCGTGTAGGGCATCCATACTACGCAGTTATCTGCCAACCTGTCCAACTCATCACGGTAGTAGGTCAGGCATCTGTTCGGGTTGGCAGTCCAGGTAAGGTTACCGGACCAGTACACACCAAGAGGAGGAAGCATGTACTGGTCTTCAGGGAGATGGATCCAGCTGGGTGATTGTTTCCTAACTACAGGACGTCCAACGTGGATACGCTCCCAGCTCCACACTTGAAGCAATATCATCGGGCCATTCATCTGCACGGACCCGAGAGCACACAGGCACAAACTCCTGTAGAGGGATGCTAAGGCAGCACTACCCCAACTGTACTGGCCGACTCGTCCAAGGTCTGCAATAAGCGGGAGGCACATGAGGGGGACGGAATGGCCGCTGGAATTAGAGAACAGTACACCTCCAAAAAGAGTCAGGATGTACGCCCTGCAGTACATCTGGACCTCCTCTTCAGTCGAATCATCTGTCAATCGGTCTTTGAATTTTTCCTTCAACCACTTCAACCGAATCTGTTTCCCAACTACTGCACCAGTCTCAACTTCGACACCGAGATATTGTTCTACTAAGTATGGAGCGTCGAAGTCCATAGATCCAGTCACCGCCTGCCCATCTACCGGAAGGCCTGTGATTACTGAAACGTCCTGCAACGTAATAGTCATCTCCCCAACTGACAGGTGGAAGCTGTGGGTCTCAGGACGCCATCTCTCGAGGAGTGCTGTAAGTAGTGGCCGATTGCACTTGATGCCGCTCATCAGTGCAATACCATATAGACCGCAATCCCGTAAGATTTGGTGAATCCGTGGGTGCATAGGGAGTGGATGACCCCCACGGAATGTACACTCTTTCGAATCGCCCTCCCACACATCTCTAGAACGATGGTGCGACTGAAGCGTAAGGAGGGCGGGGTCGAGGGGACCTGGACCACCAATGGGAATAGTAGATGAAGAAGGGGTCGGGGACGAAGTACCAGCCACGTTTGGGTTACTTGGGACCTGCAAAACATTTACATCAGCAAATAAATATATCATTCAATTATATGATAATGAAACAAATCGAATGCAGAAAATTATAAATTTACATTACTCCGTTCGTTGCCACCACGACGACCACCACCACGTCCACCGCGTGGAGGTGGGCCAAAAGATGTACGTGGTCCATCGCCACGATTGGCTCTACTACTAGAACCAACCTCCACACGTCCCTTATTCCGTGGCATTTTTAAAAAAAAAAGAGTATCCTACAATGAGGAGCGAGCAATCATTATTAACAATACCAAAATATAAAACCAAGAAATATAGAAAAAATACGAACATCTATAACTATTATAATGGGAGAGTTGAGCTACACAAACAAATAAAATTAGGATATTACTTCATATAGAAATAAATTTGAAGTAAGGATATCCTTTCGTTTCAAACTCTTAAAAAGACCCACTACTAGATTTGAGCACAATAAGTAGGTAATGAAGTTTGGTTACATATTGCAAACCATTTTAGCAATTTAAATAATCACGGAAGCAAAATTATGTGAAATGCAAATACAACATACTAGTTTTGATTACTAATAGTCATATCCTAATTTTACTCACAAAATCTACATTTACTTACAAATTATACAAATTCTACATTATACTGGTTCAATTATACTTTTACTCACAAATCACAAATTCTACACACATTACAAGCAAATCGTTCAACCCCGAGATCTACACACATTACCAGCAAATCGTTCACAAATTCTACACACACTACCACAAATTACACACAATATATATACAACATTAGAAAATATAGAGTTCGAGAAATATACCTCAATCTTCACGCAAGAATTGAACCACGAGATACACCCCCAAATCGTTCAACCCCTTTGTGAGGAACGCCACCGCAATCACCACAAACTCGAAAGAACCACCACCAATTCGTTCAACCCCTTTTTCTTGAATCCACCGCAATCACCAAAAAAATCGAAAGAACGAGCAAACACAAAGTGGGCAACTGGAGTGGGATGAGATAGCGAAGAATTTAGGAGTTAATCGACGGCTAATTTGATGGAAAAGGCCAGAAATCGAAGATTCAAGACGATGGGTTAGGGTTTATGAAAGCGTATAAGGAGAAAGAAGGAGAAGAGTGAGATGTTTTGGGGGTGGGGGGGGTTTAAGTCCCAAACGACACTCGCTTTTTGAAAAAGCGAGTGTGGTTTAATTACCCCCGTTTTTTCAAAAAGCGAGTGTTGCTGGGCAAAGAAGGCCAAGACTCGCTTTTTGAAAAAGCGAGTGTGGTATAAACCCTCACGGTTTTTCAAAAAGCGAGTCTTAGGTTTCCAATTTTCTGAAACCTAAGACTCGCTTTTTGAAAAAGTGTGAGGGTTTATACCACACTCGCTTTTTCAAAAAGCGAGTGGGGCGTTTATGGAATTAAAAAAAAAAGGTCGTTTGTGGCAAAACTTTTGCAAAAAGGATCATTTTGGGAAAAAATTCCTGGTTATATAGATCAAGGCTTATGATAAACCATTGACTTTATAAAATCATAACTTCAGTTAAGAGTCATCTTCTTCCCTTCCCCCCCCCCCCCCAAAAAAGAAAAAAAAATGATAAAAAATAAAAAAACTTTTTCATGGTTCCAATATTTGACCAACAATGACATCATCTTATTTTGTTTTGTGGACAACAAGTTATCTCGTTGTTACAAGTTGCCATCACCAACTTGCCTTCCAAACCCGACCCGCCACTGGAAATACAGTAAGGAGTAGTTAGTCCTATGTTAAGTTTTTGTCAATAGCATGCAGGTTTTCCAACTTCTCAAATATGAAATTAATCAACATCTTTACTCTTTCCTTGTTACACTAAATAAGTCTAAAGAGAGAAAAAAGCATGTGGCATAGGCCAAATAACAGTGATTTTGGAGTTATAATATCACAAATGGTTATCAAATTAGAATTAAGTGGAATGTAATTTGCTACTTAAAATGCAGAAGCTAGCTACTATTTGTATTCATGAGTGTCCAAGACTGTCTACAACAATGCAACTCAAAAAAAGGATAAAATAAATATTTTAGTTAGTGGCGCTGTCTACAACAATTTCTGAAATTTCTCAGAAAACATGCACACACACACACACAAAAAAAAACCCTACAACCTTTGCAGATTTACTCGGGCGACTGACACTAATATGTCTAACCGGACGCCCCTTTGACATGGCATGAAGTTACAAGTTTTTTTACCAAGTAGCTTCATCTCTTACACCCAGGACTAGCATTCAGAGATACCCATTTTTTGTCATTAAACAAACCTTTCTTCATTTCGGTGATTCAATCCTTAATGTGTCATCAGAACGCTGCCTCTTGGGTTCTCGATCCCCCAGCTGCAAAGAAACAGAGAGGTCTTCGTCTGTTGAATTCCTCAGAGCAGAGAGATTTCTAAAATTCTGATTGCTGTCTTCCTGGTTGTGGTGAATGGGGGACATGTTGCTGAAGCTCGGAATAAACTGATGTTCCTCCACATTAGTCACAGGGTCTTCATTGACATTGAACTCAATATCAGGTTGGAGGTTAATTCCAGAACCAGAAGCACCATCTAGAGGGAGTTGTTGGATGTTAAAACCAAGTGGTTCATAGATCTCCTCATTCCTCTCTTCACGTAAGGACCCTATCAGTGTAGGAGATGACACTGTAGAATGTGTTCTTTGCTTCATCACCGCTTCTTAAATGACAAACAAAAGGTTTAAGAAATGTTTCAGCTTTTGTTGCTACTTTGTAACGTATTAGAAATGAGGAATAAAACTAAACTTGCTTTGAGCTCTGCGAGTGCCATGAGCTTTTTTGTTTTCCAATAACTACTGAAGAGCTGTTAAGGCGAGTTAAAACTTACAAAATTCCCCTTTACTAGGAAGATGGAAAAAAGACAGGGCATAGTAACTGAAGTCAATTAGTCAAGGACATTTTAGTCCAAAACAGATTTATGTAAAACTTACGTGATCACTTAATAGACAGGCTCCCCGACAGAAGGCAATTCTTTTATGGTAGTTATCTTGGAAATCCACAAAGAATTAATCGTAGTCTAATTGAATCTATCCATTGGGAAAATGTTAATATACGGAAATCATGTACCTTGTAGTCCTGTAGTAGTACTGATAAGGTCGAGCTCTAGCAGATCAAGCAGCCGGCTAAGATCCACTCCACTCATCCAGTTCTCTGGAGCCTGACCAGCTTTGAGCTTTAGCCTACCACGATTAGCAGTCCCACCCCATATGATCCCAATAGGCCATGGCTTATTGCCATCTTCGCCGCTTAGTATAATGAGACTCCCACTATCTCCTTCAAGATCAAAAGACTGTTGATTCTCGCCAACAACAAGGAAATCAGTGAAGAAGCAAATTCCTTTCTCATCATTGTACTCAAGAGCATACGCCAACACAGTGCCTGTGCTAAGCCCGGAACTCCTTCCCACCTTCACTACTTGTTTTCCAATCAGGTTGTTGACTGGAGACTGCAAATCAATACTCCTAACATCTCCAATTTCACCCATACCTTTCACAAGAGTGGTGACATTGGACATGTCAAAATCTTGGGGAAAGGGGATGAATGCACCATCTGCTCGAACAAAAGTCTCTGCATTTGCGTCAGAAGGTAAGAGAATATCATTCAACAAATAATAAGCAAATAGTACTAAGATAAAGGAATTAGAAAAGTTACTGCTAGTTCAAAGTTAGTGAACAAATATGATGTACTGATACTGGTACATGATACAAATATGACTTTGCTTGAGTATGTTAATATGTAGATAGTAATACAATAAATATCTTAGGATGCAGATGTTGTGGTCCCAACAGTAATTTAAGTTTACAATGCAAAAGTTAATTATCTATTTAAAAGACAACATAACATGGATTTTACATAGTACTTTCGAGTAATTGATCAATACTTAACCGAAGAATCACTATCCTTCATCAATTGTTTGGGGGGGGGGGGGGGGGGGGGGGGGGGGGGGGGGGGGGGGTTGTTTAATGGAGGACAATTAGTTAGCGCAGCTATAAATCAAATGAAACTGACACATCATTCATCAGATAAAACTTTTAGCTTCTGCGGATATCATTCATCAACTAAAAATTGACACAGCATTCATTCAAAAGAAGAACATCATGTGTGTATCCATCAAGTATAGAGTATCCAAAAATCAGATAAATGAATAATAAGAGAGATGCATATCTCTCGCTTTATTGAATGCAACATAGCTGACATGCCTATCACTAAATAAGGATTTCGATTAGATACATCAAGATCTGAGCACATAATTATAAGGTCCAGCCATAAGATTAAGGACAACTGCTCAGTGACTTTCTCATAATTCGGTTTCTTGAATAAAAGACCTTGGTTTGGTCAAGGCCTTTCATCAATATGCAAAAGATTTGATCACAAGGATGTCCACATCGTTTTCCTTCGCTCCTTGTTAGAATATAAATGTAAAACCCTCAACCCTTACTAAATTTTCGGCAGATCTTTCACAAGGTATCAGGTTCAGTTTTCACCTGACACACATATTAACATACAGATTTAAAAAAATACTGATGTGCTGAGCCCAGGTTTCAACCCGTAGGCGTATTAGAATATGAGTAAAACCCTCAAACCTTGCACGACTTTGGAGTTTTGGTGTAGTGGAGGATCTATCACTCTCCAAGGATGTGTCCGACTCTGGGTTAACGATTGTAAATTTTTTTGCTCCAAAAAGAAAAATAAAAATAAAAGTAAAACACCGTGAATCACTCTCTTCCTTACACCAAAACTTCAAAGGTGTGGTGAGGTCTGAGGGAATTATATTTATATGCTCATTTTAGAAGACTTTGCCCAATGATATTTTTTAAACAGCTTGTTGGAAAATATGCGCGACATGAGGATTGAACTTGGGTGGCTCTCCTACTGTGAAGGTATGGATATTATACTTGTTCTAACAACGATAAATTTCTGCTCCCAAGATGAACAATATTTTGCAAAAAAATAGCTCTTAACTTCTAAGTTCATAAAAGAAAAGTGTGCATATAAAGATTTCCAGTACATATTATCTAATGATTTCCCTTATATATATATATATATATATATATACTAGATTTACCCATGGGCACGTGCCTACGGCATGTCTTCGGAACGATACAACATATGAAAGTCTTGTAAACATTAAAACAACAATTATGTAGCTCAAGTTTGAATAGTAAAACAATAATTAGTTGTAAATAAAAGTCCACGTTTCCATTAGTATATGTTGAAAAATAATTATAAATGGGGGTGTAAAATCAAACTTCATAGAACTTTGGGTGTGGAAAATAATGAAATTTAACTGTTGATGAGATATATTTGCTATTTTCAATCTAACATGAGCAATAAAAAAATGCATTAAAAAATCTGAAAATTTACAAATCTGAAATCTGAAAATATAAATATAAATTTCTGAGAAAATAGAGAGAGAATGAGAGAGAGAGAGAGAGAGAAATAAATAAATAAATAAAGGAGTTGTTTTGGGGGGATTTGAATTTGAGTTTTGGAGGGAAACTTTTGGGTGGGAAAATATATTTTGTGAGGTTAGATCTTGACCATTGATTTCAACCCTATTGAATGAGAGCCACTTGATAGCTTTCTTTGTGTTTTATTATATAGATATGTTCTCTGATACTTCCAAAATGGAATTGAATCTCTTCGTACTGGAAGATTACGTAAATATTCTTCTCGTGTGCAAAGATACAGTAGCGACGCTAATAATCTGGGTTCTGTTACCTGGGTTAGTTCCTGCATATATTCCATACCACAGGTTGTCTGTAGTGAAAGATGTTGCTCTCTCAACAGCACCGAGATAAACTCCAGGGCCATGGTTGGGTGGTAAAGGGTGAAACATCTTCTGATTAGGGTAGTCCAGATCAACTGCGACGTGTCGATTTGTCAGAAACCCTACTTGTCCATTTCCCGTTCTACTCTTCACAATGGCACCCAAAGTTCCATATGTTTCTTGGTTGGCCACCTACAGAAAAGAGGAAAAAACGATGAAATATCATTGGCAAAATTTGATGAAATATCAGACTATACGAGTTCAAAGAGCACGGACACTCCTAATTAGGCTGGGCGCCAATGTCCAATACTTATCGAATCAGACACAAGTTTGTTGCAAACATAGCAGGACCACTTCTCCGACATGCCACGGCCAATAGGTTCATTCCTTCACAAGTTGAGACAACTATGGGTTATGTAAATACATGTTTGAAACAACAACTTGCAGATAATGGATCCTATTAGACAAGCTAAGTTTGTACCAGATACTCCTTGTTTCAGCATCTAGTACTTGAGAAAATTCTGGATGTCATTTGTGTTGTCTGGCTGCACTCTTTAAGAAATATAAGATCCATCTAGTGAATCAAACTCAATAAATTACAGGATTTGGATTTTGAACTATCCGAACCCAAGAAATTAACTACAACATTCTGTTATGAATCAAAGATTAATTCTAAAGATTTTCTCACTCGTATATCTTCATTATTAATTTATATCTAATCAACATTACATATCTACAAAATAGAGATTAGTTATTGAAGACGCTATCTGAAAAGGGATGGAATGATTAACTAGACATAAAGGAACTGAATTTTCATACAATATTGATCAGATTATATTTGGTAGTCCGATTTGGATCCTTAACTATCCAAATCAAATTGGTAAAGCTGTTTATTATTTTTTAGGATCCTCACCCCACTTGATGTGCTATTGATGCAATTTCAAGTAATCAAAACCAAAATTTTGAGTTGATTTAGTGTTGGCTATTTTTACTAAATAAATAGACGATAAAAGGATATTAGTGTAATCTTAGGAAAGAAGAATAACGTGTCTAGTGTTATAAGAGTCACACCAGAGTTTTACTTCAGAAGCTACAAGTAACTTAAAAGCAAGATTATCTGTATGTGAAGAACACATCTCATCACTGACAGTTCTAAAGATATCATGACATTTAAACAACACAAGCTATACAAACAATTATCAAAAGATGACTCGTTGGATAATACACTCTAAGAAGATCCATCTATTCATACTCCACTAGTTCTCCATAAAATTTGAGAGAGAGATAGCATTTACAAATATTTATCAAACTATGTCAATAGATAAACATTTAAATATAACCTGAGAGCCTGAACCTATGCATGGATCCCTTCCACGCAAACCATCAACGAGCTCAGTGTACACTTCTTCCTTCGGCCTTGATGCTGGCGCACCAGAGTACGAAAATTCAAGAACATCTACATCACACCACACACCCCCTGGTCCCTATTAACGAGACAAAAAAGGAAAGATGAATACTATAATAGCATGACAACATGTATATTACTAGTCTACTATATGGGATATGAGATTTCTAAATTTATTATAAGAATGTTTCTCGAAAATTAAAAATAAATCAAGACAATTAATGATTAAAAAAACTTGATAAGCATAGAAAGACCATGAGGACAGTTTAGGTTATACTAATTTGTTAATGTTAAAGGAATTCAGAGTTGATGAGCTACATCTTTCACTGGAATGAACTGTTTAAATAATACACGGTAACAAACTAACAAACTAGCAACTACCCTATTCTTAAGGAAACAGAATTAGTTTCAAAGCTATCCTATTCTTAAGGAAACTACAACATAATTAGTTTCAAAAGTCAAATATAACTGTTAAGCATATATTGTGCATATACATATTCAATATGCCCCCTCAAGATAGGCCACGATTATTGAGGCCAATCTTGTCTTGTAACAATTGAAACTGAGAAGTAGGTAATGGCTTGGTGAGAAGATCAGCAAGTTTATCAGCAGAAGACACATGTGCTACTCGAAGTAGACCGGACTGGACCTGATCTATGATGAAATGATAATCAACAACGACATGTTTCATTCTGGAAAGAAAGACATGATTGGAACTTAACTGTGTTGGACCAACATTATCACAATAAACAACTGGAGAGTTAGTTAAGCCAACAAAAAGTTCTGAAAGGAAAGAACAAACCCAACGAAGTTCGGCAGCGGTGGCAGCTACCGAGCGGTACTCTACTCCTGTGGAGGAGCGAGCAACAATTGGTTGCTTTTTGGAGCTCCAAGATACTAGGTTCCGTCCAAGATAAACCAGGTAAGCGCGGGTCGAAGAATAATTGTCTTTATTTCAAGCCCAATCTGCATCTGAGAAGGCATGAAGAGAGTCTGAGAAGCCATGAAGAGTTAAAGCGGAATCACGGTAGAGAAGAAGCCCCTTGTCTAGCCACACAGAAAGCGTAAAATACGCTTAACAAGAACCCAATGCTCGTTAGTTGGCTTGTGCATAAACTGGGCCATTCTATTGACTGCAAAGGAAATGTCTGGTTGAGTTAAAGAGAGGTATTGCAGGCAACCAACTACTGCACGATATGGAGTTGGATCTGAGAGAGGTGTGCCCGAGCTTATGGAGAGTGTTGCTGAACTAGTTGGTAATGGAGTAAGAACAGGTTTGACATCTTCCATATTGGATCATTTTAGTAGGTCATGAATGTATCTTCTCTGTGAAAGCAAGATGCCAAGACAATGTGGGACAACTTCAACACCAAGAAAATAAGAGAGTGAACCAAGATCTTTGAGAGAGAAACAGAGAGAAAGACATTCAACAAACTGTGAAACAAGAGTGTCATTGCTACAAGTTGAAATAATGTCATCAACATACACCACAAGATTGAAGATATGATTGTTGCTGTGAAGAATAAAGAGATATGTATCTGAGTGTGAATTCTTGAACCCAAGGTTTAGCAGAAATTGGCGCAATTCGTGATACCAAGCCCGAGGAGCTTGCTTGAGACCGTAGATGGAGAAGATTTCGGTTGTGCAGCTGGCCACTCATATACCCCATCCTTAGCGTTGCCCGTCAAAACAATTGTCCCCGTGCGAAGGTCCTTCACATGAAAGGAGAAGGGTAAGAATTCACAGAAGCATTATTAGTAGCACACGTTAATATTATAGTCCCACATTGGGTATTGTACTAGTTTTGTATTTGGTTCACTCCTATAAATAGGAGATATTGCATTCAGTTATTTCTCAATTCAATAATCAGCATTGTTTTCATCTCTCTGATTTATCTTAACATGGTATCAGAGCCAAGTTATACAAATTTTTTGTTCTTCCCAAAAAACTAGAATTCCAAAAAAAAAAAATCGTCGTCATGGTCGGCATCAACAGCATCATCGTCATCGTCGACAACTTCTACCGCCGTTGTCGTCGCCCTCAACTTTCACCACTACTGTTCATCCTCTACCTCTCTCTCCCTCTCATCTGATCCCCAAACAGTCCCTCATCCTCGTCAGCCCCCACCTCGACTGAACCCATCCAAATCCTGTCCCATCGTTGTCGTTGTCCCAATAAACAGCATCGTTGCCATTGCCCTGAACCCTGTCCCGTCGCCACATACCCAAAACCCAAATCCCGCTCAACCTCCCCCACATCCCGCCGCTCCCCCCTAATCTCTGAAAACCCTAATTTTTTTCTCTCTTTCCCTTCTAATACCCATAACCCGAAACCCATTTTTTTACTCGAAACTCAAACCACTACTGCCCCCCCCCCGCCTCCCAACCCGTTGTTTTAAAAAAAAAATAAATAAATAAATAAAAAATACAGGTACTACTACTTGATGGAATCTCAGTCTCTTCCATATATTTCCGTCTTCACTGACTTCCCCGATGCAAGCGCCTCTCGTTCCTCCTCTAGATTCAAACAACAGCAGCGCCACCTTCAGTTTGCCTCTGGTCTCCTACCTTCTCCTAACATCAATCCTCACCCTACCCCTCCTCTATTTTCGACACCGGTAGCACCGTCCTGCCCCCTACCTCGATCCAGACACCAACAACATCTCCCTCCTCATAGTACTCTCAGTCACAGCAGCAGTAGTCTTATTCCTCCTCGCAGTGCATCTTTCTTTACATCCTCGGCCATGCCCGTCACTTCAGCCTTATCGTGTAACACCCCGAATTCCAAAATACAACTGAATTCGAAGTTCCACAGGATCTTTACACTTCTTTCATACAATTTTACAAGGAAATCAAAATCTTTCATATATCAGAGTTACATTACACATTTACATTATCACAGCGGAAGCAATTTTTTACAATAAATTACATGAAACAACATTTAAATCAATCTTGAGCAGCATGTATACTTCAACTGTCAAGTATCTTTATCCTGCATGTAAAACTGTAGGCGCGTCAGTTCATTCACTGACGAAATATTATACACGGTCATCCTCTCTATGCCGAAAACAGTATAACGATTCTCAATACTTAGCAAATCACAAACTTGTTCACAAACAAAACTAAAGGGGCTATCCTATTGATGTCGTGTCGTGTTGTTCACTTAGTCCTTAATGCAGTTGTTATGTTATATGACACTAATGCGCACTTGTTCGGATTCTATGCATCCCATACTACATAGGTCCGAGGGCAAGTCCTTAATCGTGCTTCATCTTATAGGGTTCAATCCCTCGCCATGACTTAAACTACTACGGTAACTATGGTAAGTATCCTAGATGTTCTATGATCTACGAGTCCATATCCAGGCAGTCTGGAGGGAAATCCCACGCACTGACATGACGCATCAAGCAGGCAGACTATGGACAATTCAGCCTCCGCCATGGAACAATGGCACCACCCGCAGTCACCAAACACTCCACAAGCGTCGCCACCGGGACGATAATTCCGGAGTAGCGCTCACACCATGTCATGATGCATCAAACAGGCAGTCTGTGAATCACTCTCACACCGCCAATCCGATGGCCCTCATACTCGTATTTTTCTCTTACTTTCATCACATCACCACTATGTGTCTAAATCCTTACTTTATTTGAATCATGAACAAAATCAATTTTTTAGAGTTAGCCTTTCCACTATATCGGTCTTAACCATTTATTCAACATGACCCAAACCTTGGTCTTTCCATTTCAAAATTTCTTTTCAATGCCGGTATAAGGCTTAGCCACACTCTAGTTCTTAATTTCAATTCACAATCACACAAAATTGAGCCTTTCAAACTCATAAGTTCTCTTTTCATGATTAACAATAGTGTTTCCTTTTCATGTTCATAGCATTCATATTCATAAAACCTTTCATAATTCATCAGGATATTTCAATTCACTTCATATACAATTTCATGCAGAAGACAAATAAAGTTCACTTTTCTGATTTGTCACATTCAATCTTCATTCTTTCCATTATCAAATATCTTTTTCCATATTCTTTCAAACAGCATATTTATTTTTATCACGAGGCACATTTAAAATCTGAGACATCAAAATTAGTCTGGACAGTCGACTCTTAGAGCATAGTCGGTCGACTGTTCAGCAAAAGATTAAAATACTCAAGAAAATGGTCGGGACAGTCAACTGTTAACTTGGCCAGTCGGCTGTTCTATAAAGATTTACAAACTCGGAAATAAAAGATCAAGGCAGTCGACTGTTACATTATGATCGGTCGACTGTTCAACAAAGATTAACAGCTCGAAAAATTAATACTCAGAGCAGTCGACTGTTTTATCCTAACGGTCGACTGATGCTGCTAGGTTTTTCCAATTCCCAAAATATTTTTAGTTCTTTTTCTTCTCTTTTTGAACCAACACTCTCCAGATTCTAATGTATACACAATTACAATAAACTAGTATTTTTAAATTCATTGTTTACAAATAACACAATACATTTCTAATTTCATTTGGTGTTCTATGTCCATATTTTCGACGTTTGAAAATACTTTACATTTCTTCATAATTTATAAATCTAATTTCCAAAAATTCACTTTACGTCTCTATTTAATACTTTATCAACTCACACTCGATCTTGTTCTCTACAATTGGATTGTTCTAATTCAAACAATTAATTCTTCAAGATGCATTTCGTCAATTTGTGTCTCACAAGTACAAATTCGTCTCACATGGCATAATTCATAGACATAAAGCATGATGATAAAATTAATTCTAGCATTTCAGTTTCACATCTTTGTTCATTAGCAATCATCTTAACAGTAAATCTTTAAACTACTATTTTATCTCTAATCAACCAAACATGAGACTACAATTTATCAATTTCTTCTCAACTATTTTAGCAAACATCTCTAGCATGGCAACTATATTTAGAAGTATTGAGAAACATCCACCTATATTTGAAGAAACGAATGAAAACTCCTAGAATGCAAGAACGTAACCTTCTCCTCCTGGAATGGATTGCGAAGTGCTCCTCCTCCTTGCTCCTTGGTGCAACCCGAGCCTTGCTTGAGGGTGATGATGATGTAACCGGCCTCCAAGATAGAACACACACAACTAATGCTCTCAATCTTTTTTACTCTCTCTCAATCTTTTTTCTACTCTCTTATATACTTCTTTCTTTCAATTAATTTTTCTAATGTTGTATACATGAGAAGAGGGGTATTTATACTAGTTTTAGGGTGAGAATGAAGGGCTAAGATTTAATCAAGGAGTTATGGATTAAGGACCAAGATGAATTGGGAAGTTGTAGTAACTTCCATGATCACATAACCACTCCCCTCAATTACACCCACTCTCCCTCTCTCTTTATCCAAAACCGGCCACTAGAAGGGTGTGCAATGCACACTCTAGTGTGTGCACGTGCCACACTAGTACCCCCCATTATTAGGTTGTACCAAAATTAATTAATTAATTGTCTACTAATTGTATCAACATGATAAGTGGGGACAATTAAAGATTAATTAATTTGTGGGCTTAAAAATAGTGGGCTTTAGGCTCATGGGCCAAATAGTAAAATAATAAATTCATTAAAATGGGCTCAAAATAAGAAAATAATGTTTTAGGCTTTACAAAATAAACTTTTTTTTATAGAAAATAAAGGAAACGAAGAAAATAATTGTTCATACTACAAAAAAAATTATATATATATAAAAATAAACAAATAAATACACATACAAAATTTTGCACGTGCATAACACGTGAAAATCAACATTTTTATCAAAATAAAAGTTTAAGGTATTACATATCGTCTCCTGCTGATCGGGTTAATCTTCAACAATGCCTCACTCAGCTGGAACTACAGCTCATGAGTCAGTCTATCAATGCTCGCTCCTCTACTCCTGCATTCTCTGCCACTCCCGGTATGAATTTGTTCTGGATTTTAGATTCTGGTGTATCACATCATCTCACTAGTAATCAGACACTGTTCACCACCTGCACTGCACTTTCCTCTCACTCTCCATCTCTACACACAGTTGATGGCTCACCACTTCTTGTTACACACTCAGGGACAATTAGCTCTCCCACTCTTATATTACCATATGTTCTTTACGCTCCTCATTTATCCATAAACCTTATTTCTATTAGTGCATTGTGTGATAGTGGGCTTGTTGTTACTTTTGACTCTTTCGGTTGTTCTATTACTGATTCATGCACCGGTGAGGAGTTTGGGCATGCTACTCGTCAGGGTCGTCTATATCATCTAGATTTTCTTCGTGCACATCACTCTACTTCTAGTTTTGCCGATATTGTTTCCTCTGATGTTGATCTGTGGCACTGACATTTAGGTCATATTAGTGCATCTCGTCTCCAGATTTTAGCTCGTAGTGGTGTCATTGGTTCTCTTACTTTTAAACATTTATCTGATTGTCAGGGTTGTTATTTGGCCAAACATATTGCACTACCCTTTAGTCACAAAAGCACTTCTCAAACCACCCATTCTTTTCAACTTGTTCATTCTGACATATGGGGACCCTCTCATGTACCTTCGTGGAAAGGCTATCTCTATTATGTTGCCTTCATCGATGACTTTACTAGACATACATTGATTTTTCTAATGCGTCAGCGATCTGAGATACCTGATATTTATCGGTTCTTTACAATTATGATTCACACTTAGTTCGGTGTGCGCATTAAGAATTTCTGATCGGACGGTGCTTGTGAGTACACTTCCACCACTATGAGATCGATCCTTCAGTCTCACGGCACCCTTTTTTAGCAATCATGCCCTCACATACATGAGCAGAATGGTGTAGCTGAATGCAAGCATCGTCACATCCTTGAGATGGCTTGCGCACTTCTACTCTCCTCTTCCGCCCCTCGTACTTTCTGGGCTAAAGCTGTCATGACCTCTGTCAGTCTCATTAACATGACTCCCTCGTCTGCCCTAGCTGGTACGATACCTTATGAGGCTCTTTATCACTCACCTCCCGACTACAGTATGCTCCGTACCTTTAGATGCACCTGTCACATCCTTTTCCCTCCTATTGAGCACACGAAGCTCTCTGCTTATGCTGCTAAGTGCGTTCACCTTGGTCTCAGTCCCGAACACAAAGGTTATCGTTGTTTTGATCCATCGGCGGGTCGTGTCCGCATTTCTCGGCATGTATCCTTTGTGGAAGACTCTCCTTACTACCTGACTCCCCCCGAGGATGTTAGATTTCTCGAACAGTTGTTGCTAGCTCCCCGACTTCATCTTCCTATATTCCTTTTGATCCTACTCCTCTGGCTCCATTCACATCTCCTGCAGTCCTTACACCTATTGTTCCCCCTACTGAAACACCACCTGCATCCCCACAGCTGCCAGTACCCACCCCACCCACTTCCTTGCCGACACATGCACCAACTCCACCGTCCTCACCCCCACACCCTGTCAGTCCTCCACCGCTTCGTCAGTCTACACGTTCCACTTCTAGTATTCCTCTAGCACGTTATACACCTGATGTCACTCGTCCTTCTGACCAGTTTGGTTATGCCACCCTAACTTCCTACTCACCACAGTTTCATGCATATGTCACTACTACACTCTACACGTGAGCCCAGAACCTATCAGGACGCAATTCAATTTCCCGAGTGGAGGAAAGCTATTGCAGAGAAATTCAGTGCATTTGATCAGACTAGCACTTGGGATGTCGTTCCTCTGCCAGAGGGTGTTCAGCCTATTAGCTGCAAGTGGATCTTCAAGGTCAAATATCAACTTGATGGATTTATTGAGCGGCATAAGGCTCGTCTAGTAGCCCAAGGATTTACTCAGGAGCATGGTATTGATTATGATGAGATATTTGCTCCCGTTGCATAGATGACTACTGTTCGAACTCTTCTTGCTGTCGCAGCCATCCGTCAGTGGTCGTTATACCAGATGGACATGAAGAATGCTTTTCTTCGTGGTACCTTATCTGAGATTGTTTACATGGATCCCCTCCTGGCCTCCCTACTCCTCGTCATGTTTGCCAGCTGCGTCGAGCTATATATGGTTTGAAGCAGGCCCCTCGAGCCTAGTTTGAGTGTTTTCGCCTTGTCATCACCAAGGTTAGTTTTAGTCAGAGTTCTCAGGACCATTCTATATTTATGCGGTCATCACCGCAAGAAAGGGTACTTCTACTACTCTATGTTGATGATATGATCATTACTGGGGATGACTCCGCAGGCATTACATCCACCTAGAAATACCTTCACCAGCAGTTCCATATGAAAGACCTTGACAGACTACGTTATTTTCTGGGTCTAGAGATTGCTCATGGATACTCATTTCTCAACAGAAATACACATAAGATATTATCTTCGCTGCATGCCTCTCTGACAGTCGATCAGCCGATACACCCTTAGAGCTTTATGTGAAGCTTCGTCCCACTAATAGTGAGCTCCTTCCTGATCCCACTAGATACAGACAAATTGTTGGACAACTTGTCTAGATATTGCTCATACAGTCAGTGTTGTCAGTCAGCTTGTTTCTACTCCTACGTCAGTTCACTACGGTGCTCTTCTTTGGATTCTCAGATATCTTCAGGACACTATTACTCGCTTATTATTCATGCCTGCTACATCCAAATTAGAGCTGAGTGCATATTTAGATTCAGATTGGACAGGTGATCCTACTATCAGACGATTTACCACAGGTTTCTGTCTATTTTTTGGTGATTCGCTGATCTCATGGCGAAATAAGAAACATGCAGTTGTTGCATGTTCTTCGACCGAAGCTGAGTACAGAGCAATAACAGCTACTACTAAAGAAATTGTTCATGTTTGTTGGCTATTATCAGATATGGGTATCACTATTTCAGGAGCTACTCCTCTTCATTGTGATAACTGGAGTGCACTACACATTGCAAGCAACCCGGTCTTCCATGAGCGAACAAAGCATATAGAGATTGATTGTCATTATGTTCGTGAGCGCTTTGAAGCAAGAACCATTTCACTTCATTCTATTACCTCGTCACAGCAGACGACAGACTTCTTCACCAAATCTCATACAGTTCAGAGATTTCGATATTTAGTAGGCAAACTCACACTATTTGACCGACCGTGAGTTTGAGAGGGGGTGTTAGATATTATAGTCCCACATTGAGTATTGTGCTAATTTTGTATTTGGTTCACTCCTATATATAGGAGATATTGTACTCAGTTATTTCTCAATTCAATAATCAATATTGTTTTCATCTCTCTGATTTATCTTAACAACAAAATTGAGAAATAGAAATTAAGTTCTTTTTCATTGTTGGTACACAAAGAATATCATTCAAGGTAAAAGTGGTGGTTGAGGTTGGTAGAGAAGCAGAACTGTTGTGAGAAATGGACAGAAGTGTACCGTCACCAATCATAACATCATCTGAGCCAGGGTAAGGTGCATGGAGAGACAGATTGCTTAAGTCTGTAGTGATATGGTGAGAGGCACCGCTGTCCAGCAGCCATGACGGGTTATTTGTGGTACTGTTTGCAATATAGTGAGCCCGTGGTTGCCAAGGTGTAGCTGAGGCATTACTTGCAGCAGGTGGTTGGATTGATACAAGCTAAAAGGATGGACAGCGCTTGGCTGTATGACCTTGAATGCCACAGATTTGACAAAATGCCTAATATGGTCGGGGTGGAGGACGATTGTTGCAAGTTGGAGCACCTGAATTAGTGACCATAGGTGAGTGGCCGAAGTTGTTGTGATTTGGGCGCCAGCTTGTGTTATCTGCAGGAGAGGAGTTATTGAAACGATAGTTGTTGTTGGTCTTGTGTGGTCGCCAATTTGTGTTGTTGATATTTGTCAAGTTTGTACGATTGGCAGTGATTGGAAGTTGGATCTCAGATTTGGAGTTGGTTGAGAGGGAGGTTTCAAAGGATAAGAGTTTCTCATGAAGTTCATCAAAGGTTATGGAGGTGTCTCGGGCTTGAACGGTACGAACAAGCTCTTTGTAGTCATCACCTAGTCCATCCAGGATCTTCTCTGTAAGGTCTTATTCTTCCATTGGGGCACCTAGTATGGCTAGTTCATCTGCACGGGCTTTGACAGAGTGAAGAAAATCAGTGACAGTCATGGAACCTTTGGTGGGATTTTAAAGTAGATTTTTGACTTGTTTGATGCGACCACGAGTTGGTTTGGCATATGTATCTGCTAGGACGGTCCATGCTTCATGAGAGGTAGTGGCACGAGCAATAAATGAAATAATTATGGGCGATAGAGAACTAATGAGGGCAATGAGAATCAATTGGTCTTGACGAACCCAGAGGTGGTAGACAAGATTTGGTGTGGCAATATTGTGTGTTGACAGTTTTGGGTGGGCATGGTTTGGATCCATCAATGTATCCAAGAAGATCATAACCAATGAAGAGTGTTTTAAATTGGACTTTCCATGAGAGATAGTTCGAAGAGGTAAGTTTGAGAGGAGCTTGGACAAGTGTGTTGATTGTGAGGAGTTGGGTTTTCATTCGCGGTGGGGATAGTGGTGTACTAGTTGGGGTAGTCATCATGATACCATAAAGGAATTCAGAGTTGATGAGCTACATCTTGCATTCGAATGAACAGTTTAAATAATACATTGTAACAAACTAACAAACTAGCAACTACCCTATTCTTAAGGAAACAAAATTAGTTTCAAAGCTATCCTATTCTTAAGGAAACTACAACAGAATTAGTTTCATCAGAAATCAAATATAACTCTTAAGTGCATATACATATTCAATAAAAGTCATTTCTTATCTATTAGTTCATAAAAGAATTTTCTCCTCAATTTTCTCTCCTGTATCTCCAATACATGAGAGATATCTGTTTTCCTTTTTTAATTTCTTAAGCATTGTCTATACACACTAAGACACTATTTCCTTTACATGTGCAAATTGTACACACATGGTTTACTAGAAAACTTAGTAAAAGCCTCAATGGATACACAATGTGGTATTGGTTTTTGGTCATAACTGGAATGTATTTGATTTAAGAATTTTGGGGGTTATATCAAAAGAAGATAGTTTAGGAGGTGCTACTAACACATCCAAAATTATTCTTACCTCAAGCACTGTTGGCAGGCATTGGTCATGGCTGAGCCATTTTCTGTGAACTTTTCGAGCAATAAAAACAAGAATAGCCGGAATATCAGTCAATGTTCCCATCCTAATGCGAAACCCTATTGCTGTACCGAGACTACAACGACACAGTATCTTGCTTTGAAATGCTCGTATAGTCATCAAGTCTAGTAATGAGGTTGCCTGTCTCCCAGTTGGCACACTATCTGGATTTCTGGCCGAAACTGATTTCTGAAGGTTCCCGAAATAAGTTGCTCGGCCTTCAACTTCACCATGTAACTGGGTAGATGTCGGCCACAAAAAATGTGCCGCATTACTCTCAGGGTGCTGGCCACTTGACGGCAACGGTTGAAGAGAGAGGTTAGATGAGCTCAAACTAGGTCGATCCCATAAATTTCTCTCCCTATCTAGAACTGATTCCTCTGACTCTGCCGATCCTGAACGATCGACCTCTACACTGAAATGACTCATCATGTTCCTTGATCCTTCTCAAATTTTCAAGCCATCTTAAAGAAAGGAATTCTACAGGAAACAGTTTTATTAAGTCAGAGATATGTTGGCAATTTCTCAACACTGTACGTGGAGCGTAGCAATGCCAGCTTTTATCTTCAAAATGGTTAGATGAAATTGCAAGAAAAGCAGGAAACAAGCCAAAACATTGACAACTTTTCTGATGAATCCTACAGTAGGTAGCAGACAAATAACACAAATAACACTGTTGAAATATATGGAATCACCACATATTGGTGCCTTCAAATGAATACTGTCCAAAGAATAGGATTTGAGGTGAAAAATAAGGAAACATAGTGAAAAGAGTTTTTTTTTTATAAATAAAAGTGACCGTAGTCACCGATCTCATTAATGAAAGATTAACGGGATTACAACAAAAGTCCTACATCGAATCATACATCATTATTCTGTGCACGTCGGCACCTAATATTACAATTCTATTACAGCATACCAACTGAAATAACCCAAATAATAAAGCATAGTTACAAAGGAAAATTGGGGAAATAAAAGAAGTTTAAGATGTGAAAGTAGGACATGACAAAAAGAAGAGAGGACAGAAAATTCAATGGCAACTCATTGGCATTTACTGAGAATAGCTTAGATGTAACAAAAATTGCAATAGGAAAATTTTAAACTGTACAGTTGGATTGGGAAATATCTAAAGTCTAACAGCAGGTATATCACAAATATTTTTTGATTAAATTACATAGTTACTTGAAAAGGGTTAAATGAATGTTATGGTCTAATGTGAAGCTTACAGAAAATGAAGAACAAACTTTGGTACTTCCCCCTTGTAATTAAAAAAAAAAAAAAAAAAAAAAAAACAACCTTACATTCTTTAGTAGAATAGTTCAAAAAAAAAAAAAAAAAACCTTACATTCTTTAGTAGAATAGTTCACTACATGCATTTCATTTTAATACTGCATTTAAAATTTTTGTTTGCACATGTTAATCTAGTCTTAATAGAGAAATTGGGTGAGATAGTTCCACCCTTTTACTCTAAAACACAAAAAAGGGTCTACCATTTTCATATGGATTTCTTTATTTTACACACTTTTACCAATGGAACATGTTAGTAAAATTATGGGCAGAACCTACCCCACAACTAAAGTGAAATTGAGAAAGTGAAAATAAAGTGGACACAAATATTTTACGTGGAAAACCCCAAAGGAGAAGGGGTAAAAACCACGGGCAAGGTAGTGGAATTTTACTGCTGAAAGTAGGGATTACAACATTCTCTCTAAATATAAGGAGAGTACAATTGTCCTCTCTCTCTTATAATAGGAGAAACACTCTCTCACAAATTTGAGGAAAATACAAGTATACAAATTATCTCTAAGGAGATACAATTTTATCCCTCTTGAGAACACTCTTGTAATACTCTCTTTCTTTTCTTAATCCCTCTTTCTTTTCTTAATCCTCACTGAGCTCTTATTGCTCTGCTCTACTCAGCTGCATCTCAAACCCTTCCACTAACCTCAATTTATAGCAGAGGATGGGAGATAGGACAAGAGAATGGTTGGTGGCTTTGCCTCATTTTTCAACAAGGGATTGGTGGCCTCCTTCATTTTTCAACAATGAAGGCCACCTTCTCCTTCATTCAACAATGAAGGTCACCTTCTCCTTCATTTGTCAACAATGAATGGCCACATTTGGCTTCATTCTGCCGACATTCTCCCACTTGGAGATTTGATTAAGGATTAATCATGTCTCCACACGATCCTTTCTACCTTGCCATTCTCATGCTGCTTACATTACTACTAGGCCACACGAGGATCTACACCATTCAAACTTGCCAGTGTTGATTGGCTTGGTCATAACATCTGCTAGGTTCTCGTTAGTATGAATTTTGTGCATATCCACACTTCCTTCCTCCACTACTTCTCGAACGAAGTGATACTGGACTCTTATGTGCTTTGTCCGTGAATAAAAAGCTGGATTCCTTGCAATGTGCAAGGCACTCTGACTGTCACAAAACAGAACAATTTTCTCATGTTTGTGCCCGAGCTCCTCCAATAACCTTTGAATCCAGACTGCTTCTTTGCAAGCTGCTGTAGCCGCCATGTATCCTGCTTCTGTTGTAGATAGAGCTACAACAGTCTGCAGTTTCGAAACCCAGCTTACAACTCCTCCTGCAAGTGTAAACACATAGCCCGTAGTGGATTTGCTTTTGTCGAGATCGCCTGCAAAATCTTAGTCCACATAGCCTCTGACAGTTAATTTTGATCCTCCATAATATAATGTAGCATCTGAGGTTCCTCTGATGTATCTCAGAATCCTCTTCACTGTGCTCTAATGCTCTCTACCAGGATTCGCCATGTATCGACTAACCGCTCCCACTGCTTGTGCAATGTCTGGTCTTGTACATATCATAGCGAACATCAAACTTCCCACTGCTGATGCATACGGTACTCGAGACATCTCCTTCCTCTCTGCTTCATTGCTAGGACACATCTCGGAGGATAACTTGAAATTAACAGGAAGTGGGGTCGAGATTGGCTTACAATCTTGCATGTTGAAGCGCCGCAAGATCTTGTTGAAGTAATTCTTCTGGGAAAGCCAAATCTTCCTGTTACTTCTGTCTCGGTGAATCTGCATCCCTAGAATCTTGTTTGCCGGTCCCAAGTCCTTCATGTCAAACTCCCTAGCCAACTGTGCCTTCATTTCTTGGATTCGATCTTTGTTGGGGCCTGCTACCAACATGTCATCCACATACAACAGGAGGATAATGAAGTCATCATCACCATCAAACTTTTTGTAATACGTACAATGGTCTGAACTAAGTCTGTTGTATCCAAGGCTAATAATGAAGGAATCAAATCTCTTGTACCAACACCTCGGCACCTGTTTGAGACCGTACAGAGATTTGTTCAACCTGCAAACCAAGTTCTCTTTGCCTGTTTCAGCAAAACCTTCTGGTTGGAGCATATAGATTTCTTCTTCAAGATCTCCATGAAGAAAAGCAGTCTTCACATCTAACTGCTCTAGATGTAGGTCAAGCGTAGCACACATCGCCAAGACTACTCTGACTGTCGTGAGTCGAACCACAGGTGAAAATATTTCATTAAAGTCGATACCTTCTTTCTGAGCATATCCTTTCACCACCAATCTTGCACGATACCGCTCCACTTGGTCATTTCCATCGCGCTTGATCTTGTAGACCCATTTGTTGCCGATGGCCTTCCTTCCTTGTGGTAGCGTAACAAGATCCCATGTCTTGTTCTTGTGTAGAGCTTCAATTTCTTCCTGCATTGCTGTCATCCACAGGGATACATCTGAGCCTGTGATTGCCTCCTGGAAGGATGATGGCTCCCCATCCTCTGTAAGAAGACAGTATGCAACATTGCTCTCCGTAACATACTCCGAGTGCCAAGCTGGCGATCTTCTCTCACGAGTTGACCGACGAATTTCTGGAGCCTCGGACTCTACTGGTTCTTGTTCATCGTGCTCTGGTGCTGCTTCAGAAGAAACTAGATCTTCATCTGGTTTATCTTCCACCTGAACTGTAATAGTCTCTGGATTCTCCTTTGACGTGCTAGCGCTTCCATCTTCCTTTTGTAGCTGATCTTCTACAAAGATCACATCCCTGCTGACAACAGTCTTGTGGGCAGTGGGATCCCACAGGCGATACCCCTTCACTCCGTCAGCATACCCCAAGAACATGCACCTCCTAGATTTTGGATCCAGCTTCGTTCTTTCTTGGGTATTGTACATCACGTACGCGGGACATCCGAACCAATGTAAAGTAGAGTAATTCGCTGGCTTGCCAGTCCACATCTCCATCGGTGTCTTCAGCTCAATTGCCGTTGATGGCGATCGATTTATGACATAACAGGCGGTTCTGGCTGCTTCTGCCCAAAAGGAGTTGGGCTGACCTGCAGTCCGCAACATAGCTCTCATCCTTTCTGCAAGAGTCCTATTCATCCGCTCTGCCACGCCATTTTGCTGAGGTGTATATGGGACTGTGAATTGTCTTGTGATACCTTCTTGCTTACAAAGTGCAAGAAACTCGCCGTCTGTGTACTCCCTTCCATTATCTGTCCTCAAGCACTTGATCTTCTTTCCAGATTCAAGTTCCACCTGCGCTTTGAAGTCTTTGAACACTGGAAACACATCTGACTTCTTCTTGATTGGATACACCCACAATCTCCTGGAGTAATCATCAATGAAAGACACAAAGTACTTTGCTCCTCCTAGGGATATTTCCGGTGATTCCCAGACATCAGAATGAATCAAGTCTAGAATGCATTTACTCCTAGCTTCAGATCTGCTGAACTGCAATCTATGCTGCTTACTTGTAACACAATGCTCACAAAACGGTAGATTCACCGATTTGAGCCCTGGAAGCAGCTTCCGGTCGGAGAGAATCTTCAAACCTCGTTCAGACATGTGGCCTAGTTTGAGATGCCACATCATTGCTGACTCTTCTCCCTTGCTAGACGATGCAACACACGCATCAGCTTCCTGCAGTGTTTCTCCATTAAGCATGAACAGATTTGCCGCGATCTTTTCTGCCTTCATGACCACAAGCGCGTCTCTGACAATCTTCATGACCCTATTTTCGACATGGGTCTTGCATCCAAGGCTATCTATTTATCCCAAAGACAATAGATTCTTCTTCAAGCCCTTCACATGCCGTACCTCCTGGATGGTGCGAACCATACCATCAAACATTTTGAGCTTGATAGTACCAATACCAGCGATTTCCAAAGCATGATCATCTCCCATGTGTACAGAGCCTCCCGAGATTGGTTTGTATGTGTGGAACCACTCTCTCCGAGAAGTCATGTGCCATGTTGCTCCTGAGTCCAGTAACCAGACGTCAGAGAACTGCTTTCTACCTCCAACCACCGTTGTTGCCTCGCTGTATAGAACTTCGCCATCATATCGGGTACTTGCCACATTTCCTTGAGCATTTGATGACTCAAGGTCTTCACTCTTCTTCTTGAACCAGCAATCCTTCTTGAAGTGCCCTTTCCTGCCACAGTTGTGACACTTGTAAGTCTTCTTAATTCTGGATTTTGATCTACCATGATTCTGACTCCCACTGGAGCCACGCTCCGTTGATCTTCCTCTCATCACCAACAAAGCTTCCACTTGCTGCGAACTTTCCTGTCTGTCCTCCTTGTTCTTGCGCCTGGTTTCTTCTTCCAAAACAGCAGCTGCAACTTCATCGAAGACTAGATAGTCCGTCAAGATATTGTTCGTCAGGTTGATGATGACTTGATCATACGAGTCAGGTAGACTTTAAAGTAGAAGCTCCGCACGTTCAGTTGTCTCTATTTTGCAACCCATTAATGTAAGTTGCGAAAATAGAGTGTTCAAGGTGTTGATGTGGTCGGTCACCGATGTCGATTCCGCCATTCGAAGAGTGTACAATCTTCTCTTTAAGAAGATCTTGTTGTGAAGTGACTTGGCCTCGTACAACCTTGTCAGAGTATCCCAAATCTCCTTTGCTGTCCTCTTTTCAGTCACACTGGATAACACACCATCAGCTAGTGCCAAGTGCAGATCCGCAATAGCGTTGCCGTCCATCTCGTTCCACTTGCCGTCATCAGTTATCTCCGCAGGCCTATCTCCAATTGCTGCCAAGCAATTGTCCTTCCTCAAGATTGCCTTGATCTTCATTTTCCACAACGAGAAATTGCTCCCGTTGAATTTCTCAACATCGAACTTTGTTGTAGTCGACATTTCTGCTCTACCCCTGTCAACCAAAGCTCTGATACCACTGTTAGTAAAATTATGGGCAGAACCTACCCTACAACTAAAGTGAAATTGAGAAAGTGAAAATAAAGTGGACACAAATATTTTACGTGGAAAATCCCCCAAAGGAGAAGGGGGTAAAAACCACGGGTAAGGTAGTGGAATTTTACTGCTGAAAGTAGGGATTACAACCTTCTCTCTAAATATAAGAAGAGTACAATTGTCCTCTCTCTCTTATAATAGGAGAAACACTCTCTCACAATTTTGAGGAAAATACAAGTATACAAATTATCTCTAAGGAGATACAATTTTATCCCTCTTGAGAACACTCTTGTAATACTCTCTTTCTTTTCTTAATCCCTCTTTCTTTTCTTAATCCTCACTGAGCTCTTATTGCTCTGCTCTACTCAGCTGCATCTCAAACCCTTCCACTAACCTCAATTTATAGCAGAGGATGGGAGATAGGACAAGAGAATGGTTGGTGGCTTTGCCTCATTTTTCAACAAGGGATTGGTGGCCTCCTTCATTTTTCAACAATGAAGGCCACCTTTTCCTTCATTCAACAATGAAGGCCACCTTCTCCTTCATTTGTCAACAATGAATGGCCACATTTGGCTTCATTCTGTCGACAGAACAGAAAATGGGTTTCAGAAAAACAAAACCAAACTCAAATAAAAAATACATGGAAGTGGGTAACTTCATGCTGATGGGTCAAAAGAGAAAAACAAACATATTCAGCCAAGTTGGAATCCAAAGCATCACATAGTGCAATGAACTCCAATCAAAAGAGTCGCATTTCTCAAAGCTCATCGACTTGTATGACTATAACACAGAAAAAAAGTCTTAAACAGAGAATAAGATCACCTTGGAATGAGCCAATGAGGAGGAACAAAAAGCTTTCAGGTGCAACGGGATGACGACTTTTTATTTTTTATTTTATTTTTTTAGGGAATGAAAAACGGTGAGGGTCTTTTTTTATTCACCAAAAAAAAAGGTGAGGGTCTTTTTGGAGTTTTGTGGTGGTGATTATGGAGAGGAATGCGAGTGGGCTGATTGGTGGTGGCAGCAGAGGCAGCAGCCAGCTTGCAGGATTGGTGCAGAAAAATAGTACACAATGAATGAGAGAGAGAAAGAGGAACCCGAGGTACGAATTTTTGCCGTACTGACCCACTTTTCAAAAATATTTGGCGCTCTAACTCATTTTCGAAAATAATTAACGAACTGACTTAATTTTGAACATTTCAGCAAAAAAATTATTAGAAACAACAACATAGATTATTTACGACATAGATTATTTACAAGTCGTTTTTCTCCATAACGGCATGTATTTTTTTAAAAACTGTCATACCGTTTTTTGGAGTAACGACATAGGTTATTTTGATTTTCCACAGCTTGTAGTCTCAATTTTAAGAAAAAATTACAAGTGTTAAAATCTTATAACAGATGTCGCTCTTTCAAAAAACGACATTCTCAATACTGATGCCGTTATTTTGAATAACGACATCATTATTTAGTTTGTTTGCATATAAACAATGGCCCCCTCTTCTCCTTCCCCTTTCTCAATCGATCTCATTTCTCTTCTCTTCACTCCCGTAACCCACAAACCCTAGATCCCTAAAACAAAAAATTCCAAGTATTGGAGTGCTCTCAAACTCCCCAAACAAAACAATTAAATACCCATACATAAACCCTAATTGTGATTCCCTCATTTCCTTTACAACTCTTCCGAAATCCGAAATTGTGGTAAGATTCTAAATCCCTAAATTTATTTTAAAATGTTTATTTTGATGAATGAGAGCTATATATATTGGTAGCAAAGTACAAGAGATGTAGATTAGATTCATTTAAGTAGTAAATATGTGAAATGTACTTACGGATTGTTGTTTATGATGTGTAAAATGTTCATTTTGATGAATGAGAACTATATTGGTAGTATAGTATAATAGATGTAGATTAGATTCATCTAAGCATTAGATATGTAAAATGAGATTCATCTATGTGAGAAGTGGATGAGCTATATTGGTATCTAAGGATTCTCGTCGATGATGTAGTCTAAAAATGACAATATTGTATATTAGACATTGATGGATAAATGGTCATAGATTAGAATTGTTATATTTCTAATCATTATATTCATAGTTTGGTATGTATGAATGGATATTGATATGAGATTTGTTTATATACATAGATATGTAGTGTGTTTAGATGTTGTGGTGGTGATTGTTATGAGTAGTAATTCGGTACGAGTATTGAGAAGTTGTTATTATCTTCAAACATCGATTATTAATTCTGTTGAAGACACATGGCTTACAAATTTGATTATCTCCATATATCATCGTTTATTAATATTGTTTTTGACACATTATTTTTGATGTTCACAGATAAATGGATCCTACACAACCATCTTCTTCCCGTGATGTGGGTGCTTCATCTTCATCTTCACACGCACAACAAGGAAATCCGGGTCCTTTAGACCCGTCCGTACTCTATTTGCAAAAAGATCACAGGTCGCAGGCAATATGGAAAGGAGATGTCGAGAAAATGAGTTTCCGAATGCACACCATATTGCCAACGCACCCTCGAATACAAAACTATTTGATAAATTGCGGGTTCTATGGAATGTCTATGTTGGCCAAAGTGAAATGCGACCATTCATTACTTACTGCTCTTGTGGAGCGATGGAGGCCAGAGACACACACATTTCACCTGCCCATTGGTGAGATGACGGTCACGCTACAAGATGTAGCAATCATATCGGGTCTTCTAATCAATGGGGTGGCGGTCACCGGAAACCTGCTTTTCAATAAAGTGATGTTTGTTAGAGATTATCTTGGAAAGAAGGTTGAAGAGGGTGATAGAGGTATATTCGTCGGGAAATCAATCTGGCGTTCATAGCTCTTTACAGAGTTCAATAATAGTTTGGTAGACGAACCGACCGACTTCGAAATTCAATGTTACACGCGGGCATATCTTTTGTCGATGATCGGAGGTATTCTCTTTTCTAATTCTTCCGGTGATGTAGTCCATTTAATGTACATTCCCTTGATTGTCGACATACATAGAGCCGGACGATATAGTTAAGGAAGTGCGGCTTTGGTCTATTTTTACCGTGCCCTGTGCAATTGTTCAATGGGGTCGATACAAATGATGGGGCCGATGGGTTTATTGCAAATGTGGTGTTGGGAACGAATATACCTCGGCCGGCCCCGAGTAACTGTTCTTTCAAATAATTGGAGTATTCGTCATGAGAATCCACTGTTAAGGGTTCCTTTAGGTGTGTATTTGTAACACCCCGTAATTTCTAAAAAAAATATATAATACTATATATATATGTATAAAGAAGAGCTAATGGCAATATATGTAATAATAGTGAAATGTGGTAAGGTGGGGGGGGGGCACGGGATTGTTAAAGTAGCAGGAGTGCTGTTTCACAGGCTGACGTCACCTTAGGGTGATGTGGCCAGATTTATGGGGGGGGGGCACCGCCTTTGTTGAGAGAGACAGAGGAGTTTGAGTATGGATTTGTCCCATATCGGGATTGAACAAGAATAATATAATAATAAATAATAATGCCTATGATCAAGAGTCACCAATTTGGTTAACTACCTTTTGAGAGGTAGCCTGTGGTGGGCAGTTGTACTATACTACAAATAATTTGTCTTCTAAATTGTATAAATTGTCCGAGCTCGGGGCAGGGGCCTTACAAATGGTATCAGAGCCGACTTTCGACACCGATTGTAGGTAAGAGTGGGTGAGATGTATGCCTGAGATGGAGCTAGCAGATGTACGGGTAAGTATGCCTGAGAGGGAGCGAGGTTGGTGACAAGTTGCCCGGGTAAGGGGACTGTACAACCCGCAGAATCGGGGTACTATGCAGCTAGCAGAATCAGGGTACTCCACTCCACAACGGCTAGAAAGGAGATCCTGCACTAGATTTGTGCATGCCCTGTGCTCAGCGAGGATGCTGGTTTCTGAAGGGGTGTGTGTGTGTGTGTGTGTGTGTGTAACACCCCGTAATTTAAATATATATATATATATATATATATATATATGTATAAAGAAGAGCCGATGGCAATACATGTAATAATAGTGAAATGTGGTAAGGTGGGGGGGCCCACGGGATTATTAAAGCAGCAGGAGTGCTGTTTCACAGGCTGACGTCACCTTAGGGTGACGTGGCCAGATTTATTTGGGGGGGGGGGGCACCGCCTTTGTCCTGGCTTCATCCGGAGAGAGAAAGAGGAGTTTGAGTATGGATTTGTCTCATATCGAGATTGAACAAGAATAATATAATAATAAATAATAATGCCTATGATCAAGAGTCACCAATTCGGTTAACCACCTTTTGAGAGGCAGTATGTGGTGGGCAGTTGTACTATACTATAAATAATTTGTCTTCTAAATTATATAAATTGTCCGAGCTCGGGGCAGGGGCGTTACAAATGGTATTAGAGCAGACTTTCGACACCGATTGTGGGTAAGAGTGGGTGAGATGTATGCCAGCGATGGAGATAGCATATGTACGGGTAAGTATGCCTGAAAGGGAGCGAAGTTGGTGACAGGTCGCCTGGGTAAGGGGACTGTACAACCCGCAGAATCGGGGTACTGTGCAGCTAGCAGAATCAGGGTACTCCACTCCACAACGACTAGAGAGGAAATCCTGCACTAGATTTGTGCATGCCCCGTGCTCAGTGAGGACGCTGATTTCTGAAGGGGAGGGAGGGGTGTGTGTAATACCCCGTAATTTCTAAAAAAACTATATAATAGTATATATATATGTATAAAGAAGAGCTGATGGCAATATATGTAATAATAGGGAAATGTGGTAAGGTGGGGGGGCCCACGGGATTGTTAAAGCAGCAGGAGTGTTGTCTCACAGGCTGACGTCACCTTAGGGTGACGTGGCCAGATTTATTGGGGGGGGGGGGGGGGGGGGCACCGCCTTTGTCCTGGCTTCATCCGGAGAAAGAAAGAGGAGTTTGAGTATGGATTTGTCCTATATCAGGATTGAACAAGAATAATATAATAATAAATAATAATGAATAATAATGCCTATGATCAAGAGTCACCAATTCGGTTAACCACCTTTTGAGAGGCAACTAGTAGTGGGCAGTTGTACTATACTATAAATAATTTATCTTCTAAATTGTATAAATTGCCCGAGCTCGGGGCAGGGGCGTTACAGTATTGGATGGGTAAACTCACGTGGAGAGATAACACACGTGGTGTGTTGACGTATTATAGGGATGAACTCGACCAGCTTAGGGAAGAGTACGTCAGTTGGACACCGTATACGGACGAAAGGCTATGTAACACCCCGCCATCTGTAACACCCCGAATTCCAAATAAGGACGAATTCGAGATTCCACAGGATCTTTACTTCACTTCGTACAATTTTACAAGGAATTTAAAAAAAAAAACTTTTCTCAATAGTACATACGAGTTACAGTATACTTTGTTTACACAGCGGGAATAAAAGATTACAACATTGAAATAAAATATATCTTGTAAAACTTTAACATCATTTGCATCACAACATCTTTACTCCTTCATGAATAGTCCATTACCTGCATGTCAATCTGTGGACACGTCAGTCACTTACAACTGACGAAAATATTATACTCGGCCATTCTCTTTATGCCGGGAGTAGTATAATGATCTCATTGCTTTGATAAAAATACAACAATTGAATGAATAATAAAGTGTTAATGTGACTACGCTAAACATGTAAGTGTATGTCATGCCTTAATGCCTAATGCACACAGTTTATACTAGGATGACACTAATGCACACTTGTTCGGATTCTATGCATCCCATACTACATAGGTCCGAGCACAAGCGCCTACGTACTCCACAATAAAGGACTCGATCCCTCGCCAGGATAATTACCCGGTAATAAAACAAGGTTCAGATCATTCCACGAATTTGAATCTCAGCCCCGGAGTCCACTGCTGACTATTATAACAGATTCCTCATCGTGCGAATCATCTCGTATGTGACCCTCTAGCCCGGTATACGTATATACATTGGAGACGGCAAACCAAAACTATCCGTCCGACTACTCAAGATCCCGGAGTCCACCGCTGACCCGTCCTCATAGTCCCGGATTTAAAATATAATAGTCCGTCTCCCACGGAGCAACCTCAGTCCACCAACTGGGTCTATAGCCTCGGAGTCCACCGCTGACTATATAGAGCACCCCACTAACGTTTCCCAAGGTTTACTACATCTTCACCTAAGTGCCTAATTATCTTAGTTCAAGACATGAATAGATTTTCAAGCCTAGAATTAGTTTTATCTCCTGCCGGTCTTATCACCACTACCGAGATGGGTCCATAGCCATACTCAAATTTTATATCTCAACTCTTTCATTTCAACATTTGCCGGTAACAAGATTTTACTAATTCAACACTCAACCATTCATGCATAATAATTATGGGTACACATATCCTTTAATAGTCATGTCTTAAACCTAGATCATTTCATCATTTCATTTCACAACTTGAGCAATGTCTCATTCTAGCACTATTCTTGTTTCCTTAATAAGTCTTTTTCATGAACAAACTTCATTCACAATAATCTCTTTAATAATTTAAATGCAAGTAACCGAATCACATGTCAACATATATCAATTACTCTAAATTTGCATAAATGAATAATCATACCAAGATAAATTCATTCACATGAATAATTTATTCTCATTCTACCAATAAATCTCATTTGAAATCCTAAAAACTCATTTTCCATTTCTCATATATTCATCTAACTCATTTTCCATTTCTCATAGAATTAGTCTTATCTCCTACCGGTCTTATCACCACTACCGAGATGGGTCCATAGCCATACTCAAATTTTATATCTCAACTCTTTCATTTCAACATTTGCCGGTAACAAGATTTTACTAATTCAACACTCAACCATTCATGCATAATAATTATGGGTACATATATCCTTTAATAGTCATGTCTTAAACCTAGATCATTTCATCATTTCATCATTTCATTTCACAACTTGAGCAATGTCTCATTCTAGCACTATTCTTGTTTCTTTAATAAGTGTTTTTCATGAACAAACTTCATTCACAATAATCTCTTTAATAATTTAAATGCAAGTAACCGAATCACATGTCAACATATATCAATTACTCTAAATTTGCATAAATGAATAATCATACCAAGATAAATTCATTCACATGAATAATTTATTCTCATTCTACCAATAAATCTCATTTGAAATCCTAAAAACTCATTTTCCATTTCTCATATATTCATCTAACTTTACTTAATTTAAGCTCATATAGGAATCAAATATTCAACATGAATGCATAAGGTCATCAAGACAATTTACTTCTCATATCAAAATCTTATTGTTTCTCTTCTAAGAATAAAAATTAAGTTTTTGAAATAATTAATATTGAGAACAAATTCCTCTTCATCTCAAAAGTCTCTTTTTACTACTCAATACATACTTGAAAAATATAGAAATTATTTTTTACAAATTCTCTATCACATTTGGTAAACACTAGAAAATTTCCCAATTTTTCAAATGCATTTTAACTCACAAAATCATCACAATGCACAATATATATATATATATATATATATATATATATATGCTGACTATGGGTTTTGAACCACCACCAACTGCAAGACAAGCTACCACACTAACCAATAAGTCTGCTTGGACTTTTGTTCTATTCCACGCTACAGGGCTCATAAACCGAGTCTTCGGATTTTAAAATGTTTCTAAAGAAAACCATAAAATATTTGTTGCCTACGGGATTCAAACCAGCGACAGGTAAGAGCCAGCGCCCAAGCCAGTGCGCACCGACCAGTAAGTCCATTTGGACTTATTGTTCAAAAGCTTTAACCAAAACCCCTTATGCTATCTCTAACTTCGGGTGGATTTTAAAAAAAAAATAAACAAAATTATATTTTTGGGCCTAATGGGTTTCGAACCCAGGACCACAGAAAAGGCCAACGCAACCTCCGACCACTAGGCCAAGTGCGCTAGTTGACATAAAGTTTCTTTATAAGCTTTTGTTCGACTTTCTGTTATTTCTTTTCTTTCATAAAAACTTGATTTCTCTATTCGTTCTAATCTTTTGTTAGAATGAAATTTTGTTCCCAAGATCTGAGTTTACTTTTCAACAGTAAGTTATAGATTTATAAATCATATTCTAGCGAATAAAAATAACTTTCAAAATCGTTTCAAACACAAATTTGCATATATTCTTTTTAATTAAAGATAGCATATTACATTTTCTATAAGCACTCAAATGAGTTTCATAACATCAAATCTTCTTTGCAATAATTTATTTACTTGTCAATCGTCCACATAATCAAAACTCCTTACATTCATGTAAACTAGTATATGGAAAATAATCAAACAATTCCCCCTTTTTTTTCATTAACCCTTAACATGATGTAATTTAATTTACCAACCGTACATGAGTTACTATAATGCTTATCTCATACAATAGCACAAATCACATAAGAATTTCCATACTACTCATTATTTATTGTTTAGCATGCATTATCCTTACAATTAGAAAGTAAAGCGATCACCTACTAACATAATGTTAAACTATTTACCAACATAGCATTTCTCACTATCATTCATGTCACATACACATCACAATTTCTCATTTGTTATTATTAACATGCATTGGTTCTTTATAACTAGAAAGTAAGAGAACACCTACTAGCATGAACTCTAAAACTAATTTAGCATGCAATTTTATTCTAGAAAGCAACGAAACACCCACCTTAGTTTGAGAATGAAGACTACAAAAGAGAAAGGGGTTCATTCTTGTTCCTAGCTCCACAAGCACTACTAGCTCCTAGTAAGGCTTCCTCTCCTAGCTATGGCTTCTCCTTCCTAGCAATGGTTCCAAGTACAAGAACTCTCACTCTCTTTCTTTTATCTCTCTCTTTTCTTTCTCTTTTGATTTTGTTTTGGTGCAAGAGAATTGTAAGAATTTGGATCTCTATTTATAGGATAAAACTAGGGTTAATTATACAAAATTCACACCCTAATAACTCTCCATTTTTCACATTAAATCATTATTTTCATAACCCCTCCTTCAAACTCTCCATGATCTTAACTCTCCTTTACTCTCTCCTCCAAAACCAAAACCGGCCTTCTCTTCTCTCTCCTAATGCCACCCTAGACTCCCTATCCCGTGGGCCCCCATATAGGTGTTGACCAAGTCATCAATCACAAAGAACCAACAACACAAATCTGTCAAGTTTCCTTCACACCGTGGGCCCCTCATCATAAAACCCATTCATACAATTATCATTCACAAAGTGCAGCATCTGCACTTTCCATACAATGGGCCTCTCCACTTATAATTCATTTCACCATATTACACTATTCACATATATACCATTTACTACATTAACCATTACACTTATTCACATATCATTTTAGCTATCAACATTCTTATATATATATATACTCTTTGAAAATTATGAGATATTGTACACACTCTAAAATTTATTTTGAAAACAAATATGTTTAAATACGTGCACAAAAAAATACGTACTTCGCACGTAAAACATAAAAATACGAAATTTAGTTTTATATATGAAAATTATTAAAGATAATAAAATACAATATAAAAAAATATATTTATTAATTTTATACATTCCACGACGTAGTTGCTATGTACGTAGAAGACACGTGCATTGTACGTGCAGAGAATCGAAAAATGCATTTTAATCAAAATAAGGAAAAATGAATTTTCGCTTTATAAAATACATAAAATCAATAATTTAAACACACAGAAAATATTGTACGTAGCGGTGGAGACACGTGTATCAAAAGCACGTAAAATACAAGATTGAAATATTATATTTTTGTTGACTCAAAATAGGATAAAACCAGTACCGGAAAATATATAGATAGTTGGTAATCAAAGTACGTGGTGAAAACACGTTACAAAATACATGTGCGTAACACACGAGGGTAAAATTGTAATTTCTAATTTTGCGGAGTGTTACAGGTTACAACGTCTACTTCCACTATGCACGACCAATAATCAACTTTGGTTGACACGAGCTCCACTTGTAAATTTCTCAGTCGTGGAGTTCTATTATAACGACCGAGTCCTCCGCCAATTCAATGCACAACAGCCCATTCCAGAAAAGACAATGTACGACCGAACACTTCACAATATTACCGGTCAAGGTCGATTGCCAAATATGAATTGAGCCGATCACCATTGCTCTCATGTAGCATGTTGGAATAAGAGGAAGTACGATTTGGTGGTAGAAGGGATTGCACCGTACGACAGGTCATTGTAAACAACTTACATGGCGTGGTACCATCGTATTACACGGTTGTATATTGCCCCAAGAACGGATATCCCCGCGAGTATCCAAATGTTGATACCTAGGCACCAAGTAGAACCACCACCGGCACATTCCACATCGCAACCTATGTATTAACCCAAAGCGTCCTCATACCGACTAATGGTAAAATTTTGTCATTGTTAACAAATATGAATTTAATTTTTTTGTACACATTTTGCTTTCATTTGTTTAAAAAAGTTTGGTTTACTGCTAATTTATTTCGTTGGTATTGTAGATTGACAACACATGGAATATTGCGAGGAAATGTGCTCGTGTGTTGAAGAGCAACGCTTTGAAGGCTTGCAAGGAGTTAGTGAGAGAAATCCTCTATCCATGTCGTAGCTCGCTTGAAGAGGTTGGTGACAGTTCGCGCTTCGCTGCTCTTTTACCCTCATCCGAACTTCCTACTCAACCGCCCCGAATAAGTGTTAGCTGAGCTCAACCTCCATCACCACGAACAAGACAAGTTGAACCTCCCGCACCACCACAAAGACAAGCTCAATCTCCACAAAGGTCATCTACACATTCGGGAATTTCTCCTTCACAATTGCCACGACGGAAAAGTATTCGTTTCCCTTCTTTGGAAACTCAATTAGCATCACGAGAGATTGAAGAAGTACAGGCGGGGCATGAAGAAGATGTCGGTCCCAGTGTACCTACGACACAAGAAATTGCCGAACGTAGGAGAAAAGTCCCAGCTCAGAAGAGGAGGAAGCCGCAACACTATACGCATAGTTAGTGTTGAATGTTTAAATTTGTAATTTTCTAAGCTTTGAAAAGCCCAATCACATCAGATACATTTGAAGTACTTGATGACTGTAAGTTTTTGTGCTTTTAACATTTGAAGCAAACTCGAAACAATTGATGTAATTCGGTTGTTGTATTATTTTGTTATATATATTATCTGGGGTTCGTAATTGCATATGTTGTTCATTGTAAAATTGAAGTATGAAAATAATGAAAATTTGTTTTGTCAATGCCTGCATGTTTTAGGTGTAATTTATAAGTAACAGATGCCGTTATTGTAAATAACGACATTTGTTACCTGTAACGTTATTAGCAATGACGGCATCGGTACAAAATATGTACAACTTGGTCTGTATTATAATCTAATTTGATACTATTTTCCGGAACAACGACACCAATGGAAATAATGTCGTTATTATGAAAAACGACATCAGTTGAGTCTTTTATTTCGAGAGAAATGAAACTCTGCCAATACCATCTGCCTTCACAGTCGTTTCTCTGAATAACGGCATCTCTTAAGGATGTCGTTATTCTAAAAACGACATCAGCTGAGTATTTTATTTTGAGGGAAATGAATCTCTGCCAAACCATATGCCTTCACAGTCGTTTCTCTGAATAACGACATCTCTTCAGGATGCCGTTATTCTAAATAACGACATTTTTTAAGGATGTCGTTATTCTGAAAAATGGCATCAGTAGAGTCTTTTATTTCGAGGAAAATGAATCTCTGCCAAACCATCTGCCTTCACAGTCGTTTCTCTGAATAACCGCATTTCTTAAGGATGCCGTTATTCTGAAAAAAGGCATCTCTAAGGTAACAGTTGTGCACGTTTTGAAGTGATGTCGTTGTTGCTAACAATGTTACAAGTAACAGATGCCGTTATTGTAAATAACGACATCTCTTACTTATCATTTGTACCCAAAATATGCATAGCTATTCAACAAATGTACAACCATTCAAAACATGCACAGTCATTCAACAAATGTTCATCACCAACATATATTTCAGGCTCAATTAATGGCATTACCATATATTACATTAAATGTTTATCAAATTCAAATTCTCTAATTCGTAATAACTTACGGATAGATTTTACAAAAAATGAGAATTAGGCATTTTATGATATGATACTAACACATTTATATCTTACAACATAAAGCCAACATTGGGATACAACTTCAAATATCGGTAGATCAGGATGTGCCCACATTGGGTACATTCTTACATCTACGCCTATTATGTCCACTTAATCCGCATTTTGAACAAATTTTACCGGTGCTCCCACCCTCTCGAGCATCCATATCGTTGCGAATACGAGTACTCCTAGGTCGACCTTTCAACCGACGTAGACTCGCATCGGTTATGAGTATCGATTCACTTTGTGTCGGCCAATAAGATTCGTCTGGAATAGGATTAAAAGTTGGTGCACACGTTAGTGCTAATGAACTTGTAGAAAAAAAGGCATCAATGTAAGGTTGAATCAATTGCACGGGAGGCACAAGAGGCCAATACATGAGAACATGAAATGTGATACAGTTGAAATTTTCCACAAGTACAAGTATGCCCCCGAGGTCAACTGTGTGCCAATGTCCACCCTTTTGATGTCCATTATCCGTTCTAATGCCCGTTTTAACCCCAAAAACACCAGGCCAGTTATTAATCATTATTGCCTCAAGCAAATTGGATTTCTCATGGCGTAAATCAATAATCTCCTGAACACGTGGTGCCCATAATTTCTCTTCATTGATAAGGGTCTGTGCCGCTTCACGACGGTCATTGAAGTACATGTTGAGACGGAAAAAAATCATTTCAACAATTGCAGTGACGGGCAAGCTACGCACACCTTTTAAAACCGAATTGAAAACTTTCGAAAGATCTGTTGTCATTATACCATATCTATGACCTCCATTGGCAGAAAGTGCCCACTTCTCAATTAGTTTCTCCTTCAACTAATTAGCCTCATCAATATTAGCCACTTCAAGCTGTGCCATCTTTTTCTCAAACTTCTTCAACTGATTTTGACACGCGATCACCTTCAGCTTGTTCATCATAAACTTGCAACCAAATTTTTTATGAAAATTACTAGCAAAATGCCACATACAATAACAATGATAAGGAAGTGGTTCCTTCCATGTTCCGAACTCATTTTTCATTGCTGATAAAATGCCTGCATGACGATCAGCAATGACACATAGACATGCATGATCTGTGACAAAGCACCGAATACAGTTCATGAACCATGTCCACGTTTCTATGCTCTCACCATCAACTATTGCAAACACAAATAGAAACAACCTACCATTTGCATCCGGCGAAACAACAATCAACAACAACCTTTGTGTTTTCCATACAAATGAGTTCCGTTTACACTTATAACTGGTCTGTATGCCTTAAACCCCTCGATGGAAAGCCCGAATGCCCAAAAACCCTCCCTTAAAAGTTTCTTCGGCCGGACCGGTCGTAATCTTGGCCCAATGTATGGTCGTCCCCGGATTTGATGCTTGAATTGCATTGAGAAGATATGACAATTTAGTGTAAGCTTTTTCGAATGAACCATATAATCTCTCAATTGTTTTATGTTTTGCATTCCAAGCTTTCTAGTATGAATTTGTGTAATTGAACTGAAGCTTGACTATCTCAATTATGACTCTTGGTATTATTCGTAGTTGTGCCTTCACAACATTCAATATGACCATCAATACAATCGTAGAATCAATTTTCCTGTGATCTTGATTCAATGTAGGATTCACACGTGTGCGGACCTTCGCTTCTTTACCATAAAATAAGTACGACCTATTGGAATAATTGCACGCAATCACCAAGGACGACCCACTACATTTAGAAGTGTCGGATTTTCTGCAATGTCCTCGGCTGAATGGTTGATGGGTTCGTATTTACATTTGACATAGTATAAACTGGGGGTCGATTTTACCGTCACGAATTCTCGATGGTTCTTCATGGAGTACATCTTCACTTGATGTTGTATAGAATCTTTAGTTGGAAATCTTTGACCTATGTAGAGTTCATTCGTGTTGGAAGATTCGACGGAAGAATGTGCATGTTCATGTATGGTCGCACGAGACATCCATTCACTCGATTGAACCTCATGTACAGTTGCACTAATGGACTGATTTGGTAACAGCACATTGTTAACCGGCACATCAATGTTGACATCATTAACCGGAGCTTCATCCGCATCCTCATCCTCATCAACTTGAAGACCGTGATCCTCATCTTTTTTCTCTTCTACCAAATTATTATTTACAACGACGTTGTCAAAATCTTGCATTACCATGTCGGTGCGGACAATATTTTGTATCAAGGTCAACAGATGTACCTACTCATATTCGGTGGTAATAGGTTTTGTTGGAGTTGTGCTAATGTCTTCTTCTGTATTTGGTATTCTTGCATGTGACTCGGCAGATGGTTTCAAACTCAGGGCACGCCTTGGACTTTCATTAACAACTTGCCTAGTATTTGGAAGCCCTATTTGGTCAATATATAACTTTAATGCATTCCAACTACAATTTGGATCAAATGTCCTACCAATCATGGACCTCAGAGAATTATCATTATCTACGGGAACCACCATGAAATATTACTCTTCCCCTTTACCGACAGCATAACGGGTTTTGATTTTGACACTCATTTCACCTTTATCCAAATTAGTGACTTCAAATATCTTATCTATTAGTTGTGAGTATATAAAGTTGCGGGGAGCCCAAATAATGACCGATTCAACATCGCTATAACAATATCCAATCTTCGGATCTTTAATTATTTCACCCCCAAAATATAACCAAATAGGGATATCATATTCCATACCTAAACATAAAGATTCAAACATATTCAAGTCATTAACTACTCATAAGCATAACATGAGAATACATATCAAACATACGGTTATAATAATACATTCAAATTAGACCGCATCTTAGATAGCTTGAAAATACGTCGTGGATGAGGAATGAGGTGAGAGTGAGAGTGAGGAGGTAGGATATAAGAAGTTTGAGAGCACTCCAATACTTGGAATTTTTTGTTTTAGAGATCTAGGGTTTGTAGGTTACGGGAGTGAAGAGAGAGAGAAATGAGATCGATTGAGAAAGGGGAAGGAGAAGAGGGGGCCACTGTTTATATGCAAACAAACTAAATAACTGATGTCGTTATTCAAAATAACAGCATCATTATTGAGAATGTCGTTTTTGGAAAGAGCGGCATCTGTTATAGGATTTTAACACTTGCAATTTTTCCTCAAAATTGAGACTACAAGCTGTCGAAAATCAAAATAATCTATGTCGTTATTCCAAAAAATGGCATGACAGTTTTTTTTTAAAAATAGATGCCGTTATTGAAAAAAAATGGCTTGTAAATAACCTATGCCGGTGTTCCCAATAACGTTTTTTGCCGACGTATCCAAAACTGGGTTAGTTCGCTAATTATTTTCTAAAGTGGGTCAGAGTGCCAAATATTTTCAAAAAGTGGGTCAGTACGGCAAAAAGTTCCTTTTGTCGAATTTTTTCTGTACTTTTTGAAAATATTTAGCGATCTAACCTATTTTTGGAAATATTTACTCAATTGACTCTGTTTTGGGGATTTTTTTCTATGCCACTTTTTAGAAATATTTGCAGAAAGAGGTAAGTTGTCAAAGTATTTGTGCTCGTGGACTCAACAACTAAACTCGTCATTCCCAACGGCGAGTTTAGTTGTTTCATGCTCGCCGTTGGAACACGATGAATGTAGTTTTTATTTATTTATAGATACTCGTTCCCAACGGTGAGTTACGTTCAAATTTTTCAATGAAGACTCGCCGTTCCCAACAGCGAGAATATTTACACTAGACTCTTTGTTGGAAACATCGAGTTTAGTATATATATATTTTATTTTATTTTTGGGAGAAGACTCATGTTCCCAACGGCGAGGACATTTACACTAGACTCGCTGTTGGGAACGACGAGTTTAGTTTTTATTTTTATTTTTTAAGACTCGTCATTCCCAACGGCGAGGATATTTACACTAGACTCGTTGTTGGAAACGGCGAGTGTAGTTCAAAAAAAAAAATTCGTTCGAGTTTTTTTCAAAGATCCACTAAGTCCAACACGGTGTTTCACTCTCTATGAAAATTCCTACATCCTCGTCTTTTCCAACAGCGAGTCTAGTATAAATGTCATCTCCATTGAAAACAACGAGTCTTCTTTCAAAATTTTGAACTAAACTCGCTGTTCCCAACAGCGAGTCTAGTGTAAATGTCCTCGCCATTGGGAACGGCGAGTCTTCAATGAAAAATTTGAACTGAACTCGCCATTGAGAACGGCTCGTTTTTTAAAAAATTAGCACTAAACTCACCGTGTCCCAACAGCGAGCATGAAACAACTAAACTCGCCGTTGGGAATGGCGAGTTTTGTTGTTGAGTCCACGAACGCAAATACTTTAGCAACTGTCATCTTTCTGCAAATATTTTCAAAAAGCATCTTATAAAAAAAAATCTCAGTTTTGGGCACGTCAGCATTAACCGTGACTAAAAATAACGGCATAGCTTAATACCATGCCGTTCTTCCAAATAGCGGCATCAATTTAATTTATTTTAGCATGCTGTTGTTTGAAAAAACGGCATCAGTACATTTCTTATACAAGTGTGAACCTTCTGACTTGGAAAAAATTTCAAGTGCTGAAACAACTTATAAATAATGTCGTTATTTCCAAGAACGACATTCGTATTACTGATGCCGTTATTGGAGATAATGATATCAGTTATATTACTCATTAAACTCTCTTCCTCCACAATTGTTCTTTCAAACAACAACATGAGATAACTGTTGTCGTTCTTAGAAACAGCGGCAACAGTTTACAAAAATAGATTAGCCAAGTATAAGTAACAAAATGAACTGTTGCCGATGTTCCAAACAACGACATCAGTTATCCCTAACAATAAATATTATAACTGGTGCTGTTATTCCTAACAATGGAACCTGTAATGCTGTTGTCACTGTTTCAAACAATGGTATCAGCTATAGGATTTTTTCTCACTTGCATTTTTTTCAAGTCATGGACAGTACACGATTGAGAATAAGTTAACTGATGCCGTTACTCCAAATAGCGGCATGCAAATTTTTTTAATAAAAAATGCCGTTATTGGAAACAACGGCATATAAATAACCTTTGTCGTTATTTCCAATAATGGTTAATTCTTACGTGTCCAAAATTGGATCAGTTGGGTAAATATTTTTTAAAGTAGGTAAGATCGCTCAATATTTTCAAAAAGTGGGTCAGTACGGCAAAAAATTCCCTTTTGTCAACATACTACCTTTGGGCTTTGGCTTTTTGGTTCGTCGAGGCATTTCCTTGAACAATTGGAGGCGAGTTAAATAATGAGGTAATTGCTAATAGTGGCTACACCTGCAAACGCCCTTTCTTCCAGGTACATACTACATACATACGATTTTTATATGAGAAACAAAAAAAAAACCAAAAAATGGTGGAAATTCTAAAATACAAAAAAAAAAAAAAACACTCCATACATATCTATACAACATATTACTAGTGTTACTCTGTGCCAATTGCACAAACTAAAATAATTTTGAGGGACCCATAAAATTATATGGAACTCAAAATTTTAGAGACGCACCTTAACTATTTCAATAACAATATAATCAAAAGATGACAAATCTACAGATTAACCAATTCACACCTCCAAACCAACCAATATCATTCTATACTTCTATTCAATTGAAAGGAAATAAAAAAAGTCGAATAATTACCAAAGTTGGGTTGTGGCTCTTCTCGAGCTCATTAAAGTACTCTGCTATCTCCTTCTCGACTGCCTTCCTTCTCAAATCAAACTTTCTCTCTCAAATCAAAATAATTAACATCAGATACACATGGAGGGAACAATAATTGATAATTAGCTATATCAAAATATGAAAAATATATACATTAACCAATTTAAATTTCCAAACAAACTGTTGAAATAAAGTAATTTCTAATGTGTATATTTTGTTTCCTAATTTATAAGAAACAGATTTCTCAAATTTATCATCTCCTCAATCTTTTTCTCAATCTCCTTTCTTCTTCTCCAAGAATGTAATTCTTATATATAGATGTATACAGTAGAGAAAGAAATATGAATAAGAAAAATGTTATTTTTCCCAAATCTAATTTCAATATTTCAATATGGTATCAGAGGCATAAAAAATCCTAGGTGAAGAAGAAGATCTTGATCCCTTTTCTTCTTGATCTCAAAAACCCCGATCCCAATCCCGTCGAAATTCCCCATCATCGACCCCGATCCTGTCGTCTACCCTGATCATCGTCATCGTCTTCCCCGTCGACCCCTGATCATCGATTCTCCTCTCATGGCTCCAAGGTTGCCCACATCTTCCCCATCAATAACCAGTGGTCGCATCTTCCTCCTCTTCATTGTCATCCCCATCATCATCGTCGCTCTCCAAACCGCCATTGTCCTGATGACCCCAAATCACCTCACGCTGAAGACTCTAGACACCTAGCGAGTCGCGACTGAGTTGCGACTACTCTCGACTGCCCAACTTTGCTGATTGTACTCGTATGACTTGAATTTGTTTGATGAAGTCTAAAAGTGAAGTTAGTAGCTTATTTCAGAAATTTCACAAACGGGTTATGACTCAATATAAAGCAGAGATTCAAGTTCTTAGGAGTGATAATGACAGCGAGTACCTGAGTTCGAATCTGCAACAATATTTGGTGGAACATAAGATTGTTCACCAGAGTACATGCTCGTATACACCTCAACAGAATGAGGTTGCAGAAAGGAAAAACAGATACTTACTCGAGGTGGTCCGTACTTCTCTTATCTATGAAAACAGGCCACTCATTTTTCGGGGGGAAGCCCTTGCTTCCACTGCATACTTAATCAACCAAGTTTCCACTAGTATCCTAAACTTCCCCACGCCATTTCAAGCATTAACTGAAGCTGTGAATGCACCAAAAGTTGTCAACTTGTCACCTCGTGTGTTTGGATGTGTTGCATTTGTTTATCTTTATCAACATGAACATAATAAGTTAACTCCTCGAGCTGCCCGATGTGTTTTCGTGGAATATGCACAGGATAAGAAAGGGTATAAGTGCTATCACCCACCAACTCAAAGGATGTTTGTGACTATAAATGTTGTGTTCCATGAAGATGAGATGTATTTTTCCTCTGAGGTTGAACTTCAGGAAGAGTACCGAAGTGAAGTTCAAACTCTTGCCTATGATGATGTGGTTACCATTCAAACTGAACAATCAAATATAAGGAGAGAAAATCTGGATGTAAGTAGTGACGATCACTCGAATGAAAATTTGGTTGAGGAAGGAGATTTCCACGAAGAACTGTAATCAGTGCCGAACCTCCAAGAAGATGAGCCATCTCTTTCACCAGCACCGTCAGAACCATCTCCACCACCAGCACCATCAGATCCATCTCTATCCCAAGCAGAACCCCAAAACCAATCGTCATCACTGTCCGAAGCTCGAAGAAGAGAACTCCCAAATCGTACTACTAGAGGTATCACAAAGTCCACTTATGAGCCTGGTCCCACTAGTAATGTCAAGTATCCCATGAGTCATTATGTGTCCACTCATCGATTGTCTGAATCAAATAAGTCATTTGTGAATCAATTATCTAATGTATCTATTCCTAACAGTGTGCAGGAAGCCGTAGCTGGTCCAAGGTGGAAAACAACTATGGATGAGGAGATGAAGTCCTTGAAGAAGAATGAGACTTCGGAGATAGTTGAATTGCCAGCAGAAAAGAAGCCGGTAGGATGTAGATGGATTTATACAGCTGATGGTTCAATAGAGCGCAAAGCAAGGCTGGTTGTAAAAGGGTATACTCAAACTTACGAAATTGATTATGATAAAACATTTGCACCTATAGCAAAGTTCAATACCGTTCGAGTTTTACTGTCACTTGCTGCAAATCTTGACTGGCCATTGGAGCAATTTGATGTGAAGAATGCTTTTTTGCATAGGGAATTGACAGAAGAAGTTTATATGGATCTACCACTAGCATCAAACAGACCAGTCCAACATAGTAATAAAGTGTGTCGGTTGAAGAAAGCACTGTATAGTCTCAAGCAATCGCCAAGAGCTTGGTTTAGGAGATTTACAAAATCAATGAGGACATTTGGATATTGTCAGTGCAACTCAGATCATACCCTATTTTTGAAAAGGAAAGAAGGTAAGATTATTGCTCTCATTATATATGTGGATGATATGATAGTAATTGGAAATAATCCTAAGGAGAGAAAGGCATTAAAGAACTACTTGTCACAAGAGTTCGAAATGAAGGATCTTGGTCCTTTGAGATATTTTCTTGTATTGAAGTTTCTCACTCTAGAAAAGGCATATTTCTGTCTCAAAGAAAGTATGCTCTGGACTTGTTGAAGGAAACGGGAATGTCTGCTTGTTAGCCTATTGATGCACTGTCAGAAGAAGGACTGAAACTTTGCAATAATCTTGATCAGGTGCCAGGTGATAAGGAAAGATATCAGAGATTGGTAGGACGACTGATGTATCTTGCACATAAGCGGTCAGATTTGTCATATGCCTTAAGTGTGGTGAGTCAATTTATGCATGCACCTAATGAACAACATATGGACACCGTAATGAGAATCCTAAGGTATATAAAGTGTGCACCAGGAAAAAGGGTCTTGTTTGCCAAACATGGTCTCTTGAAGGTTGAGGTATATACTGATGCCGATAGGGCAGGATTTGTTGTTGCTAGGTGCTCCACTTCAGGATATTTCACCTTTGTTGGAGAAAATTTGGTTACATGAAGAAGCAAGAAGCAAAATGTCGTTGCACGCTCTAGTACAGAGGCTGAGTATTGCGGAGTAGCATTAAGTATAACTGAAGTTTTATGGCTGAAACTCTTGTTGCAGGACTTATGTTGGGATTCGAATGAATCTATGAAAGTGTATTGTGATAGTCAAGCGGCGTGTGATATTGCTGCAAATCCAATTCAGCGTGATAGGATGAAACATGTAGAGGTGGACAGATTCATTATCAAAGAAAAATTAGATGAGAAAGCCATTGAGATATCTAAAGTGAAGCAAGAAGATCAGTTCACAGATATTCTAACCAAGGCAGTTTCGAATTGGCTCTTTTTGAAATTTGTTGACAAGTTGGGCATTTTCAATATCTATGCACCAACTTGAGGGAGAGTGTTGAAATATAGTAATTGCTAATGTGTATATTCTGTTTCCTAATCTATAGGAAACCGATTCACCAAATTTCTCATTTCCTCAATCTTCTTTCAATCTCCCTTTTTCTTCTCCAAGAATGGAATTCTTATATATAGATGTATACAGTAGAGAAAGAAATATGAATAAGAAAAATATTATTTTTCCCAAATCTGATTTCAATATTTCAATACAAACATCATTATATATTTTTTATTTAATTGAAAGGAAACCCAAAAAATTCTTGATGTGTGTAACTTTCTAATAGTTCTCAATGTGTGTAACTTTCCAATAATATCGCACAGAATTTTCAAAAAATAGAAAAATAGTGATGCGGTTTATTTCTGGGAGACGTGTGGATGCACCAGGTGTGAGTTCGGACTCAATTTGTATTTGAAGGAGAAAGCTGCTCGTCTGACGACCTTCGGCTGACCGGGCGGAACCTGCGGCGACCTCGGAATGAGGCGGAGATCGGGGCTCGGATCAGAAGGTTCGGATCCGAGGTCTTGTGTACCTGCAGACGGTCCTGAAACACCGGGGTTTGTCCCGGTGGCGGACCCTCCGACGATCTAGTCAGTCTCTGTGAGAGAGTAGCAATAACTAGGTGAATTTAAGTGGTAAAAGATTGATTACCTCAAAAGGTGGGTGAGGGTCTAGTATTTATAGAGAATCCCAACCGGGTTTGGTTCCGCTTGGGGGCCGGGTCTGGATCCGAAAGCCCATGGGCCTGACGTGGCAGAAGGCCCAGGGGGTTTAGGGCAGACGTGGCAATACCAGGAGCGGTATAGGGCTGACATGGCAGAACTCTTGGTGGTATTTGGAGCTGACATGGCTAATCGTGGGTCTCCTGTGCTTCTGGGAGAATCGGAGGGCCTAGGTTGTGCCAGGTTATCCCCATGCTTCGCCAGAAAGGGGGGGACGGCCCGTGGGGCTGTCACGGATCGGAGGCCGAGGACCACTGAGGCTCGTCGGATACGAGGAGGCCAGTTCTGCAGGGGTGAACTTGAGGTTCGGCGCCGACCCTGCAGTGGTTCGAAGCCGAACTAGATTGCTATTTTTACCTTTCTTGAGTGAGAGTTGTATTGGGCCCTGGATGGGCCCCCAGGCCATTTTTACCCTACCACACAAGCTCCCCACTCCTGCGGGGGTGCGGGAGCTAGCCGGGGAGGAGTGTTCATGGTCGTGGAAATGGGATGGCGAATTGTTGAATCTTTCGGAGGAGAGTACCCTGGTGCTCGACCCAACCTCGAGATGACGAGGGATTATGTGCCGACAAGGGTAATGCGAGCCGTTGTTTCTTTCTGAGAAGAGTACCCTGGTGCCAGACCGAACCTCGAGATGAGGAGGGATTATGGGTCGGTAAGGGTGATGGCGAGCCGTTGGCCTTCCTGAGAAGACCACCCTGGTGCCAAACCTGACCTCGAGCTTGGCGAGGGATTACGGGTCGGCAAGGGCGATGGTGAGCCGTGAAGCCTTCCTGAGAAGACTACCCTGGTGCTAGACCTGACCTCGAGCTGGCGAGGAATTACGGGTCAACAAGGGTGATGGCGAGCCGTTGGCCTTCCTGAGAAGACCTTCCTGGTGCCAGACCTGACCTCGAGCTTGGCGAGGGATTACGGGTCGGCAAGGGCGATGGCGAGTCGTGGAGCCTTCCTGAGAAGACTACCCTGGTGCTAGACCTGACCTCGAGCTGGCGAGGGATTACGGGTCAACAAGGGTGATGTCGAACTGTCGTGCCTTAGAGCGTTTGAGCGGGGGTAGCCCGCCGTTTCTGCGGAGCATTGAAGGCTCTCCGGAATCTGTGTGATGGTCCAATTTCCTAGGGGCATTAATGGCGCCGCCTAATAAATGCAGATAGCGCATGGGCTTCCGTCGATTGGCTTTCCCCGTGTCATAATGGTTGGTCTATGGGGGAGGCTATAAATACCTCTCCCCCCGCAGTGGGTTTGATCACAGCAGGGGTGGTCTATTGGCCATCGGAGGTGTCTGCTTCGGCGGACGCCTGTCTTTTGCAAAAATTTTCAACCCTGGCGGTGTCGGAGAGGTGGTTACTCTGCCGCCCCGATCTTCTCTTGGATCTGATGGCTCTTGATACGGTAGCCAGATCCAGGGGAGATCAGGGCGAGAGGGGTAACGGCCGAAATCTGTACCGGTAGAGAAGGAGCCTCGGATTGGTGGTGGATTTGCCGTCTGGATCCTTTTTCGGGTCAGACGACCCTGACACGGTTGTTTGGCCCGAGAGAGAACCAGACGAGAGGGGCACCAACCGTATTCCGGTCTTGGGGCTGAAGAGCCTCAGATAGAGGGGTCGCCTTCGATCAGGGGTTGGCCACTCTGTCTTCCGATAGGGCTCCAGGCGATGGTGGTTTCTGTCCCACCCTTGAACAGTTGGGGGTTTCGGTGCCAACCCGAGGCTGTAAACCCCGAGCTGCTCGGGGATGAGAGGGAAACCGATCGAGCGCTGGAGCCCGGGACGTCTGTCGAAGGACGGTGCCTTAAACCTTAAGAAAAACGTTTTCTCCGTCGTATACTCCATCCGAACCGACCCCTGAGTATGGCCGCCAGCCTGGCACCCGATGACGTCAGTAGCACGCATTTCGAGGATGTGGCGCGATTTTCTAGGAGGCAGTTGTACGTCAATCGGTGAATAGTAATTGCGGAAGTCGAGGAGTCGTTCTTATCCTTTATAAGTATTCCCCCCTCTCCTTCTCTCGCCCACTTCTTTCTTGCTGCTTTCTTTCTCAAAAAATCTTCCAACCATTCAGCGCTCGTTCTTGCAGTTAGTTGTACTAGGCTCGTCCTTCCGAAGCGGCCCCCGGTTAGTTGGTAAGTTCATTTAGTTTAGGCACAGATGGATATGGCTCAGTCCGGCTCGTCAGCGTCGACGTCCAGGGGGGAAGTGAAACGAGCCTCCACATCGACGTCGTGGGAGGAGCCCGTGCTTGAGGAGGAGTCGGTGCACGCTGCGGGGCCTTCCAATTCAGTTTTGTGGGAGGAACCAGTAGGTGAGGGGGAGGTGGTACACAAGATGAGGCCGTCACGCTCCCGACGTCCCTTCGTGGTGGAGAGTAGCAAGTCGGAGGAAGCCAGTGATCGTTCGGACGACATCCAGGTACTGGAGTTGTCTTCCGAGGAGGAGGAGGGGGGCGAGGGCGACATGATGAGGAGATCCACCGTTCAGGGTGCGGGCTCGAGTTTCACGCCGACAGGCCTGGGGCCCTTATTTACTCCATCGTCGGAGCGAGCCAAGAAGAGGAAGAGGGCCCCGAGGAAGGCGGGGTCGAGGACTGGTGGTTCGAGCCAGGCGCCTGTTTTCCGCAATTTGATGACAGGTTCGCCCGTACAGCCGAAGCCTTTCCGTCAGTATCCCGACGATCTTTCTGACAAGGAGCTCTTCGGTGTGCAGCCCTCTTCGCCGAGTCGGAGGAGGGTGATGATGGACGCGATCCCGACTGTCTTGGAGGGCGGGGACTTGGAGGTTCTGCAGCTGGCGTATCACATAGGGCCTGGCTACGAATTGTTACTGCCGAGCTCTACTCTGCGCCCCACCGATCCCCTTTCTGCTTGGTATTGCGTCTTCCCAGTGGACGCTTTCATCTCCGGGCTGAGGTTGCCAGTTCACCCGTTTGTTCGGGATGTGCTGAACTGGGCCTCCTTGGCCCCCATGCAGTACGGGCCGAACTCTTGGAAGCAGATTATCTTCTTTGTGCTGATGTGTAAGGAACAGAAGGTACCCCTGCGGCTGAATGTGTTTCGTGCGATGTTGATGATCAGCTCGGCGGCCGAGGGTGTTTACTACATCTCTCCCCGGAGTAAGGGGAAGGTCGTTCACAGTCACCCGGACTCCATCAAGGAATGGAAGAAAAAATATCTGGTGATCCGAAGTGAAGAGCCCTGGGACATTCCCACTCGATGGAATCACTCCAAGCCGAGCTATCAAACGCCGAGGCCGAGGGATCTGTCGGCCGAGGAGTGGGGGTTTGTCGAGCGCCTCCGTTCGTCACCCAGTATCGATTGGACGGAGGTGACGGAGGCCAACTTGGCGAGCGCTGGACTGAGCCCGGCCGTTATGTGTATGTAGTTGTTTCTTTTCTTTCGGTCCTTTCGTACTTTCTTGCTCATTGCTCTTAATGGTTTTTTCTGCAGATATGGACGAAGCATCGATCAGGGCAAAGAGGCTCGCCATGAGGAAGGAGAAGGCCGAGAAGAAGGGGAAGGCGGCAAAGAGGCCGAGGGGGTCGTCCCTAGTCATCTCGGAGGTCCAGCCCGAGCCGGGGACCAAGAGGATTCGCTCGGAGACGAGCAAGGGGGCGGCTGCTTCGAAGGGCCAGAGCCTAGCGAGGGCCTCCGTTCTTGACAAGGGGAAAGGTCCCTTGGTCGAGGTTGAGGAAGAGGACCCGGTGGTGGAGTTGCTGCGGCAGCGGTGGGCTCCGGACTGGTCGGTCCGGATGGGGGACCGTCTAACCGAGGAGGCCCAGGCCGTCGAGGTGGTAGAGAAGTTGGCGACCCCTCGCGACCGTAAGGCGAAGGAGGGCGAGCCCGTGGAGGTGGCGTTCACGCGCCTGGCGCAGGCCACCGTGCTGGTAAGACCGTCGACCCTATTCTCCTTGTTAATTTTTCTGCGGAAGTCTTTTCCTTATCTGCGCTCGTTGGCCGCAGGCTTGCATGCAGGGGGCTAACATGAAGAACCTCTACGAGGCGTCCCTGGCACAAGAGCGAGCTCGGGCGGAAAAGAGCGAGCGGGAGATGAAGGAAATGCGGATCGAGCTCGAGGGTTCGCACAAGAGGGAGCAGCAGATGAAGCTTGAGCTCGAGGCCAAGGATGCGGAGTGGGGGAAGAAGGTGGCCTCCTTGAAGAAGAAGTTCGCCAAGGAGAAGGAAGAGGTGACGACTACGGGCCAGATGATGGTGATCAAGGCCCAGGACGCGTGTTATGCGAAGGCCCTCAGTCATGTGAGGCACTTCTACCCGACCATCGATCTGTCCAACTTTGAGTACGACATGGAGATCGAGGGGACGTCAAAGACTCCTGGCGAAGAAGGGCCTGCTCTCGACCCGCCGGCCGACCCATCTGTGCATCCGTCTGTTGACGCTGAGGTGGGACAATAAGCTGTGTAATTCTATCTTTCTTTTCTCCCTCTCTTGACTGTATTTGCCTCCCGCGGACTGGCCACCGCCTCTTTTTTTTTTGTAAGGAGTACTTAAATTTATAGGAAAAGAGTTTTTTGACCGGCCAAGTGTTTTGAACTCGGATTTTTCTGAACCTTCTTGCGTGTGTGCATTGGGTTGGCTGGTTCTCTTGTAGGTTGTGGCTCCCCTTCCCGAGGTGGACCCCCGTCGTTCCGACGTGGCGTGGCTTCGGAGCAAGGTTGAGGCCCTGGAGGCCGCTTTGGTCTGCCACCGAAGGGGGGCTCGTGACACTGATGCGGCTTTGAACTTTTATCGGAATAAGTCTGAAGCCTTAAGCGAGGAGGCGAGCCGGCTGAGGAGGGCGATGTTGGACTGGGGACTCGACGGTGCGAGCCTTGGACAGGCAGTGTTGGGTGCCTCGGTGCCGAGGCCCACTCCTGAGAGGTTACTTCGCGATGTCTTTGCGGAGAAAGAAATGGAGATACACCGTTACAATATTCTGCTGGGTGCCTCGGCATCTTCCTCGGTGGGTCGGCAAGCGGAGGGGGTTCCTTTGCACTGCTGCTGTTGCAGCGTACACGACCTGATGACGCCCAGAGCTCCGTGGCTGGGGAGTCGACCGTGGCTGAGTTCAAGGACCATCATAACGAGGAGAGGGATTTTAGTCGCTCGTTCGGAGTAATCCCGCCCTTTAGCGGACCCGAGGGGCTCTAAGATGGCGACTTCTTCCAGTTTGAGATGAGTGGAGTGGTTCTGTAACGGTCTTTGTTTGCTTTCTTAGGACGAAATAAAAGGGTACAAATAAAGAATCCTGTTCCTTCTTTGCTTCAGCTAGTAGTGTAGTGAATGATGGCGGTTTTAGGGAGAGTCCACCGATTCGTGAGGGATCAAAGTGGGGCCTTAGGGAGAGTCCCCAGCTTGGATTCGGTTGGAGCCTACCGAGGCATTTGGGGACGATACCGGAGTGAGGACTCAGGCGCCGATCTCATCATCAGGCGTTAGGATTTTAACAAAAAGAGATCTCTTTTGCATAAGATAAGGAGGGCCGCTAAGACGGCCCTGTACACATGAGTGTTTACACAAAAACGTGTTTACACTTAGCCAGGCTAGAGCCTATGTTTGTCCTTCGAGGAGTTTCATTAGGTACTTGGCTTTGACTGGGGTCTCCTCCCGCTCGGTGACAGGTTTGGAAGCAGGGCCGTCCCTCTCAGGTTTGAGCTCGACGGCGTCGAGGGAGAACACACCTCCCCCGACGGTGGTCATGTAGCACGATCGCGCTGCTTCTTGGCTACCCCGGACAGTGCCGACTCCTTGCGGGGTGGGAAATTTGAGTTTCAGATGGTAAGCCGAAGGCACCGCTTAGAGGGAGCATAGTCCGGGTCGGCCGAGTATGGCGTTGTAAGCCGCCTTGACGTTGACCACCATGAAGTCCATGGACTCGGTCCTCTTGACAGGAGCCGATCCTGCGGTAACGTCGAGGGTGACAATCCCTTCTATCACGACAGGGACGCCGGAGAACCCATGCAAGGTGTATCCGGCCGGCTTGAGCTTGCCTCTAGGTAGCTTGAGATTTTCGAAGGCTTCGAGGAAAAGAATATTAACTGAGCTGCCGTTGTCGACGAGGATTCGGCGAACTTCACAATTAGCCATGCGGAGATTAATGACGAGGGCATCGCAGTGGGGTAGGCGAACGCCTTCGAGGTCCTCTCCTGAGAAGGAGACCGGCATCAGTTGTAGCTTGGGCGAGGGATTGTCATGGACAGCATTCACCTCCCGGATGAAGGCTTTTCGGGAAGTATTTGAATCTCCTCCCATTGGTCCTCCGTGGACACAGTGCAAGATGAAGGGCGTATCTGTGGCTCCCTCGGATTCGGGATCCCGACCCTGGATGCGGTTCGGGGTAAGGTTCGGAGGCGAGGACCTCCGGTTCCTAGTATCTCTTCGATCCCGCGGCACTTCTCGGGTGAACTCTCGGAGGTACCCCCTGGAGATGAGTTCCTCAATTTCGTCTTTCAGGGCCCGGCACTGGTCGGTTTCGTGCCCGTGATCTCTGTGGAAGCGGCAGTAGAAGCGTTGATCTTGATTCTTGTTGTTATTAGATCGGGGGGGATAGTCGGACAATGCCTTTGTCTTCGATTTCTAAGAGGATGGCGGATACGTTATGCGTCAAGGGAGTGTACCTCTCGAAGCGGGGGACCGGCGGGACCTTCTTCGTGGCCCCCGCGTCCCTCGGAGCTTTCTTTGATGGCTCGACCTCTTCGACCTTCCGCTTTCCCTTCCCGATGGCCTCCCTGGTATCTTCGGGGTTAAGGGCCTCTTCTGCCCTAATGTATTTCTCAACCCTGTTGAGGAGATCGGGAAAGTCGATGGGGGGTCTCTTCGCCAGAGAAGCTTTCAGCTATCCATGACGAACGTTGTGCCGAAAGGCCGCAGAGGCGACGCCTGGATCAAGAGAGGAGACCGACCTCACCTCCGTGGTAAATCTCCGGACGAACACTCTGAGGGACTCTCCCTCTATCTGCTTGAGTCCAAGTAAAGAGGCGCTAGTCCTTTCCGCCTTCCGGCTGGTGACGAAGTGGGCGAGAAAATTGCCCTCTAGTTGGTCGAAGGAGTAAATGGAGCCGGGAGTGAGTTTCGAATACCATTCACGAGTCGGACCCCGAAGCGTGGCGGGGAAGGCTCGGCATAGCAGGGGATCCGAGGCGCTGTGAATCATCATGAGGGTTTTGAAACCTTCCATGTGATCAGCGGGATCTCCCTCGCCGTCGTAGGTCTCGAACTGAGGTGGTCGGAAATTCGTGGGTATTTCCGCTTGGAGGATGGGGGTGGAGAAGGGAGGTCGGACAGGTCTGTACCCCTGAGCCGCCCGTCGGTCGCCGTCTCCTATATGATCGAGGCGATCCTCCATTTCTTGGAGGCGCCTTAGGAGTATGCCATCGTCTTCTGGCTGGTTTGTTGAAGGGCGCGATGCGCTGGTCTCGGCATCCGACCCCGTTTGGGAGCGGAGGGTTTCCTCCCTGGGGGTCCGTCGGAGGGCCCCGAGAATTTCTCTCCGGAAGTCTTGGAACTCCTTGTGAGTGACGGGGGCTCCCTCGACCCGGTGTGGTCGGTCTGAAGGCTGCCTTCCGATGCGGCTGAGTGCCGACCTCCGTCTCTCGGGCGGCGGTCTCGGATGGTTCGGGGCCGGGTTGGAAGCGGCCCTTCCCCTGCTGCGGCTAATCTGTCGGTTGACGATTACTCCCCGTAAGTCGGGCTGGACTGTACGGGTGGCGCTTCGCCGGGATCCCTGATGGGAATCTCCGTGCCTTGATGCGCGTGGCCCAGCATTGGTATTTGGTGGGGGTGTGTCCCGTCGGTTGACGGAGGACGTGGCCCCCTTGCCCTTGGAGGTCATGAGAGTTCGGCTGTCGAGGTCGCTCGATGGTTGGGCTCGGGTCGGCTTCTGAAGCAGTTTTCCCACAGACGGCGCCAACCTGATGCGGTTTATTTCTGGGAGACGTGTGGATGCACCAGGTGTGAGTTCAGACTCAATTTGTATTTGAAGGAGAAAGCTGCTCGTCTGACGACCTTCGGCTGACCGGGCGGAACCTGCGGCGACCTCGGAATGAGGCGGAGATCGGGGCTCGGATCAGAAGGTTCGGATCCGAGGTCTTGTGTACCTGCAAACGGTCCTGAAATACCGGGGTTTGTCCCGGTGGCGGACCCTCCGACGATCTAGTCAGTCTCTGTGAGAGAGTAGCAATAACTAGGTGAATTTAAGTGGTAAAAGATTGATTACCTCAAAAGGTGGGTGAGGGTCTAGTATTTATAGAGAATCCCAACCGGGTTTAGTTCCGCTTGGGGGCCGGGTCTGGATCCGAAAGCCCATGGGCCTGACGTGGCAGAAGGCGCAGGGGGTTTAGGGCAGACGTGGCAATACCAGGAGCGGTATAGAGCTGACGTGGCAGAACCCTTGGTGGTATTTGGAGCTGACATGGCTGATCGTGGGTCTCCTGCGCTTCTGGGAGAATCGGAGGGCCTAAGTTGTGCCAGGTTATCCCCATGCTTCGCCAGAAAGGGGGGGACGGCCCGTGGGGCTGTCACGGATCGGAGGCCGAGGACCACTGAGGCTCGTCGGATACGAGGAGGCCAGTTCTGCGGGGGTGAACTTGAGGTTCGGCGCCGACCCTGCAGTGGTTCGAAGCCGAACTAGATTGCTATTTTTACCTTTCTTGAGTGAGAGTTGTATTGGGCCCTGGTTGGGCCCCCAGGCCATTTTTACCCTATCACAAATAGCAAAATCATTTATGAATAATTCATCTAATAACATCTAATAACATCTACAATATTGCACGATTTCTAAGGTTTGATTAACGGATAGGATTTCACTTCAAAATTTGTGTAGATAAATAGTGGGGGGTTGCCTCCTCATTTTTTTTTATTTTAAAAAAATAAATGAGAAAAATCCTTGTACCAAAAGTGGTCTTAGCATAATATATTGTATATATGAGGAATGTAAAACTAACTCAGAATCTAAACCATTTTTGTCTATGATTTTTTTCATTATTAAAATAAAAAAGGGATGACAAATGTAGGAGATATTATTGGGTTTTATGTTTTGCATACTTGTTTGGTGTGAAGAGAAGATGGTGATGCAAGTAGAGGGTTCAAAGCGAAGGATCGAAGAGAAGGAGAAACAGCCAGCAGCAATAGCAGCCAACAAAGAAAGGAACGGTCGATTGTGCGGTTGACCGACACCTTCTTGGGATGATGGTCTGGGAGTGATGCGGTCGACCGTCCACGACGCTGATAGATTTTTTGGGTGCGGGTTTGTCGATTCGATTGATCCCACTTCGTCTTTAGATTAGATCGTATAACTCTAATTGAATGTTTATCACTTCAGTATACATCAGATGGCTAATCTATCAAGATATCTAAACTAGGATTTTTCTAGATCTATAAATACAATGTAAACGGTCCCTAGAACAATATGATTTTATTGAGGGCCAAATAGAAGAAGAGAGTACTTCAGGGTGAGAGAGTTTCTCCCTTGTAAGCAGCAACCAAGTTCCAGTTAGGTTTGAGAGAAGATCAATATGAGAATTGTAATATTCTTGTATCTTGTCGGTTCTTCCTCCCCCGGATTAAGGCGAAAGTCCCAACCGGAAAAATTCTAGTGTGCTTTGTGTGATTGGTGTGATCTAGTTTTGCTTGGTGGTTTGTGTTGATTGTGTCGAAGACTCAACAAGATCCTCAAATTCCTAACAATAACTCCCCACTCTTACTCCATCCATATTGAAATTGGAATCTTCATTTTATATAGACATTATTAGATGAGTTTTTCATTTTTTTTAAAATTTTCTTATTAAAAAAAAAAATTATGTGCAGTATTGCACGGGTTATACTACATATTATATTATATTATATTATATTATATTAGTTTGTGCAAAATTGCATAAGGGTACAATAGTGTTTTTTAATGAGAAACAAAAAAAGCAGAAAATTCTAAAATGAAAAAACTAATCTTAGCAAAATACGATGCACGTATATGTATATATGTATATGTACATATGTATAGAGTATAGATGAGCTAACTTGAGAAAAACAAATCTCAGAATAGCATTTTTTTTGCCGTACTATACTACTTTTTGAAAATATTTGCAATTTTGGGCCACTTTTCAAACTATTAGCGCTAGTGGGCTAGTAGCTGCCACGTCCGCAGCGACTGCTATTCCGATTAGCGGCATGTTCCTTTTAGAGGTCGCTAATGGGAATAGCAGCCTATTTTCAAAAAAAATTGAAAATTTTGTTTACTGTCGTTATTCCTATTAGCGACCAAAATATATATGAAGTCGCTTATGGGATTAGAGGTCACAATTCGGAATAACGACCTTAATTGTGTGATTATTTTTCAAATCATACAGAGAGCAAGGAGATTTAGTCCCCTACTGAGGTCGCTATTCGGATTAGAGGCCTTAGTTGTACAAAGGTCTCTATTCGGAATAAAGACTTTAATTTTACTAAGATCGCTATTCCGAATAGAGGCTTTAGTTGTGTAACTATTTTACAAATTTTACAAAGAACAAGGAGATTGAGTTTCCTACTGAGGTCGCTGTTGCGAATATCGACCGAAGTATAATAAGGTCGCTATTCCCAATAGCGACCTTAATTGGGTGATTATTTTACAAATCTTACAGAGAGTAAGGAGATTTAGTTTTCTAGTGAGGTCGCTATTCGGACTAGCGACCTCACTTTTAAATTTTTTTTCTTCCCAAAGGAGCAAAATCTCTGTAGAAACCACCAAGTGTCTCAATACATTCATTTGAAGATTAGCAACTCATATATACTTCGGTCGCTAGTGGGAATAGTGCCAACAAACAAAATTTCAAATATTTTAAAACATAGGCCGCTATTCCCATTAGCGACATTCAAAATGAAGATGTCGTTAATAAAAATACTGCCGATGTGGCACCAAGTAGCCCACGAACGCTAAGAGCATATGTAGTTGTTGGTTATATTTGAAAATTTTGAAAAAAAATAGAAAAAATTGAACTGCAGTCGTACCCCAAATTTCCAAATTTTGAAAAATGGGGAACAATAAACTTCTATATATGAGAGCAGAAATAAGAATTTTCCAAATATGAGAATCGGGAGACGATGTTGCGTCTGACGTTAAAAATGAGATCGGACGCAAAATGTTCACGCGTCGAAAAAAAAATAAAATAAATTTGGGTGATCGGACGCAAGATGATTAAGCGTCTGATATTTTTTTTTTAATTTAAAAAATACGAACGCGCGTGCATTAAAAAAAAATCGTAGGGACGCAAAACCGTCTAGCATCCGTGTATAAAGATTAATAGATTATCATTTAAATAAGATTAGTTAAAATTTAAGAATTAATTAAGGTTAAATTAGTTATTAATTAACCTTTAGATTAGATTAAGTTGTTGATTAATGCTTGGTCAAAGTGATTAAAGCATGGTCAGATGGAAATTAACAGTAAATTAGCTGGACGCAAAAATGTCTTGCGTCCATGGGGTTTTTTTATTTTTTTTATTTTTCATTTTTTTAATAATTTTTTTTAAAAATTTTCGCATAGAAGAAGATTAAATGTCCGTGCATTTTTTTTAAAAAAATTGTATTGAACGCAAGATCTTCTTGCATCCGTAAAATTTTTTTTAAAATAAAAAATAAAAATTATTTCTAATGCAAGATCATCTTGCATCCGTACAATTTTTTTTTTAAAAAAATTGTATCGGACTCGAAGAAGTTTTGGCGTCCAATTTTTTCCTCAAAATATGAGGAACAATGACTGCAGTGAGAAGTTATTTTTTCTATTTTTAAATGCCAAATATGAAAATTCTAGATCTCAACGACTACAATGCCCAAAGGGGGCGTTTGGTACGCGGTAATGTATAAGGGAATCTAGAATTACCCTCTTGATTACCTGGTTTGGTAAGACATAAGTATAGTTTTATAAATAATCTTAAATTCTCATGGTTATCAAAATAATTAATTTGGAAGGATAAACATTCCCTTTGAAAAGGGTGGGATTTGTGGATTCCTCCACATAAAAAATGAGTGAGATTATTGCATACCCAAAACACCCTCCAAATTTCTGGCTTATCATATAACCCCGCTGTTCATCTGTTTTCCCCACCTTCCTCCGGCCGTTTCCGGCGACCTCTCTGTTCGTCGATCTCCCGTCGTCAACCCCCTTCATCGACTGCAGTAGGACTTTTTCTAATTTTGCAAAATTTGGTTAAAAAAACAATGACTACATATATGCGCTCACACTCTCTGCTACTGCTACTTCCTCCGGACCGAGAGTAAGTGAGGAAGAGCAGGTTTATTAATGGCGCTCTCTTATTGTCTAATCGGAACCCATTTCCTCTCCTGCTCCTCTTTTCTCTCATCTCAATTCCGGCTCCACTCTGTCCTTCTCAAATTCCTCCCCTCTTCCTCCCTCTCTTTCCGACGATCCACCACCACCACCAAAGCTTAAAACAAGCCGCCGCACCTCGAACGCGACAGCCAGTACAAAGTAATCACAATTGGTTTTGATTTCCACCGCTTTTTAGTTTCTTGATTTTTTATTCCTAGGGTTTGTGGAAACTGTAGGCGATTAATCACTCCTGGGTTGCTGCTAATCAGGTTTGATGCCTTGCTTTTTTCTTTTTTCTTTTCTTTGGAAATAGATAAATGCACTGGGAGCTGTTTGCAAAATTAGAAAAAGTCCTACCGCAGTCTTTGGCAAAATTAGTAAAAGTCCATGTTCGTCGAATCATAGTGTAATTTTTTTTAGTAATCTATTTGTTAATTTACTAAAGTTTTATAAGATATATATCAGTATTGCATTTGCATATGCATGGATATACATTAATTACTAAATTAGATAACTTTTATATTTATTTATTTTTAAATAAAGCCAAAAGGGTATTTTCGGTAATGTCTACTATAGAGATGGATTGATGGGAATGAATTGTTCTATACCAAACACGATAATAAAGTATTTCCAGACATGTAATGTCGTATACCAAACACAGTATTGCAACATTCCCGGAAATCTTCATTCCCACCCTTATATTCCTATGAATCCACTAATTCCTGGGAATTTTCCAATCCGCGTACCAAACGCCCCCTAATAGTTTCGAAAGTGGCCAAAAAAATGCAAATATTTTTAAAAAGTGCCCTAGTGCGGCAAAAAATTTCAGAATAGCTGAGGGCCATTTTGCAAAACCATCCATCCCGGCCCGTAACCAGTAACCTCACCGCCAAATGAACGACTCTCCACCGGTCCCACCAACCTGTGGTACACTCCACCGAGCGCTCACTGAGTGCCACCGCCGCTTCCGTGACCCCCAGCAGCGCGATCTGATGTGTCGCCATCTCAGCCGCTCCCTCGCTCGCTGCATTGTCTCAACGGCGTGCCCCGACGAGTGCGACGCCGTGCGTAGCATGTGCTCCAGCGCCGGAACGGCCATGAAGAAGAGCCAGTGCCAGCAGGCCAAGATCTCCCTTAACCACTGTCTCTCGTCTTTTCAAGAACCCCCAATTTGAAACCCTAGTTCGTTGGTTTCGAATTTCAATTGATTTGGATTTGTAAGTATTTATTTATTTATTTATTAAATATTTATTACTATTTGATGTGATTGTACTGGTTTGGCTTTGCATGTTGGTGATTTGGTATTTTAGGTGTTGATTTTGATAGAAGATTGTGAATTTGACGCGGACTTTGGAAGGCGGGGGGTCTGGTAAAATTCACAACTTTTAGGGAAAAAAAGCGACATTTATATAAGGGTAAAAGGGATATGAGCAACTTGCTCATTTAGTAAATGAGCAATTGATTATGTGGCATACATGTGATACATTGGACCACTAACTCTTTTAAGGATTTTCCAATCACATGTATGCCACATCATCAATTGCTTATTTACTAAATGAGCAAGTTGCTCATACCCCTTTTTCCCTTTATATAATGTTACTGCAAATTCTATTATGTACATACTGACATTTTTTTTATCTATATAATAAAATATAAAGAAAGCTATCAAGTGATTCTTCTTCAATTCCTTCAAAAATCAAAGGCCCAGATCTAACCTTATAAAACATATTTTCCCTCCAAAAGTTTCCCCAAAATTCAAATTCAAATCTCCCTCCCAAAACAACTCCTATATTTATTAAAAAAAAATTTTCTCTCTCTCTCTCCCTCCCTCTTCTATTAAAAAAATTAAGAAAATAAAATATTTTAAAATTTAAAATTTAAAAACTTTAAAAACAAAAAAAATCAAAAAAAACCAAAAAAAACATATAATATGTTTTTTTTGCTCTATGTTTGCTACTTCAATTAATTTGCTGGATCTCCAAAATTATTTTTTATGATCAAGCAAGGTGCACCGTTCCAAAGACTTGCCGTGGGCAAACCTAGTAATGAAATAAATGGCAAAGTTCTGTGTACATAAATTTACTTGCATTTTCTATTTTAGTTCTTTTAAAAAAAAATCTTTATGGAGTATTCAGTTGTGCCTGAATGATGATTACTTTTAGTTGTAAAATTTGAAGGTATGAGAGCATCCACAATCGTGATTGTTTAAAAAATGCATAAATGCATAAATACATATTGCATTTTACCTCTTTGTTGCAGTCGTCGAATGGTATTTTATACCAATTTAATATATAAAAAATTTAGACGGAACTTCATTTTGCATCTCATGATTTTTGAAATTTTTTAATGATTTTTTAATTAATTAAAAACATCATTTAAATTTTTTTAAAAAAAGTGGGCCCCTCCTTGGACGCAACTTCACATTGCGTCCAAGGAGCTCCCAGCTTACATTTCATTTGTTAAATTCCATTTTTTTTAAAAAGACGTCGGATGCAATATGAAGTTGCGTCTGACGAATAAAAAAAATATTTTTTTTTGTCAGAAGCAAATTGAAGTTGCGTCTCTTATATTATGCATTTTGCTATATCTTGTATCATATATAGCAATGTAGTGTTGCTTTTTATGCAAAAAATGCATAAATAGCGAACGACTATAGCTCTTCGTTTGCTATAAAATGCATTTTTTGCATAAATAGCACACGGATGCTCTAAGGATTGTATAATTAAGTATTTCATCGTGTAAGTTTAGTAGGGAACAAAATAGTTTGTCGTTGTAATAATTATAGTCAGTCCTCTTTGTAAGGTTTGTATGTTTGTTGAATGCTTGGAATGGAATCAGAGTTACTAGCTCTTGAAGTCGTAATCTTGGTTTGTCAGGAGATGTTCTGAATGTTTTACGAATAAGTGAGTCTGGTTAATACTGGTAGGCCTTAAAACCTAGGATTATATTTGATGACGGCCAAATACACCTGACTTCTTCATCAGTTGCTCTTGTATATAGATGCAAGCATACAATTTAATTTGAATGCGTGTAGCTGGTTAGTTAACTGATGGGAATATGCTTGCAGATGGCAAAGTAAAAACAGATGCTATTGATACTAACTGCGAATCCACTATCAACTAGTAAATTAGGAATATTTTCTTGGTGACTTGCAACAATCAAGCCAAATTAAGGGCTTGCAATTGCAACCTGATTTTAATCGTTATGAAGACATTCTGAAATCCAATTAATGACCCTTAAAATTGATATCCATCTCCCAACTTGCATTGCTCTAGACTTTCAGGCCTTTTTGCCTCCACACTTGCTTTAAAGTTGGTATCAATTTTTCGCTTTCATTTATGTTTTGAAAATTTTTGTGCTTACCTTGTTGAAGAATCTACCACAATTCGTAGGGCTAATAGCGAAAATACATCACAACAATAGAAATTACCAAGACTTAGATAAACCAAGAACAAGCCACCACTATATATGTAAGATCTCACAAGAACACAATCAATATGCAGAGATAACCAATACTTCTTATTCCCCAAGAAATACAAAGATTACAAAATAGATTAAAACTCTCAATCTCTCTCCCTCACCTTTGAAACACTCGGCACAATCCCCTGTTGAAGTTGAACAATGATAACGGCTCACCTCTTGATCACACAAATTAATTCTAACCATAGAGTCTAGGGCCATATATATAGCCCCCAAGTAAATCCTAAAAGATAAACCCAAATCCAGCAATTGGGCCTTAAACTCGTCAGCCAAAAAATGCACATCGTCAAAGTCAGTCGTCCGCACCCCCAAGGTCGGTCGACTGCAACGTGTAAAGCCAAATCCGAGACACAACCGATCGACTACACGGGCGACCGTCACCCCCTCTGTTGGACCCTGTACACTCGAAGAACTCTCAGCAGTTTCGGTCGGTCGACCGCACCCCCTGGTCGGTCGACCGCAACTATCCAGACTACACTTCTTCTACTTGCTGCTGTCTTCTCTTACTGTCTTTGTATCCTCCTCTTCTTCTCCAACTTCAAGTACTCCGTGCCTACGTGTATTTGAGACCAAAATCCTAACAATCTCCCACTTGGACCAAATACACAACACTTCAAAGTTATTGCAATTTTTACCTCGCATTATCTCTACTAATTTTCCACTTTTATGGAAGACCCAAGTACTTCACACTCTCATGAAGAGCACCTCCGCCACTCCATCACGTGGAGTGCACCAATCATCTCTCATCTCCTCATAAAGGATGTGCTCCACCAATCGCATAGAGCACGAATACCAGAAAAATAATCTCCAGTGTCGAATTTCGTGTTACAAGACTCCCCAACTCGCAGAATCAACATCAACATCAGACATGGTTCAATGCATCTCAATGCACCCTCTACACTAGAAGTCTCCGTGGACGACAACTCCACAATATCCGCAGACTGTTCAATCCCTACAGCTCCATTTCGGTTACCCTCATCGACATCACCCCGCATATCGATACCAATGCTACCTACCACACAAGAGCGACTTGAAGCTTCAACTGCCAATTCATAAAATACCCTCACCGCAGCAACGTCTTGTCCTCTAGGATCACTTCCATGGCCAGCAGCTCCCACTAAATTAGTAACCTCCTGTAATGCCCCGAGCCCGGCTCAGCTGCGCACACAGCTGCGTGTGCGCGCATGCAAAAGAACAGACACAAACCTCTAGCCACGTCCACCATAGACACCATCAAAAGGTTGGTATACCCTATAGGTAATCCTTTATCATTTGGATCCTAATATATACACTTCAATCACATTTCAATCCAATGATGTGGGACAAAGAGTCCACACCCATCCACGCCATGCCATCTTTCTTCGTGCATATGTATATATTTTTTGTCTTTTTCCCAAATAATGGCCTAAGCCCTATAGGCCTTCCTATAGGCTCCATCATCAATCCCTTTCATTCAAGCTCTATTGGATCCTTCTATAGGCCTCACATATTATTATATATATATAGACAAATGCTCCATTGAAAATGGGCAACGGGTTGGAAAACTTAGATCTGAGCCGTTGGATCGCTCAAGATCTTGATCAATGGCTCAGATCGAAACCCACTAAATGCTCCCACTAACGGCTCTAAAAGCAGAGGGGCAATTTTGGAACTTCACGCCAAAAAATATTTCAGACTTAGCCTTTTTTGGCGTGAAGTTTTTTTTTTGGAAAAACTTATACTTAGGTCGTTGTTGGGAACAACGGCCTAAGTTGTTTGAAGTTTTTTTTTTGAAGAAAGTTATACTTAGGTCGTTGTTGGGAACAACAACCTTAGTTGTTTTTTTAAAAAAAAAATCAACCTAGGCCGTTGTTCCCAACAATGGCCTAAGTATGTACATACTCAGATCTGAGCCATCTCCCTCACAACTCTTCGACAACTCTCTCTCTCTCTCTCTATCTGGAGCTCCCGAAACTCAATCCCCAAACCCTAGCTCTACTCCAACCTCCTCTCTCTCGATCTGAAACTCTTCTCGATCTCCCCCTCTTCTCGATCTATCTCTATCTATCTCTCCCTCTCCCGAATACCCCAAATCCTAATCCAATCCGAAATCTCCCAAACTCACCCGAACTCTAGCACAAATTCTACGATACCGTAGACTCTACACCTTGTTCGTCTACAGCAGCGGCTCCTCACATCTTCGACAATTCTCTCTCTCTATCTTTGGACTAGGTAGTCACCTTTTCACAATTTAGTATAATGAACTATGTTCATTTATTGGATATTTTTTCAGTTTTCGAGTTTGATTTTTTGTACTATGCATAGTAGTCTTCAATGTAGAGAGTGTACAATTTTTGTATCATGTGTGTTGTATATACTTTGTGGATATTTTTGTAGATCTAGTGTTAGTTGTAGTTGTAGAATATAGGAAAAGCAATCAAACGAGATCCAAAAATTTCAAAATTTGACGACTTGGTCGGGCTCACCACGCAGAAGGCAACACAATTTGTAGTGGCGATTTCCATCTCACGGTTTGCAAGATACGTCCGTTTATCACTTTTATTTAATAAAATGGATATAAAGCGATACACAGCCGTAAATTACAAACCGAGAGTAGGAACTCACCTCTGCAAGTTGGTTGGCTTGTGTTTGGTGTGCCAAATGTAACAGCCAAATTTTGGATTTTTTGCATCTCGTTTGTGTTGTATTGTCGCGTATATGAAAGAACTTCTGTAAACCTTGGAATTTTTTAGTACGAGCTCACTAGAAAACCGCTCAAACGAATTTCAAAAAATACGAAACTGTGGGAGTAGGTTCGGCTAACCACTCACAATCCAACGCAACTTGTAGTTGCGAGTTCCGACCCACGGTTTGTGAGTTACGTCAATGTATCACTTTCCGCTCTTTTTCAAGAGTGAAAGCGATACATGGCTGTATCTTTCAAACCGTCGGTTGGAACTCGCTTGTACAAATTGCGTTGCCTTGTGTGCGGGAAGCCCGACCCAATCGTAAAGTTTAATTTTTTTTACCGTCATTTTTGTGGTTTTTTCATGAATTTTGTTATGTATTTAACGAGTTTACAATAGAGAAATGGCTAAAAAATTTTGAAATTTTGCAGGTATGCCGTTTTCGCCACTCACAAGCCAAAGCAACTTGTGGTTGGGAGTTCTCACCCATGGTTAGATATACGCGTCCGTGGATCGCATTTCACTTTTTTTTCAAGAGTGAAAGCGATACACAGCCGTATCTTGAAGATCGTTAGTCCAAATTCACTTCTACAAGTTGCGGCAGCTTGTGTGTGGCATTTTAGACTCATTCGCAAAGTTTGGTATTTTTTGAAAGTTGTTTTTCCGGTTGCCTCATATATTTTGTTTCGTATCTATATATATTCTTTTTTTTGTGAACAAATTATTTTATATATGAGAACTTTCTTACAGAGAAATGGTTAGAACGGGGAAAACCGGAAGGTCATCTGTTAGTGGTCGGGTCGAACATTCTGCAGAAGTAAGAGAACTATTAATTTGTATTGTGAATTTGGTATATAGTGGTATTGTTAGTACACTAATAATAATTAGGTTTTGTGTTGATGTAGGTTGGTGCATCCTCTTCGAGTCCACCACCACGAGGTCCAGGACCAATATGTGATGGTGAACTGACGTTGCAAGACCGCCACAGATCCGAGGCAGTGTGGGGTGGGACGACGCGGAGGTGTAATTTCCGCACCCACAAGACCATGACGGTGCACCTACGTATCATCGAGTACCTAGTTCCGGTCGGTTTCTACGGAATCAACATGATGGGTCAGGTGAAACACGACCGAGCACTTCTTTCAGTACTCGTGGATCGTTGGAGGCCAGAGTCGCACACCTTCCATCTACCAGTCGGAGAGATGACGATGCCGCTACAGGATATAGCGATGATCTCCAGTCTTCCAATAGATGGGATGGCCGTGACCGGTAATATGAATTTTGATAAGTTAGAGCTGTGTAATCAACTCCTCCGTACAGAGTTTGATGAGGAGGCTGCGGAAGATAGGGATATTTTTGTCGGACAATCAATCCGACTATTTTGGTTGAAGGAACATTTTGAATGGATGTTGAACGATGCATCAACCGACCACAATGTACAGTGCTACATAAGAGCGTACATTCTAACCGTGCTTGGAGGGGTTCTCTTGCCTAACTCATCCGGAGATACCGTACAGCTCATGTATCTACGATTGCTTCTCGACCTAGGCTTAGCTCGCCGGTACAGCTGGAAAAGTTGCGCGTTAGCAACGTTGTACAGGGCATTGTGTTTTGTAGCGTTAGATGGGACCGAGATGACCGGTCCGATGGTCGTGTTACAGATTTGGTCATAGAAGCGTCTGCACTTGGGTTGTCCCCGAATTACGAGATCGGTGGACAGTTGGATGGCTGAACCACCAAATGCTCATATGTTAGCACCCTTAGGGGTATATTGGACAGGTAGATGGAGTTACAAAGACAACCCAAAAGGTTTACTAACGTATACAGAGACGAGCTCGACCAACTACGAGAAGAGTTCGTGATTTGGGTGCCGTATACACCCGAATGAGTTAGAAGACTACCACCGATCGTAGTGATCGGGTCGCAGTTGTGGATGACAAAGGCTCCACCCATCAACTTTAGTATAATGGAGCATCCGCGGCCAGAGAGAGTCCTTCGGCAGTTCGATTTTCAACAAAATAGGCCCCCAAGTTGCGCAAATCTATACAACTATGAGTTACACGCTGTGAGGGGTACTGGCATATGCTTACCCATGATTGGGTAGATTTCCACAGTGTTCACATTGCAGAATGGAACGAGCGATGAACTTGTAATTGTTAATGTTCCAGGGTATGATGGTACGCTGCAAGCGAAGTACATGCAATGGTTCAGATCATATACACGTTTGTACATCTCTCCCGATACAGAACTACCTAGTGGTATTCAAGTACCAATTGAGGAGAGGGAGATTGAACCATCACCCACCTATTCTAGTTCACAATTCATATTCCAATCGAAGGTCTCAGCTATACGTACATTGGTGAGTATATTGTTCAAATTTTGTTGAATATTCGTTATATTTAAAGTGATTAAATTGTTTACATATCCGAATGTGTTTAATATTTTTTTTGTTTTTTGTTTTAGATCGATAATACGTTGGACATGGCAAAAGAATGCGCGGAGGTAATCAAAAGTAATGCTGGCATGCCTATGAAGAAGTTCGCTCAGAAGATGCTATCTTCATATCGTACCAATTTGGTTATTCTGGGAGAGGGCGAAGCTTTGCAATGATTTTTGGATAGCACCGTACGTTCACAGTGACGTAAGAGCGTGGGGGGTAGGCCATCTGCCCCGGGGCAACAATGGCAACAACAAGCTAGATGTCCACCTTAAGAAGAAGAGCAACAAGAAGAGAATCAAGAAAGGGTTGTTGGAGACGTACAAGAGGAGGGGGAAGAAGAAGAAATTGCACTGGTGTCATCCCCAATCCGGTGACGAAATCCTGCTCGGAAAAGGCGAGCACCACAAACTTACACGCCCGGTGCTTAGCTAATTCCCGATACAGTATTTTTTTTGTAGTATTTTATTGAGTTTTTGTTTTTTTTCTTCTGCTGTAACTTATTATGTGATAATTGTTGTTGGCCAATTTAAGTGTTGTTGATGTTGTTGTTGTTACCTGATAATTGTGAATTATGTTGTTGTTGTTGGAGGCTGTATGTAGAAATTTATTTGGAGAGTGTAGCTGATGGGAATGTATATAGTTTTTGGGGGTGATTGAAGTGTAGCAGCTGTAACTGCTGTGAAATTGTACTTAATTTTTTTTCTTTTACCTAGGTTATAACAAAAAAATTTGAAGTTGTGGGGGCCCTCTCTGACTTGGCCAACATAAAAAGTGCAACAAGTCAAAGAGCAACCCCCTTTTTTTATAGCTTAGGCCGTTGTCTCCAACAATGCGCCTAGGTGTTATCAAAATATTTGAAGTTATTTGGCTTACTCTCCGACTTGGCTAAGACAAAAGGAGAAACAAGTGAGAGAGCAACCAATTTATTTTTCTTAACTAAGGCCGTTGTCTGCAACAACGACCTAAGTTATATGAAATTTTGCAAATTTTTTTAAAGTTTTTTACAACTGTCTCTTCACTCTTTACGAATAGTGTCTCTTGAACTCTACAAAGTAGACATTCATATAATTGTACATTGTTTATATTTTTTTATTAATTTTATTTTTTAGCCACCTAACTAACCAATATAAAAATGTTAAGGTTAAATGTTTAAAAAAAATTAGAAAATAAAAGATGATCTTTTCATTCGTAAAAATCAATTTTTTAAATATATTTTTACCCCTAACATGTACTTTTTTCTGGAGTGCGTATACCTATCGAGTTTAGCACCTAACCCCTAAACATATCTCCCAAAGTGGTAATATTATTTTAGCTAGGGTTAGTGTAAGGTTAGAGTTAGTGTTAACAGGGGTTAGGGTAGGGTTAGGATAAGCTAGGGTTATGGTAGGGTTAAGGGTTAGTGTAGGGTTATGGGTTAGAGTTAGGGTTATGGTTAGTGTTAGGGTTAGTGGTTATATCTTAAAACTCTTTCCACATGAATAAATGTGTTTCCATAACTTGCCTAGTATTATATTTAACTCTACAATGTGGGCACCACATGTAAATCCCCTACTGAATAACCTCCCGCATTTTTCCATTGGCATGAATACTCATCTCCAAAAATAAAACCCTTCCAATTTTCAAACCTATATGAATATTCCAAAAACGGCTTATTAACCCTAACCCTACCCTGTTATGGTAGGGTTAGGGGTGAGTGTATGGTTATGAATAGGGTTATGGTAGGTTCACAAGAATTTTGCTCCTTCAATATACTCTTTGTAGGGAAATTTTAATGTATATAGATCATCTGTTTACTAATGAAATTCAAACATTCTAAATTCTGTAAGAATCAAACTTGTAGTAAGAGGTTGTTTTAGGTTATCATTAATTAGGTTAATATTTATAGAAACCCTACCATAACCCTACTCATAACCCCACACTGTTAAAAAAAAGTGTCCTTTTTAGGATAAAACCATAAATACTTGTCCTTTTTTCCAAGTTGGATCTGATGACTCTCCGCTCTAAAACGCACTGAATCTTTTTCCTTATTGGGTTCTACATGTGGGGATCTACATGCGGTGCCCACTTTGTAGAGTGAAATATAATAGTAGGCAAGTTATGGACTTGTCCTTTTCAGTAGTTGGATCTGATGATTCTCCGCTCTGAAGCGCACTGAATCTTTTTCCTTATTGGGTTCTACATGTTGGGGTGTACATATGGTGCCCACTTTGTAGCGTAAAATGTAATAGTAGGCAAGTTATGAAATCCATGAGTTGATAAAACTCCATTCCATTCCTATTCACATGATCCTTGTAAAAATGCTCTTTGTACTTGTCACAGATTTTGCATCCTAAAGCCACAAAAGGAAAGCAAATAAAAGAAAGAGTGAATAAACTTTTAAAATTACTGAAAAATAGAAGAAAAACAGAACGGCAAACAACCTAGAAGTTGCTAGTTGGGTTGAAACCCTACACTCACTAGTAACCCAACCATAACCCTACTCATAACCCTACACTCACCCGTAACCCTACCATAACCCTACTCATAACCCTACCTTAACCTTACCCTAACCCCTATTAAAACTAACCTTAACATTACCCTTACCCCATCCTAAGCCCTATTAACAATAAAATTAACCTTACCTTAACCCTAACTAAAATATTATTGGTTTGGGAGGTACGGTTAGGGGTTAGGTGTTAACCCGGATATGTGTACGCATTGCAGAAGAATATTACATATTAGGGGTAAGAATATATTAAAAAAATTGATTTTTACAAATGAAAAGATCATCTTTTATTTTATGGTATTTTGTTTAAACATTTAACCTTTATGATTTTATATTGGTTAGTTAGGTGGATAAAAATGTAAATTAATAAAATATATAAACGATATACAAGCATATGAATGTCTTTGATATAGAGTTCCAGATACACTGTTCATAAAGAGCGGAGAGAAAGTTGTAAACAGCATAAAAAAATTTCATATAACTTAGGCCGCCGTTGGAGACAACGGCCTAAGCTTTGTAAGAAAAAATGGTTAGTCTCTGACTTGTTGCTCCTTTTTAGCTAGGGCAAGTCAGAGAGCAAACCAAAATATCCACAAAAAAAAATTATAAGTTAGGCCGTTGTTGGAGACAACGACCTAAGCTTGGAAAAGAAATGGTTGCTCTATAACTTCTTGCTCTTTTTAATGCTTGGGCAAGTCAGAGAACAACCCAAAAACTTCAAATTTTTACCTATAACCTAGGCCGTTGTCTAGCTTTAAAAAAAAGGGTGTTGCTCTTTTTAACTTGGCCAAGTCAGATAGAACCCCTAAAAATTCAATTTTTCTGCTATAACCTAGGCCGTTGTCTGGCCTAGGTTTAGAAAAAAATTGCTCATTTCCAATAGGCCAATACATAGAGCTACTGATCCAAAGAAAAATTTTCCACATCAACAACGGCCTAAGTAAAAGAAAAAAAATTATTACAATTTCACACAGCAGCTAAAGCTGCTACACTAAATTCTCCCCCCAAAACTATATACAATCCCATCACCTACAATCCCCCAACAACAACAACAACAAAATTAACAATCAACACAAACCAACAACACTTGAGTCTCAACAACATTTAAAGTTAACAACAAAAACCAATTAACAACACTTGCATCAATATCTAATATATTGAAACTTTACATCAAAAAATTCCAATTCACAATAGATCATCATATCTCTCATCGGAACTCTCTTCATCGGATGGAATCACTTCTTGCGGATTGATTGGCCTTCATTCAAAGATAAGTTTTAGTTAGTGAGAAATTCATTTACCACAAATGAAGTATAATAAATTTAAAAGAGGGAGAAACAAAGAAAGTACGAGTCTTACCCCTCAAATAATGTTGAACAATTTCTTGAATCATGATTCATTTGCACAATGTCGCATGTTCGGCACCGTCTCGATTTTTTAATGCGAGTTGCTCTCTTATCAGCCTCAATCTTTTGGCGCGAGGCATTCCCTTCGTCATGCATTGTTGTGGGTCACTTACGCGTGTAGGTATGTGTCCACTGCCTTCATTATGCGGTTGTGCACTACCATCCGGTTGTGTACTACCTCCCGATTCTGCACTCTCATGCGGTTGTGAGGCTTGTTCGGGTTGTTCACCCAATCCGGGTTGTAGCCGAAAGACGACGTCAATGATCTTCTACAAATTCTCCAACGTGTATTTGTAACTTTCATTGGAGGAACAACCGAGATCGACAATCTGTTTTGTATGGTAGCTCAACTCACAATATCGAGAAGCAAAATTCTCGGTATTGGGTTCAGTTAGAACAGATGTATAACTTCTTCTCATCACATCCTGGGTCCATCTTCTTTTAGTGTATACATTCGGAAGGGAAGTGTGATGGCTGAACCGAAGAACAGCTAAAATATGCCTACAAGGAATGCCAATGAAGTCGAAGAAGTGACATGCACATGTAATAATTTCGTTAATTTTGCATAACTGAAGAAGGCGAGCTGGTTCTGATTCTTCACAGAGTATCACATGAAGGTAGAACTATCCGGTGTCTCAAGATCACCAACGAAAGTCACATTGTACATGAAACTTTTTGTAACTTCATCTTGGAATTTGTAAAAGATTTTCAAAGTGTGTGTTTTCGCCATTTGTGCCTCCAAAGCCCATTCGCTCTTCAACTTCGGTCTCTTCTCACGATTACAATGATTTAATTTCAGTTCATCGTGTCTTTGCCTTCCCAAAAAAGGCCGAAGATGACGGCAAATTCATGCAAGGAATATTTCTTTTCTGCATGATGCTTCAAGGCAGAATGCGATGACTCAACCCGTTGGTTACTCAACATGCCGGCCCAAAAAGAATCTTTAGCGTAGATGGGTGCCCAATTTTTACGGATATCAAATAGATCGCTCAACCATTTGTTATTCTTTAATCCGTATTGCGAAATCAATAAATTTCATTCTTCTACAAATTCATGTACATATTTGGAATTGTAGATGACATTCTTCAAAGATTCCCTAAACTTGTCGACATCGTTCGACATACGCACCTCCTGCGGTAACTTATCCAATATGTGCCAAATACAAAAACGATGTCGAGTCTGGGGGAAAACTTTCTTAACTGCGGCGATGATCCCACAGTCTTGATCGGTGACGATACCGGATGGAGCACGATTCATAACCCCTAACCACTTTTCAAAGAATCGTTCAAACAAAGATGCCGTCTCATTTGGAATGAATCCACCTCCTAAGAAAGTCGATTACCAATGTTGATTCACTCCAACAAAGGGAACAAATAACATTCCATACCGGTTCGTATTGTACGTGGCATCAAAGCAAAGTATATCGCCAAATTCTTGATAATTCATTCTAGAAATACCATCAATCCACATACAATGTGACAACCGCCCTTCGGGATCTACTTAAATGTCATAAAAAATGAAGGATCCGTCTGTTTCTTAGATTCAAAAAAATCTATTAGCATTTTAGAATCATGTCCTTTGAATGCTTCTTGCGAATCTCTAAGTAAATTTCTAACATCTTTTTCGGTGAATCCTACTTGATCGTGACCACCACTAGCACTTTCGAAGAAGAGTATTTGTCGACATGTCTGGATATTAGCTTGGTTGAATTGACCTATTATTCTTTTATCCGTATTTGATACAGAACGGTTTCGGGGCAAAAGATGCCTTCTACCGGGTGAGGAGAATTCGTGATTGTGTGCTTCATGAAATGAATACAACACCCACGTATTACTTTCTTCGTTCAATTTTACACGAACGCAAGCCTTGCAACCCGTTCTACAGGTTGTTCCCCGTCTACCATCAACGTTGACTCGGCGACGACCTGGATTTATTACAAAGATATGACTTATCTACTTCCACTCCTCTCTTTAATTTATTCACACCTTTACGCATTGCAAAACCTCCACAATGAGCATATGACGAATAAAAATTTTCGGCCTCAACTAAAGTTGGAAAGGTCATACCTAACTTTGGTTTTAGATGTTCTTCAACTAATGGCATGGAATCAATGCTTGGTTCTACCGGCACAAAATTATCGCCGGCAGCAGAACTCTCCGTATCGTTGTTCATCTGGAAAAAAAATATATTTTTGGTAAATTAATATACACATCATATATAAAACAGCTTGTTAACAAACGATTGTGATACATATATACATACGAAATAAAATAAGTGACAAAACCTAAAAAATGACCTCCAAAAAATACGAAACTCTGCGATTGGGTCCGGCTTGCCGCACACAAGGTAACAGAACTTTTAGAAGCGAGTTCCGATCCACGGTTTGCAAGATACAGCCGTGTCTCACTCGCTTTCACTCTTGAAAATGAGGAAAATGCGATACATTGATGCATATAGCAAACTGTGGGTGAAAACTTGCAACTACAAGTTGCTATGACTTGTGAGTGGCGAGACCGACCTACTCGTAAAATTACGGATTTTTCAAGTGGGTTCTCTATTGAAAACTCGCTCAAAACATAACAAAATTCATGAGAAAACCGGACAATTGACGGTAAAAAAAAACTAAACTTTGTGATTGGATTGGGCTCCCCGCACATAAGGCAATACAACTTGTACAAGCGAGTTCCGATCCACGGTTTGCAAGATACGGCCGTGTATCGCATTTATTCATGAAAAATGCCAACAATGCAATACATTGACGTAGGCCCCAAATCGTGGGTCCGAACTCGCAACTACAAGTACCGTTTGGTAGTGAGCGGTAAGCCCAATATGCTTGCAAAATTTCTTATTTTTTGGATGTCGTTTCCTAGAGAAAAGTTCCTCGATTGAAATCAAACAATAATTGTTGTTGTTATTTGATATACGGTAGAAATCCGCACAAACGAGATCAAAAAATTCCGAAACTTTGGGAGTATGATGGACGCAAAACACATGAGCCAAAAAAATTTGTAGAGGTGAGTTTTGACTCACGGTTTGAAATATATGCCGATGTATCGCTTTCACTCATGAAAAATACTCGAAAGCGATAAACGGCCGTACACTTCAAACCGTGAATCCAAACATACTTCTACAAGTTGTGTTGGCTTCTGCGTGACGAGCCCGACGTACTCACAAAATTGCATAATTTTTGGATCTCTTTGTGCGCTATTACTAACAACGAACAACAACAACTAATACTACATCTACATTGACAATAAAAATATAATTACCTAATTTATAAATACCTACGCATAATATACAAATTGTATACTCAAACATTGAATAAAAAATTTCAATCAATTAACCTAGTTAGATCTACTAAAATAGGAAAAAATTAATACCTTTCACAATGAGGGTATTCGGAAAGAAGATAGAGGAGGCCCTTGCGCAATGCTGTAGAGAAAGGAAGGGGAGTAGGGTTTGGTTAATTTCTTTAGCATTAGGGTTTTAGGGTTGGGGAGATTTTGTATGGGTTAGGGTTTTTTTGTAATCGGGATCTTCAAAGGAAGAGGGAAAGAGTGTGAGAAGAGGGAGAGACTGAGTGAGAAGCAACGAGCAAGAGAGAGCTAGGGTATTCAGATCGAGAGAGAGAGAGCTAGGGTTTGGGGAAATGGGTTTCTCGAGCTCCAGTAGCGAGAGAGAGAGTTGTGAGGGAGATGGCGATCTGAGTATGTACAAGTGTTTGGAAAAATACTTGTACATACTTAGGCCGTTGTTGGGAACAACGACCTAGGTTGAATTCTTTTTTTAAAAAAAACAACCTAGGTCGTTGTTCCCAACCACGGCCTAATATTTTTCTTCAAAAAACCTTCAAACAACTTAGGCCGTTGTAAGTTTCACGCCAAAAAAATGCTAAGTCTGAAACATTTTTTAGCGTGAAGTTCCAAAATTGCCCCTCTACTTTAAGAGCCGTTAGTGGGAGCATTTAGTGGGTTTCGATCTGAGCCGTTGATCAAGATCGTGAGCGATCCAACGGCTTAGATTTGTGTTTTCCAACCCATTTCTTCAGATTTGAGCCGTTGATCAAGATCTTGAGCAAGCTAATACAGGACCACCTTTCTATCCAATGTGGAGTGGAGTACCCTGCTAGCATATTGCCCATGGTCTCTACCAGCATACCGTCCTCAGCCAGGCATACATCTGACCCACTCTTACCCATGATCGGTGTCGAAAGTCAGCTCTGATACTATTTGTAACGCCCCGAGCCCGGCTCAGCTGTGTACATGGCTACGTATGAGCGCACGCGAAAGAACGAACACAAAACTCTAGCTACGCCCACCACAGGCACCATCAAAAGGTGGGTATACCCTATAGGTAATCCTTTATCATTTGGATCCTAATATATACACTTCAATCACATTTCATTCCAACGATGTGGGACAAAGAGTCCACACCCATCCACACCATGCCATCTTTCTTCATGCATATGTATATATTTTTTGTCTTTTCCCCAATTGATGGCCTAAGCCCCATAGACCATCCTATAGGCTCCATCATCACTCCCTTTCATTCAAGCCCTATAGGATCATTCATATATATATATATATATATATATATATATATATATATATATATATATATATATATATATATATATATATATTATTATTATTATTATTATTATTATTATTATTATTATTATTATTATATATTTCTATATAATATTATATATATACCCGCTTAAGTCCCAGGACCTGCAAGCTAATACATGGCCACCTTTCTAGCCAATATGGAGTGGAGTACTCTGCTAGCGTACTGCCACTGATCTCTACTAGCGTACCGTCCTCAGCTAGGCGTACATCTGACCCACTCTTACCCACGATCGGTGTCGAAAGTCGGCTCTGATACCGTTTGTAACACCCCGAGTCCGGCTCAGCTGCGCACACGGCTACGTGTGCGTGCACGCGAAAGAACGAGTACAAAACTCTAGCTACACCCATCACAGGCACCATCAAAAGGTGGGTATACCCTATAGGTAATCCTTTATCATTTGGATCCTAATATATACACTTCAATCCAACGACGTGGGACAAAGAGTCCACACCCATCCATGCCATGCCATCTTTCTTCATGCATATGTATATATTTTTTGTCTTTTTCCCAATTAATGGCCTAAGCCCCATAGACCATCCTATAGGCTCCATCATCAATCCCTTTCATTCAAGCCCTATAGGATCCTTCTATAGGCCAACAACCAATACATCTCACATATTATATATATATATATATATATATATATATATATATATATATATATATATATATATATATATAGGGTAAAAGGGATATAAGCAACTTGCTCGTTTAGTAAATAAGCAATTAATGATGTGGCATGCATGTGATACATTGGACAACTAACCACTTTTAAACTTTTCCAATCACATGCATGCCACCCCATCAATTGCTCATTTACTAAATGAGCAAGTTGCTCATACCCCTTTTTCCCATATATATATATATATATATATATATATATATATATATATATATATATATATATATATATATATATATAGAGAGAGAGAGAGAGAGAGAGAGAGAGAGTAAAATGGTTATGAGCAACTTGCTCATTTAGTAAATGAGCAATTGATTATGTGGCTTACATGTGATTGGACAATCTTTAAAAGGGTTAGTTGTCCAATGTATCACATGCATGCCACATAATCAATTGCTCATTTACTAAATGAGCAAGTTGCTCATATCCCTTTTACCCATATATATATATATATATATATATATATATATATATATATATATATATATATATAAGGAGGGGTATACTCGCTTAAGTACGGGATGTTACACATATCCCTCCTTATATATATATATATATTAGGAGGGGTATACTCGCTTAAGTACGGGATGTTACACATATCCCTCCTTATATATATATATATATTTATATTTCTATATAATATTATATATATATATATATATATATATATATATATATATATATATATATATATATATATATATATATATATATATATATATATACTCGCTTAAGTACGGGATGTTACACATACCTCTCCTTAAGAACTCAGCGTCCTCGTTGAGCCCGGGACCCGCAAGCTAATACATGACCGCCTTTCTAGCCGATGTGGAGTGGAGTACCCTGTTAGCGTACTGCCCCTGGTCTCTACCAGCGTACTGTCCTCAGCTAGTCGTACATCTGACCCACTCTTACCCACGATCGATGTCGAAAGTCGGCTCTGATACCATTTGTAATGCCCTGAGCCCGGCTCAGCTGCGCACACGGCTACGTGTGCGCGTACACGAAAAAACAGACACAAAACTCTAGCCACGCCCACCATAGGCACCATCAATATGTAAGCATACCCTATAGGTAATCCTTTATCATTTGGATCCTAATATATACACTTCAATCCAACGATGTGGGACAAAGAGTCCACTCCCATCCACGCCATGCCATCTTTCTTCATGCATATGTATATATTTTTTTGTCTTTTTCCCAATTAATGGCCTAAGCCCCATAGGCCATCCTATAGGCTCCATCATCAATCCCTTTCATTCAAGCCCTATAGGATCCTTCTATAGGCCAACAACCAATACACCACACACACACACACACACACACAAACACACACACACACACACACACATATATATATATATATATATTATTATTATTATTATTATTATTATTATTATTATTATTATATATTTCTATATAATATTATATATATATATACTCGCTTAAGTACAGGGTGTTACACACACCCCTCCTTAAGAACTCAGCGTCCTCGCTGAGCCCGGTACCCGCAAGCTAATACAGGACCACCTTTCTAGCCGATATGGAGTGGAGTACCCTGCTAGCGTACTGTCCCTGGTCTTTACCAACGTACTGTCCTCAGCAAGGCATACATCTAACCCACTCTTACCCATGATCGGTGTTGAAAGTCGGCTCTAATACCATTTTGTAACGCTCCGAGCCCTTCTTAGCTACGCACACGGCAGAGTGTGCGTGCACGCGAAAGAACGAACACAAAACTATAGCCACGCCCACCAAAGGCACCATCAAAAGGTGGGTATACCCTAGGTAATCCTTTATCATTTGGATCCTAATATATACACTTTAATCACACTTCAATCCAACGATGCGGGACAAAGAGTCCACACCCATCCACGCCATGCCATCTTTCTTCATGCATATGTATATATTTTTTGTCTTTTTCCCAATTAATGGCTTAAGCCCCATATACCATCCTATAGGCTCCATCATCAATCCCTTTCATTCAAGCCCTATAGATACCTTCTATAGGCCAACAACCAATACCATCTCACATATTATATATATATATATATATATATATATATATATATATATATATATATATATATATATATATATATATATATATATATATATATATATACCCGCTTAAGTACGGGGTGTTACACCTCCCTTCCACAACTGAAAGAACCTCGGTTGCACCTCACACAACCTACTACTCGATTCCAGTTGAGAGTCAACTACAGGAGAAACGCCCCTCACGTCTCTAAACAAATACAACGTTCTCTCACACTTTCTTTATGTAATCACCCTTGAACCTGCAGCTATACACCACTCCCCACTACTAACTGTAGTAAACAACCCCTCTTTGTCTAGCCTTCCTATCGAGATAAGATTTTCCTTCAAGTCTGGAACATGCCTTGTCTCCCGCAAGACAATACTTTGATCATCATTAATTTTCATGCAAACAATACCAACCCCACGTACAAGACACCGGTCACATCTTCAAAAGAACCCTCCTTGTAGTCATTAAACACCTCTCTCCTCGGAGTGCAATGAAAAGAAGCTTCCGAATCAATACACCATTCTTGAGTGCCCAACTCCTCCCGAGCTAATAAGCATAACTCTTCGATAAGCCCCGCCTGAGCTTCCTTTGGAGTATCTCTCTTCAGTTTTTCCTGCTTCTTCTTCATATAAGCCTTGCAACTCTGCATCATGTGACCCTTCTTGTGACAATACCAGCACTCAGGCCCATGTCCCCCATTGCTGTCATCAGACCCATTCTCAGATGAACTACTCTGATAATTTCTTCTTCGACTGCTCTTAGATCTCCCACGCCTCTTCTCAACGTACATTGCGGAATCTCTAGAAGATAATGATGGATATCCCTCGTTTCTCTTCTTCTCACCTCCTCGTTCAGAATGCTACTCACCATATCCTGTAGAGTTGTCGAATTTGTCATAGTGCCTGTAATAGTCTATTCCACCGTACCATAACTATCGGGTAAAGTAGATAGAAGTAACAATGACTGTCCCTTCTCTGAAAACTTCAAACCTCCAGCTTCCATCTGCTTATAAATCATACAGTAATTATTCACATGCTCTGGTACTGAACCCCCTTCCATCAACTTCATATTAACCAATTTCTTCAGATGAAGAATTTGATTAGATGCCGACGGTTTCTCATACATATCCGTGAGAATCTCCATAGCCTCCTTTGTGGTCTTTGTCTTCGAGATATAAAATAATGCCTTCCTACTAAACCCCAACTGAATATGTCCCTGCGTCTTCTGATCCAAACGATTCCACTCTGCCAAGATCTTCGCATCCTTGTCTACACCTACCGGCTTCTCATCAAACAACGGACCATCAAGATCTTTCTGACGAAGATACGCTATCATCTGAATCTTCCACATCACGAAGTCACTCCCATCGAATCTCTCGATCTTCGACTTGTTATCGGTCATCTCGAACTTAGTTTCTCTGATACCACTTATTAAAGAATCTACCACAACTCGTAGTGCTAATAGTGAAAATACACCACAAGCAATAGAAACCACCAAGACTTAGAAGAATCAAGAACAAGCCACCACAATATATGCAAAATCTCACAAGAACGCAATCAATATGCAGAGATAATAAATACTTCTTATTCCTCAAGAAATATAAAGATTACAAAAGAGATTACAACTCTCAATCTTTCTCCCTCACCTTTGAAACACTCGGCACAATCCTTTCTTGAAGTTGAACAATGATAACGACTCACCTCTTGATCACACAAATTGATTCTAACCCTAGAGTTTATGGCCATATATATAGCCCCCAAGTAAACCCTAAAAGATAAATACAAATGCAGCAATTTGGCCTTAAACTCGTCAGCCCAAAAATGCACAGCGCCGAAGTCGGTCGACCGCAACGTGTAGAGCCAAACCCGAGACACAACCGGTCGACTACACGGTCAACTGTCACCCCCTCTGTTGGACCCTGTACACTCGAAGAACTCTCAGTAGTTTGGGTCGGTCGACCGCACCCCCAGGTCGGTCGACCGCAACTCTCCAGACTACACTTCTTCTACTAGTTGTTGTCTTCTCTTGCTGTCTTTGTCTCCTCATCTTCTTCTCCAACTTCATGTACTCTGTGTATACGTGTATTTGAGGCCAAAACCCTAACATACCTAACTGATGCAACCAAGGAAAGTTACTCTTCCCAAAGTAACAAAGCTTAGAAGAAAGGTGGAAGATATATAGATTTTGGTAGCAAAGTGTATTCAATACTCGACTTATTTATTCCCTTTACAGGTTGTTGCAACTGTTACCGCTGCCAAATAATATTTCCGCCCTTTTAGCTTTTCAAATGTATTTCCTTTCACGCGCAATGCCCGTGCAATCTTCTACACCACATAATTCTTCAACCACGCAGGCGCTACTCCGCTTCTCCTGCTCTTGACTCCTTGTTCGATCGCCATACTCATATCAATACCATCCCCTAATGAAAGAACCTTGTCCTCAAGGTTCAACTGAGGAAAAACCTTAGCAATTGCCATTGCATCCTCCCAACTATCTTCTTCCTCAACTAAAACTTCCCAGCTAATCCACACTTGTTCCACTAGTTCGTCTCCTCATTTGATCATTCTCTTGCTCAGAACTACTAATGCTGAAATTACACCCCATTTTCGCCACTGATTGTAGGTAGTGTTAAAGACACCATTTCAGGAGCACCACCATAGAACTTTTTTAGAAGTGAAACATGAAATACTAGATGGATTTTTGCATTCTTAGGTACTGCAACTGATATGCAACCTGACCTATCCTCTTAAGCACTTTATACGGCTCATATAATCTTTTGGCTAAATTTTGACACTGCCTCATCTCCACAGATTGCTGATGATATGAATGTAACTTGACATGTTACCCAATCTCCCTTAGCAAACCCTTTCTCCCTTCGATGTGCATCTGCTATTTTCTTCATTGTTACTTGAGCATGTATTAAATTTCTCTTCAATTTACTCAGTTTCTCTTGTCTAGCACTCAATCAGAATCAACAGTAGGGTTTGATGCATGTCCTTGGATATAATCCGGTATACATGGAGGTTTCCTCCCATATAAAATCTCGAAAGGTGTCATACATGTTGAAGAGTGCCATGAAGTATTATACCAATAATCCGCTAATGCCAAGAATTTTACCCAAAGCTTGGGCTCTTCATTCACAAAAGCTCTCAAATATTGCTCCACACATCTGTTGCCTGAAGAAGTTACTGTGCTACTATTTATATTTAAGGGTTGAATTAAACCATGGAAGTTGCATGAAGACCTCTGATTCATCATACCATCAGTATAAGGTAGGTGATACTGAAGACCTAACCACCAGCATATGAACCTATATAGCCAGTAAATTACATACCAGCAAAATTTATAGCCGAAGTATTTCCTTGGTTAACTGGTGAAGCCATATTATGAAAGGAAGGTTGATTTTGCATTGAAGCTAAAGAGTACTGCAATAGTCCATAAGCTCCAAAAGGTGAAGACTGATGTATTGAGTTAGAATGCATATTCTGCGATGGAGGCTTCAGAGCTTTGCACGCTTGTCTTTCCTTCACTGTATCAACCCACTGAACTACCAAAGGTACACTTGATCCCAACCAAAGGTACAATGTGAGCTCTCTCTTATCTTCTTTTGTTGATAACGCCCCAACTTAAGCTTTTGATTGCAAATACTTCGACATTTTCTTAGGAGATGATATTTTGTTGTCTAAATTGAAACATGGCAATACATGGATTAACCATAATGTGCATTCCGGAAGTGAATGTTCTTTATCATTGAGAATTGTGTGCCACTCTTAAGAATTTTTATTTCTATTAATTTTGTTGGGATCACGATAGCCATCAGGAGCAAATTGATACAAAATCCCTGTACTCATCACCTCTTCAGCAGATAGATGTTGCGCAAGTGTTGGGTTCATTTTACCTTGATAATTCTTTGCTTTGGCTACATCATTCCTCAACTGTTGAACATCTTCTAAGTTGAACTCTCTTTAAATAAATTTGATAGCCTTATATTCCAAGTCTTGTTGTCTCAACCCCAAGATCTCAACGGATCTCACTTTCAAAGAAAAACAGTCGCTTCCCCCAGGATCAATATCAACTAAGTAAAGGTCAATATCAGTGGAACCAACATCTTCATCCAGTGTTGCATCATTCAACAAAACAAAGTTTCCAAACTTCCCATCGACTCGATTGTATCCCTGCAGAGTCACACTAAGCTTTAGGTGCACCCAAGTTCCTGACAAAGCTGTTGCTTTTGTTGTCCCGTGTATCTCTTCTCTTTTTGTTGTTCCTTTAGATAAAAACAAAAAAAAGACATGCACCAAGCTATGATTGACCGAATAACCAACACTCCAACTGCAGTGAAACCCTCTTCAATAGAAGCATCAAGCAATATACCGCCAAACTTCTCTAGACTTATCAGCATTGAGGTCTCAAACCGCTACAAAAAATCATTCTCAGATACATCAATAGCACATTTATCTCCTTCCCAGTCAGCAGCTTCAATTTCTTAGGTAGAAGATGTGATCTTCTCAAATTTGAGAACAATAAGAGAGAACTCAAAGTGAACCGAAAGAGAGCAGCAATCGTTACAACCAGGATCAAAACTGAGCCTTAATGATTTGAATCTCTCGATATTCGTAGCTGCATATTCAAGTTGCTTCTGTCTCATTGACAACCAAATGACCTCCTTCACTAAGCTATAGTTATCAATATCATTCCAACTCAATTTTCTCCAAACTTTATAGGAATCCAAAACACTCTCAGTACTTCAAACTTTCCTATTATACTGGAAATCAACTTGAAGGCTTTCCTGTTCAAGTTGAAATCTATACAAATTTTCGACATCATTCCATATGTAGCAGTTTCTTTTTGAACAAATCCCGTAGTATTATTCAAGACCATCCGCAAGGACATGCTTATAAAGAACATTAATCTCTGTGTTATGATTTTCTAGTTGATGCTTTGATTCACCCCTTTCCAATTCGTGTTTCTTGGCTCTTCAACATCTATATTTGATTTACAATCTTCTTGTTGAAGTATTGATTCATCAATTTCAATTACTTCATTTTCAAGGTTTGATTGACTAAAATTCACTTGGGAATTTTCACAAACACTTGGTGAGCAATCTGATAAACCTTTAGATTTTTCATCAAAATATCAAACTGAACACCAAATTTAATATCAAACTCTTTACTGAACATCGCCCAGTTCACAAATTCACCATTATTAAAATTTTCTTGAGCCCATCCTAAAGCTGTCCCATCCATATAGAAAGTGACTATATTCAACTTCTACTCATGAGATATCCAATGATGTGCAAAGAATTCATTGGCCTTAAAGAGGCATGTCATCGGATTACTGTCATCAAATCTAAGGAAGTCCAACCTAGAATTTTTGAAAGAACTTACATGATTTAGAGTTGTGTTAGGAGGTCTTATAGTGATCGGGTTCTCTAATGAAGGAATCTTTAATGATCCAAGTCGATTCACGACCAGATTAAGCTTCTCTTCGATGTTAGTTGCTGACCATTGTTGAAGAAGACGATCGAGCTTCGTTTCAATCAATGTACACACGCATCATTTCCACCCTCAACTCATCCCATGATCGGCTTCTATTCGCCATTGCCGAAACTCAAATTGGTGAAATGAAGATCAAATTGCCGAATTTAAATCGGTGAAAGCACCAATTGATAGGAGTATTCTGCTATCAGACACTCCAGATTAAGAATCACCACAAACTGCTATTGAGAAGAAGCTCAATTGATTGATTAGGGAAATTTATAGAGGATTAGGGTTTCAAGAAATTTGGGGAAGAGCAAGGTTAGAGATGGAGAAGAAAAAAGATCAAGAACCAGTTACAATTTCTTAGCTACCTTTCCCTCTCACTCTCAGCTCTTATTTATTCCCTTTAACTGTTACCACTGCCAAATAACCTTCCCGCCCTTTTATCTCTTCAAATGTAATTCCTTTCACGCGCAAAGCCCGTGCAATCTTCTACACTACATAATCCTTCAACCACGCAGGCGCTACTCCGCTTCTCCTGCTCTCGACTCCTTGTTCGATCGCCATACTCGTATCACACCTCACTAGTCCTTTTTTGCTTATGCCAAAAATAAAGAAAGAATAAAGAAAGTTTGGAAGGAGAAGGATTGCTGAATCTAGCTTGAACCCATTGCATCTACATAAAATAAAATTATAGATACACAAATGACTGAAATTGTTAGGAAATTTTGCTTGTTTACACACTTACACTGCCAACAAAACCTGTCGGAAGCAAAGTATGGGAAAAAAAAGTGGATCTTATTCTTAAGATAAGTCGTAAGATATGTTAAAAGTTTACTACCTGGCCCGTTTATCTGATAATATTAAATTTGGATACAATTATGATAAATGTCTTTGATTCACACAACTTCAAGTAATTCATATGGGTTACCATCTTTGCAGGCCACCACACCGTTGTACTTGAATTTACAGATTTAGGTTCTCTTAATTTGCAAGAAAGTGGAAACTACTTACAAGTGGAGTTGTCAATCTCAATACTGATGATGGTTACGAACATATGATACACCTCAATGGTAGAAAATACATGAGAGTTAATTCTGCATTTTCAATCAGAACATTACGAATGAGTGTTGAGCATAGTAAAACTTTGATAAATTAATATGATTGAGACCATGGGAAATTATTAATTTAGCGGGATTATTATTTAATTGATCAATTAATAATTATTAATTTATCTATAAAATAATAAAATATTAATTTAGAAAGAATTTTTTGTTCGATGTACATCAAATTAATTAGTATGTACATATATAGTATACCAAGAGTTAAGTACATACATGAAATCAAGACATACACAAAACAATAAACAATTCCATAGAAGATAAAGTGTTTGAAAATTGTTTCAAAATTGAATTCCATAGAATTAAATTAATTTTGAAACACTTGATCTTCTATGGAATTTAATTCCATATAATTCCTTAAAATAATAATAATTCCATAGTAGATCATATGTCTCGAGATGTTACATGCATATGCTTTGAACATCATCTGTATAAATACAATCGTCATCAACTTTAGTCTTAGACTCAAATTCATAGTAATTTTCATATTCTTCTTGCACCTATTAATGACGTTTCATTTAAAATGGGTGAAAAAATCGACATTTATTGATGAGTTGAGGAGAGCATTGTGAGTACAAAAATGAGCATCCGTCGTCTACTCAAAATGAACTGCAACAATGGGTTCAAGAAAAGTTTCAACTCCATCAGCCAAGGAACAGTATCAAACACTCTCAAAAGATTAGCTGAATACTTGTCAGATTAAATGAAAGTAGTAATTCTAAAAGGCACATATAAGCAAAATATCATGAGTTAGAAAAAAATATTATATGAGTGGTTTCTCAAAAATCAAGAGAAACAAATATGACTGGAGAAAAGATCCAGAGCAAAGCCAAAGATCTTTTCCTGAAAATGTATGGTGAAATTTAGCCAGAGTTCAACTTCTCAATTGGTTGGTTACATCAGTTCAAGGCAAGACATGGAATTAAGACTTATCCAAGGTTTGGTGAAAGTGTTTCGATTGCCATGGAGAATATTAAAGATACTTAATTGGAAATACGAGCTAAACTGGACCAATTTGATTGGAATGATATCTGCAATATGAATGATACATTGTTATTTTATCTTTTAGAAGCAAATCATTTCTTGCTACCAAGCAATTAAAAGGATGCAAGAATGATAATTGTTGACCTAAGTTTGGTGTGCAAAAAATGTGTCACGTACTACTAATATCTTCAGTTAAGATTTGCAGGAAAAACAGGAAAAGGAAAATTAATATAAAAGATTCAAAAGATTCAAAAACAAACAAACAAGGCATGAATAAGAAAAGATTGGAAAATCAAGGAAGAGTACTCCTCAAGAAACATGTGTTCAAAGCTAGCAAATCAAAAGATTTATTTCTGTTTATGAGAGGAACATATATGTAAAGTAGTATTGAATGATAAATTAGTTTTGGAAAGAATACAAAGTGAAATCACCAATTGAAAGTCGAATCTGCACGACTGCGGTCGACTGCACAGTCGACCGCAACAACAGTCGGCCTCTCAACTATGTTGGAAAGATGAGTCAGTCGACCGGTCATCGCTCGACTTACGAGTTAAAAGATGAACGGTCGACTATCCATCATTGCGGTCGACCGTCCAAGCACAGATTTGACGATTTTAGAAATATCTTTTCTTTTTTGGAAAGATACATTTCTCTCTATATATTGTGGCAAATTCACAGTGTATTCTTCATCCCTTGCTATTATAACTCTTCTGAACTAATCATTCAATCAATACTCTAAGTGTGAGATTTTTATTTTCTTCAGTCAAGGTCTTTTCTAGATCTTGAGTGTAACCCCTGTTTCCATTAATACGTATTTTTCATGTATTTTTCCATATTTCAAATCGTTAGTATGTTGTAACTATTCTTTGTTAATTGATTATATTATTCAAACTATTTTATGAAGCCCAATATTTATTTAATTGTTTAACTATTTATTAAAAGCCCAATTGTTTAACTAATTATTCTTAAGCCCAATTTTTATTCATTCTGCATTATTTATTTATATATCTAATTTGAGCCCAATTGTTATTATAAGCCCAATACCCTAATTGATTTATTTAAATGTTTTGAAGCCCAAACTTTAGCCAAATCTACTAATCCAGTACCCATATATTTGTACAGATTAATCATACACACCTACCCGTATACAATTCCTTCACGTATCCCCACTTTGCACAATCCCGTACTCCAACTCCCCACCACATCGTAACTACCCCCACTCTCTCATTCCGTTCCCCTCTCTCTCCCCCCTCTGTTTAAAACAGAGCACCTTTCGTTCTCTCTCTCTCTCCCACTCTATCTCTCCCTCTCTATGTTTCCCATAAACAAAAGCACTTTTCCCCTTCGTCTTCCTCCTCGCGCCTCCACCTGCCCTCGCTCCTCCTCCACCATCCTGTAACCTCGTCCTCTGCTCGAACTGCCCTCGCGCTCCATCGTCTTCCTCCAGTCGACCCCGTCGCCTGCCTCCGCTCGAGCCTTCCGCTCGACTGCAGCTGTCGTCATCCTCTCCGTTGTGTCGTGCCGAGACCCATCGCCTCCTTCCCTCTGGCGCCATCACTACCGCTCTCCGCTTGCCATTGCCACCATCCACCCCGTCAAACCATTCCGCCATTGCTGTCGAGCCGCCTCGCCTTCGACCACCACAGTCAAGCCTCCGCCTGCCACTCCGCTCGAACCCCACCCTTGAGCGCTCCTCGTCGCCGCTGCTGCACTCCGTAGTCTCATCCCATCGACCTCGCCACTCCCTCAGCCCTCGTCGAAGCGTCGACCACCTCTTCCGTCGTCTTCCTCCTCCGCTCAAGCCCCGAGTATCGCCGCTCCACCTTGTGCTCACCATCGACCCCTCGACTGCTCCTCATCAACTCCGAGAACCCATCGAAGACTCCTCGACCGCTCGCCTCATCTCTTCCCCTGTTCGCCATTGCCGAACCCCCACATGCTAGTCATTACCGACTCCCTCCTCGCCACAGCCACCGCCCACTCCTCCTCGTTGCCTACCGCCCTTGTCGAATCGTCGCCAGACCCCGTCGCCGTTCTCTCTCCCACCATCGCTCTCTCTCTCTCTCTGTGTCGCTGTGAAGGAGAAGAGCAGGGGTGGTTGTCACAGTTTGGTGTTTGTATGGGATTCGATCTGAGTTTTGCTGGTTGCTGTTTGTAGAGGTTGGGTTGTATGGAGAAGTGGAGTTTGGTGTTGCTGTTGTGTGCTGTTAGAGTGTTGTTGTGCTTTGGTTTTGCACGTATCTTGCACGTGCTTCGCTGCCTGGGATTCTGATCCCGTTATTCTTGTATTCGGTATCATCATCGTCAATTAACAGGCAAGTATCCTCTTGTACAACTCGTTTGTTCTCGTACAAGCTTTCTTTGAAAAATACCTCAAGTATGTTCTTTGACTCTAATTTGTATTCATCAGTCGAATTGAAATCTGTTACTATATATAATCCATTGATCCCGTATTCGTACATGATCACGAATACTTTGTTGCCATATGAATTGCATGAACACGATTGATACACACATATACTCTTAGAACTATACAGGATTTTGTGCATGAATTACTTGTCTTGTTACTAGTTTGAATGTTATTATCTTTTTATTCTTGATTAAGTTTTATACATGCCATTGATCACATCATAGATACAACAATGTTATAAACCCTGAAATTTGTTTATGCATTGCATAAGTCTTGATACTCAATCCAGTTATTGTTCATGTCACTGCCCATGTTATTGTTTAATTGTAATATAAGTAACAAGTTGGGGTATAAGGGGAAAGATTTAGTAGTGAGCAATATAGAAGAGCGTACTCAAATGGAGCTCGTGGTTTTCCGATGCAAGTTGCAAGTTTGAAAAATTACAGGTTTACATATTCACGTTACAAGTTCACACTCTACATGTTCCACATGCACGTATCTCGATACAAGAAACAATTGACATGTTTTTCCGAGTACGTGACCTATAGAATCCACCACTAAGTTTAAACGTTCACTTGATTGCGTGTACCAAACATGTGGTATGGGACGCATGATTGCTGCACTAGTTAGGTTAATAAAAGACATGAGATTAATACGTGCACTTGTATGATCCAATTACATGTACATGTTCATGTTGACTTGTTTACATGCATGCCACTTGTTTTATGATGTCTTGTTCATGATCCTGTTTACATGTTGTATTTCTCCTATTACATGATTCTTGATTCCTTGCTCTTTTTCCTGCTTCTTGTTTTATTTTTGTACTTTTTCCCTTAGCTTGTACCACTTGCGGCCCGTGACTTGTATTAACGGGTATCTTCTTGTTTCTTCTTTTTGTAATAATGTACTTGCAGGCTCGACTGGAGAATTACCCGAAGGTGTTGCTAATCAAGTGTTTTAGTCTTATTAATTATCATGTTATCTTTAGTTCATGTTTTATTCATGTACTCTTTATTGTAATCCAGGCATGTTTGACCCGTAACTACTTTGTATTTTCCAGTTGTTGGTTATGTTATGAACTATGTCATGTAATTTTGTTATCTTATTGTGATTTTACATGCCTGTGTAGTTTTGTTGTTATCTTGTTGTTGAGTTACCTGTACAGCTTATGAATGGTATATTCACATCATTCGCTGGGCCTCAGTCATGGACTCATATTTCCATATTTTGGAAAGCGGGGCGTGACATTGAGAGTTTTCTTTCTTTTCCACTTTGGTGAGTATTGCGGGACTTGTTGTAGAAGTCCTACTGGTGTAATAGGTATCTCGGCCAAAATTCCGAGAATCACTGTACAAGGGTTTAAAGTATAGTGGAATGTTTGTGGCGGAGAATTGCTACAAGTAGGTGGTGTGGACGTAGACCTAGGGGGTTGAACCACGTTATATCGTTGTGTCTTACTCATTGCTCTGTTTGCTTTCTCTTACTCTGTCTCTTTACTTTACGCACTACTTTTAAAATTTTTTAATTTATGCACAATCATCCTATTTACACCCCCCTCTCTTAGGGTGATTTACAGTGGTATCAGAGCGAGGTGCTTACTAAGAGCTTAAAAGCTTAAGCAAAAGTCCAATGGCCGAAATCCCTCATCCTGAGAACTTGTACTCATCAGGGCCATTTATCTCAAATGGAATAAGTCTAATACGTTCACCATATTTTGATGGAAAATGCTATGATGTTTGAAAAATTCGCATGTCTCATTTTTGTAGATGCTCCGTGAAGAAGTTTGGAACATTTGCATAAACAAAATAGATATCCATGTCAGCGATGGAAAGAGGGAGCTAAAGGGAAGCTAAAGGGAGCTAAAGGGGGCTAAAGGGAATGGAGCTAAAAGGAAGGCCACGGTTTCGAGGGGTTGCAAAATTCATTGTGCGAATGATAAATGTAGGTAGATCAAATTTGTATTCACCAAGGATAAGAAAAATTACGAACGATTGATCTATCCTAGTTTTTGTCTTATCGTTCTTTTTAGGCCAAATATTGGCGTTGACAATTTTATTTAGAAGACAGGCACTATTAGTAAAATTGGTGGGAGTGGGACGGAGAATGTGAAGAAAGTCGGGTTTAACGATCATGGACTTGACCGTTGTTTTTTCATGGCCGGGTTTGTAATCAATTGTTTTAAAATCAAGATGGTAAGCATCAAAATCCCATACGGGCAACTCATATCTCCTACGAAGATATTCGGGTGTGATTTTAACCCTTTTCCCAAGAATAATTGAAGAAAGAGTGAGATCATTATCTTGGATGCCCTCAAGATTTGCGAAGAAATAACAGGTTAAGGATTCAGAGTGGGTGCTAGGTGTAGTAAGATAATTCGCCCACCCAGAATCATGAAGAATTCTAACCATATCATTGAATTTCCCACCTAAGGTTTCTAGATTAATTTCCCGGTTAGCAACAACCGGAGTACAAAAGAGAGTAGAGAAATAGAGATCTGCACAATTTGAATTTCTAAAAGTGATTCCATCTCTAGTAACAGATTTTGAGGAAATAACTTTCATACTCTTAGATCTGTGAGAGGAGGAAGGATCGTGAGAAGGCATAGAATAAGGAATGGAATAGAGCTTAAGAATCTGAAGAGAAAATAGCCAGAATTTTGAGAACTTGAGGTGGGTTAAGAAGAGAAGGAGCTAGGGTTTCGTGGAGGCTGAGTAGAGAAGAAGAAGGGGTATTTATATTAAAGTTGTGTCCCCCGCATGTCATAGAAGGAATGAAATCTGAACAGCCGACTGAATCGGTCGACCGGTTCAAAGAAGCAGTCGACCGCAACGTAAGAAAGTAGAGTAATTTGACTGTAAGGATTCTGGCCGAAAAGAGGACGGTCGACCGTGCAGTCGACCGTACGACTTATAAGAGAGTAGTCGACTGTACAGTCGACCGATCAGAAGGTTAAAAAAATTGCACAGAAAAGTGAGTTTGTATCATGTCCTATTAGAAGAATTGGTTATAGTGATTTTGTCACATGTTATGAGTAAATTACACACATTTCAAAATCAATGTTCTAGATTTCTAACTCGAATAAATATATCATCAATAACGCAAAAGTAAATCGAAATTAGTTTAGACTTTACCCAGTGTTGTACTTATCAGAAGAACTGATGTCTTTCTCTTTTTCCCTTGATGGAGATGCAAATTTCGTGATTGTAACTCGTTGTGACTTTCGAGCATCTTCCATCAAGGGGCCTGCGATCTTTTAAGTTGGGGGTGTAGATGCACCAACATGAAAGTTTGTAGATGTCCAAGTAGGCATTGTTCCTGCATTTTTATTCTTTCTCACCCAACCAAAATTAGCGTTCCTTTTTAATGCACAATTGTAAGAAATATGTCCTACTTTACAGCAATAGTGACATGTGATACGATTATGCCTTGGATTATGTACATGTGCATAGTGTTGTATTGATTTGTGATTATATTGGTGACTATGCATATGTGTATGATATGATTGCTTAGACTTTTGATGTGTATTGACTCATCGTAACTAAGCCCTCGATTATCATGATATGATCTTGAATTCTTTGTAATAAGGTAACTGGGTCCTTCATTTTTTTCAATAATTTTTTCGAGCTCAGTTACTCTTTTACAAAGCCTTTTCCTAGTCTTCTTATCGTCTTTTGTGTTCCAATGAAGAGTGTCCAGGGTAGCATCAAGTATTTTATTTTTTTCGAGAGCCACTTTACAACCTTCCACTACCTCATCAAATTTTCTTTTGCATTCATTTAAATCATCAGTGAGTTAAGGAATATAAACAAATTTCTCATGAATTTCTCTTAGATTTTCATCATGTGTTGCTAAGGATTCTTGAACTTGTTGAATTAAATACTCATTTTCCTCTATCAACACATCATGGTCTTTTCTAAATGACTCGAATTTTTCAATGATCAAAGAATTTTTATTTTTCAGCTTTTGATTTTTAGCAATGCAAGATTCATGTGATTCATTTAACATTTGTTTATATTGTCTCAATTCACGACTTAATTTCTTTGCATAATCTTTTAACCCATTACACATGTCAACTAAATCATCATAGGTGGGTTCTTTGATTACCTCTTCTTGGGGTGGTGATTGCACATCACCATGCCCAAGAGTCATGAATCCAAAGTTTTTATGGTTTTGCTCTTCATCGCTGGAATCGGAATCCAGCCATGTTGCCTTCAGTGTCTTCTTTCTCAGTCCTGAATTGGGGTGATAGTGCTCCTTGCTTCTGTCCTGCAAGATGGGATAGTTTGAGCGAATATGTCTATACTTCTTGCATTTGTAGCATACGTCGTCTTTGTACTTTTCTCTTTCTCCTTCATACCTGCCATATTTTTTGTGTTTAAGATATTTATGAAATTACTTGGTCAACAATGCTATGTCTTCATCTAACTCTTCCCGAGCTGACTTTGTTTTTTATGTTCGAGATTTTTCTGCTTTCAAAGCAATGGTCTTTTCTTCTGTTTTAGGTTCAATCCCGATGTTCTGCCTGTATCTCTTGGTTTTGTTCTGCCTGTATCTCTTGGTTTCGGTCATCTCCATCTTATATGTCTTCAGTTTTTCTTGGAAGGTGTAGTAGTCGAACCCCTTTTCCTCAAGAGTCTCCCTTATTAAGGCAACTTTTATGTCTCATTCCGGCATGAGATAGCTTTTGAGTTTTTTGACCTTTCGGTCATCATCCAATCCCTTACCTAAGCTTTCAAGCTCGTGTGCAATAATGTCGAAACGGGCAAGCATCTGATCTACGTTCTCTCCTGGCAACATACGAAAAACATCAAACTTATAAATGCATAAATTAACTTTTGCTTTTACCTCAGATGCGGTTCCCTCATGCCGTTTTAGCATGTTGTTCCAAATTTCGTATGCCTTCTTGCAATTTTGCCCACATCGCATTAATTCTTCATTGTTTAAACCTGCATAAAGTTCTGTCATAGCTTTGGAGTTTGTGGTTCCCACATTAATGTTGAGAATTTTATTCTTAGTAAAAATCCTATGCCTATTCTTCCTCAACAAATGGGTATTGACGTTCTGTTTACCCAATGGGCTTGCCGTCGTCAAGCCCAACAAGATCATCAAGCAGAACAGTCTCATCAAGCTCCTTCCTCTTCTCGGCTAAAAAATGCTACTTCCTCCTCATCCCCATTCGTGACTCGAGCAATTTTCTGCCCATCAACAGGAAGTATATGGTTACTATGTCAACACTATTGAATACTTGAAAGACAAAGATGATTGGGAACTTCTTCCCCCTCCTAATGAAGAGGAGAACGATGATGAAGACGATGAAGACAAAGATGATGATGAGGAATAAATTGTAATACATCTTGGATGGTTGTAATATGAACTAGTTTACATAATATTCTTTTGTATGGCTCTTTCTTTTGCTATGTAACCATATATATCTAGAAATCACATGTCAATGCTTGCAATAATTCTCATGTCAAATATATCTCGCATTTATCTTGTACTGTGCTTCTGATTCTGATCATTATGTTACATCAGTATTCCGGTCGACCGGTCCCCTCTCTGGTCTCGTGCAGTCAACCATACCCTCATTTTGTTTCGTTTTGGTCGACCGTGCGGTCGACATCCTGCCTTCTATCTTCTTCATAATTCGCATGAAATTTCTTACCGGTCAACTGTGCGGTCGACCGGTCTCTCGTCTGTTTTTTTTATTTCTAGCTGTTGTATTTTTTTTTCTTTTGGTGTGTTCCAAAAAGGGGGAGAAGTCTTCGAATTCATCTATGTTTTTTATGCACTTAAAAAAATTATACTTGATATTTATTTGAAGTTTTTTTGAATCTTTTAATCTATATCTCTCGTATGTATTGGGAAAACCTAAAATCTATGATACCATGTAGAGTTCTCACTGTATATCAAAGAGTTTCGGGATCAACGATATCATGTAAGCAGATTTTAATTTTGTTTTTTAAAAAAAGAAGAAGTAATATTCCCCAAAAATTGCTTATTTCTCATGCATGTTCTTCATACAAGTTTTGATCATTACATATGTGTTATAATATGTACTCTCATTTATTAACATCTTCTATGCATGAATTTAAGGGGAGTACTAGATTTAGGGGGAGTAATTAAATCTCTTCTAATACATTTTGTTTTACAATTTTAAATTCTAAGATATATTTTGTTCACACCAAAAGGGGGAGATTGTTGACCTAAGTTTGGTGAGTACAAAACGTGTCACTTACTACTAATATTTTCAGTTAAGATTTGCAAGAAAAAAATGAAAAGAAAAATTAATATAAAAGATTCAAAAGATTAAAAAACAAACAAAAAAGGCATGAATAAGAAAAGATTGGAAAATCAAGGAAGAGTGCTCCTCAAGAAACATGTGCTTCAAAGCCAGCAAATCAAAATATTTATTTCTGTTTATGAGAGGAACATATATGTAAAGTAGTATTGATTGATAAATTAGTTTTGGAAAGAATACAAAGTGAAACAGCCAATTGAAAGTCGAATCTGCACGATTGCGGATGACCGCACAGTCGACCGCAACAACAGTCGACCGCTCATCTATGTTGGAAATTAAAGATGAGCCAGTCGACCGGTCATCGCTCAACTTACGAGTTAAAAGATGAATAGTCGACTGTCCATCATTGCGGTCGACTGTCCAAGTGCAGATTTGACGATTTCGGAAATATCTTTTCTTTTTCGGAAAGTTACATTTCTCTTCTCTATATATTGTGGCGAATTCACAGTGTATTCTTCATCCCTTGCTATTATAACTCTTCTGAACCAATCATTCAATCAATACTCCAAATGCGAGAGATTTTAATTTTCTTCAGTCAAGGTCTATTCTAGATCTTGAGAGTTTTTCTTTCTTTTCCACTTCGGCGAGTATTGCGGGACTTGTTGTAGAAGCCCTGCGGGTGTAATAGGTCTCTCGGCTTGAATTCCGAGAATCACTATACAAGGTTTTAAAGTGTAGTGGAACGTTTGTGGCGGAGAATTGCTACAAGTAGGAAGTGTGGACGTTGACATGGGGTTCGAACCATTTTATATCTCTGTGTCTTGCTCGTTGCTCTGTTTGCTTTCTCTTACTCTGTCTCTTTACTTTACACACTATTTTTTTTAAATTTTTGCACAATTATCATATTTACCCCCCTCCCCCCCCCCCAGAGTGAATTATTATTGTTGTTGCTTGTTGCATTGACAATGGGTTAAACAAAGTACCTTTTTGGATGATTGATAAGTATGCTATCTTAGATGCTATAAATATGTGAACTTGAGCAATCGAAGTTGTCATTATCGAGTTGTTGATTTATAGTATATAGAGAAAAAAGAATACTTTATTGGATGTTTAGAACTGAATACATTGCCTCCTATATATAGGAGAGAACAAAGAGTAATCTAAATCTAATTCCGATGTGGGACTAAACAAAGACTACTTTAACACTCTCTCTCAATTTGATGCGTAGATATTGTCAAAGCCAAACTTGCTCAAGAAAGTTTAAAAAAGCTTAGGAGGTAGTGCTTTAGTTAGGATATTAGCAAGTTGTTCACCGGACCGGACATATGAAAATGAAATAACCTTCTTCTCTCACTCATTTCGAATAAAGTGACAGTCAACTTCGATATGCTTTGTGCGCTCATGAAACACCAAATTTTCAGAAATATGCATAGCAGCCTTGTTGTCACAGTAGAGATGAACTAGAGATAATAACGAGATTGCCAAGTCTCAAAGAAGAGATTTGAGCCATAAGACTTCAGAAATAAAATGCACAATAACTCGGTATTCAGACTTTGCACTTGATTTGGCTACCACGGGTTCTTTTTTATTTTTCCTAGATACGAGATTTCCTTCAAAGAATACAAACTACCCACTAGTTGAGCGTCTATCATCAACCGATCATGCACAATCAATATCAGAATATCCTCGTAAAGAAAGTGAATCACAAGGCCTGAAGAGAAGTTCTTGCCAAGGGACTTTCTTAAGATAACGAAGAATGTGAACCACTGCTTCCTAATCAGTGATGGTCGGTGCATGCATAAACTGTCTCGACTAACTGTAAAGGCAATATATAGCCTAGTCACTGAGAGATATATGAGTTTGCCAACTAGGATGTGATATCGTCCTGGATCTGAAAACAATACATCAATAGACTAGGTGGATAGTTTAATATTCGTATCCATAGGTGTCACTGGGGCGACATCCCAACATTCCTATCTCAGAATATCTAGGACATACTTTCTTTGAGAAAGAAAGATATCATTCTTTGTTCGTGCAACATCAATGCTAATAAAATATTGAAGCGGACCAAGATCATTTCTTTGAAAGGTTTGAGCTAACTACTGCTTAATGTCTGCAATACCTTACGAATCACTGTCTGTGATAATGATATCATCAACATAGACTAACAAAATAACAATACATTTGCTTTCTTTTTTTGTGAAGAGATAATTGTCTGCCTTATTTGAACCTATAAGAGTACACACCTTTGCCAAACTTGTCAAATCAATCCCGAGGACTCAGTTTAAGTCCATAAAGTGATTTTTTGAGTGAACATACTAGATTAAACCAAGAGGCTGCTGCATATACACCATCTCTTTAAAGTCGCCATTTAGGAATGCATTCTTGACATCAAGCTGATGAAGGGGCCAAGAACAATTTGACGCAAGAGATATAAGAACTCGAACAGATGTGAGTTTGGCAACTGAAGAAAAAGTCTGCATAATCGATCCCAAATTTCTGCGTATATCCTTTAGCGGCAAGACAAGCTTTGAGTCGTTCAACTGTGCCATTGGGATTGTGTTTTACAGTGAATACCCATCTACAACCAACTGTCTTACCACCTACAGGGAGGCGAACCAACTGCCAAGTACCATTTTGCATACAAGATTCTTTCCTTATCACTTAAACCAGGAGGCTACTGCATATACACCATCTTTTTCAAGTCACCATTCAGGAATGCATTCTTGACATCAAGTTGATGAAGGGAAAAAGAATAATTTGATGCAAGAGAGATAAGAACTAGAATAGATGTGAGTTTCGCAAATGGAGAAAAGGTTTGCATAATCGACCCCAACTTCCTGCGTATATCCTTTAGCGGCAATACGAGGTATGAGTCGTTCAACTGTGCCATTGAGATTGTGTTTGACTATGAATACCCATCTACAACCAACCGTCTCACCACCTACAAGGAGGTGAACTAACTACCAAGCATCATTTTGCCGAAGAGCCTACATTTTCTCTTTCATGGCCGCCATCAAACCAGGGTGCTTGAGTGCTTTCTGGATATTTTTAGGAATAAAGATGTAATTCAAGGAAGAGGTAAAAGCTCGAAAAAAAACTTTTCAGTTTAGAAGAAGACAAACTTTGCAATATGATAGTGAGCCCAGGAACGTTGAACCTTACATAGATAAATAATCCATGTTAGGGATATTACTGTCAGAAGTGGTTGGCCCCGATTGAAGAACACAGGATACATCGTCGATGGTCAAGTCGAAATGCGACTTGCATTGTCTTACATAAACCCAAAGTGGTGGAGGCGGCAGTGGTGGTGATGGTGATGTTAGCCGGGGTGGTGTCTCGGGAGTATTTGCAGGAGTTTGGTTTAAAAGGTATGTGTTCAAAAAAATGAAATATCTGCTTAGGTAAACATTTTGTGTGTGTGAAGGGCAATAGCAAGACAACCTTTCAAAAAGCATGAATATTCAAAAAACACACATTTTGTAGCACGTGGGTTAAATTTATTAGTGCCTGGATGGAGATTTTGAACAAAACACGTGCAACCAAAAATACGAGGTTAAGTTTATTAGTGTCTGGGTAGAGATTTTGAACAAAACACATGCAACCAAAAATACGAGGTGGTAGTGAAAATGGATCTTTAGATGGAAATATCTGTTTGAAAGGTGATTGATTTTGAAGAATATGAGTAGGCATATGGTTAATAAGAAAATAGACTGTGAGAACTGCAAAACTCCAATAAAACTTTGGGACGTTCATTTCAAACATCAGAGTGCGAGCAGTGCTAAGTAAGTATTGATTTTTGCATTCTGCCACTCCATTTTGTTGAGGAGAATAAACACAAGAGGTTTGGTATATTATTTGATATGGCTAAAAATGGGGTTAAATCGAGACCGTCCAGATCGAGCACGAATCTTGAAGCATGGGGGTAAAAAGGCAATTCCACATACAGATGGATCCAAAACGGGTATTGGGCCTCCTTTTCACAGGACCAACCACCCGCGAATAGATCCACTCCAACTGGGCACGGGTCCCGACCCGATACGAGCCCAGTTCACCATAAGGAGAATCAAGGCCACTGATTTGACTAAATCAAATCAATAAGCCTGATTGGCTCTCACCAGGGAATCAGGGCCTGATTTCCCAAAACAGAATATGAGGATTTTTCTCCTGGCTGTTAGGCAGGAAATCAGGACCCTAACCGTTCCAAAGGCGACTATAAATACAACCCCTCTACCACCAAGACCAGGTTAATGACTTCCTCACCACTTAAGCTCTTTTCTTAATCTTTTTCTGATTACTGACAAGAGCGTCGGAGGGTGCGTCGCCGGAATCAACCCCGGTGTCTCGCACTTCCTTGCAGGTTGCGGCGGGAGCAAGAAGGCTGAGTCAACTATTCAGGTTCTTCTCGGACTTACAAATTCTATCTGTTTACCCCCACACCGAAATCAGCGGTAACAGATTGGCACCGTCTGTGGGAAAACCACACGAACAGCCTCAGCCCATTCTCCGTCGTCCTCGACAGTCATGCCGCCGAAGAAGGTCAGATCCAGAGGGTCGAACCGTGCGGGCAACCCCGCCGACCCGACGAATGAAGCCCCAGTCAACCCCATTCCTCAGTCCGACCTACCTCCGACGGCCCAGCAGGTCCCACCTCCTCCTCCCAAGTAGCAGCCCAACAATGGTCCGTCCGGTCATAACGGTCGGAAGGAGAAGCAGCCCCTCAATCTAGCCCATGTCTCGGTCCATAATGGGTCCTCAGACTCGATGGCCTCTCATCATCCCGACCTCCGTATCACACTCCTGAACCGCCTGAAGGACGACGACCTCCGCACCCATCTTGACGAGAGGCGGGCCCGAGAGGGAGCCTCCCGCCAGCGTCAGGGTGAGCGGTCCCCACGTCGCCGAGACACCAGAAGGTCCCCGGACCGCAGAGGCCGAGCAGCGTCCCCCGAGCGCCGAAGGAGGAGGTCCCGCTCCCCCAGGGATCGACTCCGTCCGAGGGACCGAGACGTACCTATCAGTCGAGCCGAATTCCTCCAGTTTCAGGAGACCGTTCTGCAGGCACTCAATCTTCGGCAGAACGTCCAGAATGCACAAAGGGCTCCGACGTCCCCCAGGAATCCCAGTCCTCGGCGCAGAACCCGAAGCCCTTCCCCGGCTCCCAGCCGCCAGCAACGGGAACAAAGCCCTCGCCGGTCCCAGGACTACCGGCGCCGCAGTCCACGCTCCCCTTCCTATGAAGAGGAGTCCGGGGGGTCATACGATTACCAGCAGAGGGACGACGCCCTCATCCGCCGTCTCCATGAGGTGGAAAGGCGTATCGGCCGCATGGACAGGGAGGAAGAGTCCCCAGCAGGAACCTTCCGTCCCAGCCGACCCCCCTTCTCACGGTCGATCATGGAGGCCCACATACCGAGGAGTTTCAAACCGCCGCAGTTTGAAACATACTCAGGGGAATCCGACCCGGTCGATCACGTCGAAAGCTTCAAGACCCTGATGCTGATCCATCAAGCTTCCAACGCGGTGCTCTGCAGAACCTTCCCTGCCACCCTCAGGGGGTCGGCTCGGGAATGGTATTCCAGGCTCGCCCCCTCATCCATCTTCTCATTCGAGCAGTTCGAGACGCTGTTCATTACTCACTTCGTGAGTAGCCGGCAAGCCGAGAAGACAAGTCTTTCCCTACTGAACCTGCGGCAGGAGAAGGAAGAAAAGTTGCGGGACTATGTGAAAAGGTTCACCGCAGAAGTCAGGTCAATTGCCTCCCTAGACCAGTCCGTGGCCACCGTGGCGTTCCAGTCGAACGTCCTTAACGCCAACCTCCGATCATCCCTGGCCAAGAAGCCCCCGTATGACTTCATCGACCTCCACCTGAGGTGCGAGAAGTACATCCGAGCAGAAGAGGCCGAAGCCCTTCCCAGCTTTGGGGGACCCTCCGCAGGGTCGAAAAGGAAGGCGACGGGGGAAGAAGGGTCCAAGAAAGCTCAGAAGGACATGGGCGGTCAGCGCCGCCCTCCCCCCAGGTTCGAGAAGTTCACTCCCCTCACCACTAATGTCTCTACTATCCTCATGGAGGTGGAGAAGGAGGAGGTCATCCCTCCAGCTCCGAGGATGCACACCCCGGCGAAGAGGAGGGACAAAAATAAGTGGTGTCGGTACCACCAAGACCACGGGCACGATACGAATGACTGCCGGGCTTTGAGAGATGAGATCGAAGCCCTCATTCGAAGGGGGCAGTTGGCCAAGTTCGTGAAGGCTAACGATCGGACAGATCGCCACTCCCCTCCGCCTCGGGGGGCTAACAAGCGCTCCGAGCGGCGCGAAGAGACACCCGAGTTCGAGGAGGAATGGGTTCTGCACTTGATCCACGGAGGCCCCATGGGGGGCTCCTCTAATTCCTCCCGGAAGGCCTTCGTCTGAGAGGTCAACTCGGTCCATAGTGCCCCTCCCCCGAAAGGTCTCGGCGTCCCTGTGTCTTTCTCCGATGCCGACCTCGAAGGAGTCCGAACCCCCCACTGCGATGCCCTCGTCATCGACCTCCGCATGGCCAACTTCAAGGTGTAGAGGATTTTGGTGGACAACGGGAGTTCGGTCAATATCCTTTTCCTCTCGGCCTTCCGAGGCCTGCAGCTGTCCCGAGACCGTCTCAAGCCGGCCGGTTATACTCTCCACGGGTTCACGGGGGTCCCGGTGACCGTCGAAGGGGTGATAACCCTGGACGTTACTACGGGAAGCACCCCTACTACCCGGACCGAGCCGATGGACTTCATGGTCGTCGACGTCCCAGCAGCATATAATGTCATCCTAGGCCGCCCTGGAGGCTGTCCCCTCGGCATACCATTTGAAAATGAAGTTCCCCACTCGGTCCGGAGTAGGGGAGGTCAGGGGAAGCCAGGAAACAGCCCGGAAGTGCTACATGACTTCCACCGGGGGACCAGTGCTCTCGCTCGAGACACTGGAGATCCCCGAGCCGAAGACCCGCCAGACGTCCGAACCGGCAGACGAATTAGAAGAAGTGCTCTTCTCGGACGAGGATCCGAGCCGGAAATTCCTCATCAGCAAATCCTTGCCGACCGCACTGTGTTCGGACCTGATTAAATGCATCCGGGACAACCGTGACCTGTTTGCATGGTCAGCCGCGGACATGCCCGGCATTTCCGAGGAGCTCCTCGTCCATCGCTTAAGCGTCGAACCGGGGTGCAAACCGATTCAGCAGAAGAGGCGAAAGTTCGCTCCCGAGCGACAGCAGGCCATCAAGGAGGAGGTTGATAAACTTCTAAAGGCCAAGTTCATACAGGAGGTAAATTACCCCGAGTGGCTGTCGAACGTTGTAATGGTCAAGAAGTCCAATGGCTCATGGAGGATATGCATTGACTTCACCGACCTGAACAAGGCGTGCCCGAAGGATCCCTTCCCGCTCCCAAACATCGACACCCTTATTGACGCCACCTCGGGCCATGAGCTCCTCAGCTTCATGGATGCCTTCTCGGGGTACAATCAAATCCGAATGTTCCCTCCGGACATTCCGAAGACCTCCTTCATCACCGACCAAGGCCTCTACTGCTACCGGGTAATGCCGTTTGGCCTGAAGAACGCGGGCACCACCTACCAGCGCCTCGTCAACAAGGTCTTCCAGAACCAGATCGGCCGAAACATGGAGGTGTACGTTGACGACATGCTCGTCAAAAGCATTCGCGGCACCGATCATGTAGCTGACCTCCAGGAAGCCTTCGGCGTGTTGAGGAAGCACAGCATGCGGCTGAACCCGAACAAGTGTGCGTTCGGTGTCTCCTCGGGAAAATTCCTCGGCTTCATGGTAAGCCAGCGAGGAATCAAAGCTAATCCCGAAAAGATTAAGGCCATATTAGACATGGCCCCGCCTCGAAACATGGAGGTGTACGTTGACGACATGCTCATCAAAAGCATCCGCGGCACCGATCATGTAGCCGACCTCCAGGAAGCCTTCGGCGTGTTGAGGAAGCACAGCATGCGGCTGAACCCAAACAAGTGTGCGTTCGGTGTCTCCTCGGGAAAATTCCTCGGCTTCATGGTAAGCCAGCGAGGAATCGAAGCTAATCCCGAAAAGATTAAGGCCATATTAGACATGGCCCCGCCTCGGAACGTCAAGGAGGTGCAAAAGCTCACTGGCCGGCTCGCTGCTATCAGCCGGTTCCTTTCCAAGTCGGGGGAAAAGTGCCTTCCCTTCTTCAAAGCCCTCAGGGGGGCCAAAGGTTTTGAATGGGGACAACCGCAACAGGAATCATTCGACCAGCTGAAGGCTTATTTGGTGAACCCCCCCCTGCTCAGCAAACCGGTCCCGGGCGAGACTCTCTTCGTCTACTTAGCAGCCTCCGAACAGACCCTAAGCACTGTCTTAGTGAGAGAGGAGGACCGGACCCAAAGGCCTATCTACTACGTGAGCAAGGTGCTCCGGGACGCCGAGCTCCGCTATCCGAGGATAGAGAAGATAGCCTACGCTCCGATCATGGCTGCGAGAAAGCTTCGGCCGTACTTTCAATCCCACTCGGTCGTTGTCCTCACCGATCAACCCCTCAAGCAGATCCTCCACAAGCCTGAGACCTCGGGCCAGCTGATGAAGTGGTCCATAGAGCTAAGTCAGCATGACATCTCTTATCAGCCTCGGACGGCAATTAAGGCACAGGCTCTCGCCGACTTCATCGTAGAGTCCACTATCCCCGAGGTCGGCCACGTCCCGAATGGGCCCCCCATTTGGACAGTTTTCGTGGACGGATCCTCTTGTAATGAAGGAAGCGGCGCCGGAATCATACTGAACGGCCCTGACAACTTCGTCCTCTAGTACGCCATCCGCATGAACTTCAAAGCCTCGAACAACGAGGCTGAGTACGAAGCACTCATCGCCGGGCTCAGACTCGCACGAAGCGCTGGAGTCCAGCGCCTTCGGATTCACAGTGACTCCCAACTAGTCGTGAAACAGGTCTCAGGTGAATATGAGGCCCGAGACGAGCGAATGGCGAGGTACCTTGCCAAGGTCCGGGACCTCCTGAGCCGGTTCGAAGAGGCCACCATCGAACGAGTCCCTCGGGAAGAAAACTCACAGGCTAACGCCCTCTCCAAATTGGCTTCGTCCTCACTCCAAGGTCTCGAACAGACCGTGCTGATCGAAGTCCTCTCTAAGCCGAGTATCGAAGATGAGTCGCCCGCCTCGTGCTTTGCCAGTCGTGCTACAAGATGATTGGATGAGGCCATTGATAGAATTCTTAAGGGATGGAGTTCTGCCTTCGGATCCCAAAGAGGCTCGCCGAGTCAGGACCCGGGCCGAGCGGTTTGTCCTAGTCGAGGGTATCCTGTACAAACGCTCTTTCTCTCAGATAGACGGCCGACCGTACTTAAGGTGCCTCTCTCCGGATCAAGCCGAATATGCCCTGCGAGAGCTCTACGAAGGCATCGGAGGGGCACACTCAGGATTTAGGTCCTTGGCCCGAAAAGCTTTGAATTATGGTTATTTCTGGCCGACCCTTCTTCAAGACGCCGAGCGACACGTTCGGCAATGCAGTTCCTGTCAGAGACACTCTAACATCCGACGCCTCCCTCAGGCCAACCTCGCCTCCCTATCAAGTCCCATCCCCTTCGCAATGTGGGGCATGGACTTACTAGGGCCCTTCCCTCCAGCTCCAGGTCAGCTCAGGTTCTTGGTCATAGCCATCGACTACTTCTCGAAGTGGGTCGAGGCCGAGCCCCTCGCCACTATAACCGAGAACAAAGTAGTACAGTTCTTCTGGAAGAGCATCATATGCAGGTTCGGAGTCCCCCGGGTCCTCATAACGGACAACGGGACTCAGTTCACAGGCGCAGCGTTCCGAGCTCTATGCGACGACCTGGACTTTCAGCAGCGCTTCTCGTCCGTCTCCCATCCTCAGTCGAATGGACAGGCAGAAAACGCCAATCGGCAGATCCTCGCAGGTATCAAGAAAAGGCTCGACAAAAGTTCCAAGGGCTTATGGGTCGACCAACTCCCCAACGTCCTATGGAACTACCGCACGAGCAAACGGACCCCCACAGGCGAGTCCCCCTTCAACCTCACCTATGGGTCCGAGGCCGTGATACCTCTTGAGGTCGGAATACCATCCCCTCGGCTCACAGCCTTTGACGAAGCACAGAATGCCAGAGACCTCAGAGCAGAATTGGACTTGATAGACGAGCTGAGGGAAAGGGCATCGATTCGGCAGCAGACCTACCGAAGAAGAGTTGAATTGGCGTACAACAGGAAGGTCCGACCTGCCAACCTTAAACAAGGAGATTTGGTCTTGAGAAAGCTAGCTATATCCCTCCCCAGTCAGAAGAGCATGCTCGCTCCGAACTGGGAAGGGCCGTACAGGATCACAAGGGTAGTTCGGCCCGGAACATACCGCCTCGAAGACCTAGAGGGCAGAGAGCTTCCGAGGACCTGGAATGCCGACCACCTCCTAAAATACCAAGAGAGCGCTCCGACGCCACTCTAAGTAACAAGGAGTATCGAGCCATTTCGGTCTTCCAACTTGTAACCCATTTTTTCATAAATTGTACTGTGTAAAACGGTTCGCCGTCAAATATCAATAAAGAAAGCCCTATCATGTTTGTGAATCCGCATGTTTTTCTCCCCTCTTATCACCTGCCTTTTATATTGTGATTTCAACCAATGGTTCGGAGTCCACGTTCGGCTCGACTATACCTCCTCGGCTCGTCTCCGGACGAACCAGTGGTAGATCGCCGTTCGGAATTGCTCCCACAGCCGTTGAACTATACCGATGGTTCGGAGTCCAAGACTCGGCTCGACTTTACCTCCTCGGCTCGTCCCCGGACGAACCAGGGGTAGATCGCCGTTCGGAATTGCTCCCACAGCCGTTGAACTATACCGATGGTTCGGAGTCCAAGACTCGGCTCGACTTTACCTCCTCGGCTCGTCTCCGGACAAACCAGTGGTAGATCGCCGTTCGGAATTGCTCCCACAGCCGTTGAACTATACCGATGGTTCGGAGTCCAACACTCGGCTCGACTTTACCTCCTCGGCTCGTCTCCGGACGAACCAGTGGTAGATCGCCATTCGGAATTGCTCCCACAGCCGTTGAACTATACCGATGGTTCGGAGTCCAAGACTCGGCTCGACTTTACCTCCTCGGCTTGTCTCCGGACGAACCAGGGGTAGATCGCCGTTCGGAATTGCTCCCACAGCCGTTGAACTATACCCAAGGTCCGGAACACATAATCCGAACTCTCCTAACTATTAGCCGAAGCCCGAAGACCCACACATTCGGTCGGCTCCCGAGTAAGTGCCTTCCCGAGCGTGTAAACGGGGAAAACGCACTTTCCCCTCAACTTTCGTGCATGATCTCGATCAGACGACTCAGATCTTGCCACCTGCGCTAAACGACAAGATAACATTTTCTTGGGGACTGAGCCGCCTCGAGATTCGCGCCCGCGTTCAACGGCTCAGATCTCGCCACCTGCTCTAAACGACAAAATAGCACTTTCTTGGGCGCGGCGCCGCCTAGGAATTTGCGCCGTACCACGTCAGAGCCGCTAAACGACAAAATACCCATGGGGACCTGTTCGGTTAAACAAACATGCTCGGTTCAAAGATCACGGCACTACCGACACAGTTATAAGCAAAGACAACTATGCAAAGCAATGAAAGGGAATTTTATTAATGGTCGGCGCATAATACAAAACATTCCATTACAAAGTGTTGGCAAACAAAACACACAACGCCCGACCCACTACACTTGTCTCTCATATAGACACATCCTCACTAGACTGTTCGTCCTCCTCGGTGGGCAGCTCCTCTGCGTCCCCCCGGAGCTTCGCCATCACGGCCTGCAAGTGCCGAATCTCCGAAAGCAAGTCATCCCGCTCGGCAATAATCTTCGACTGGTTGTGCCGAATGCATTTGACCCGAAGAGCGTTGCTGAATGCGGTTTGCGAGTCTTCATCCTCTCCTGCGGGGCTCAGCTCGACGATCCTATTCTCCAAGCATTGGATCTCGGCTTCCCGGAGACTGAGGACAGACGAAAGGTGGGCCCACTCACTCTCAGCCCGGCGTAACTTCAGATCGGCACTCCTAGGGCTCAGAACCGCCATCCCAGAGTCGGCCTCGGATTCGGAGTCATCATTCGAACGTTCGGAGTCCGAGTCATGGATCGTCACCATGAGCTGAAAGAAAGGAAAAACGAATAACACAACTTCAATACACTGCCGATGTCTAACACTTGAAAATTTTCCAAAAAGATTCGCATTCAAACATAATAGTGTTACAGACAGCCGGACCGACCCCATAATTAGGTTTTTACAACAACCAACAGAAATGGAAAACGACATGATCAGGGCCTCTTCGGAAGGGGAATGCTTCGGTTTAGGGAAACGCGAGGACGACGAGGCCTGCCCTCCGAGCTCGACCCTAAACCAACGAAGCGTGATCCCCCTTCACTGCTGGTCCTAACAGCGGCGCCGACCGAGGCACCGCTCGACGAGACAGCCGCGCTACTTTGAGCATCGGCCGGACTCCGCCTGGTCATAGGCGAGCGCGTCGCAAGTTCGTAAAACGTGATCCCCCTCTCGCTCTCCTCGCGAGTGCACGACGTGCTGCGGACATTAGCTCTCTCCGGCACGGGCTTGAGCGACGCGATCTCCTCCTCCAGTTCGATAATTCTATCCCTCAAGACGTCGTCCTTTGCCAATTTCTTCGGTCGAGGGGCCCTCAACGGGTCCGAGGCATTGGCGCTATCAGTCGCAAGCCGTCGGTAATGGGTGACCTCAATTCCCCTATCTATTGTGATCCTTCTGAGCCTGTCGACTTCGGTCGATAGCCTCTTGCGCTCGGTTGACGCTTTCTCCAGTTCGGAAGTCAGCTTCTCTCTCTCCGCCGAACGTTCTTTCTCCTCTAACTCCAAGTATTGGACCTCAGCCAAGAGATCGTCGTTCTTCTGCTCGGCGGCAGCAAACTCTCTACGGAGACTCTCGACTTCGCCTTCGGGACAAGGAGCCGGGGGGCACTTCTGTAGTTGCCACAGCTCGCTACAATACCTCCGCAGAGCTGCCTTCGTGTCCTCCAGCCTGCCGAGCAGGAGAAATCGATTATACCGGCTCTGAAAGAGCTCGTCCTTCGTTTTCGCCAGCTCCTTCCGAAGGTATTCAACCTCCGTGATCGGGCCGAATCTCACCTGAAAAGCAGAGATAAATCCGAGGCCCAACATGAAGAAATTTACGCCAAACCAGACACTAAGTCCGAGACTCAACACTTGGACAAATTTTGGCCAAACAAAACATTTTTTCATTCAAGATTCAAAGAGTTCTACAATAGCGGTGGCCAGTCCGCAGTTAGGCTTACAAAAACAAAGACAAAAAAAAGAAAAAAGACAACCGAGTCAGGGGTCGACCTTTTTGTCGTTCGGGTTCGTCGACCCCTCGGCCTTGTCCTCGCCCCCGCCTCCGCCTTCGCTCCTGCTCTCCTCCTCGGAGTCGTCCTCCTCTTCCTCCTCGGCCTCGGCCTTCCACGGGTCCTCGACGGGCTCCATCTCCCCCTCGGGGTCGAGCAACCCTTCGGGAATGCCCTCCTCCCCTTCCACGAGGTCGTAAAAGTTGTAGGAAGACGTGTCGAAGCCCGGGTTCTTGGCGACCACATGTTGCAGGGCTCGGCCGTAGGCATCCACCATGTTCTGGAGCATGTGCAGTGCGGCCTCCTCCTGCACGGCCTTCTTCACCCTCTTCACCTTCCTGAGGTGTTTGGCCTTGACCTTCTCGGCCCTCTTCCGAGCGTCCTCCGCTTCCGACCGAGCCTTGGCCAGCTCCTCCTTCAGCCCGGCCGCCTCCTTTACCGACGCCTCCAGCTTGGCCGTCGTATTCTTCAGCTCGGCCACCTCCTTCTCCGAGGCCTCGAGCTTGGCCGCCGTGTCCTTTGACAGCTGAACGGCGTCGGCCAGCTGCTTCTTCAACCCTCCTACTTCAGCAGCTCTCTTCGTCGAGAGAAGCAGCTCGTCATCAAGCTGCTTCGCGACCTTGACGCGCTCCGCCCTCTCCCGGTCCTTCTCCTGATCCTTATTCGCCAACTCCTCGACCAGGAAATTGAAGTGGCAGAGGGTCTGAAAAGAGAACAACACTTTAAAATCCGGACCCGAGAACTTAGAGAAATTCCAAGGAAGAAATATGGACGAAGAAGGGTTCGGCCTACTTACCGACATGGTATTCCAGGCAATCTGCATCACGGCGTCCCCTGCCATCCCGGCCTTCAGGGTCGCTCGATCCTTCGGAGTCGGCAGGTGCCTCACCGCCTCCATGCAGATGTTCCCGTCGCCCAAAAATCCGTCGACGTTCATCACCTGCCAGTCGGGGACGAAGATCTGCTTGTGACGCTCGGTCAAGATCTTCTCCGCATCGGCGGTAAGGGGCGGAACTGGGAGGAACAACGCATCCTTCACCCCGAACACGCTGCTCGACGGACCTGGAGCGTCCGCCTCCGGGGTAGGCGCAGGTGCATCCGAGGGGAGGGGATCGGGGACCACGACCCGCCCTGCTCGGGGATCGCGACCTTCGTTGGAAAGACAAGGACCTCGATCTCCCCCTCCTTGAGGACCGCGACCTTCGGTTGGTCGGCAGTCTTCACAACCGAGGCCTTCTTCGAAGCTCGGCTGTCCTGAGGCGCTGCCGAGGGCCTCTTCTTCTTCTCCTGCTCTGCCCTGCCCTTCGCCACCAGAGCCTTGTAATCTAGCTTCATCGTCTCTACAAAAGCCGAATGAAAAAACTTAGAAAAATTTTCATAAACTTTAAACAAAGAGTATAAATACCAGAAGCATACGAGGGTCGATCGGACTGAGACCCCCACGGAACAGATGCTCCTCCGTGATATCTTTCCAGCTTAGAGTTGGCAGGGCGAGGAGCTTCTTCTGGACCTCCTTGTCCTCATCACTCAGCGGCACTTCTCTCTTGGTCCGCTTGGGCAGACCTTCCTTCGCCCAAACCGTCGGTATCACCCATGGCGTCAGAGTTCGGACGAGGAAGTATTTGTCCTTCCAATGTTTGATCGAGTCCGGGTTCTCGATCAACTTAACTCCCGTCCGAGGAGAAAGGAAAAACCTCTGCTCGTCCCGCCTCGGCTGGCAAGGTCGGAAGAGACTCCGAAAGAGGAACATAGTCGGCTTGGCACCGACCTCTTGGCATCGAAGGACGAACGCCACGACGTGCCTCCATGTGTTCGGCATCAGTTGGGCGGGACTCAAACCATACCAGACCAAGACTTCGACCACGAACGGGTGGAGGGGAAAGCGGAGTCCGGCAATAAGGGAGTCGACCGGAAAGACACATACGTCCGACGAGGACTTTGTGTTGGCTCGGAACCCCGGCCCAGGAAGGAGCAGTACATACTCAAGCGGGATCCGGAAACCCTCTCGGATCAGACGAAGATCGGTCTCGGAAAGAGTCGAGATCCTATGGTCAACCTCGGACAGCTCCCTAGGCTCATTCTCCTCCACCAGCTTAGCCGTACCTTGAGTGACCCTCTCCAAGGTATCCTCGGCGTAATCCCGGACGCCTCCCACACTCGACACAGCGATGGGCTGCCGACCAAACGCCCCCGCTCTCTTCGGTGTCTCCACTATCGTGACCACGCCTTTGCCCTTTCGGGACTCGGCCATGACTTCCTCAGGCACTTCGGCCACTTCACCCTCTTTATCCGGACGAACGACGACTTGCTCGCTCGGCTCCACTACTCCCTTCCCTTTATCCCCTCGGCCAACGGCTTGCTCCGAGGCGGGGGTCTCAGCCGAAATCTTAACCATTTTTTCCTAAAAAGAGAAGGGAAAGAGACTGACCTTGAAGTGACAGGTGCGGTCGGAAAGTTCGCCGGAACTAGGAACGCTACCGCGACAGCTAGCAACGCCACCAGAGAGCTAAAAACTTCGAAGCAAGGTAAAAACTGAGGAGAGAGAGTAAAAGTGAAAAGTGAGACTTGGCCTTAGGGGGGGGTGAAGATTTATAGTAAAATTGGGACGTCCCTTGGACTTCCAAACGAAAGTTTGTGGCTTTTGGGCTGCTCTCGAAACGTCGCGAAGGCCCATCACCACTGTCTCCCTTACCAAGTCAGCTAGTTCGGCCCCAGGAAATCCGAATCCGAGCCACAGGCAAACCGAACTTGTCTGCGACAGGGTCCGCTCCGAATCCGAGCAAGTGCCTTCCCGAGCGTGTAAAACGGGAAAACACACTTTCCCCTCAACTTTCGTGCATGATCTCGATCAGACGGCTCAGATCTTCCCACCTGCACTAAACGACAAGATAATATTTTCTTGGGGACTGAGCCGCCTCGAGATGCGCGCCATCATCCAACGGCTCAGGATGCGCCATGTCGCTCGGACGATTGAACCCTCGGACGCCATACCTATGACTAAAAGAACCAGAAAAATTTTGATTTAAAGTTTTAAGGCACCGCCGTCGGCGAGCACCCCCCGGGTCCCGTGCCTCAGTCGGTATTCCGCCGACCCACGGGCCCCGGTCGAAAACAGATCGGCACTCCCCCCATCTCTAACTCCTCCGGTCTGACATCCATCAGAAGCCATCAGCCCGGAAGGAAGACAGAGATGGGAGGGGGCCCATCAACGCTCAGAGATCAGGAGAAGCGGACCATTCCGAGCTAGTTGGTTGCAACTGGAAGGCTCGGTTCGTCAGAGGACTCTGACAACGGCGCCTTCACAGCTGCAAACAACGGGCTCGGACGGTCCGGAAGCCCGAGCCACGACTCATGATGGAGAAGCGCACCATCCCGAGCTAGTTGGTTGCAACTGAAAGGCTCGGCTTGTCAGAGGACTCTGGCAACGGCGCCTTCACAGTTGCAACAAACGGACTCGGATGGTCCGGAAATCGGCCTCGGACATGGATCATCACCTCTTCCACCAAGATCTCCGCCTACCTAGGCACCCGCTTCGGAGCGACCAAAGAAGGCCGAAGATCTTGGTGGAAGAACGACCACCCGTCCTTCCGAAGTGGCCCACACCCCGGGTCCGGACTATAGTCGTCGCCACTACTGCCTTATCCCCTCCCGCTCCTGACATCCCCTTCGGAGCAGTGAGGAACGGGAGAAGAATAAGACAACAGGGCGACCACCCGTCCTTCTGAAGTAACTCATCCCTCAGGTCCGGACTATGGTCGTCGCCACTACTGCCTTGTTCCCCCCCCCCCCCCCCGCTCCTGACATCCACTTTGGGGCCGTCAGGAACAAAGGGAAAACCAGGCAGAAGAGCAACCACCCCGGACCTCAAAAGAGAAGCTACTCAAGGCAGATACCTCCGAGGTGTGAAACTCTATGCTGATGGTGATTGAAATGACAAGGGGAGTGGGGTACTTATAGCCTGCCTCCAAGAACCAGCCATTATGACCCTCGGAAGTTGAAATGCCGCGCATTAATTAAGAGAATTCTCCTTAATGACATAGGGAAGGCGGAACGCCGCGCAAGTCCCGAAGCACCATTAATGCCATTGGGAACAGAGCCATCTCGGATTGCCAAAAACCACAAGCCCTCGGTCGGCCGCCGAGCAAGTGCCTTCCCGAGCGTGTAAACGGGGAAAACTCACTTTCCCCTCAACTTTCGCGCCTGATCTCAATCAGACGGCCCAGATCTCGCCGAGAGCACTAAAAGACAAGATAGTGTTTTCTTGGGAGCTGCGCCCGTCTCGAGATGCGCGCCAATATCCAACAGCTCAGATAGCTCCACGTCGCTCGGACGACCGAAGCCACGCCCCCTCGGTCGTCGTCTGAGCAAGTGCCTTCCCGAGCTGGTAAATGGAGAAAAAAGACACCGAGCTACTTAAACCGTCAGATCTTTCAGAAATTCGCGCTCCCAATGATGAACGGCCCAGATTGCGGCACGTGCGCTAAAAGACAAGATAGTGTTTTTTTGGGAACCGCGCCCGTCTCGAGATGCGCACCAGCATCCGACAGCTCAGATAGCGCCACGTCGTTCGGCCTGCCGAACCCCCTACCTCCGGTCGGCAGCCGAGCAAACGCCTTTCCGAGCTCGTAAACGGAGAAAAAGGCTGCCGAGCGGTAACAGCCATCAGATCTTTCCGAAATTCGCGCTCGTCCATGATCAACGGCTCAGATCGAGCCACGTCATCGATCGGTATTTAAAATCGTTTTTTATTTATTTAAATCGTTTTGTTTGTTTAAAAATTGCGAAAAAATTGCTAAAAATTCGGGAAAATTAACTAAAAATTCTGGAAAATAATTGAAAATTTGGGGGGACATTTTCAAACCCCTAAACAAACAATTATTACCCAGAATGAACCGATAAAGGCTCCCGAACGATTAGTGAACACGTCGCAAAATTAAATAAATGGTCCGAAAAAATAGATAAAAACCCTTAAATACCCGATGTGACCAGAGAATAACCAGCGGCATCAAAAGTTGCCTCACTACCCTCGTTCTAGATTCAAAATCCCACATTTGGACTCCGATACAACTCCACCAGCCACTAAAACAGCTAGACTACTCCTCAAAGTCTGATCACACTCAGTCTTTAGGAGTGGGGGGCTCGTGATATGGCTAAAAATGGGGTTAAATCGAGACCGTCCAGATCGAGCACGAATCTTGAAGCATGGGGGTAAAAAGGCAATTCCACATACAGATGGATCCAAAACGGGTATTGGGCCTCCTTTTCACAGGACCAACCACCCGCGAATAGATCCACTCCAACTGGGCACGGGTCCCGACCCGATACGAGCCCAGTTCACCATAAGGAGAATCAAGGCCACTGATTTGACTAAATCAAATCAATAAGCCTGATTGGCTCTCACCAGGGAATCAGGGCCTGATTTCCCAAAACAGAATAGGATGATTTTTCTCCTGGCTGTTAGGCAGGAAATCAGGACCCTAACCGTTCCAAAGGCGACTATAAATACAACCCCTCTACCACCAAGACCAGGTTAATGACTTCCTCACCACTTAAGCTCTTTTCTTAATCTTTTTCTGATTATTGACAAGAGCGTCGGAGGGTGCGTCGCCGGAATCAACCCCGGTGTCTCGCACTTCCTTGCAGGTTGCGGCGGGAGCAAGAAGGCTGAGTCAACTGTTCAGGTTCTTCTCGGACTTACAAATTCTATCTGTTTACCCCCACACCGAAATCAGCGGTAACATTATTCTATGTTGAAAAAAATTTGTTGAAAATCAGAACAAAAAATATTTAAGAGTAATGTCAAATTGTGTTTGTATCTCAAAGAAAAATTATTGAAAAATATTAAACACTTCAGAACAATCTTTTAAGAGAAACATACATGTCATGCGAGAGAAATCATCAATAAACGTAACAAAATAATGATATTATTAAATTTGAAAAAACCAATAGGTCCCCAAATATCAGAATGCTCTAAATCAAATAAATGTTCACTACGTTTATTGATGCGTCCTGGTAGGAAACTCGATGATGTTTACCTAACTTATATGACTCACAAGATAACTGAAAATAAGACTCAACCAGAAATTAAGTGTTTGAGAGTAGTACAGGAGGGATGCCCCCCTTGCCAGTGCCACAATACAAGATCAATAGAAAAATTAAAAGCATAGACTGGAGAATTCAAGATGTATAACCAATGTTCATGACCAGTTTCATTCACCTTCTTCATCATAATATCCTTAAATACACAGTGAGAAGGAAAAAGTGTTACCAAACAGTTTAAATTCTTAAAATTTTAGGAACCAATAATAGGATATTAGAAAATGTAGGAACACATAAAGCATACGTAAGAGAAAGATCTGGAGAAATGGAGATATCACCCTTCCCCTCAACAGGGATAGGAGATTCATCAGCTACACGTGCATGATAATTGAAAAGAAAAGAAAAAGAAAAAAAACGGTAAAGGAGATATATGTTTATAAGCACTTGAATCAATAATCCAATGATGTGAAGAAACATGACAAGCAATATCTGGGTGAACAGAATTACCAGGAGGAGAGACAACATATTGCGGAATGCCTGATACTCTTCAGCAAAGAGGGTATATTGGGAGGAGGTTGGCACATCTGTAGGAGCAGCAGTGGAAGAAGATTCCACAGTGGATGACTGATGAGCAGCAGGTGGTCGACCAATGTGTTTCTAACAAGTCACATACTCATGAGATCAGCCCTGATAATAGATACAATACTTAGTGATGCGATGACTGTCACCACAGCCTCGACCACGATCACCACGACCTTGTGAAGAATAAGAACCACGACCCTTGGAAGATGAAGGAAATTTCTGCGAGTAATCAGAAAAACCACGACATTGCCAGAGAGGAGTGCAAATGGTGTTGGGGTTTTAACAAAAGTAGGAAGGGGTACTCGTTGTAGCTGAACATGAGAATCACGTAGAGAGGGACTGACATTGGTGGCAAGGATATGAGAGCAAACACCTTCAAGTTATAGACGAATCTTGCCCAAGGCAAGAACGACGAGAAGGGTCTCGCGTTGCTGCTGCTGGACAGCATAATCGGCAGAGTATGGCTGATAGAGCTTCCATTCTTCTAAGAACTGATTAAAACGGGGGAGATAAGAATGAATGTCGTCACCATGCTTGGTCTCAGTCACATTGCGAAAGATCTCATACATGCACTGCAGTTATTGGAGGAGGAGTACATGTGATGAAAGGCATCCTAAATCTCTTTTGCTGTGTCGAGGAAAGTGATGGAGCTGTAGACGTCCCGGTTCATGTAGTAGGTCATCATATTGACAATCAAGTTATCGTCGAAATCTCATACTTTGAATGTGGGATCTAAAATCAGAGGAGCTGGCTTAGTGAGGTGATGGTACATCTCACACCCTTCGAGAAAATGCATGACAGATCTGGACCATGTCACGAAGTTGTTGTGACCAGAGAGATTGTCGGTGGTCATGCGTTTGGCCTTCAATAGAGAAGGAGAATCGATTGCCGTTAGAGGAGAGAGAGTCGCCATTGGAGGAGGGTGTAGCACCCCGAATTCCTAACTTAGGAACTCATGACACACTCCAGGATCTTTCTTCAAATGAGTCACAACACAACAAAAATCACAGGAAATTAAAAAAATTTATTACATCAAATTGTTATTACAATGTCCAATGAATACAAGAATTACAATTAATTGTTACAACAAGAATGTACAATAAAATTTGGACAGTAACTTTCACTTGGATGCTTTCCCCTGCTAGAGCTTTTCCGCACTCCCGAGCTGGCAATCTTGCACTGATAACTGTGTGCACGTCAGTTGATTACAACTGACGAAAATGCTATATTCGGCTATCCTCTCTATGCTATAATATAACGATTCCAACCTCAAAAACCACAAATATTTGATGCAAAGAAAAAGGTGATGTCAAACAAGTGTCAGTGTATGCCATGGCCTAATCTAATGCACACTCTATGCAAACATGCTCCTAAAGCTAATGCACCCTTGGTTGAAAGATATGCATCCCATACTACACATCCCCCAACCAAACGACGTTCTTCAGTTTGATGGGGCTCGATCCCCCGCTATGCATCCAAGCCTTGTGCTCTCTCCTGTCTCTGATTCTGGTGATGGTGAGGCTGCAGTCTTCCGGCTTACTCCAGTCGCTGCTGTCATTACTGGTGTCCAATCCTCATGTTTTATCCACTATGCCCGGGATCCCAGTAGTAGGCTTACTCATTCACGAACTGTAACCATGGTATGTTGCTGTCACGCCCCGCTTCCCAAAAATATGGAATACGAGCACGTGACGAAGCCCAGTGGATGATTTTTACATCATCCATAAGCTGTAGGATCGACTCAGCATCATAACAAGAATATAACCAGATTTATATATAACCAAGCATGCATGAATAATTTATTAAGCAACAGAAAACAATTTAAACAAATAATAATATTCAAATAGTTCCCATGTCCGGATCAAGTGTAAACTCGAAAACAAGTCTTATACAGCAGAATAAATAAATACCTTAAGGATGGCAACTATTTAAACAGGTCCTTGCTCCAAGCAAAACCTAAAATGTCTGCTCGCCAATTCCAGCAGGTAGTTTATCCCAAAGTCTGCTTAATAAATATAAAAGGGAAAACAGGGAAAACAAGAGAGAATGCCCTTAGTGCAAGTTAGGGCCACAAATAGTGAAAGCAAGTACAAGTATGGGGAACAGAAACTGGAATCAAGAATGTAACAGAATTATAATAAGTAGTGGGAACAACCAGGAACTAGCTAGCAAGGGGGGACTTCCTAGTAAACAGGCTAGTTAATAACTGCTAATGGTAAAACATATGTCAGGTGAACCTGTAGGGGTAACTAACATCAAGTATCATGTTTCATGTGTCAGGTTTCACGTATCAAGTTACAGTGTCATGTTCAAGTTTCATGTATCAGATATCAGGTAACTAGGTAATCAGGTAACAGGATAATCAAGTAACAGGATAATCAGGTATCAGGATAATCATGTATCAGGTATTAAGTTCAAGTCTTGTGTGATTACTATCTAGGTAGCACGACATGCATCCATACTTTTACTACATGGTTGCTACAGTCAAAACAAATTTCGTTTAGACCTAGTAATGAAGTCTATAGGGCGGTGTACTCAGGTTTCAGGTATCAGGTATCAGGTATCAGGCAGGCACGGTTCATGAATACGAAATTAAATAACAGGTTCACGAAACGAGTTCGTGAATACTAACAGGTTCAAGGACCACACAGTGGTTCCATGAATACAACAGGTTCATGAGTCAAGTAACTGACTCCATGAATACATCACATGCAACAGGTTCATGAACCGAGTACTGGGAAACACGGGCCCCCTTCTGAGTACACTTACCTATATTGTCCACTACTATGGTCTTTCCCTTAAACCCCGGCTTGTTATATTTATTATTTTATCAAGCAAGCATACATGTGTGTGAAACAAGTCAAGAAATCAGGGTCACGTACATGGGATGAGCTTAGGGTAATTATATGGCATAATCGAGGGTCGACATGAATAAATTTCCCAGCTAAAATGTTCAGGCCGAATTTGGGTATTTGTATTTATGCATATGAAATAGTATTGAAATAATGTAAATTAATTCTAAGAAAAATTGGAGTTGTCCTATAGGGTGTCCAGCAACTACGTATAAAATTTCGTGTCAAACGCTCGCTGTCTACACAGCTAAATTAATTTGCAAAGTAAAGGTATGCAACAGTTTTGCAAATCTGCGTCTACTGACACAGCTGCAGTATAACTGCCATAACTCCTAGACCGTAACTCCGAATTAAAAATTTTTGGAGTCTAACGACATCTACACATCCAGATCTACAATTTCTATTCAGGGCTCGGGCCTAGATTCAAATGATAAGGGGGTCGAAACAGCGAAAGGAAATTCAGGACAGCAACTCGTAGAAATAATTTACTAGCGTAGGTTACATGGGAAAATGTCATTTGGCGTCTAAGTCATTATGTGGCATCAATACATGATAATGGAGGTCAAACAGCAAATAATAAATGTTTTTCAAGTTATAGGGTTGCAAGTTCGTCAAAAATTGAATGTGACATGTATCTACAAATTTAGGGCTCCTTAATTCATATGTCTATGGGTTCATGTGTTCAAGGGTAAAAGAGTCCAATAATTATAAATTAAATACAAGAAAATTTTGTGACTCTTAGAATTGTCAATTTGGAGGTTCAGTATTGATCTACAACGAATTTCAAGGAGGAGTCACAACCTAACTATTTGTAGTATTTCAAGGGTGCTTGTACTAGAACGATAAAATGTACAAGGATACTTGCCTTAGTTTGACGATGACTAGATCCACTTGTTGTAGAGAATTTGGGTAGAAAAATCCCGGAAGAAGTCCTCCAAAAGCACGTGTGAAGCACGTGCGAAGATCGACCGTAGATCGAGTTTTCCCCACACCAGATCCCGCCAGAACAGCGGACAGCAGTTCTCGATCTGGCATGGCAAAACATCAAACACCAAAATGCTCCAATCAGGTTGAGCCCTCGCACCGGATCTGGACGAACAGGGGACAACAAGCGCCGGATCTGCTGTGGCCAAACACGAAACAGCGATCTGATCTGGCCTCAATCGCACGGATCTTGATACGATCCGAGGGTCGAGATCGAATCCCGCCCCAAATCCTTCTTCTCCTTCGTTCTCTTCTTCGACGAACAGAGCGCGCGAGAGAGGGAAAGCGACGACGCTGGGTCTTCGACGTGGCGACGCGACGGTGACGACTGGTCGGGAAGCGACGCAGCGCGAGGTCGTCGGCGATGACGGGGCGGCGCGCGTCAATCTCATGGGCGGCTCTGTTTGGGTTCAAGGAACAGGGGAGCGATTGGAGGAGTAGGTTTGGGTGTTGGCGACGACGTTGGTGGTGAGGTATTGGGTGTGGCGAGGCGGCGAGGGGCCGACGAGGCGATGGGGCGGCGACAGGCGATGGGTTGCGAGGTTGGGTTCGAGAGTTTTGTTGATGGCGAATTGGGTTTCAAGTGTTGGGGACGATGAATGCGATGGATTCGAGGGTGGTGGTGATTGCGGGATTGACGAGGAGTGGCTAGGAGGTGGTCGGAGACGGTGCGATGGGTATATGGGTTTGGGTGGATGAAGACGATGGGTTTTCGGAGTTTAGGAAATGGCGGAGGAGGTGTTTCTGCGGTGGATGGCGAAGGCGATGAAGGGTGGTAGAAGGCGAAGGTGTCGCGGGGGCGAGGCGTAGGTCGTGGGTGACGAACGAGGAGGGAAATGGGTCGAAGAGGTGGGCGGAAGTGGGTTCGAAATCGAAGGAGAAAGAAGCGGAGGAAGGAGAGAGTGGTTAGCGGTAGTTTTGTTTGGGGCTGCATAGTAGATGGGGTTAGGGGTTAGGGTTATATAGATAGGGTTTCGGGTTATGGGTTACAGGGTATCCGTTTCAAATAGGATCCAACAGGAGAATTGGTCAAAATGTATCAAAATGAGGATTAAAGAGATAAATGAGAAGAAATGGTCGATTCTTCATGAAGAACGACACAAAGTGCACACAAATGAATTCGATAAAAGGACCAAAAATTGAGTCGATACAAAAATAATGATTTTTTTCGAACTGAAATAAAATACAGGATCTCAAATAGATGAAAGAGTACAATTGAGCAAAATACAGTATAAAAGTACAAATACGGGGAAACAGGAGTTACAGTTGCTATATCTACGTCTCCTCGGACCTCACCAAAAGCTGATATACGGACACCAGGGCTTCCCGCCGGAGGACTTAGAGTCTTTCCCGTAGAGTCTCGCTCACCGGGTCTTTCTCTAAACCTCCTGCCTGCATTGATCAACAAAGGACCTGACGGATATAAGATTTTCCCAACTCCGCTACACTCTTCCTTACATTAGAGCAGAACTTGCAGTCGAGACGACGTCAACACTCCAAAACTCCTCAAAGGTTGTTACGGACATAAAGGCATTCCTACCGAAACAACGGAGCCCCCACAGAGTCTCCCCGATTCCCCAGGGCAGCTCAGGGTCCCTGTTCGCATTAAACGAACCTAGGATTTGGCCAGGCGTGATGATGCCATGCGTCCCCCTGATAGGCGAACACCCTCGCTAGTGCCTGTCCTTACATTCAACAAAGACTCGATCTAGTCTTACCAAAATATCCATGCTACCCCACTCCAAGATTAAAGATCAGACTAATCACACGATTACTAAAAATTTTTTTATCAACCGATTACTAAAATCCATGACTCTAGCCAATCTCTATTTCTCTTTCATTTTCTTAATAGAAGTATGGACCTCTAGGCCAGCCTAGAACTATCTCATGTTACCCATTCTCTTAGTTAGGCAATCTATCCACCATTTCCAATCCCTAACTTGGTAATCAACTTAGCTTGCTATGAACAACTAGTTAAGTTCTACTTGTAGACTCTCTCTAGTTAGTTACCTTTATCAGTAATGGATCTTAACCCATCCCACAACATGACTCAACTAGACCTCAAGTCTAGACCAAGGGTTGGCCCGCCTCGACCTACACTTGGCATGAACCAACGACGAATCGACCCCGTCGATTGCCGCAACCGCCATCTACGCTTGGAGTTATCGTAACCTCGGCCCGACCAACAAGTAGCTCCCACTAAACTTAATGCTCCACGGTTCTCGACAAGTGGTAGATCCAAACACAACCATGGAATTCATCTATGCACGGCGAGTACGTCGGCACATGAGTCATCTCCTCCAACGCGTTCGATGCGACACGGGTCCTATTCTACCCATCTAGGTTTGTCCACAAGACTTAGTCCTAGAGTCTCAATACTCAACCGATGTATTCCAACAAGGTACACTACACTAGGAGTTAGTCCTAAACTATGAATACACAAAAAGGGGTTCTAAGAGCCCTAAAATAGACAATTTATAATTCCAAACAGCAAGCACACATTTGGCGTTTATGCCAAAACAGAGTCATTCCCGGTCCCGATTCTTTGAGAAATCGCGATCGGGCGCTCCCATGCTTCTACTCAAGGTAGACAGCAAGTTTAAGCACACTTTGGGCATGTATTTCATCCCAAAATGGTCAACAACACTACCCCATCATCCATACAATTTCTACTTCAAACAGTGAACAACATTGTCTATATTGGGGTCTATGAGCAACTATAAGCTACCCTTAGAAAGGAACCTTAGTTAATTTGAGTCCTAACTCATATCCACATTTACAACATGATTTGTGACCTCAAACAACAAATCTATGCTAACAAAGTACAAGTTCAAACTCATTTCAATGAACATGATGCAAAACAATGAGCTCTAAGATTCACTGTGTTTCTGTTGTCATTTGTAAAAATCATATAAAATCGTACACTTATCCAAATCATGATCTCTCGGTCAATACAAAAAGGTCTATGTGTCTACTATAACTTCCTAGTTTCAAGTTTCTTCAGGATAGTTTGTTTATAAGCTCTTATGGTCCCATCTTTAACAAGTATACAGAATCTCAGAACAGAATATCATATTAACGCAGTCATGAGATAAAATTATTTTAAAATAGTAAACAGTTTCGGAACTCTATGAAATTTTAGATTCTAGCTCCTGACACATGATGTGACGACAATTCCCAAAATCAGGTGATTCTACCAAGTAGATTTGTAATTATGTCTCTTTGAATAACATTAAAAACAGAGCAATAACAGCAACAGTTCTGTTTACTAAAATAACTAGCTAAGTTTGCATGATTTTATTAACATAACTACAGTGGTCCAAATCTCATGAAATTTGAGAAATAGGTCTTAGATACACTTAACATTGACATACTAAAATTTCAGATCACTCCCATAAGCATGCAGCAAGATACAAGTCATTCTTTTCACAACAGTAACAACAAAAACTGTTCCTTTTTATTCTGACCAGCATGCAAGTTTGCATTTTATTTAAATGGCAGAAAAAATCATAAAAATCTGGAAAAATTATGGAAGGTGTATGACACATAAATGATCATCATGTAAAAGTTTCAAGTCAATCCAAGCAGTAGTGTTCAAGTTATGAACTATGGACTGACAATAAAATTTCAGCTTTTTAACAGGATTTTCTGTTTTGGATTTCTTAACACAAAACGAGTTATTAAGGTTCATACTAGAGCATGCATGTCATTTTTCAGTCACTAAAATCACCATTTAACAAGAAAAATAAACAAAGAGGTTAGAATCACCCACCTTGATGAGTTTGATGGAAAAGAGAGATCCTACAAGCTTCTAGCTCCTTGATTAGCCTTCTTACACCTTGGTTCCTCCTCTTTGGCTTCTCTTCTTCTCCTTGGCTTCTCTCCTTCCAAATAAGTAGCAAGTCTCTCTTTCTCTCTTTCTTTTTCTCATTCTCTTAAGTGTGGAGGTTGTAGAAGATGGAAAATGAGAAGTAGAAGTATGTGGGATTTTACAACACAAAAGAGAGCCGGGAGAGGGGGGGGGGGGGGGGGGGGTGAGTGGCCAAATTTGGGGCATGGGAAAAGAGGGTGAATCTCCTCTTGTATTGGTGGAAGTGGGAGGTGGGGTGTAGGGGTGGTGAAAGACCCATCATGCCACAATTTTGAGTTCAAAAATTACCCTAACCCTAAATCTTTTTCCCTCCATTTTTTCCCTCCCAACTTGGCCGGCCTACACTTGGGCCTTCTCATTTTTTTTTCTTTCGTTTGTGTGTTGTTTTGTTTGTCACATTGGGCCTGTCAAGCCCAACACAAACACACACACACACACACACACACACACACACACACACACACACACACACATATATATGCATGATTTGAGGTATTAGCAAGGAAAAATAATTCTTTTAATCAAAAAATAAATAACTTTATAACTAGTAAAATCTAGTTTGTTGATAAAACGTATTCATCTCAATTAGGTTCGTTACAGAGGGGAGGTCACCATTGTATTAGTGGAGGTTGCCAAATGAGCATATATAGATTAGATCTGAAGGAGAAAATGGGTGAGAATGAGAGTTGGTGATTGGAGAGTTTATAAAAAACTAGCACGCATTACAGAACCTCGGGCATGACGAGGCCTTTTTTTGTTTTTGGATCTGGATCTTACCCGATCAGTTGTCGGCGGTGGCGGGCAGCATCAACGATGGCAGAAATGGATAGGGCAATATTGGGCGTGGGCATCGGGAGGGGATATGAGGGTGTCGACAGTGGAGGCAGGGAGGGTGGCTGTGTATGTATGGGGTCGGGTGAAGGTGACGAGGTTGGTGATGTTGATGGCTGGTTGGGAGGGGAGGAGCAGAAGGCGAGGGGAGGGGAGGAGCAGGAGGCGGCTACGGGAGGTTGGGATGGGAGGGTTGCCGGAGGGAGGTGGGCTCTGGAGGAGAGGATTAGGGTTAGGTTTTGGGTTTGGAAGAAGAAGAAGAAGAAGAAGAAGAAGAAGAAGAAGAAGAGACAAGCATGTTGTTGTTTTTTGAAGAGATAGAGAGAGAAAGAAAACCCTAACTTTTTCGTGAGAATTCTTTGTATATACTTTACAAGCTTTGATACCATGTTGATTTATAGTATAGAGACGGAAAAAACACTTTATTGGTTACTGATAACTGAATACACTGCCTCCTATATATAGGAGAGTACAAAGAGTAATCAAAATCTAATTCCGATGTGGGACTAAACTAAGACTACTTTAACACTCTCCCTCAAGCTGATGCGTAGATATTGTCAAAGCCATGATAACTAGAAAGTAAGAGGACACAAGAAAGACAAGGAGATTATTATTGATGTTGTTTGTTGCATTGACAATGGTTTAAACAAAGTACCTCTTTGGATTATTGGTAAGTATGCTAATCTTAGATGCTTTAAACATGAAAACTTGAGCAATCGAAGTTGTCATTATCGAGTAAACAAGAAAGTATGGATGACTGGTTTACTTTTTCAAGAATTTTTTTGTTGGTTTGACAAAATAATGAATGGTAGAGAGGTTCTCCTTATCGTGAACAATTGCCCTGTCCATCCAAAGGTTATTGAAGACTTGAGGAATGTTGAACTATTTTTCTTGCTTGCTAATACCACACAAAAAAATTCAACCATGAGATGCTAGGATCATTCGAGCATTGAAAGCTCATTATTGACGTCGGTTTTATGCTAGCATCTTGGAGGGCTCTGAGGCGGGAGCAACAAATCCCCCAAAAAATAACATTTTAAATGCTATCAACTTTATTAATGTGGCTTGGACCATTGATGTCTATACAACAACCATTGCAAATTATTTTCCAGCATTGTAAGATCCGCCATTTGAAGGCATGCCTTCTCAAACATAAGGTGGTGAAGATGAAGGCATCCAAGAATTATCTCAAGTAATTTCTAGTCTAAATTATAGAAGGCCGATGGATGTGAAATTTCTTTTGAATTATTCAAGTGAAAATGATGCACTAATGGAAAAGCGTACTGTTGAAGAGATTATTCATGGGGTAATGGATACACCTAATGACGATGATTATGATCCTGATGATAGTTGTGTTTTACCAGTTGTTTCTCCAAAAGAGGCATTTCAAGCAGTAGTGACCTTAAATCACTTTTTGTTACAGAGTGAAAAATTTATACCAAATGTGATATATGCACTCCAAAAGATCAATGATTAAATTAAGTTCGATTTAAGAAAACCGAAATAACAAACAAATATAGATCCATATTTTGAGAAAGAGAATAATTAAGAAAAGAAGTTGGCAAGTTTTTCCTTTATCAAGAAGAAGTTGTGAAGAAGAGAATAAAAAGAATTTATAACATGTCTTATAAATTTTTATATGTCATTTTAATCAGTTATTAATTTATATATTTAATAGAACTATAGAAGTTCACAAAAGAAAATATTATGCATTTAGCGAGAATATTAATTTAGTACATTGACCCAAGTCGGCACCGGAAAATTTTATTATTTAAGCATGATTATCAATTTATCAAAGTTTTACTGTAAATAGTTCTTCAACTTAATTTTGCAAGTGGAGAGGATCAATCCCCTAACTCCTCCCTATATGACAATCTTTACAGGATATTAGTATTATTAAAACATTTGTCTAGAAAACTACATTCACCTAATTAATACAAAAATTTTACTGTAAATAGTTCTTCAACTTAATTTTGCAAGTGGAGAGGATCAATCCCCTAACTCCTCCCTATATGACAATCTTTACAGGATATTAGTATTATTAAAACATTTGTCTAGAAAACTACATTCACCTAATTAATACAAAAAAGGATCAAGACTAATTAAGTTTAAAGGGTACATTTGAATCAAAATAAAAAGGTGATAGCGGCATCACCATAGTCGGACTAGTATACAGGCAATAGCTGACTCATGTCTTTGTGGATTATACTGTTGCGTAGTTATTGAAGTCTGAATTTTTTATTGAAGAAAATTTCCTTTACTATGCATATTGTTTTTCTTGCAACATACTATTTTGTTTTAAATACAAATGCTTCTGATGATTTAAAGTCAAATGAGGGATTTATAGAAGTTTTCTTATTCCTGTGATCTTTTCAAGAGATGTGGTCCAAAACTTTTAGCATTCTTTGTACCTTTTCTCTGATATAATTTTGATTATTTTTTCCCTTTTTCAATATTTTTAACTACTTGCCTATCATCACCTTCTTTACATGCTGAAGATGCTGAAATCTGTAAGTGAGATCAGAATGCAAATTCCTATTGTGTCGTGTAATTCCATGATCCAATTAATCAATTGACGAAGTTATGAACATTTTATAAAGAATGATTAGTTTATTTACACTATAAATTTACATATTCATTACCTTATTATTCTAAATTGTTAACTCATGGAAAACAGTTTTGAACTTGGCTAATCAATTGATTTAGTGTGAGTTACTCAGTTTAGTCTACTCAAACACAAACACTAACACAAGTACACAACTGTTAGTTTCTTGAAGTTTTTGTTTCTTCTACTTCTTATGTTTTCTCCTTTTATTTAGAAATTAAAGGTGAGATAATTTCACCATGAAATCTCCTAGCATTTTATGTATACGGTTAAATAGGAAAAATCTATATTCTATATTGCTATATAATGTGCAAGCTGAAGAATATTTTTAACGATATCTGTCTACCATATTTACCCTTAAAAGGGAAAATTGTATTAGTAGAAGTATGTATACCATAAAAAGTAAATGGACATTTAGTAATTAAATCACACTAGTATTTAACACATGCGATGCACGTTTTAATCAATATATAGTTTTTAAAGTAATATAATATAGCACGTGTTAATAAATGCATATTTTTAAAAGTAATATAAAGAGTATAATGGGGGAGTTTGAGTTATACGTGTAATGCACGTAGATTGGTAGATTTACAAATGACACTAAGGCCTTCTCCCATTATAATATTAGATTAGAGATTAGAGATTTAATGTTGATATGGCTAAAAATAGAATTAAATCGGGACCGTTCAAATCGGGCACAAATCATAAAGCTCTCAGGGGTAAAACAATAATTTCACCTACAAACGGATCTGAAATGGGAACTGGGTCGTTCTTCAAAGCCCAATAGCCCATAAATGGATCTGTTCTATTGGGTATGGGTAGCAGCCCGCTACAAACCAGCCCAAGATATTTAAAGAGTAATTCAAATTCATGGTTATCTCTATGAAACGATTTAAACTCTACATCTTATCCAAAAATACCAGGAAGTAGAGATAAGTCCTTATCTCGAAACGGGTCCCTAAGGCGACTATAAATACCCCTCTCCCCCCACCGTAATAAGGTAATCAATCTTTTTCCACATAAAGCTCTTTCATAATCTTCCTGATTACTGATAAGAGCGTCAGAGCGTTCGTCACCGGGATCCATCTCGGTGTATCGAACTTTTTACAGGTCAACGACAGCGGCAAGAAACCAGTCAAAACGCCGGTGAAGGTCAACAGGTTTGCTTTATTGTTTCCAAAAGAATCCACAAATTCATCTGTTTGCTTCCACACCAAAATTAGCAGCAACAGATTGGCACCATCGGTGGGAAACAAAAAAGCAATCCAACCTTACTTCATCAGCGAAAGTAGTTTAAAACCATGCATCAAAAGAGAAGGGGAAGGTAGCGGTCTCCAGCCGAAGAGCCACTCCTCTTCCTCCTCCTCCTCCAGTCCAAGATGTTCTTCCTCAACAGCCTCCTCCTCAATAGGCCCTTTTAGGGTCTCGGGGGGCTGCCCAGGGGGGCTCTCGTCAGAGTCGTCCAAAGCAACAACCTCTTCATGACCATGTCTCAGTCCACAATCCTTCAGTTGACTCTATGGCTTCTCAAAGCCCTCCCGAGCAGGATCTCCGTCAAGTAATTGTTAACCGCTAGCAGGGGGGTGACCTCCGAACTCGCTTAAATGGATGGCGAGCCCTTGAGGGAGTCCATCAACCCGAGCACCCAGGGGTCTCGAGTGTCCGGACCCCCCGCAGACCGAGGACCAGAAGATCCCCTCCCCAGAGGAGGTGAAAAGAGTCCCCTCCACGTCATCAGTAGAGAAGTCATACTCTAGTAAGCCGAGCCACACCTAGGGATCGCCGAGCGCAAGAGTGGTACTTTCGTCTATTTCCAGCCTCCATCTTCTCATTCGAACAGTTTAAGGAGCTCTTCTTCACCCACTTCGTAGGCAGCCGCCGGGGCGAGAAAACAAGTACATCTTTGGTAACCCTCAACCAAAGAAAGGGTGAACGCCTAAGAGATTGCGTTCGTCGCTTCACCACCGAAGCCTGGTCTATTACCTCTCTCAACCAATCAGTAGCCTCAGCGGCATTCTGGCACAACGTCACTAACGCCGACCTCAAGCCATCCCTTACCAAGAAGCCTCCTCGGGACTTCTCAAAACTCCTGCTTAGGAGTGAGAAGTACATCCAAGCGGAAGAGGCTTTCAACCCCCCTCCCCCCACTCTTGAGGAATCAACTTCCGGGAACAAACAGAAAAATACAAGCGAAGAAGGGTCCCAGACGACAATGGCCAATGCCGCCCAGCTCCTCGTTTTGAAAAGTTCACCCCCCTCAATGCTAGTATATCAGCAGTTCTTATGGAGGTGGACAAGGAATGGCTACTCTGCGGTCCCCCTAGAATGAATACCCCTGGCAAAAAAAGAAACAGGGATAAGTGGTGCCGCTTTCATAGGGACCACGGCCACGACACGGTTGATTATCGGGCTCTTAAAGAGGAGATCGAAGACCTCATACAACGGGAACACCTGGCCAAGTTTGTCCGAAAAGACGGGGCCGATCTTCCACCCTAATGAGCCTACAAGCGAACAGGAGGCCCGCCGAGTTCCAAGATTCCGAACCTGGGGCCATCCTCCACCTTATCCATGGAGGTCCAATAGGGGGAGAACCAAACTCTTCCCAAGAGGTCTTCACCCTACCGTAGAAGTAGGACTTCAGTTTTCAATAAAGTCGATGCTTGTAACACGGTCAAAAAGCATGTAATAATGGCTCGCCCCGTTGAAGCGGCCACTTAGTTTGTTTTAATAAAACTTAGCTTTTTTCTATTGAAAATTATTGCATTTGCCTCATTTCTATCTCACCAAGTCACATTTACGACTCGTTAAATGGTGAGTTCAGAGTCCAGCTTGTCCTACAGCTGCTCCCACAACTTACTCAGCTCAAAAAACAGGTTTGGAGTCCATCACTTGGTTCGACGCCACTTTAGCCGCTTGTAAATAAACAAGTGCGGAGCAGCTCACCATTCGGAATTGCTCCTACAACTCGTTAACCCCCTCAAACAACACGTTCGGAGTCCAACACTTGGTTCGATGCTACTTTAGCTACTTGCGAACAAGCTTGTACAAAGTGGTTCACCATTCGGAATTGCTCCCACAACTGTTGAAACTCTCTTAACAACAAGTTCGTAGTCCAACACTTGGTTCGATGCTACTTTAGCTACTTGCGAACAAGCTTGTACAAAGTGGCTTACCATTCAAAATTGCTCCCACAACTGTTGATAACCTCATAACAACTGGTTCGAAGCTCACAATCATGGTTCGAAATTGCCCATACAGGTTGCAAGTGTGCGGTTTCGGGGCTCAAAATGAACATTCATACTACTCCCACTACTGGTTAAATTTTTCAACAAGCAAGTTCGGAGCTCAACTCTCCCCTAGAGTTACTCCTCAAACTTGTCTTCTAAACGACTCTCTCCCAGAGCCTAGTGATGCTCTTCACTCCGCTCACCTCTTGAGCGGCCTTCTTCTCAGCAAGTTCGGAGCTCAACTCTCTCCTAGAGCTGCTCCTCAAACTTGTCTCCCGAATGGCTCTCTCCTAGAGCCTGGTGAAGCTCTTCGCTCCGCTCGCCTCCAGAGAGGACCTCTTCTTAATGAGTTCGGAACACAACTCTCTCCCAGAGTTGCTCCTCAAACTCGCATCCCAAACGGCTCTCTCCTAGTGCCCAGTAAAGCTTTTCGCTCCGCTCGCCTCCTGGGTGGACCTCTTCTCAACGAGTTCGGTGCACAACTCTCCCATAGAGTTGCTCCTGAAACTTGTCTTCCAAACGGCTCTCTCCTAGAGCCTGGTGAAGCTCTTCCCTCCACTCGCCTCCAGAGCAGACCTCTTCTCAACGAGTTCGGTGGACAGCTCTCCCATAGAGTTGCTCCTCAAACTTGTCTCCCAAACGGCTCTCTCCTAGAGCTTGGCGAAGCTCTTCGCTCCGCTCGCCTCCAGAGTGGACCTCTTCTCAAAAAGTATGGAGCTCAACTCTTCCCTAGAGTTCTCCTCAAACTTGACTCCCGAACGGCTCTCTCTTAGAGTTTGACTACGCTCCTCCTCCCGCTCACCTTCTGAGTAGCCTTCTTCCAAGAGAGTTCGGAGCCTAACTCGTCTAGAGATGCTCCCTAAAACTCGCTTCCAAGAGTGGATCCCCCCTTAGAGTCATACAAAGCACTTCTCAACTTTATGAAGGCGAAGATGTTGCGGGACTATTTTGACCATGAAGAAGGATAATTATTCAACCGACTTCTGAACAAAACTTGTAGATCTTCGATTTAGCTTTGAAACAAGGGGTCACACGCCCCAATCCGACCTACGTAGCATCGGAAACACAATACAGCTACGTCGAAGCCTTCTGGCCCTCGGCAGCTCTCGCCGAGCGTTCTTGCCACCGACGTCCAAATGCGAGAAAATGCATTGAATGGTCAATGATCAACGGTCAACGCACCACGTGTCACTTACCTGGACTTCGGCAACGAGTGCCGAGCGCTCTTTCCACCGACTCTGAAATGAGAGAAAAACTCTGCCTCAAGATCTGCACCCAAATCAAGATCAACAGTTGCGATTAAAGCAAAAAAGAAAGAATCAACAGTCAACGTTGACCAAGTCAGTGGTCAACCATTGACTGCCACGTGTCAAGCCGCCGAGGCCTCTCTTGGTTCGAAAACACAATCCGAGAACTCTTGTCACCGGAGCTCAAATATGGCGAAAAATTCAGTCTCAAAATTCGCGTTCGATCACAATCAATGGCTCAGATTCGCACAACAACAAAAAAAAGAAGGGGGGGGGGGTGTTTGCTAAAGGGTTAACGGGTCGGGTTCTGACCCGTTAGAGGCCCAAACCCGCGACCCCTACCCTCTTTCTCCTTCACAATTTCCTGCCAAAAACTCCATCGTCAACCTCAAGCCATCTTCAACCTCAGACCTCGCCATCTTCCTAACCCAACATCTCCGCCGACCTTCTCCATCACCTAGCTCGCCATCGCCGAGCTCCAACGGCGAGCTCACCTCCGCTGCGAGCTCCAACAAGGAGCTCCGTCACCGCTTCAAGACGCAGAGCTCCGCCAAGCTCTCCTTCGCCATCGCAGAGCTCTGTCGAGTTCTCTGCCCTAAAGCTTTGAGCCCCTCCTCAACCATCTCCTTCACCAACTTTGCCGAACTCTCTCACCGAAGCTCGGAGCCCCATCGAACCCAAAGCACCTCTCGAGCTCCTCTCCTCCTCTCCTCCGTCGCCGACCTCAGCTCTTCACTGTCGAGCCATCGAGCTCCAACACAGAGCTCGAGTTCTCCTCCTCCGCAAGCACCTCTACTAGCGTCGAGCTCCCCATTCCGAATTCCAATCTGACGTCGTCACCCTCGTCGAGCTCGAGACCAACTCCGTCGAGCACTTTGCGTCGAGCTCCAACAAAGAGCTCCACCTCCAATGAGTTGCCGAGCTCCATTCCGCCGAAGCTCTTAGCTCCTCGCCTAGCTCGTCGTTGACCTCCACTATCGAGTGTCGATGAGCCTCGCCAGGCCTTTGTCGGGCTCCTCTCCTCGCCACCCGCGAGTGGCCACCCTCCTCTTCGAGCTCCCCGCTCGCCTCGCGCTCGAAGAAGTCGAAGGGCGGACTCGACGTCGAAGGAGAGAGAAGGCATCGAAGATGGAGGAAGAAGGAAGAAGGAAGAGAGCGGGAGAGAGATTTTTTTATATATAATTAAAACAGGGGTCGGCATTGACTTGGTCAACGCGTGCCGACGACTCGTGCCACAGACGTCGAAATGGGAAAAAAATTGTCTCCTCACAATGCGCGCTCTCTTGATCGTGATCAATGCACAGTATTGCGCCACGTCATCAGGTATTTATTTATTTATTTATTAATTTGATTTAATTATTTAAAAAATCTGAATAATTAATTAAAATCGAAAAAAGTTATTTAAAAATTCTAAAAAAAATTATTAATTCGGAAAATAATTTTAAATTCTGAAAATAATAATTATTAAATTAGAATAATTAGTTAAAATTTTCGATAATTAATTATTTAAATTCAGAAGTGAATGAAAAAATCGAAAAAATGATTAAAAATTGGAAAAAATTCAGAAAAATCTGGAAAAATCACAAAAAATCCAGAAAAGTCTGAGAATAATTTTTGGCACTTTACAAGCTCAGATTGACACCGTTACACCTCGAGCAAGATCCAAACTCCCTTAAGAACTCCGATAAAATTTTGTACACCATTAGAATAACAAAACTACTCCTCAAAGGCTGTTAAACTCGGTCTTCGGGAGTGGGGGGCTCGTGATATGGCTAAAAATAGGATTAAATTGGAACCATTCAAATTGGGCACAAATCTTAAAGCTCTCAGGGGTAAAACGGTAATTTCACCTACAAACGGGTCTGAAATGGAAACTGGGTCTTTCTTCGAAGCCCAATAGCCCATTAACGGATCTGTCCTATTGGGTATGGCTAGTATCCCGCTACAAACCAGCCCAGGATATTTAAAGTGTAACTCAAATTCATGGTTATCTCTATGAAACGATTTAAACTCTACATTTTATCGAAAAACACAGGAAAGTTGAGATAAATCCTTATCTCGAAACGGGTCTCTAAGGCGACTATAAATACCTCTCCCCCCCACCGTAACAAGGTAATCAATCTTTTTCAACATAAAGCTCTTTCATAATCTTCCTGATTATTGACAAGAGCGTCGGAGGGTTCGTCGCCGGGATCCATCCCGGTATATCGAACTTTTTGCAGGTCAACGGCAGTGGCAAGAAACCAGTCAAAACGCCGCTGAAGGTCAACATGTTTGCTTTATTGTTTTCAAAAGAATCCACAAATTCATCTGTTTGCTTCCATACTAAAATTAGCAGCAACAAATGTAAATTTAACATCTATCTTTTTTCTCCATGATAGAGAGGTGATGCTCGTGTCTCCCAAATGTCCATATTCCCTTTTTATTTTCCCTCTTACGACATATATTCTGTGACTGATCTTTTGATATTTTGAACAATATGTATGCATATTGAAATTTATCCTAAAGTGAAATTGTTTGTCTAGTTTAGTACTAATGGTATTTTCTAATAATTCCATCTTGATATCCCAACATTTAAGAAAAGTTTATTTAATCCCTTTCTTCATAAGAGGACTCAGCAGAGGACCCAGCAAAGCTGATAGAACTATTTTGAACTTCTTTTAAGGGTAAAAAACACACTGGAGACCAAGACATAATACATAGATGTTATATGAATGTGAAAGGAGAATCTATAGCATTGCTCTGGTCGCCAACTGTCGGTCCCTTTGCTTTCAAGGGGTCATCTCAAAGTAGTGCAACTAAATATTCTATTGATTTCAGTTGTAATTAATTTGTGTCACTACATATATAACCCATTCCAGTAATTAGATTCCAGACTTTTGGAGTTGAGTCAAGTATATATGGGTATCACTGTCGTCTTTCTTTTGTTAAGTCTTCCATTGTTTGTTTCTTCGGTTTTCTACCTAAGTCAATATCGTATTAATCTAGGAACTATATATGGCTTTTCCTTGTATTGTTTGTTTGTTTGTTTGTTCGCTTCAATTCCCAACCCCTACCCAGATCAATATTTTATTAAATCAAGGAAACTCTGGCACGAAATACAAAGCAAACGTGTCTGTGAAATGATAATAGTGTTTGCTGTCTTGGTTATATGTTTTGTTAAATTCTTTTTAATAAAATGCGGGGATATTTAATCCACCGTTTAACGATAAATAAAAAAAGGAGTGTTCGCCGTCGTGGAAGCTGAAGGTATGTTTGGCTGTGTGGTACTTGCATGTCCGAAACTTCACTTGCAAGCAATACATATTGTTGCCAAGTGCTCAACCTTTTCTGGAAATCCAATCAACTTCATAATGATGATATGTTATTTAATCCGAGAGATGTGACAATTTATATATTTACTAGTCATTCTAAACTACATAAATATGTATTATTTATGTGATCTACCAGTTTTGAAATATGTCATATGGTTCATTTACATAATCATAAACATTTAAGTAAAATTAAATTTCTCCTAAGATGTGTTCTGTTATATCTTTCCTATCTCACTACTCATAAGATATCTACTTTTACCTGTTGTTGTAGTTATTTTTAGCATGCAGTTTATACCATTGTTTCCATGAGGTCATGATCGGTGCAAAGTTGATCAGAAAGAGACGAGGCAATTGAAAACTGTTACTCGCTTTGCAATTACTTTTTGTTTTTTGTTTTTTTTGTATAATGTATAAACGAGTACTTAGAATCTATTTATGTATTTGATCTCCTAATTTCACTAGATTCAATTATGCTCGTCAAGGATGCTATGAACTTGTATTACTTTCCACAACAAGTTCAAGTTGCTTTCAAATGGTTCTCTTAAATGCGTAACAGACTTCCAAAGCAACTTTAGTAATTTTGTGTTGCCGCTTTTTTCGGTGTGGGAGCAAACAGATAGTGAGTTAATAATGAATGAAAACTACTAAAAGTCAAACCTGTGCATTGGCAGTTAAAAGACGTTAGAGCTCCTGAGATTGAATCTGGATCGTTGATTGACCTCCTGAGATCTGAAATCGACTGTTGATGATGCGGCCGATGGACCTGCAAAACGTCTGAAACACCGGGGGGTGGCCCTTGGCGACAGACCCCCGACGCTCAAGTCAGAACCAGAAAGAGAGAGAGAGAGAGAAAACTGGTGAATTGTTCATTACCTGGAGACTGAAGAGGGGGAGGAGTATTTATAGGCCTGAGAGACATTCTAGAAGTCGAATTGTGACCGTCGGATCTTTCATGTCTCTCCCCCTGATGAGATAAGATATCTCTGTGAGAGGATAAGAGATGAGACTGCTAGCCATCATGGGCTGGGTGTCTCTCTTAGTGGATCTAGTCTGTCACTTTTTATGGGCTTGAGAGAAGCCCATATCTTGGAGTGGGCCCAGACCTTTAAAATAGGCCTGTGATGGCTAATCTGCCTATAGATGCTTTGAGATGCGTGTAGGGATCGTACGACTCTGATCTGCTGCGATTTTTACCATCATCATAAGCCCCCCACTCCCGGAAGGCGATTTTCATGGCTTTCGGGAAGTAGTACGTCTTATTTTTAGAATATGGCGAATAATCTTAGCAATCGGAGTATTTGGAGATACCTGGAACTGATCTGTGGCTTCTGAAGGAAGTGAATATTTTCCTGGATTTTTCCATATTTTTCGGGTTTTTTCCGAATTTTCTGAAATTTTTTCGGAATTTTTCCATAGTTCTTCGGATTTCTCGAATTTTATGGAATTTTCTACAATCTCAAAATCACTCTTTCGAATTTTATAATTAATAAATTCAATTTTAATTATTTTTTCTTAATTTTTAATTATTTTTTCTAATTTAAATAATTATTTTTGAATTTTTAATTATTTTTTGAATTAAAAATGAAATTTTAATTGATTTTTTGGATATATCAAATCCGACGCGAATCTTGAAGTGATCAGGCTCGTCGATCAGAGCTGCGCTGATCTTGGCACAATCTGAGGCATCATTCATATGTGACTCGCGCGCTGAGGAAAATCAGACGGTGGAGAGGGGTTTGATCACGGGCAAAAATATCTGAAGCGTTGATCATGGCCCAGTGTTTATTTCTTGGAGATCAGACGGCGTGCAGTCGTCTTCTCCTACCCTCTAGCTCGGCCGACGAAATTGCCGAGCTACTTTCTTCTTTTTCGACGCATAGCTCGGCGGAGGCTTGATTGCGGAGCTATGGGGTGATTTTTGGCCGAGCTACAGCGGTCGATCGTCTTGGTCAATCGTGAATTCGCCAAGGTGGAGCTAAGGCGTGCTTTTCGCCGAACTATGGGGACTTCGAATTCTCGCCGAGCTATGGGACACTCGCCGAGCTATGATAGCTCGTTTCGCCGAGCTATGGACGCTGTGAACTCGCCGAGCTATGGAAATAATCGCCTTGCCGAGCTATCGAACTTGAACTTCGTCGCCGAGCTATGGAAACTCGCCGAGCCATGGGTTCCTTGCTCTCGCCGAGCTATGGCCATGGAGCTCTCGCTGAGCTATGGTAGCTCGTTTTTGCCGAGCTACGGTGCTTAAGTTCTCGCCGAGCTATCACCGATTCGCCGAGCTACCACTGATTCGCCGAGCTACGGGAGCTCGTTCTTGCCGAGCTACGGGGGTCTCGCCGAGCTATGAAGCTTGAGCTTTTGCCCAGCTACAGTTTTGCCAAGCTACAGGGGTCTCGCCGAGCTATGGATTCGTCTCGCCGAGCTACAGAGTTAGAGAAATTTTTGGGTTTTTTGGAGATGGTCGAGCTCTGCTTTCGGCGCCATGTTCGTCGAAGTGGGAGCTCGTGACCCCGGTGTGGTGGAGCTCAACGTCGGAGGCTTTGGAGGAGGTAAGAGCATCGAGGTCGGTGTTGCGAAGGAGGAGGAGAGCTCTCTGTCGAGCCCTGTTCCTGGGTTTTTCAAAGCTGAGATTTTGGCAGGAATGATTTGGAGAAGAAGGAGATGTATAGGGTGAAAGAGTGGAATGGGTTTCGAGTTCGTGGGTTCAAACCCGACCCGTTAGTACTCCTTTAACACTTATTTGATTTTGTTTGTGGGTTTGGGTAGCGAATTCGACCCGTTTGCACCCTTTTACTATTCTTTTGCTGATTTTTAAAGTATTTTGGAGTTATTTTGAGCTTGGGTTTTGCATATAAATTTTTATATATGTATATATGGTCGTGTATATGCAACAACTTGTATATATTTATATATAATTACTTATATGTGTATAACCCAGCTTTTTACTCCATCACTGTCGATTGGTGGATCTTGTATGTATATAAATAGCTGTATAGGGAGAGCTATTGCAGACTTGCTGTTTGATCCCAATAAGTTGTTGTGGCATATCTGGAACATGGTTAAACGTTTGAGCTTATCGTTTGCGCTCGACAAGTGTGTAGAGAACTCTGAGACGGAGTTAAATGTTGAGCTTGCCGTTTGATCCCAGCAAGTTTGGAGTGAACTCTGAGATAGAGTCAATGTGGAAACTGCCATTTGGTCCCGGCGGGTTTGGAGATGACTCTGAGATAGAGTTAAACGTTCAAGCTTGTTGTTTGCGCATGGCAAGTTTAGAGGGACAACACTTTGACTGAGTTGACGTAGAGCGTGCTGTTTGTTCCCAGCAAGTTTGAAGAGAACTCATTGGCAGAATTGAGTGCTGAACTTGCTGTTTGCGCCCATCAAGCGTGTAAAGGACTCTATGATGGAGTTGGCCGTTGCACCTACTGTTTGTAGCCAACAAGCATGTAGAGACAACTCTTTGATTGAGTTGGTCTAGTATCTGCTGTTTGATCCCGGCGAGCTTGTAGATGACTCTGAGGTAAAGTTGAACGTTCAGGCTTGCCATTTGCACCCGACAAGCTTAGAGGGACATTGCACCTACTGTTTGTGCCCAGCAAGCGTGTAGGGTCAACTCGTTGATTGAGTTGGTTGTTGCACTTGCTGTTTGTGCCTAGCAAGTGTGTAGGGTCAACTCTGAGGCAGATTTGAATGTTCAAGCTCGCCGTTAGTGCCCGACGGGTTTGTAGGGGTAACTCGTGGTAAGCTGTGTATTGAACTTGTTGTTTGTTCCCAACAAGCTTCGAGAGAACTCAGTGGCAGATTAAGTGCTGAACTTGTTGTTTGCGTCCAGCAAGCGTGTAGAGAACTCTGCGACGGAGTGGAATGTTGCACCTGCTGTTTGCGGTAAGCAAGCGTGTAGAGACAACTCTTTGATTGAGTTGTTCTAAAAACTGTCATTTGATCCCGACGAGTTTAGGGAAGACTCTATGACAGAGTTGGATGTTGCACCTGCTGTTTGCACCCAGCAAGCGTGTAAGGACAACTCCTTGATCGAGTTGGTCTAGAAACTGTCGTTTGACTCCTGCGAGTTTAGAGACAACTCTGAGATAGAGCTGATGCAGAAACCGCCGTTTGATCCCGGCGAGTTTGTATGAGAGAGGCAGGAGATGCACTTGAGCTTGAGCTTGAACTTGTTTTTTGGCCCGACAAGTTGTTAGTGGTGCTTGGGTGAAGACCAAGTCGTTGGAGTCATCGTGGGGAGCTGATGAGCATAGAGTGGAATCATTGAACTCATTGTTTGGAGTCAACGAGTTATGGACGGATCCCAGGCAGAGTGTGGGGCACTAGACTCGTTGTTTGGGACAAACGAGTTGTTGATGGAGCTCAAGCGGCGAGCAGAGCATTGAACTCGTTGTTTGGGACCAACGAGTTATTGGTGGAGCTCAAGTGGCGAGCAGAGCGCTGAACTTGTTGTTTGGGATAAACGGGTCGTTGATGGAGCTCAAGGGGTGAGTAGAGCACTGAACTCGTTGTTTGGGACAAACGAGTTGTTGATGGATCTCATGCGGTGAGCAGAGCACTAAACTCGTTGTTTGTGACAAACGAGTTGTTGATGGAGCTCAGGTGGCGAGCAGAGCGTTGAACTCGTTGTTTGGGACAAACGAGTTGTTGATGGAGCTCACGCTGCGAGCAGAGTACTGGACTCGTTGTTTGTGACAAACGAGTTGTTGATGGAGCTCAGGCAGCGAGCAGAACGCTGAACTCGTTGTTTGGGAAAAACGAGTTGTTGATGGATCTCAGGCGGTGAGAAGAGCGCTGAACTCGTTGTTTGCGACAAACGAGTTGTTGATGGAGCTCACGCGGCGAGCAGAATATTGAACTCGTTGTTTGTGACAAACGAGTTGTTGATGGAGCTCAGACGGCGAGCAGAGCACTGAACTCGTTGTTTGGGACAAGCAGGTTGTTGATGGAGCTTATGTGGCGAGCAGAGTGCTGAACTCGTTGTTTGTGACAAACGAGTTGTTGATGGAGCTCAAGCGGCGAGCAGAGCACTGAACTCGTTGTTTGGAGCCAACGAGCTATTGATGGAGCTTGAGCGGCGAGCGGAGTGCTGAACTTATTGTTTGGGACCAACGAGTTGTTGATAGAGCTAAAGCGGTGAGCAGAGCGTTGAGCTCATTGTTTGGGACCAACGAGTTGTTGATGGAGCTCAAGCGGCGAGTAGAGCGCTGAACTCGTTGTTTGGAACTAACGAGTTATTGATGTAGTGTAACACCCCGTAGTTTTCAAAAAGGTATATAAAATATATATACATATATGTTGAATATATATAGTTGGCTGATGGTTTAATAGGCTGGTTTTGTAAAAAAGTATAATGAAATGTGATTTGAAGGGGGGCACCTTATTGAAACAGCATATATTTGCTGGTTGTATAGCCTGTTGACTTCGGTCAAAGGTTATGGCTGACGTGGCCATATGTGGGGGGCCAACCCGGAAGTAAAGAATCAGTTGCTTTCGGCTGTACACTGTATTGGGAAGGTAAGGTATGTGATTATTGTCCCATATCGGTAATATGCTATAATATAATAATATATAAATGTAATAGCCTATGATCAAGAGTCAGCAATCCGGTTAACCACCTTTTGAGAGGCAGCCTGTGGTGGGCAGTTGTACTACATAGTATCTAATTTGTCTTCTAAATTGTATAAATTGTCTGACCTAGGGGCATGGGCGTTACATGTAGCCTGAGAGAAAATCAAGGCATTGAACTCGTTGTCTGGGACCAACGAGTTGTAGACAGAGCTCATGCGGAGAGCAGAGCGTTGAACTCGTTGTTTGGGACCAACGGGTTGCTAATGGAGCTCAAGCGAAGAGTAGGACATCGAACCCGTTGTTTGGAGCTAACGAGCTATTTGGTGGAGCTTGGGCGAAGACCAAAGTGTTGAACTCGTTGTTTAGAGCCAACGAGCTATTTGGTGGAGCTTGAGCAAAGACCAAAGTGTTGAACTCGTTGTTTGGAGGCAATGAGCTATTTGATGGTGCTCAAGCGACGAGCAGAGCGCTGAACTTGTTGTTTGGGACCAACGAGTTGTTGATGTAGCCTGAGAGAAAATCAAGGCGTTGAACTTGTTGTCTGGGACCAAAGATTTGTAGACGGAGCTTATGCAGAAAGCAGAGCATTAGACTCATTGTTTGGGACCAACGAGTCGTTGATGGAGCTTAAGGGGTGAGCAGGGCGTTGAACTCGTTGTTTGGGACAAACGAGTTGTTGATGGAGCTCATGCAGCGAGCAGAGATCGTGGTGTTGGACCTGTTGCTCGATGTTGACGAGTGGTTGGCCAGAGGAACTCACGTGGCACGGTAGTGTCGAACTCATACTTAGAGCAGATGAGTTATGGGTATTCTGAATCTTCTTAGTGTGGAAGTGAAGTCACTTATGTTTATTCAGCGTTGAGATGACTCCATTCTTCTCTTTACTGACATGTGGTTGCATGCATCGAATGAGGTTCCCCGGGGCACTGAGCTTGTCCTCCTTCGTGATACGCTGTGCTTGACGGAGTTGGAACTCTCTCGTTTGCACGGCGCTTCAAGTGAGACGGAGTTGGAGCTTGCTCAAGTGAAGGTGGTCGGATAAATCTGGAGTTTGCTCATCTAAGGAAGGCTTGTTTTGAACATCATAATCAAGGGTTGAGATGGCCCTATGGAGCTGTTAGCTGGTAGGAGGCCGGCGAGGAGTTTTGTTTCTCTTAGGTATTGCATTTCTCCAGTGTGTATAGCTAGAAGAACATCTTTCATGACAGTTTGCTATACAGTGTTCACAGGACTTTTGGTAGCGATTCCTAGACATGAAATGTGGACTTATTGTAAATTTGCTGCTGTAATGAGACTTGTAGTTTGTGGAATGAGAAATCTTTTATATGCCAGTGTCTTGTCCCGTGATACATCGTCTTGGGGGTTGGCTGGTCGTATGAGCTGATCTTAGGAGAGTTAGATTTTGGACTAGCCATTTTGTATTTGCAGATGTCTGTAGTACTACTGGATCTGAACATATGAGTTGGTGATAGTTCTGTGACTTGCGGGATTCATTTCACATGCTTGATCCTTACTGTCATGGTTGAGGTGTCATCGACGGGTTCTCTGTCGCTAAATAACAGGGCATCAAGTCTGTTGCGTATAGCTCAGAGAGCTGTCGATGGTATATGACGGAGTGTAGCCTTGCTCCGTTGTGAACCCAGCTAGTTGTAGGGGCAACTCTGAAGGAGAGTTGTTTTCCAAACTTGCTGTATAGGGCCTCTGACAGATTGTGAGAGTCACATCGAATGGAGAGTTGAACCCCAAGTGTGGCTTTTTACAAGTGTTGTTAGGGTAACTTCGATCCATGATTTTGGACCTATTAATCTGTTGTTGAGGAAATTTAACTAGTTGCAGGAACAGATCGAATGGTGAGTTGAACTCTGAACGTGTGTCATTACAAGTTGTGAGAGTAACTCTGAACCATGAACATGGATTCCGAACTTGTTAGTTTAAGTATTAACAGGTTGCAGCAGCAGCTCAAATGGTAAAGCGCACTCTGAACTTGCTTCTTTGTAAATTGACAGGGTCTCTTTTGAACCATGAACTGGACTCTGAACCAGTCGTCGAGGCATTGACGGATTGCAAGAGCAGATCGAATAGCAAAGTGCACTGTGAATTTGCGTTATTGCAAATCGTTTAGAGTCCCTGTCAAGCCATGGGTATGGACTCCGAATCCGTCTTACGGGGAGACTCACAACTAGTGTTTGGTGCTGCTTAAGTGTTTAAGTGTGGCACTCAACTTGTTATTTCCGAGCCTCCAAGAAAGTTCAACTAGTTGCAAGAATAGATCAATTGGTGAATTGTGTTTTAAGCGTGCGAGGTTGCACACCGTAACTCCCGAGTTCTGGATTCCGAACTTGCGTTGTAGAAAGTTTGTAACGAGTGTTTAGCGCCACTTTGAATGTAAGTTAGGCGTGTAGATCATTGTTTGCTTTGATGAATTAACAAGTTGTGGGAGAATATTGATTGGCAAAGCGCACTCTGAACTTGATTCATTGTAGATTGCTGTAGTAACTTCGCACTACGGATGTGGGCTCCGAACCCGTCTCGTAGGAAGCTTTTAACGATTTTGGTACCGTTTTTATGTACAAGTTTGGCACTCAACTTGTTTTACTTCATAAGGTGTTCTACTTTCCAAGTCCCTGCTGATATTTCTATGCCCCCCGGGTCTTCAAGTTGATGAGCGGTCAGGCGAACAACTTGGTAGACCTTGCCTGGACTTGCCTGTTTTAGAGGGAGGCCCGCATTATTTTGCATGGTGAAAGAGAAATCTTTCAATGCACCAATGTGTTTTAGGCATGACTATTTGTCTTCGTTGAATAAATAGAGTGGCTTCGGACGAGGGATTTATGTTTATTACTGTATCATGATGAGAACTAGCTTGGACTTGGCAAGAGATGGCATGGTAGGTTTGGAAGTTCTTGGTAGAGTTGGTTATGGCAGAGGCTTCAAGCTCGTTTATAGTTTTGGAGTTATTGTGACTATTTTCTGGCGGTAGCTCTATGGCGTCGAGGGGGAGAATGGAACCCCGCATTGTAGCGGTGTAGCATGTTCGTGCCAGCACTTGGATTCCTACAGCTTGGCCTATGCCAGCTGTTGTTAGGAACTTTGTTTTCGTGTGAAATGCGAAGGCAATTGCATGGAATGCCGCCTGACTGGATGACCGAATATGGCATTGTATGCAGCTTTGACATCGATTACCATAGAGTCCAGTACTTCCTTTTGAATAACAGGGGATTTCCCTGCTTTTACGTCGAGTGCGACAATTCCCTCGACTTAGACAAGTGCATAAGAGAAGTCATGAAATGTATAACCAGCTGTCTTGAGGCGGTCTCGGAAGAGCTTGAGAGCCTCGAATGTGGCCATCAAGAGGTTGTTTACTGAGCTGCCATTTTCCACTGGGATGCGGCATACCTCATGATATAGCATGCAAAGGTTTATAACCAATGCATTACGATGAGGTGTTTGGACGCCTTCTAAGTCCTTTTGAGAGAAAGATGTCAGGACCCCAGTGTGTTTGGCAGGCAGACTGTTATCTATGGAGTTGACTTTACTGACGAAAGCTTTGCAGGAGGAGTTGGAATCTCCTCCCATCGGGTCTTCATGAATGGAGTGGAGGACGGTCATGTGTACAGAGTCTTGCGACTCACATGACCTCTGCTGACGCTTATTAGCCCTCTGGGACGGATGATTTTCGGTGTCATTGTGTTTCTGAACGAAGTTGGAGAGATACCCCCTGCGAACCAGGGCTTCCAGTTCTTCATTATGGGCTCGACAGTTGTAAGTAGTGTGTCCTTGATCTCTGTGAAATATGTACCACTTGTTTTTGTCTTTTCTTTTGCTAGATGTTGACATCGTGGGGGGAGGGCGGATTATTCCGTCCTTCTCCACGTCCACGAAGATGGCTGATACGCTTGCAATGAGAATGGTGAACTTGTCAAAGCATGGCGCTAGAGTTGGATGGCGTGAACTTGCGCCATTTTTTTGGAACTTCCTGAATTCTTCCTTGCTTATGTTCTTTCGTTTGTTCCCGATGAATCATTCTTGCCTTGAGGATAAAGAGCTTTCTTGACCCTGGTACACTTATCACTCCTTTTCAGGAGCGCAGTGAAACTTTTGGGTGGCTTTTTGGCGAGAGAGCCTTTCAGATCTTTGTTAGTGATGTTGTGGCGAAAGAGCTGCAGTTGCGACTGAAGTATTCAAGGCAGAAATTAACCTTGCTTCAGTTGTAACATGCTTGACGAAGTCTTGCGGCGAAATAGCTGCAGTTGCGACTGAAGTGTTCAAGGTGTAAATTGACCTTGCTTCAGTTGTAAAATGCTTGACGAAGTCCTTTAGCAGTTCTCCATCTTTTTGCTTCAGTTCGAGTAGGGAGACACTGGTATTTCCAGCTCTCTGACTAGTAATGAAGTGTGCAATGGAGAGTTCCTCGAGCTGATTGAAGGAAAACATGGATTCGGGTTTTAGACGTGAATACCATTCCCTAGCGGATCATTTCAATGTAGCGGAAAATGTCCGACACATGAGTGCATCGGTGGCGTTATAGAACATCATAAGTGTTTTAAGGTTCTCGACATGGTCTGTTGGGTCTGATTCCCCGTTGTAGGACTCGAACTGAGGAGCTTTGAAGTTCCTTATAACAGGTCCATGGAGGATAGTTCTGCTAAGGGGATGTTGATTTGGGCGGTAAGCCCTGTTGGACCAGTTTCTCTTAGTCTTCATTTGTTCTAGACGATCTTGTACTTCTTGGATGCGGCAAAGGATTTGGTCGTCCTCCTTTTGGGATCTAGTTGAAGCATTGTGGACTGAGATGCGGTCGTACTGAGGATGTTATTCAGGACGATTTTGTCAGGAGCCCCCCGGTGTCGCTCCGTTGAAAGGAGCGTGATTAGGCGATCGGGGTGACTGTTGAGGAGGAATCTGATCTTCCATGGGAGGAGCTTGTTGACGAAAAGTGGTAGTGCGACGGCTGGAGGCCGCCCCTTTACCTTTTAGCCTTTGTGGCATGGCGATAAGTCTTACTTGCGAAGTTTCCCACAGACGGTGCCAATCTGTTGCTGCTTTTTTCGGTGTGGGAGCAAACAGATAGTGAGTTAATAATGGATGGAAATAACTAAAAGTCAAACCTGTGCCTTGGCCGCTAACAGACGTTAGAACTCCTGAGATTGAATTTGGATCGTTGATTGACCTCCTGTGATCTGAAATCGACGGTTAGTGATGCGGCCGATGGACCTGCAAAATGTCTGAAACACCGGGGGGGTGTCCCTCGGCGACAGACCCTCCGACGTTCAAGTCAGAACCAGAAAGAGAAAGAGAGAGAGAGAGAGAGAGAGAGAGAGAGAGAGAACTGTTGAATTGTTAATTCATTACCTGGAGATTGAAGAGAGGGAGGAGTATTTATAGGCCTGAGAGACATTCTAGAAGCCGAATCGTGACCGTTAAATCTTCCATGTCTCTCCCCCTGAAGTGATAAGATATCACTGTGAGAGGATAAGAGATGTGACTCCTAGCCATCATGGGCTGGGTGTCTCTCTTAGTGGGCCTAGTCTGTCACTTTTTATGGGCTTGAGAGAAGCCAATGTCTTGGAGTGGGCCCAGGCTTTTAAAATAGGCCTGTGATGGCTAATCTGCATGTAGATGCTTTGAGATGCGTGCAGGAATCGTACGGCTCTGATCTACTGCGATTTTTACCATCATCATTTTGTATGGATATAAACCCATTAATATTCTAGTGTAGATGCTATGGCCTATGAGTCCAAGTTAGATCCTGCATTGCACTTTATAACCTTCTTTATTCATTCTTTCTTTGTTTTAACATGAACTATATTAACCTGTTATGTACGGTTGATAATATATTGTAATGGCAGTATGGAAATGACGATGGTGTTTATGTCATCATGAGTTGGATCCGACGTCCTTTGAGGTCTTCTCTGAATCTCTAATAATCTCTAATATTATAATGAAAGAGTTGGAGTTCTCGTTTGTAATTAAACATACCAACTTACGTGTATTACGCGTACATAACTAATATAAAGAAGGTCTCAGGTTCGAGGCCAGACAAATATAGAGTTTTTACTTTTTTAAAATATATTTATTAAGACGTGCATCGCACGTGTAAATTATTATTGGATGGTCCGGACCACATCTACACCGCCCATTAGTAAATTGTGTACAAGTTACCATAGAGATCGCATCCTGGTGCATTGATAAACAGATGAATCATGTTAGATGTCCAAGGTTTCTGAGCCCAGGTGCAGGGATTATATAGATATTAGCAGTAGTTGCATGTACGCATATATACATATTGTCCACATACACTTAGGAATCTACGTGCTGATACAATAATAATGTTAAAGAGAATGCATCCAATTATGGTTAATAATAATTGTATATCGTTATCATGTTAATTTATTTACTGATAAGTTGCATCCACGTACATTGTATTTAAGAAGCTTGGTGGCTAACTAAGTCTTCACACAATTTCATTGCTCATCGCTTTTCTACTCCTCTTCGTTAAGAATCTTAGGTTGTGCTTAATTTACTTCATATACTTACCAAGTTATTTCTCTTGTAGTCAATATATATAGATCTGATTATTTTCTAATTCATGCATGCGTGTAATTTCAGGTACAAGAAATGGAGCCACAGCAGCAACCGGAGGCCGGTCAGGTCTTGGAGGTGATCAATGAGCAGGTTGGAGGAGATGATAATGTCCCGCCACCTGAACCTGAAGTGCCAATGGTATTTTATTTGCTTACCAAAAATTCTTGCTCTCTTGGGGGTGTCGTTCATTTGAGGAAAGGTTGCAGGCTAGGAAACGTGGACAGACATACACCTCGGACACATTAAAAGTTCTGAAATACAACAATAAAATAGGCAGTCATGTTAGATATATGTATCGGACTTGTGTCTTACATGACACCACCGTCGTATAGGAGTATTGTCCATGTTTTATAGGTTGCAGGGTTAAGGTAGAGTCAATTCCTTCATGACACAGTTCATTGGAAAATGAACGGATTGCTGGTTAAACAAGATATAATTTCAACGGGTTAAGGGAGATAGTCGTTTCTGTTTATGTTTACGGCCAAGCACTACTACTACTAATACTGTCACCATCCCCATTGCCATTATTTCCACCAACGCATTGAAGCAATTATATATATATATATATATGACACATCTAATTTAGGTGAATATGATTGGGATATTTACTCCATGGTAATAATATGTTAGGTTTAATTGAATGTAGCATGGTATACCAATTACAGTAATGGTGAATTTCTTCCTTATCTAGAAATTACATTCCTTGAATTTGTGAGAAAAGAAAAAACAAGTGACCAAATTCTTCAAGAATTAAAACTACCCACTTCTCCACTCTGATAATACTGATATATATATACAGGTAGATCCGCACTCACCATTACACCCCCGGTTCGGCGGCCAAAGACCACTCCTAGCTGCCCAGAGGGCAACCAGCAATTCCATGCTCGCCACCGCAGTGCAGACCACCGTGGCCATCATTAGCGCCTTAATAACAACAGAGGTGGGAGAAAAATTGCTTACGACATCTACTGCCACACCATCTCACTATTACATGACCACTCCCCTTGAGATGTTTGCCTTCTCCATGGCTGCCTATGTTATCTTGGCCCTCGTCTTTAGGGTCTTTGATTTGCATGAGAGCTCTTTGGTGTTCCTGGAGGACTGCTCTGCTTTTCTCATGGCCATGATGGTTGCCTCATTGGTGGGGATTTTTGTGCATAATCGGTTCCCATGGGTCATGCATGTCCCCTTCGTATTCCTAGTGCTCGGTATGGTTCGAGGCTTTAGGGCTGCATTGGCCTGAAACTGATGAGTTAGCTAGCTAGCTAGCTAGCTAGCTATCTTACTGAGTATGTTTGCCTATATATATGATTAAAATGTTGAGTAAATATTCAATGTGGATTTGTTTATCGACCATGCAACTTTTTTTCTTTTCTTTCCCTTGAATGAATTGTAAGTTTCCTTGCAAGCATCTTCCTTCCCTATTGAGAAATATATAAGGGGGATAACCTGAAAGCTCGATCTGTTCCTGCCTTGGTAACCCTAATCTGATTAATTCTTGGTTCTCTTATTTTGGTCATAGGGAAAAAAATTCCGAACTTAACATTTTCATTTGTTGAACTATCTTGACTTAATTTATGTATTCATATCTACTCAAAACACTAACAAGTAACAATTAGGGGCATTTCTCATACAATCAACTGTTGTTGAAGTTGTTTATCCTTTCTCCCCCTTCTATTGTTTGAGTATTTTCTAGAAGGGGGGGAATTTCAGGTGAAGATGGTTTCAAAGGGGTGATACATTCGAGCCTTGCTCGGTTGCTCCGCACAGTTGTAATCCCATTTCATGCATGTATGTATTACGTATACATACTCTGTTAAGACTTTCTTCAAATTTAACTAGCTTCTATTCTGTTTCATTATTTTTTCTTTAATAGTCAATTCCTCTTACATTAATTTTGTTGTTCAGATTTTAACAGTTTAAATTCGGTTGTTTGGTTGCTTCATACATGAGCTCTCTACTTTTTGACACAATGAAATTCTTAGATGTTCCTTTGAAGAGAAGTTAATAAGTGACTACAAACAAATTCTATCTCCACACGGGTGTAAAGAATGATACACATCGCCCAGATTCTAGTGTGGGAAATTGCGATCATGTTGTATCTTTTTTGAGAAAAATATGAAGAAGAAAAAATCTTTAAGTTACTGAAAAATACCACAACCTTTCACTCATTTTTATATACTTCCACAACTTAATTTACTCTTTCTCAGAAAAATACTAAAACCTATACTGACTACAAATAAATATCACAACCTTAATTTCTAAAGAAATATCCTACAAGATGAATTTAAGTTGAGAATAAACATTCGCATAGGTCAATAAATGTCTTGACATAGCATGACAGTTATAACATAGATTTATATATGTGTTTTTTTTTTGGTGAAAATAAAGGTGACCTCATCACCGCCTCATTAATGAAGTGTTAATGAAACAGAATAATACAGATAACATCATATATGTCACGCCTCGCTTCCCAAAAAGACTTACGGAATACGGATACGCGACTAAGTCCAGCGAATGATTTTCATCATCCATAAGCTGTCAGGATCTTTACAATATTTCACAGGAATATCAGGAAGTAAACAAGGAGAAATCAACCACGCATGCATGAATGAATCAATATACCAACGGGATTTACTTGAAACAAAATTTAATAAATCTCAAATAAACCAAATCTGGAACAAGTTATAAATTCTGGGTCAAACTGCCCAATACAAAATAATCCAAGTAGCAGATACATTTATTCAAAATAAGCAATAGGAAATAATAATAGCAAGAATCCAGCAACTAGAATCTTTGATCACCTACTCCAGCAGCAGCTGATCACCGAAGTCTGCAATTTAACAAATTGCAGAAAAAGGCAAAAAAAGAAACAAAAATCCCGTCAATACAAGTTACAGACCGCTTGTAGTGCAGACACAAGTACAGAAAAAGATAAACAGGTGTAGAGTAACATCTGAAACAAACATAGCATGGAATGAATGAAATAGCAAAACAGAATGTCTAATATGAATCAGAAAACAAAATTAGATATTATGATATACTAACTGTAGCGCCCCGAATTTCTAATATGAGAACTTAGAAAATACGTGGCACATTCCCAGCGATCCACTTCAATGTAACAATATGCATAGCTCAAAACTCAAATCATTTTATTCCAAATTCTTATTACAATAATCTTTAACATTGCAGCGGAAATACAAACACTTTAAATTACAACAATTCCTTTTACAAAACTCTTCTTACAACAATTTACACAAGGCTCTATTATAACACTCATAATCTCTATAGCTAACCCAAGCATCCAAGCCTCCAATTCTAAGCAACCTGCAACATGTGAGGCTAGAGTTGAACCCTACCCCCCAAAACTACGGGGTCAGCCATAAATGGTGTGAGTGATATAAACAACAAACACAAATAACACATAAACATAAATTCTCAACCAACATGTACTGAACAAAAATACAATAACTGAACATGTAATCTGAAACAAGAACGATAGGCCAGTACATGCAAGAACCAAGTCGAGAAACAATACCAACGATCAAGTATTCATCAATCAATCATCCTCAAAAATAGTGCAGCTCAACTGCTCGGTGCAGTCGACTGTATAATGGACCAGTCGACTGATCTGAGCCAACAGAAATCCTCACATCTCAGTATGTGTCCAATTATCAACAAGTCCAAATGCCACAATGTATGTCCAACAATCGATCACCAATAATGTCATAGATCGGATAGCAATATATCCATCTACAAAGCTAAAGATAAGGTATAGATCGAATATGAACCCGGTATGCCACGACACCGACGAACATATCCATCTACAAAAAACTAAGAAGGTATAGATTGAATACGAACCCGGCATGCCATGACACCGACGAACATATCCATCTACAAACAAACTAATAAGGTATAGATCGAATACGAACCCGGTATGCCATGACACCGACGAACATATCCATCTACAAACAAACTAAGAAGGTATAGATCGAATACGAACCCGGCATGCCATGACACCGACGAACATATCCATCTACAAACAAACTAAGAAGGTATAGATCGAATACGAACCCGGTATGCCAAGACACCGACGAACATATCCATCTACAAACAAACTAAGAAGGTATAGATCGAATACGAACCCGGTATGCCAAGACACCGACGAACATATCCATCTACAAACAAACTAAGAAGGTATAGATCGAATACGAACCCGGTGTGCCAAGACACCGACGAACATATCCATCTACAAACAAACTAAAGATAACAAGAACCCTCAAGATCATGAAACTCATCAGCACCGGTCGACTTATTCTATAGTAAGTCGACTGCCCCGAGAACCAATATCCAATATTTTAACAAGTGCAGTAAGTCGACTCAAGAAAACCATCAGTCGACTTACCCGAGACAATTATCAATAATTCTCAAGAAACATTCCAAGTGCTAACAGTATAAGATGACTTATAAAAACATAAGTTGACTTATCAACAATATAAGATGACTTATAAAGATCATAAGTAGACTTATCAAAACATAAGATGACTTATAAAAATCATAAGTAGACTTATCAAAAGTATAAGATGACTTATAAAGATCATAAGTAGACTTATCAAAACATAAGATGACTTATAAAAATCATAAGTAGACTTATCAAAAGTATAAGATGACTTATAAAGATCATAAGTAGACTTATCAAAAGTATAAGATGACTTATAAAGATCATAAGTAGACTTATCAAAAGTATAAGATGACTTATAAAGATCATAAGTAGACTTATCAAAACATAAGATGACTTATAAAGATCATAAGTAGACTTATCAAAACATAAGTCGATTTAAAAGGGGACATAAGTCGACTTATAAGAACATAAGTCGACTTATAAAAACCTAAGTCGACTTACCCGAAAGAAATTCTACGATAACTTTGAAAAATAAATTCTAAGTGTACCAGTCGACTGAGAAGGGTCTAAGTCGACTGTCCAGAACGGATTTTCGAGAAAAACTAAAGATACAGCAGCTGGGTCGTACCAGTCGACTGAATAGTAGACCAGTCGACTGTCGGCCTACAGTTTGCATAAGTTAGGTCTGAATACAAAGATCAAAACTGGAGTTTTCTAAAGGTTCTTGTTCATGAAAATAATTCTTAATCATGTAAAATGACAATCTCGATTACTTCTTCATTGCAGATCCATTATTCAATCATTCAATAACTCAAAACTCAATTCTCTTGTTCTCAAATTCCTAAATCTTACATTAGGGTTTCCTTAATACTTAATTCTTCCACCAATAATAACCGAGATCTGATTATATACACCAGATCCAGATGTTCATACATCCGATCAAACCATACTTGAATCTTAACATGTTTTCGATCAATAAAGAATTTGTTAAACAAGATCTACTAAACATTCGAGGATTTCTCATGCGTAATACGAATAACGACTATTGCATCGATCACATACAAGATACGGATACATCAAACAAAACAGCACACCATCATACACACTAACAAAACTAAGTTCATATCACTCACCTTTAGAAGCAAGAAGAATCCACAAAAGCCTTCCTTTGCTAGATCCAAACTCCTTCTCCAATCACCAAGAAAATAATATAATGAAATCTGAGTTATGCAGCGAATGACGGCTGCAACTCTCTTTATATAGGCCGGAAATTAGGTTCTAGGGTTTCCAAATACATTTGCAAAACAATCTCTTCAAAATACAATTTTATATATATCTATCTACTCTTGGAAACTCATCCAAAATTCATTAAGATTAGGATTTAATAGAAAATATACTTCTAAATCTTAACCAATACTGTTTAAAACGTCCAGAATGCCAATTTTGCACTTTAGCCCTTAAAAAAGTCAATTTTGCAAATAAGTCCTTCTTTTCTCAAAAATTGCAAATAGGCACAATTAATTTCAGAAAAATTTGGAAAAATACTAAATAATTCTCAAATAATAAATAATGGTTTTTCATAAGGAAAACTTAATTTTTCAAACATCTCAAAAGTCGTTTGCACGTGTTTTGCACGTGTACAAAAGATAAATCTTTTAGAAAATATCAATTAAATTCTCAGAAAATCATTTAAATTCATTTTCAAATAATTAAAATAATATTTGAAAATACGGGGTTCTACACTAACAGGGTACAGGTAATATGTATCAGGTGTCAAGTATCAGGCAAGCAGATAAACAGGTAAACAGATAACATGTACAGGTAAGCATGTAACAAATGTCATGTTATGTTAAGTCTTGTATTTATTTCTATCTAGGTAGCACTTCATGCGTCCCATCTATTTACCACATGGTTGCTACATTCAAACAAGTTTGTATTTAGATTTCGTAGTGGACTGTATAAGGCCATGTACTCAGGTATCCGATAAACAGATACAGATACAGGTACAGGTAGAACCTACAGGTCCTCTTCTGAGTACACCTTCCTATAGGAAAGTGTGCAGCCAGGTAATCAGATAAACAGAATCGTGTATCATGTAGTCATGAACACGTAACTAATAACAGATAATCAGGTGGGAAACATGAGCCCCCTTCCAAGTACACATTTCTATATTTTCCACTACTAGATATTTCCCTTAACCCTGGTTTGGTTATTGGTTATTATTATCAAACATACATATACGTGAATAGAACAGAGCAAGAATAACATGGTATAAACAAGTGACAGGTTCAGGATAGAAGATAAACATGTACATGTGAAAGACAACTCATAAAAGATTAGGACAACGAAAATTCTAGTTCAGAACAGCAAGATAGTTCTGCACCAAATCTGGAATTTCCGTTGTCACAAATATGAAAATCTAGATCCATCAGAAAATCTGAAAAATAGACTCTCGGCCGAATCCAGAAAGTACATATAAGTCATGTCGTATTTCACAAAAACATGACTCAAAACAGAATTGTATCCGGAAAACATGTTCAGCCAGAAATCAGAAGTTTGTGTTCATAAACAGGAAAACGGCATAAAAACATACTGATTAAATCCCAAAAAAAACTGGGGTATTCCCTAGTATGTCTAGTATCATCAAATAAATTTTCATAATATTACAACATAGATAGTTTAGTCAAATAAAATCAGAAGACAGCAAGGTGCAATAATTTTATAAATCTAAAACTTTAAACAAAGCAGTACTAAAACAACAATAGATTACAAAATTTAAATCGGAATCCAGATCCATCAAAGGGTGATAAAATAGATACAGTATTCTATATTTCATTTTCAGAAAGTTTTTATCAACAACAATTAGAATCAGGTTGAAATTTAGGTTCTTTACTGAACAGCATGGAAATTCTGTAGGTATAGTAGTTGTTTGGAAGCATAGGATAGTTTATAAAAGTCATCAATTAAATCCACAAAAATTATGAGCTAATACCAGTCAAGTCTAGTTGTACTTAGCAAAATATTGGATCAAACTATTATCTTTAACATCAGTATAAAAATAAGTTACTCTTCAGAATTCACATAAAACCAAATCTGTAATTTTTCAACACCTCTGTGGTAAAACAATAATAACTTGCAACTCACACATTGAAATTGAGCTCTGTCAGAAATTTTGGAAAGTAGACAGAATTCTCTATAATTCATATTCACAAACAATTTTCATTTACTGACCTTAATAGGATCTAAAATACTGAACAAAAATGGGGCAGCAGTAAAAACAGAAATATTCTTTATGCATAAAATCAACTAGTTCATATGTAACACATCCAAATCATCACTTCAAAAAAAAAAACACATCCAAATCATAACAAAATGCGAAATATGGTATACTAGATGTCCAAGCAACATGGTATAGGTTATTTAACAGATCTACAACATGATATACTACCAGGAAAACGTCAAGCATGCAAGATTCATACAACAACTAATGGATCACAACCAATGTACATATATGCAACCAGAATTAATTAGATCTAAGTCTAAATTCATGTCGTGTGTGTAATGAGACAACTACGGGGGGAAGATCAACACATATAGACAAGATCTAACGGGGTTTTCATGGGAATAGATCTTAAAACAACTACACTATAGGCGGTATTTAGTACTTGTATATACAAACATAAATTATACAAGTTACTTGCCTTATAGTCGACGACGGAAACGATGCAAAGAGCAAGAATAACGGGAACGGATTCTCGGGCACGAACTCAACGAACGACGATCGAACACACGAACAAGCGAACAAGCAATCACAACCCTCGAGAACACACACACAAGAGCCAAAACCAAATGGCAGCCTGGGGTGTGCACAACCAAGAGACATGTCGGCGGCAAGCGGAGTCGCTGCTCGCTGTTGCTGTTGGGCTGCTGTCTACCGTCGGAGGGAACCAGCGCACAGGGAGGCATTGTTGCGGTGCTGCATCGCGACAGGAAGGGGAGGGCAGGGGACTAGGGCGGCGCTGCAGGAGGCAGGGCGTTGCAATGCTGCTGTCACTGCTATGGAGGTGCATCGGGGCAGTGCTGCACGGCACTGAGGTCGGGAGGCGGGATGAAGAGGAGGTCGGGAGAGCACAGGGTGATGGGTTTAGAAGTCGGAAGTAGGGGAAACGGGAGGTGGGGGATGAGGTGGAGAAGTTGGCTAGGGTTTCTTTTTGGGTAAACAGGGGATACAGTATATATATATATATATATATATATATATATATATATATATATATATATATATATATATAGAGAGAGAGAGAGAGAGAGAGAGAGAGAGTCCCCTTCGGTTGCACACTACTTTTGGTGAGCACTCCGTGAGCACTCACGAACTAGAGACCCTATGAAAAATCCGAACCGCTCATATTGTTCTATATGCCTTAGATAGCCTAACAATAAAAAATCAAGTAATTTGAAGTTCATTTGCCCATCCATCATGCTGTTAGAATTTTCAGCCATACAATTTTGTGATGATGTAAATCATGGGCAAATGAACTTCAAATTACTTGATTTGTTATTGTTAGGCTATCTAAGGCTTCTAGAACAATATGAGCGGTTCGGATTTTTCATAAGGTCTCTAGTTTGTGAGTGCTCACGGAGTGCTCACCAAAGTAGTGTGCAACCGAAGATATATATATATATATATATATATATATATATATATATATATATATATATATATATACAGTAGAATTAGGGTTTAGGTGTATTAACGGGTTAGGTTTAAAGGGTTGAACGGGTAGGGAGTTGGGTATTAAAGGGTTGTTGGGTTTTATTAAAAGATCCAAATAGAATATAGGATTAACCAATAAATGAGATAAAAACAAGAATGAGTAATTAAAAATAGGACATGAACAATTTGTAATGAGGATAAAAATAATAGCTCGATCAATCAGAGACAAAACAATAGGCTGACAATTGAATCAAGAAGATCAAATAAAAAGACGACAATCAAATAGATGAATATAATAAAAATAAAGGTCCAATACATGGTTCAAAAAGAGTCGGGGAATACACTATGAATAAATACACGGAAAAAGAAAATACACCCAAAATACAAGAAAATGGAAAGCAGGGGTTACGATACATCATACTCACTGAAATTCAAAAGACCCAATCAGGATCTTACAAAACAATTACAAACACTAATCTATTAAATAACTACTCCAAAGTTCCAGATACAGTGTTGTTCCTGAAACCTACTCCACCTCATCCACTGCCTAATCCTCCCCTAATCGCAGCCTCTTCCTTGTTCCCTCTTGACCTTCCCAAGCATTGATGAACCAAAATTTTTTATGCATCAAGACAAAGAATCTATTATTAATCTGGCGAAAGCATAACTCATTTCGGTCTAGCCATAGACCCCACAGCGTAGCTGCAACAAAGATGTCCCATGCATCTCTGTTGTCTTTCCTAATCTCATTCACTCTCCACTGCCCCCAGATCTCCTGAGTAGAGTTGGGGCAGTTAACTAGACCAAATCCTAGACAGACAACCTCCCAAGCTAACTTCGCTCTAGGACAAGAGAAAAGCAAGTGTTTCTTGTCCTCTATTTCTAATAAACATCTGGAACATCTATCATCTACCGGGAGGTTACGTTTTTTCAAGTTACTCTTAGTGAGGATCGCATCGTTTGACACCAGCCACAGGAAAACTTTAACTTTCATTGGCACCTTTGACCCCCTAATCATGTCGGCCTCTGTGATTCTTGCCCCTCCGTCGTTTATCCATTTGTACATCGATGTAACCGTGAAATTATTGTTTGACTATAAACTCCAATGCCTTTTGTCCTCCACTCCATCCGCTCGCACCCCTTCCTCTTGGATGAGATGTTTAAACTGCTGTAATTTCTGTCGACAATCTTGAGACAGTTGTCCCTGTAGTGAACATCCTTCCATTTCTCCAAACATCCGCTACTAAGGAATCTACACAAACTGCTTATTTAGCTACTTCAGGAAACAACGATTCAAGGGTATTGTTTCCGCACCATTTATCCTTCCAAAATCTAATATTCTTCCTAAGGCTGGCAATTGGCCCGAGACCGATCCGAGCCCGATCGGGTCCGACCCGTTTTTAGTAGGACTCGGGCTTGTTATTTTTTTAATTTTTTCGGACCCGGGCTCAACAAGTAGGCCCGATTTAATTTTCGGGCCGGGTTCGGGTGTGTATGGGTCCGACCCGAACCCGATCCGATTTCAGAATATACTCCTTAATAATTACATGAGTGTTGACCCTTCATATTCTCTCTTTCCCCATTTCCCGAGCAGCCCCATTTCCCAAGCACTACGTCACCTTCTCACCTTCTCACCTTTATATACTCCATAATAACTATAGAGCCACGATTTCAAAATATACTCCTTAATAACTACAGAGTCCCTTCTCACCTTCTCACCTTTATATACTGAGTACTGCAGAGTCCATTTATAATTTTATATCAAAAGACTTACTACATCTTTTTAAATACTTGATGTTATAGTGGACTTTTGGTACTGATCCGAGTCTTTATAAATTATAATTTTATATCAAAAGATTTACTACATCTTTTTAAAATTATAAATTAGAACTGTATATAACATCCCTTTATATATAGTCCAATTTCTTCTCCAATCCCTTTATTTCTCAGAAACAGGCAAGAAATTTTATATACTGAGTACTTCAAGTATTTTATATACTGAGAATCGGGCCGGGCTCGGGCTTTTTTGGATTATTCGGATCCGGGCTTGGGCTTGAGTTTTGGAGTCCGACTCAAAATCGGGCCGGGCTTGAGCCCTACAAATAATTTCGGGCTCGGGTTCGGGCTTGTATTAGTCCGGCCCAAACCCGGCCCGTTGCCAGCCCTAATTCTTCCTATTTACCATTTCGCACCTAGTGTTAGCATGAAAACATTCCCCAACTTTGCCACCCCTTTCCATAAACAAGATGCTTTACCATATAAACTTATGCCCCCAAATTTGAATTTTTTCCTTCTCCTGTTAACTTTGAACGACTTACACCACCAGTTGTTTCGTCTCCTCCGCATCTTCCACCACCATTTTCTCAATAATGCTTTATTCATGTCTCTCATATTTAAGATTCTCGGGCCCCTGAATTCCTTTCTTTTACATACTCTGCCCCAATTAACAAGGTGGAAGCCTTTACTACAAAATAAATGCTTTTTGACAATATTCCTGAAATGCTATAAAAAGGTTATGACAGCATTATAGAAACGTTGTCATAACCCATGCTATAAAGAGTATATAGCGTTTTGCCAAAACGTTGTCCTTTTTATAGCATTTTGAAAATGCTATCTTTTTATAGCATTTTGAAAATGTTGTCTCTTTTACGGCATTTTTTAAACGCTGTCCATTTACAGCATTTCTAAAACACTGTAAAAAAATAAGTGTTTCAAAAATGACGTTTATTTCCAGCGTTTTAAGAACATTGTCTTTTGACAACGTTTTTTGCTTTTTTACAACGTTTTAGGAACGTCGTTATTTTTTATGTTGGATTTTTTTACCTGGATGCAAAAAGAAATTCCTTGGATGCAAATAAAAAAATTCTACATGAAACTTGATACATAAAAAATGTCAATATACCATTGAAATATAAAAGTTTTCAAGATCCATATACAATAAACTTAAAACTAACACACACAAAACCCTTGAGTGATTGACGTCAAAACAACTCGTACTTTCTTTGCATCCACGACATCTCTAGCCTGCAACAAATGGAGAACAAAAATTATCAAAGTGTGAATAATTTATAAAAATGATAAGACAAAAAAATATTATCGATCAAATCTGTATATTAGGTAATAGACTTACAATGTGATAATATTCATACGCTGCTACCTCAAAACAAAAGGAGATGGAGAATATTTAAAAATGGAACAATAGGTGAGGAAGAAAATAAGAGGGGTTCCCCAAGCAGCACTGAAGTCTGAGAATGGCAATCATATTGTTAACTGAACAAATGCTAGACACTAAACTAAAGCCTTGTTCAATGAGATTGTGTCAATATCATGTTTTTATGGTGTTACTCTAACAACTTAGCTGTGACGCTTGCATACCATGAAGAAGTTCCTTGGTAGTTGGTATCAACTTTTGTTATATTTACACTTCATTCCATCATTAAAGAGCATATTAACATTAACAACCACATAATAGAGATAGGGAGCATATCATGTGGTTGCTATTATGCACTCTTTTAGGTCAAGCAAGCTATTATCCTATGTACATGCATAAGATAATATAGATAGTGCTACAAAAAAGGTCTCCATACAGTACATAATAACCAGAGCTAAATTAGTACTTAAGACATTGTACATTAAATTAGACTACCTACATTTATCTCCTAGAAAAAATATATGCCTTCTTTTTTGGTTCAAAAAATTTAATCTCCACCTTCAGATTTTAGCCTGGTGAGAAAAAATTATATTCAATTGGTTCGATCCAACCCCCTTTTTAGCTTTGCAACTACCAAATTATGACTGACACGAACATATTTTTCAGCATAACCACGATCATATTTTTCAGCATGCTCATCAATCAAAATCAAAAGATTTTCAATGCTCACATCAATATCACTCATTGGTTCGTTGTAGAAGACCAATTGAGCTCATGCAATCACTTCAAAAAGGTGATCTAATGTGTACACAGATCTATAACATAGAAACTAAACACACAATAACTAAACGAAGATAAAAAGAGAGGTAGGATCGAAATGAAAATTAAAACAATGAGTAACAACAATTACCATCAATATTTATTGACAGCTATTTTTTAATGTTTTCTTGATGCCAAGTGATAAAGTTCTTTTGACTTTTTATTGTTTTATTAATGCCATTTTTCTTTTTAAACCTCACTCGATTGCTTTTCACAGTCCTTATTATCATCTGACTTGATTACACAAATTACAGAACCTAAAGCAACAATAACTGTGAAGTTACTACTTTGAAGGAACCATATACAATCCAGTAAGGAGAATAGAAGATAACCCATGGCCAAAGCAGATATGAGGGAAAGAAATATCAATTTATTCAAGTACATATATTTGTCCAGTCCAAAAGCAGGATGACAAGGTAGCTATGACTCATATTATTAATCAAGTTGAAGAAGAAATGTGATCGAGAAATATGTAGGCTTCAAATTCTCATAGAAGCAGTGTTGTTCTTTATATAGAGCATCCAACTTATGCAATGTTCATAGAATCAGTGATGTTCTTTATACAGAGCATCTACAATGATATGTAGGCTTCAAATTCTCATAAACTGTGCAACTAGTACAACATCTAAAATAGGGGAAAGATGATATATTTCCTGCAGGGAACTACAGTATCATACATAAAGCAAGGATACTATTTGAATGCATTTCCATTTATATAACTTATGCATAAGAGTTCGATCAATATAAGAAGAACGATGATTGGATAAAGTGCACTAGATTTTAAACCTAAATAAAAGCATGTGTGTTCAATTCTACATAAACACAGTCATACGTATTATTTCCATAAATTTTGTCCAGCCTAACAGCTCCTTGACATATATAGCTGTCAAATGAGACCAATTCTTATATAGGGAGAATGTACATTTTTTATACACACAATAGGGCCCTAAGGACAATCTCAAACTGATTCAAGATATGAGATGAAAAGTCAATCAGTTCATAGCAGCTGTAAAATGGGAAGAAGAATTGAAGAGCATAGAGGATAAGATTCCAAAATTAGTTTGATATCAATGTCTATGTCCATGATCAAGTGTTGTGGTATTTCCATTAGTTTTGATTCTACCCATATGTATACATATGTGGACATGATAATAATAAAAAAATCTTCTGAAGAGATATACGGACACTGTTGCCAATCGCGAATGCACACATACAAGGAAATGTATATTCATAATCATTACCTATTATTATGTAGTATTCATGTTATCTGACCCTAAGGACAATCTTAGAATGATTCAAGATATGAGATGAAAAGTCAATCATTTCATAGCAGCTGTAAAATGGAAAGAAGAATTGAAGAGCATAGAGGATAAGATTCCAAAATTAGTTTGATATCAATGTCTATATCCATGATCAAGTGTTGTGGTATTTCCATTAGTTTTGATTCTACCCATATGTATACATATGTGGGCATGATAATAAAAAAAAATCTTGTGAAGAGATATACGGACACTGTTGCCAATCGCGAATGCACACATACAAGGAAATGTATATTCATAATCATTACCTATTATTATGCAATATTCATGTTATCTAACCCTAAGGATATGTACATCTTTTTGTATACACAATGTGACTTTAAGGACAATCTTGAAACACAACCAACATGACAGCTCTACTAGAAATATAAGCATAGTGCAATTCGTGAAAGCCCTCAATCTAGATTTAGTAGAAGGCTGTGTTTTTGTGTTGATGACAGCCTCTAGCGCAAAGAGTCAAGAAAGAAACCGGACGAAAAAGGAGAAGGTATAAACACCAAAATAAACTTGGTAAACAATAAGCAATTAAATAAATTACATTGGAGGGTTTATATACCTGATTTGCATCAGTAGATTATTCATAGTGGCACCTCCATCAACCTGAAGCACAAACTCATCCTTTCTCTTCTCACCCCTTTTACCCTTTGCGCCCTTCTTCATCGAATCAAGCACATCTTTCACCTTGAAACACATACTCTCCAACACTGCACGTGCTATATGTCCCATACCCGTTGTCCTCGTGATCCCATACACAACTCTCACATCATCCTTCCACCACGGAGCAAACAAACCGTTAAATGCGGACACAAATTACACACCACCTGTGCTCTCCAAAGATTCAGCCAACTCCTGAAGCTCTGGTGCATTTTTAATAATCCCACGCCTGTCCCCCAGCCACTGAATTGTGGTCCCTGCAATTGCAAACGACCCTTCCACCGCGTGGGAGCAATGGGGACCAACTTGTATGCCATTGTGGTAAGCAATCCGTGTGTTGAATGGACAATCTCTTCAACAGTGTTCTGAAGGATACCAGCACCGGTCCCATAAATACTTTTAGCCTCTCCTTTTCAGCATAACTGGCCTAGCATGGCAGCATGTTGATCACCGAGGCACCCACCATCAAGAACACCGGCGAGAGGCCATCCCTTTGCAATCACACCGATGTTCTCTGAATTGCTCATGATCTTGGGGAGGATTTCAATAAGGATGTGCAAGGTTTCTAATGTATGTTGGTCCCAGTTTAAGGTTTTGAGGTTCATGAGCATGGTTCGAGAGGCATCAGAACAGTCAGTGATGTGTAAACCCTTTTCAACGCAAACAGAGCCACGGCTTCTAGTGAGGTTCTAGATCAACCAAGTGTCGATTGTGCCAAATACGGCATCTCCTGATATTATAGCTTCCTTGAATGCATCGACATTTTCCATTAGATGGTAAACCTAAATGGAATCAATGTTGTTCTTTATACAGAGCATGCAACTCACTATACATGGAAATAAACCCCTACCTAAACCATAACATCTAAACCTAAATAGAATCAAGTGAACATGAAAAAGGTAAACAATATTAAAATTGTTCATTTAATCAGGAAGGGGATGTATCATTTATAAAGAAAATAATAATACTGTCTACAATATTGCAAAAAAGAACAACAATTTCAATCATATGCAATTGAACTAACAATGAGGTGACCCATCAGTGACCAATATAGACAGAAATTCAATTTCGCTGTTCGGTTGAAAAGAAAAGGTGATAAAGAAAGAAGAGAACGATGAAAGATTTAATGAAGATCTGCAAGAGTATAACATTTTGATCAAATCTCAAACCAAACACAGTCTAAGCAACAACATGCCTAACACCTTGACAAAATAGAATGGAAGACAAACCATGGAAAAACATTAAAACAAACAACCTAATAATTCCAAATTCCATTCTCCAAGACCTTATGAATTCAAACCATTTAGAATTAAGTTAATTATTTATAGAAAAATACCTTCAGTTTAACCCCAGTCCTCTATCTCCTCATGAACTTAGCAAGATATAATCAGAGTATAGTTTCTTAAATTTGTCGACGGTGTAGCGCAGGAAGAGGTCGACGACACAGGGCGACCGGTGACGCAGGGGTGGAGTTCGACAGTGCAGCGCAGGGAGGAGGACGACGGTGCGGCGTAGGGGTCGACAACCCGAATTGGGGATTCTGATTTGTTCTAGGGTTTGTGGAGGATTGGGTATTTGGATTTGGAATCAGAGGAGGAGTTGAGGATTTGAGATGTATTTTACTCAATTTTCCTTTTTATCCTTATCAATCCAGCTTTTTGGGATATAATAGTGTTTCTAAAATGTCGTAGTTACACAGCTTCTATTAAACGCTGTTAAAGCTAGGGATAAATTTAAAATTAATAAAAGACAATATTTTGTTTATAAACGCTATTATTGATCATTTTCAACGGCATTAACGCTTAAATGTCGTAATGAATCTACTATAGAAAGTCCTATATTTTGTAGTGAATTACTCTCTTCATTTGCCTCTTTTCATAAGAATCCCCTTCTGCTCTTATCAATTCTTTGACTAACCCACTTGGGGAGTTCCTAGATGGACATAAGATACGTTGGGATGCTGCTAAGAACTGAGTTAATTAGCGTAATTCTCCCTCCTAAGGACCTAAATTGTCCTTTCCACCCGGCTAATTTTTTATCTATCTTTTCAATTACCGGCATCAAATCTTCCCGACGCAATCCTCCATGTCTAATGGGTGTACCCAGATACATCAAGGGGAACTTCCCTACTTCACAACCTAGGCATGTCTAAATATCCCTGGTTGGTGTGGACAACTCCTCCCCAAGTGCGATGACGCAACTCTTCGTAAGGTTAACCCTCAATCCTGGCCAAGCTTTGAAACATATGCGAACCAACCCCAATACCACGGTTTCCTCAGTCCTAGCCATCCCCAAATAGTAATGTGTCGTCCGCATATTGAAGAATCGTGGCATTTTCTGGTATTCCTTTGATTTGAAGTCTCCTCTAATTATGTTGTTAACCTTACCATTCTTGATCATTTCTGCGAGTCAATCTGCAATTAATGTGAAGAGAAGAGGGGACAGGGGGTCACCTTGTCTAATTCCCTTGCAACATCGAATTTCCTTGCCCGTCACGTCGTTGAAATGTAAGAACGATTTCCCACCTCTAGAACACTTTTTAATCCACATTGGCCATTTAGTTCCAAATCCTTTAAGTTCTAATTCTTCATCTCGGGAATCCCAGTCCACTGTGTCATATGCCTTTTCGAAATCTATTTTCAACAGGAAACCATCTGCTTTATCTTTGCACCCTCTAAAAATAATCTCATAAGTTGATGCAACACTATTCATAATATCTTGCCCTTAATGAACCCGCTTTGGGTGTCCCCTACCACATCCGGTTGGTGCGGTGCAAGCCTGTTTGCCAAAACCTTGGTTATAATCTTAAATGAGCCATTCAAAAGTCTAATTGGCCTGAGATCTGATGCCTTTAATACCTCTGTCTTCTTTGGGATGAGTACAACATTAGCATAATTAAGCCTCTCAATATTTGTCGTGCCCTGATATAGTTCTTGGAAGATGTTCATCAGATCACCTTTGATGATTTTCCAATATAGTCTATAGAAGAAAATCGGTATTCCATCCAGTCCAGGTGCCTTTTCTTGTCCCAAGTTCTTGATGGCCTAAAGGACCTCATCTTCCGAGAAATTCTCTTCTATTCCGTCACTTCCGTCAATTCTTGCGTCTATTCACATCTCTTGTTTGAAGGCTATTCTCTTGGATTTTTTTCCCCAGAAGGCCCTTAAAATTTCGATCGATATGATTTCTAAAATTATTATGAATCAACTAGTTAAAAATTGGAACCATGCTTGTTTAATTAAAAGTAGAGCGGTAATTTAGAGAATAATTGATGGATTGATTGCTAATGAATAATTGTTGATTAATGTATTGGAAATCTCCATATTGTTGTGCTACAAGAACGTTATGGTAAAAAAAAATTGTGATTGAATGCATCATGTGTAGTTAATTGCCAAAAATAGATTTTTTATTTTTTGTAGAAAGATGAGATTTTGTGTTCTAAAAATGTAGCAAGATGTTAATAAGAAAGAGAACAAAGGAACATAGTAGTTGTGGAATTCTAACTCTAAATTATGAAGAAATGTGATATTGTTCTCAATGTTGAAATTATGGACATGGAACACAAATTAGGACTCAAATACATGTTTTATAAAGCGAATAATATTTATAAAAATACTGGTTTGCTGTAGGTTTATGCATATTATAATCTGGAAAATTTTGCTTTCCAAAGAGAAGAAAAAGAAACAAAATTGTTTTTGAAAATCATGAAATATAGATATGAACAGAGAACTAGTTCAAACCTAATTAAATCCTTTTCAAAACAATCTGGTCGCTTAGACCAGTTGGTCGGAAGGGTTTCAGTTGCTACAGTAGCGGGGGCTTAGTCGCTGGTCTCGGGTCTCGATACTGAGAAGAAGCTTTTCATTTTTTTGTTGTTAAAAAACCCCAAACACCGAAAGCCAACACATAGGGATAATAAACCCCTATCATATCGCCTCGGTGGCTTGGCACGGTGGTCTTGGGCGTTGTCCTTTGGGCCGCTAGTTGTGGGTTCGAATCCAGGTGTGGGCTTTGGTTTAAAAAAAATTTTTGGAGAAATTAAGAGTTTTTGAGTTTTTTTAAAATAAATTAAAATTCAAGAAAAATATAGAAAAATTACTGAAATTATTTGGACTTCATGAGAGAAATTTTTATAACTTTTGGTAAAGTGTAATTGAGAAATTGAGGCTATTTCGTAAGAAATGACTTGTTTTTAATTAAATTGTCTTTTGGGATAAAGGAAAAATAAATGAGTTTTTTTTAAAGAGGTTTAAAATAAGAATTAATAATGAGAAATTTGAAATTGTGATTTGTGTAACTAATTGAAATTATAAATTGTGATTTTTAGTACGGATTGAAAATAAGAATAAGAGATTGGTGGAATGAATGAACTATTGAATATGACTAGTTGGAATTTATTATTATTTTTCGCATGAGATTGTGTATGGAATTGAAATATTGAATATGATGAGTTTGAAGGATATGGATACATGAATACTATGATTATGAAATGTAAATTGTGATTAATCATGCAAAGACTTTATGAGCATGAAAAGCTCGATGTTGTAATTGTGAGTTGAAATTGAAAACTAGGGTATAGCTAAGCCTTATACCGGCAATAAAAGAAATGTGGAAATGATATTTGAAATGAAAAGACCAAGGTTTTGGGTCATGTGAAATAAATGAATAAGACCGGTATAGTGGGAGTGCTAAACTCTAAGGGATTGATTTTATTCATGATTCAATTAGACTAAGAATTAGACACATAGTGAAGATGTGATGAAAGTAAGAGAAAAACATTGAGTATGATGGGCATTGGATTAGTGGCGTGAGAGTATTCACAGGATGTCCCATGATGCGTCATGAGTAGGACGTGGATACTGCTCCAGAGTACCGTCCCGGTGGTGACGCTCGTAGGGTGTTTGACGACTGCGGGTGGTGTCATGTCTATGGTAGGAGCTGAATTACCACAGGATGCCTGCATAATGAGTCATGTGTCAGTGCGTTGGGATTCCCTCCGGGGCGCCTAGACATGAGTTCGTAGGTCATAAAACATCTAAGATACTTACCGTAGTTACAGTAGTAGATTAAGTCATGACGAGGGATTGAACCCTACAAGATGAAGAACGGTTAAGGGCTTGCCCTCGGACCTATGTAGTATGGGCTGCATAGACTCTGAACAAGTGCGCATTAGTGTCATATAAATAGAAATAATTCCATTAAGGGCTAAGTGCACATTCACAACACGACATCAATAGGATAGTCCCTTTAGCTTTGTTTGTGAACAAGTTTGTGGTTTGCTAAGTATTGAGAATCGTTATACTGTTTCAGGCATAAAGAGGATGGCCATGTATAATATTTCGTCAGTTGAATGAACTGACGCGCCCACAGTTTTACATGCAGGGTAAAGATGCTTGACAAATTGAAGTATAGATGCTGCTCAAAGATTGATTTAAATGTTGTTTCATGTAATTACTATAAAACTGCTTCTGCTGTAATAATGTAAAGGTATAATGTAACTCTAATGTAAGAAATGTTTCAATTTCCTTGTAAAATTGTACGAAAGAAGTGTAAAGATCCTGTGGAACTTCGAATTCGGTTGTATTTTGGAATTCAGGGTGTTACAGATGAAGCGCTCTAGATCCGCAAGAAAGCTTAAGAGTATCAGGCCCTTCATGAAGCATTTGTCCACTTCTATCAAGAAGAAAACTTCAGGTACCTCCTCTTCAAATGCTTCAGTTACTAATGCGCATCTAAATCCTTTTGAATTGCTTTCAAATGAGGATATACTAGAAGTAGCTGAATCTATTGGAGTGGAGGCTAAAGGGCCACACTCGATGCATGTCTTCAAGGGCCCTCAGAAGGTTGTAGATGATCATGGTGATCAGCTACAACACTCTGACTAAATGCCCTGCTGTCTTCTTTGGTTTTGCTGTTGGTTTTGTGCATTTTGATGCAATTCTTTTCAATGAAGATAACTAGCTAGAATGTTAGAGGGTTGGGTAGCCCCGGAAAATGCTCGCTTATAAAAGAAGGATCCGTAGCTCCTCCCCATTTATAATCTGCTTACAAGAGACCATGCTCAGAAAGTCAGGTCCCCGAAAGCTCTCAACAATTGGAGGATGTCTTATAACAAATTGGATACAGCTCGACTCCATTAGCAGCTGCGGTGATATTCTACTAGGATGGAATGACCAACTCCTTGACTGTACTTACTCGGCCGTTGATATATTCTTTGTTTCTGCGTCTTTCAAGGATCGATCTTCATCTGAAGAATGGCCAGTCACAATTGTTTATGCACCGTTTGAATTGGAGGATCGAAAGCTCTGTTTTTATGAGATTTAGCAGCGCAGAAGCCATTTCAAAGATGCTTGGGTTTTGTGTGGAGATTTCAATGTAACTACTTCTAATTCTGAGAGGTCTAGTGGGAAAGGCTCAACAAGGGATATGAGATGCTTTCGTGAATTCATCCATGACTTGGACCTCATTGATCTCCCTTTCTCAGGTAGGAAATTTACCTGGTCCAATCTTAGAAGCTCCCCCTCAATGGCCAGACTAGACAGATTCTTGATCTCCACAGCATGGGAATCCTCCTTCCCTAACTGCATCCAATACTCCCTTCTAAGATTTTCATCTGATCACTACCCCATCGTCCTCGACAATCAATGCATCACTCATCAGGTACATTATTTCAGATTTGAAAAAGCCTGGCTCCAACACTCCTCGTTTGTCCCGGCGGTCGAAGATTGGTGGAAGACTTTCTTGTGCACTGGGAATTCGGTGGATATTTTTGCAACAAAGCTTAATCTCCTCAAAAGAAGGATTCGACGTTGGAGAAATGACACATTTGGCCACATCCCAACTAAGAAGAAGCAGCTGCAAGAGAAATTGCTGAAGTTGGAGATTGAGGCAGAGCAATCCCCTACTGCGGTTGACCCCCTAAAGGCAACCTAAGATGAGCTCCAAAATCTAATCCGGATGGAGGCATTATATTGGAGGCAAAGATCGAGAGTGCAATGGATCAAGGAAGGAGATGCAAATTCTAAATTCTTGTACAAGGAAATGAAAACTTTTCATGAGCTACAAGGAAACAATCCACCGTCGATTTTCAATTCCCAAGACTTTAGTAGCCAAATGAAAAGTTTGCATTTAAGCGGCACTGAAGAAGACCATGTTGCAGCAAAATACAGGGAACGAAGACCAGAGGTAATGAAGAAGTTGTAAGCTGACTTGACAGAATAATGGCCAGAGGGCGTGAGTCTCCAAGAAGGTTGATCTCCTGAGTGTGAAGGCTGAAATTCTGCAATCAGATCAAGTAGTTTCTTCTTCTCATCGCGAATGGAATGGTTGGAGACACAATTAAATCTCGGTTGCCAGAGCCACTTGCCATCAATCCAGGAACCTTGGGAGAGGACATCAGCTTCTAGATTCCATGTTGCAGCTGCTAGTGATGGACACATGGAGGTTATACTGTTGCCATTTATCCATTTTGACGTCCAAAAATTGATAAGATTCCCCTTTCCTAACTTCCAATTGACATTCAGCAAGAATTGCTCTCTGAGAAATAAGATCCCCTTCCAGAAGTTTGAAGCAATTGAGGGGCATGTCAAGATGTTGGAGTGACTTCTAAAATATAGGCTCCTTAGTGTTTGGCCAGATAGCGAGTCAGAAGATACCAACTTCCCCCACCATTTCATGAGGAGAGCCTCATTGAAGACTTTCAAATCTAGGACCCCTAGTCCACCCTGTTTCTTGGGTTGGCAGATCTTTGGCCACCGCATGCATGCCACTCCTCTTGCATCAGTGTCGGAGCCACACCAGAAAAACCTACTACGAATCTGATCGATTCTTTTGATTACCCAAGGGGGTAATCTGAAGAAAGAAGCGATGTAGACCGGTAAAGCACCGAGTACAGCATTTATAAGCACTAACCTCCCACCTCTAGATAGCATTTTGCCATTCCACACCGAGAGTCTTCTTTCAATCTTGAGGATCAGCGGCTGCCAATTTCTTTTGCTGAGCTTCCCATTAGATAGTGGCATGCCAAGATATCGAATAGGTAGGCATTCTTCCTTGCAACCTAGAATGGTTGAAAATGCCTGTAGCTTCGTCTTTGATTTGCCAAAGTAAACAATTGAGGATTTATTGAAATTAATGGCCAACCCTGAGATGTTTGCAAATAGTTGTAATGCTACTTTGAGGTTGATAACATCATGCTCGTCTCCTTTACAGAATAGCAGCGTGTCATCTGCAAATTGTAGAACTGTCAGACTTGCAAGTGATCCCCGGACAGGAAGAGGAGAGAAAGCACCATTTCTACAACCACTATAGAGCATCTGAGCTAACACATCTACAACTAAGATGAAAAGCATTGGAGAAAGAGGGTCCCCCGGCCCGAGACCTCGTTTGGAGTTGATTTGTCTCCCCCCCCCTCCATTAATGAGAATTGAAGATTTTGCTGTCCTCATGATCATATGGATCCACCTGCACCAAGCTGGCCCAAAGCCTCTAGCGATTAGAAGTTGGTCTAGAAACTCCCAACTGACTGTGTCAAAAGCTTTTGCGAAGTCAATCTTGAACAAAAGAGCATCAGAGTGTCGTCTACTACATAGGTTGATAGCTTCATGAGCTACAAGGAAACAATCCACTGTCAATTTTCAAATCCAAGACTTTAGCAAACTTTGGAGATACAAAAGTATGAGAAGATCCAGTGTCAAACAAAACAATAGCCTTCTTTCCATTCAAATAAAGTTCTCCTGTTACATAACACACACTCGTTACATAACAGTTCACTATTTAAGCGGGAAAAAGAAACAACAGAAAACACTCTTAAACATACCCCCTAGTACCGGTAATGACATGATCCACCTCATCGGCGTTAGCTTCAATCAAGGCAAATACTCGCCCTTGCTGGTACGACTTCTTCCCACTTTGTTGCGTTGGTCCATTGCGGACGACATCTCGCAACTTTGGGCAGTAAGATCCCTAATGACCGGTCTCTCCACAGTTGAAACAAGTCACTACGGGAGGTCTCACAAAACTATTTTCGGGTCTTCCAGCCACGTTAACAGTGTTCGCCCCTATCGGTTTGAACCTTTGAGGTGGTAGTTGTCCCCTGAAATTGCCAGAAGCTGCGGACCTTTTCCCCATGTTCCAGTTTTTCCTCCAATTCTGAACAGCGTGGAACTGCTCCATGTCCTCTTCCGTAGCTGCAGCTCATTTGACCAACTTGTCAAACCTCCGGATACCAAGGGGGTATCATCTTGGATCTCAGACTTAGCCTCAAACCGTGCTCGAACTTTCGAGCTTTCTTCTCCTCGACCATCACCAATTCGAGAGCATACCTCGAGAGCTGGTTGAACCTCGTCTTATACTCTCTAACCGACATGCTGCCCTGTTGCAGCGCCAAAAATTCCATGGCTTTCTTCTCCTGGATGTCTGATGGAAAATAATGACTGTAAAATTCCTCCAAAAATTCCTCCCAGCCAAGAACAACATCTCCCATCATCCGCTTCATCGACTGCCACCACACAGTTGCATCCTTCTCGAACTGCAGAGTCACCAACTTCACCTTGCTGCCCTCTGGAGTTTTCAAAACTTTGAAGATAGTCTCTACCTGTTGGATCCAGTTGTCAGCCGCGTCAAGGTCTGACTTCTCTTCGAATACTGGTGGTTTCATCCATTTGAATGATTCCACGAGTTTGATAGCTTCAGGTACTGGATTCACAGGCACCCTCCCTTGATTCTGATTCATGACAATGGCATTAAGTGTCTGATAAACTCTCGCTAGTTCCGTTTCCAAGTCCAGACCTTTACCATTTCGAGCTCCTCTTCTAGCTATATTCTAATGCAAAAGATCCATTAAATTCGAAGTAGAAAAACATGAATTTTAAGTTAACTTTTCATTTCATTGAATTTCAAACTTTATACATTCGAATTTAGAACATTTCTAACATCAAATGAAAGCAGTAAGAAGATACAACAGTCTAGTTCCTACGGTTCCTCTTGGCTTCACGAAGCTCTTCCTGTAGTTCCTCCACTTCATCCTTCAGTACATCGTACATGTTTTTCCTCTTCTCGAGTTCCCAAACACGATGACTGAGAAGTGCAATATCATCCTTGCACTTCGCCAACTGAGTCTCCAGTAGCCCGATTCTCCCCCGTTGAGTCTCTACCTGCCTCTGGAGAAACATAAAAAGACTACTCAGAACTGGTTCTTCCTTGTCGGAGGAATCATCAGATGAATTCGGAGGTGGAGTGATCTCTCGGGACTCAGGCCATTCCTCTTCTTCATATTCCACGGGATCTTCTTCGTCTGAAACAGCTTGTCCGGGGTAGTAATTCTCCTCAATGATGTGCCAATCGTCATCTCCAGCAGGGTCGAAGTGGTTGGCCATCTTTAGAAAGGGGAAGGAGAAGAAGAACTATCAATCATAGAGCAACACGAATGTAATTGACTTACATTTAAATCTCTATACTCAACACACTAATGTCCACTTCTAGGGTGTCGTTCCTTATAAATTTGTACTACTTGGAAACCTGGCTCTGATACCACTCTGTAACACCCCGATTTCCAAATACAACTAAATTCGAAGTTCCACAAGATCTTTACACTTCTCTTCATACAATTTTACAAGGAAATTTAAACTTTTCTTTACATCAGAGTTACATTTACATTTAAACTTAAACAGCAGAAGCAATTTACAATATTTACATAAATAGATGTACAACACTTGAAACATAGTTTAAGTTGCTTGCATACTTTAATCTTTGTCAATTCCTTTATCCTGCATTAAGACTGTGGGCACGTCAGTTCATTCAACTGAAGAGATATTATACACGGTCATCCTCTCTATGCCGAAATAGTATAACGATTCTCAAAGCTTAACAAACCATAAACTTGTTCACAAACAAAGCTAAGGGGACTATCCTATTGATGTCGTGCTGTGATTATGCGCCTAATCCTTAATGAAATTTATTATTATTATTAGATGACACTAATGCGCACTTGTTCGAATTCTATGCACCCCATACTACATAGGTCCGAGGGCAAGTCCTTAATCGTTCTTCAACTTATAGGGTTCGATCCCTCGCCATGACTTAATCTACTACTGTAACTACGGTAAGTATCCTAGATATCCTATGAGTTACGAATCCATGTCCAGACAGTCTGGAGGGGAATCCCACGTCGTGACATGACGCATCATGTAGAGCCTATGGTCAATTCAGCCTCCGTCATGGACCATGGCACCACCCGTAGTCAATCAAACATCCCACAAGCATCGCCACGATCCCGATAATTCCAGAGTAGTGTCCACGCCAAGACTTGACTCATCAAGTAGGCAACCTATGAATCACTCTCACACGGTAGACTCGAGGTCCTCACACTTGTGTTTTTCTCTTACTTTCATCACATCTTCTCTATTGTTTGGTCCTTAATTGTATGAACCATGAATAAAAATCAATTTCTAGGGTTAACTCTTTCCTCTATACCGATCTTAACCATCAATCAACGCATTTGACCCAAACCTCGTCTTTTATCTCAAATATCATATCAACATTTCTTTTATTGCCGGTATGAGGCTTAGCTACATCTTAATTCTCAATTTCAATTCACAATTCTAACATTGAGTTTTTCATACTCAAAAGTTCTCTTTTTCAAGTAACATGATTTCCAAATCTTTTTCATGAATCAAGTCTCATATATAAAGTTCAATCACAATTCATGCGTCTCATAATCAATTTAATTTCATCTCATTCTCACACTATTGTATACATTTCATTTATTTACTTTAAGGATCACAAAGTCATATTTTCATACTTAACCAGATTTAATTTGACAATAATAGTCCATAGAAAATTACAACTACATTTTCTTTCATCCAAAATTTCTTCTTAAATACTTATCATAATTTTCTCATGGAACAACACAATATTATAACTTTCTAAGAGTAGAATTCAATAGTTTTCAACACAATTTCACTTCTAATCTCACTTGATTTTAGTCAAAAATAATCCCCAATAATTTTCACAAGTTCTACATGAATTTACAGTAGTTAACATATTTTTTCGGATTTTTAAAAAAACAAGAATAAGTTAGAAAAAATCGATATTCCAAAAAATATATTCAGGCCGAAACCCAGAATCGAACTCACAACCTGAGGGAAAACAGCCGCAAGCTCCAGCCACTGGGCCAGAGTGCTCACACGGTATAAAGGGGGTTTAATACTTTAAGTATCATTGGGTCGGGTCTGGGTTTATTTAAACAAACCGAAAGCAAAAGAGGGTAGAGCCTAGGACTCGAACCCGCAACCTCTTGGATTGCCCATGGCTACAGTGAACACCCAAACACTCAGCAACCAGATGGTCTAAGTGACCAAGTCGATCTAAAGTTGAAATAATAGTTTTTGTTCAAGTCTCTGTTCAAATCAAATTCTCAAAATTTCTCAAAACGTTTTAGTTCTTTTTCTCCTTTTTTTTTTTTTTTTTGAGTCCAACTTTTCCAGAATTTATTCTATATTAAATTACAGTAACCCAGTATTTTAGAATCAATAATTACTCATATAACACACATTTTTTTATCTCTTTTCTAATGTCCATAGTTTCGACATTTAGGACCATTTCATTTTCATGAGAGTAGCATAACTAAGTTTCTACAAGAGTGCTTTAATTCTTCATTCTTCCATTATTTAATCATCTACATTAATTTAGAATACAAAAATTCCATCTTTCCTACAATAGGGTTCATTCTAGTTTGCACAACCAATTTCACATACAATTCATCATTTGTCTCATAAGCATAATTTCTTCACATAGCATGATTCTTAAACATATAATATGGCAAACATGGTAACTTTTCTAATACTTTCATTCACAATTAATCAATCTAGCAACAATTTTAACACACACCTACTAAATTATCAATTCATCTCTAATTAGGCAAACATGAATTTAATTTCAACTAGTTGCTGTTTAATAATTGCTCAATTCATTCCTAGCATGATTTCTAAATTAGACGCATGAGAAACACCCACCTTGTTGAAGATAAACACACAAAAGATCCTAGGGGAAAGCTCCTAGAATGAACAAAAGGCCTTCTTCTCTTAGTTTGAGTTTGCAAATTTACCTTCTCCTCCTTGCTCCTTAGTATTGCCGCAAGCCCTTAGTCTCCAAAAGAATTGGTCGGCCTCCTTTGACTGGAACACACACAAAAGCACAGTCGATCTTTTGAAACTCACTTAACTCTCAATCTTTTGCTTACAAAATGTGTCTTTTTCTCTTAGTCTTTTGATGAAGAAAAGATGCAAGAGTAACTAAGGTAAGGGTGTATTTATACTTATTTTAGGGTAAAAAGAAGGGCTAGGATTAACCTAGGAGTTGAAGATTAAGGACCAAGATGAGTTGGGAAGTTGTAGTAACTTCCATGAACTCAATAACTACTCCTCCACCTCATCCACTCTCCCTCTCCCACTCATCCAATCCCGGCCTACCCTAGAATTGGTGTGCATTGCACACCTTAGTGCATGCACAAACTTTCTAGTGTCCCCATTATTAAGTTGTACACATTTAATTAATCATTTGCCTACTAAATGTGTCTACATGACAAGTTAGGGCAATTTAAAAGATTAATTAGTTGTGGGCTTCAAATTAGTGGACTCAAATCCAAGGGCCAATAAAAAAAATAAAATTAAATAATTATGATGGGCTCAAAATAGAGAAATAAATCTTAGGCTTTATAAAATAGGCTTTTATAAGAAAACAAAGAGAAAGAATTATATTTATATGTTCATGTTATAAGAGATAATTTGTATAAGAAAATACATCCAAGATTGCACGTGCACAACACGTAAAATCAACATTTTCACATTAAATGAAAATCAGAGTATTACAGGGAGCGAATGCGCAGCCACTCCGTGAGAGATCGAAGACCTCCGACTGCCCAATTCGAAGAGGTCCCCGTTACGAGGACTGAGTTCTAGGAGTTCAGTAATGAAGTTCTCCAGACCATCCGAGGAGGCCCCAGGGCCGAAGGTCAAAGCTATGACCTCTTCCATAAGGGATGAAACCAGGGTAGTTGCATGGCTCACCCGACCAGTGAAAAGGGATGACACTGTTCTTAAGCCCCTTCAGGAGATGGAGAATCGCCTCTCCCAGATCGGTGAGGGTGGAGGCAAATCTAGTCGGGGACACCAGCCTACCGAACCCCCATTTTCTGCTTGAATCCTCGATGCCCCGATTTCGAGAAATTTCAGACCACCTCAGTTCGAGACATATGATGGAGAGAGTGATCTAGCTAATCACATGGAGGGATTAAAAACCCTCATGATGATTCACAGTACCTCGAATCCTCTCCTATGTCGAGCGTTCCCCGCCACCCTGCGTCGCCCGACACGGGAATGGTTCTCAAAGCTCACCCCAAAGTCGATCTTCTCGTTCGAGAAACTCAAGGTGAATTTTCTCGCTCACTTTGTGACCAGTCGCAAGGTCGAGAAGACGAGCGCGTCCGTTGTGGATCTCAAACAGAAGGAAGGGGAGTCCCTTCAGGACTTTGTGCGGAGATTCACCATTGAGGCTAGGGCGGTCTCTTCTCTTGACACTGGCGTCGCATCCGCGGCCTTCCAGCACAATGTTGGCCACGGCCAACTGAAGGCCTCTTTGGCAAAAAAATCTCCAATTGATTTTCCTGACATCCTCAATAGTATCGAAAAGTACATTCAAGCCGAAGAAGCTCTACACCCTGAAGGTCTGACAGAAGCCCCTGCTAAGGGAAAGAGGAAGGTAGATGGTCCCGAGCCCACGAAGAAGGCTCAGAAAGAAGCACTCGGTAAAAAAACGACCGCCTTCAGTCCCCCGCTTCAAAAATTTCTGTCATGCCCCGCTTCCTAAGAAGGAACACGGAATACAGTACACGACAAAGTCTAGCGAATGGTTTTTACCATTCATGAGCTATAAGGATCGTTCCAACGGTACACAGGAATAAACAAGAAATAAACAAGAAATAATCATCCACGCATGCATGAAACAAATTTCTAAATCAACAGATTTACTTGAAACAAAATACTAAATTCTCAAATAAACCAGATCTGGAAACAAAAAGTAATAAGTGATGGGACAAAAATGCCCAATACAAGTTCCAAGTAGCAATAAATACAAATAATTCAAAACAGGAAAATAATTAAAGCAGGAACTCTAGCCAAGCCTAGAACACTTGGTCACTCACTACTTCGTGCAGCAGATCACCAAAATCTGCAAATTTATCAATTTGCAAGAAAGAGAAATAGGAAACAATACGTCCGTTAGTGCAAGTTACAGACCGCAAGTAGTACAAGCAATAAATTACGGAGATAGATAAACAAGATATAGAGTAGCAACAAGAAACAAGTACTGAATAAAACATGGAAAGAGTGTGACAGCAAAATAAAGCAACTAACTCATAAACCAAGAAACAAAATCGAGTAACATGATAAGATAACAGGGTGCAGGTAACAGGTATTAAGTAGCATGCAAGTAAGTAAACATGTAACAGATGTCAGCTAGCATATACAGGTAATAGGAACGTACAAGTGATCATGTTATTCTCAAGTCCTATCTAGGTAGCACTTTATGCATCCCAAATTTTACCACATGGTTGCTACATTCAAACATGTTACGTTTAGATTTCGCAGTGGATTATATAGAGCCGTGTACTTAGGTATCATGTAAATAGGTAATCAGGATCATGTATCATGTAATCATATAACAAGTAATCATGTATCAGGTAGGACCTACGGGTTCCCTCCGAGTACACCCTCCAATAGGGAAGTATGTAGTCGGGTAAATAGGTGGGAAACACGGGCCCCCTTCTGAGTACACCTTCTCATAGGGAAGTATGTAGTCAGGTAATCATATAAATAGGTAATCAGGATCATATATCATGTAATCATGTAACAGGTGGGAAACACGGTCCCCCTTCCAAGTACACATTTCTATATTTTCCACTACTAGATCTTTCTCCTAACCCCGGCTTGATCACTTGTTATTATTATTAAAGAAGGCATAGACGTGCTCAAACAGGGCAAGAAAAATATGAAAAGAAATAAGGAACAAGTTCAAGTTGGATAGAAAACATAAACGGGTGACGAAACAACCTATAATAGTTAGAACAACGAGATTTTCAATTCTGGACAGCAAGACATTGTTGCACCAAAACTGAGATTCCCGTTGCTACATGAATGCAAATCTAGATCCGTCAAAAATTATAGAAACTAGAATCTCTTTCGAATCCAGTGCATATACACAAGTCATATAACAACTACAGCAACAGGGTTCAAAATAGTATTTTATACAGAATTCATGTTCAGCCAGAAATTGCAAAATTTTGTTTATAAGCATGAAAAGGGTCCAAAAACACCATAATTAAATCTAGGAATAATTTGGAAGGTTCCCTAGCATGTCTAACCTTAGCATATTAATTTTCATGTTATTATATTATAGATAGCATAGTCAATTTAATTTGAAAAACAGAGTGACACAGCAATTTTATAAATCTGAAATTTCAGACACATCAGTACTAAAACAGTGATAATTCACAAAATACAATTCGGAATTCAATTCCATCAAAAGGGTTGTAAAATAGAAACACTAGGCTACATTTCATATTCACAAAGTTTTAATCAAAAGTGAATGGAATCTGGTTGAAATTAGAATTCTTTACTGAACAACATGCAGTTTAGCAATTATATAATTGGTTTCACAAGCATGAAATAAATTATAAAAGTCATTAAAAAATTCTAAAAAAATTTGGGGTTGATCCTAGTTAGGTCTAGTCATACCCAGAATAATACTAAGTCCAAATTTACTTTTAACATCAGTTTTAAAATAATAAATCATGCAGCGATCTTATAATTCAGAATCTGGAATTTACGACACAGCTATAGTAAAACAGTGATAACTCACACATCAAAAATCAAAATTGAGATCCGTCGAAGGTTCTGAAAAATAGACACAGAGGTCTACGAATAATATTCACAAATTAATTTAATTTACTAAATTTAACATGGTCCAAATTGCTTTACCAAATTAGGGCAGCAACGAAAAGAAATTTATTTTATGCATTTTATCAAACAACTCATCTACGATAGATCCAAATTAGAGTATGATGCAAAACATAATATATTGAACATTTAAATCAATCATGGCATGGGTATTAACAAGTCCACAACGAGATAACAAATCTAGCACATCAATCACGTAACAAAAATCCACAACATACAATGGATCACGAACAAGTATATACACATCAAGAATCTTTATTTTCGTGTAGTGTGTGTGTGTGTGTGTGACAACCTGTTGTGATTGATCATGACTACGAATTGATGGAAATGGATCAAGATCATCAAGGAATTATCATGAGAACGAACACAAAATGAAAGCAACACTACGTGCATGATGCGGTTTATTTCTGGGAGACGTGTGGATGCACCAGGTGTGAGTTCGGACTCAATTTGTATTTGAAAGAGAAAGCTGCTCGTCTGATGACCCTCGGCTGACCGGGCAGAACCTGTGGCGACCTCGGGGTGATTCGGAGATCTGGGCTCGGATCAGAGGATTTGGATCCGAGGTCTTGTGTACCTGCAGACGGTCCTGAAACACCGGGGTTTGTCCCGGTGGCGGACCCTCGGACGATCTAGTCAGTCTCTGTGAGAGAGTAGCAATAACTAGGTGAATTTAAGTGGAAAAAGATTGATTACCTGAAAAGGTGGGTGAGGGTCTAGTATTTATAGAGAATTCCAACCGGGTTTGGATCCGCTTGGGGGCCGGGTCTGGACCCGAAAGCCCATGGGCCTGACGTGGCAGAGGGCCCAAGGGGTTTAGGGCAGACGTGGCCATACCAGGAGCGGTATAGGGCTGACGTGGCAAAATTCTGGGTGGTATTTGGAGCTGACATGGCTGATCGTGGGTCTTCTGTGCTTCTGGGAGAATCGGAGGGCCTAGGCTGTGCCAGGTCGTCCCCCTGCTTCGCCAGAGAGGGGGGACGACCCGTAGGGCTGTCACGGATCGGAGACCGAGGACCACTGAGGCTCGTCGGATATGAGGAGGCCGGTTCTGTGGGGGTGCACTTGAGGTTCGGTGCCGACCCTGTAATGGTTCGAAGCCAGACTAAATTGCTATTTTTACCTTTCTTGAGTGAGAGTTGTATTGGGCCCTGGTTGGGCCTCCAGGCCATTTTTACCCTACCACACAAGCCCCCCACTCCTGCAGGGGTGTGGGAGCTAGCCGGGGAGGAGTGTTCATGGTCGTGGAAATGGGATGGCGAATCGCTGGGCCTTCATGAGGGGGTTTCCCTGAGGCTTCCTGGGAAGATTGCCTTGGTGCCAGACCTAACCTCGGGAGGGCGAGGGATTCTAGGTCGGCACGGTTGAAGGCGAGTCGTGGAGCCTTCCTGAGAAGACTACCCTGGTGCTAGACCCGACCTCGAGCAGACGAGGGACTTATGGGCCAACAAGGGGGGTGGTGAGCCGTTGAGCCTTCCTGAGAAGAATACCCTGGTGCCAGACCTGACCTCGAGCTTGGCGAGGGATTACGGGTCAGTAAGGGCGATGGCAAGCCGTGGAGCCTTCCTGAGAAGACTACCCTGGTGTTAGACCCGACCTCGAGCAGGCGAGGGACTTATGGGCCAACAAGGGGGGTGGCGAGCCGTTGAGCCTTCCTGAGAAGACTACCCTGGTGCCAGACCCGACCTCGAGCTTGGCGAGGGATTATGGGTCGGCAAGGGCGATGGCGAGCCGTGGAGCCTTCCTGAGAAGACTACCCTGGTGCTAGACCCGACCTCGAGCAGGCGAGGGACTTATGGGCCAACAAGGGGGGTGGCGAGCCGTTGAGCCTTCCTGAGAAGACTACCCTGGTGCCAGACCTGACCTCGAGCTTGGCGAGGGATTACGGGTCGGCAAGGGCGATGGCGAGCCGTGAAGCCTTCCTGAGAAGACTACCCTGGTGCTAGACCCGACCTCGAGCAGACGAGGGACTTATGGGCCAACAAGGGTGGGGGGCGAACCGTTGTACCTTAGGAATGTTGGGCAGGGTAGCCTGCCGTCTTTTGCGGAGTATTGAAGGCGCCCCGGTATCTGTGCGATGTTCCAATTTCCCAGGGGCCTTAATGGCGCTGCCTAATAAATGTATGGCGCATGGTCTTCCGTCGTTTGGTTTTCCCCACGTCATAAAAGCTGGCTTATGGGGGAGGCTATAAGTATCCCTCTCCGCAGCGGGTTAGATCACAGCAAGAGTGGTCTACTGGTCCTCAAAGGTGTCTGCTCCGGCGGACGTCTGTCTTTTGCAAAATTTTTCCCTTGGACGTGTTGGAGAGGTGGTTTCTCTGCCACCCCGATCTTCTCTCGGATCTGATCGCTCTGATACGGCAGCCAGATCCAGGGGGGATCGGGGCGAGAGGGGTAACGACCGAAATTCGGACCAATAGATGAGTAGCCTCGGATTGGTGATGCTTCTGCCGTCTGGATCCTTTTTCGGGACAGACGACCCTGATATGGTTGTTTGGCCCGAAAGAGATCCAGACGGGAGGGGCATCTACCAAACCCCAGGCTTGGGGCCGAAGTGCCCCGGATAGGTGGGTCGTCTCCGATTGGAGGTCGGCCACTCTGTCTTCAAATAGGGCCCCAGGTGATGGCGGTTTCTGTCTCACCCTCGAACAATTCGGGGTTTCGGCTGTCGAGGCTGTAAGCCCCGAACTGCTCGCGGGTGAAAGGGGAACCGACCGAGTCCTGGAGCCCGGGGCGTCTGTCTAAGGACGGTGCCTTAAACCTTTAAGTAAAAACGTTCTCTTTGCCGAACGCCCCCTCCGAACTGACCCCCTCGTCTGGCTGCCAACCTGGCATTGGATGACGTCAGCAGCGCACGTTTTGAGGATGTGGCGCGATTTCCCACGGCAGTTGCACGTCAAATAGGTGAACAGTTCTTGCAGGAATCGAGGAGTCGCTTTCATCCTTTATAAATACTCCCCCCCTCTCCCCTTCTAGCCCACTCCTTTCTTGCCGCCATTTTTTTTTTCAAAAATTTCCCAACACTTTAGCGCTCGTCCCTGCAGCTTGCTGTACTAGACTCGCCCTTCCGAAGTGACCCCAGGTGAGTTGGTAAGTTTGTTTAGTTTTAGGCACAGATGGATATGGCTCAGTCTGGCTCGTCAGCGTCGACATCTAGGGGGGAAGTGAAACCTGTTTCCGACTCGACTTCGTGGGAGGAGCCCGAACTTGAGGGGGAGTCAGTATACGTCGAGGAGTCTTCCGATTCGGTTTCGTGGGAGGAACCCGTAGGTGAGGAGGAGGAGGTACATGGTGTGAGGCCGTTACGCTCCCGACGTCCCTTTGTGGTGGAGAGTAGTGAGTCGGGGGAGACGAATGATGGCTCGGGCGGCGTCCGCATTTTGGAGTTGACTTTCGAGGAAGAGGGAGGCGAGGGTGGCATTGTAAAGAGATCCACAGTTCAGGGTGCGGGTCCGAGTTCCATGCCGACCGTCCTGGGGCCCTTATTCACTCCCTCGCCGGAGCGAACCAAGACGAAGAAGAAGAAGGCTCCGAGGAAGGCAGGACCAGGGACTGGTGGTTCGAGCCAGGCGCCCGTATACCGTAACTTGTGGACAGGTTCGCCCGTGTAGCCGAAGCCTTTCCGTCAGTATCCTGACGACCTATCCGACAAGGAGCTCTTCGGCGTGCAGGATTCCTCGCCGAGTCGGAAGAGGGGGACGATGGACGCGATTCTGACCGTCTTGGAGGGTGGGGACTTGGAGGTTTTGCAGCTGGCGTACCACATAGGTCCTGGCTACGAATTGATGCTGCCGAGCTCTACTCTGCGCCCAACCGATCCCCTATCTGCTTGGTATTGCGTCTTCCCAGTGGACGCCTTCATTTCTGGACTGAGGCTGCCAGTCCACCCGTTTGTTCGGGAAGTGTTGAACTGGGCCTCCTTGGCTCCAATGCAGTATGGACCGAACTCTTGGAAGCAGATAATCTGTTTTGTACTGATGTGCGAGGCACGGAAGGTACCCCTGCGGTTGAACGTGTTCCGAGCGATGTTGATGATCAGTTCGGCGGCTGAGGGCATTTACTATATCTCCCCCCGGAGTAAGAGGAAGGTTGTACACAGCCACCCGGACTCTATTAAGGATTGGAAGAAGAAATATTTGGTGATCCGGAGTGAAGAGCCCTGGGACATTCCGACTAGATGGAACTATTCCAAGCCGAGCTATCCTGCGCCGAGGCCGGGGGATCTGTCGGCCGAGGAGTGGGGGTTTGTCGAGCGCCTCCGTTTGTCCCCTAGTATCGATTGGACGAAGGTGACGGAGGCCCATCTGGTGAGCGTCGGACTGAGCCCAGCCGTTCTGCGTATGTAGTTGTTTCTTTTCTCTTGGTCTTTTCGTGCTTTCCTGCTTATTGCTTCTTAATGGTTTTTTCCGCAGATATGGATGAGGCATCGATCAAAGCAAGGAGGCTCGCCATGAAGAAGGAGAACGCCGAGAAGAAGAAGGGGGAGGCGGCGAAGAGGTCGAGGGAGCCGTCCCTGGTTATCTCGGAGGTCCCGCTCGAGCCGAAGACTAAGAGGACTCGCTCGGAGACGAGCAAGGGGGCGGCCTCTTCGAGGGGTAAGGGTCCAGCGAGGGCGTCCGATCTTGACAAGGGGAAAGGTCCCTTGGTAGAGGTTGAGGAGGAGGACCCGGTGGTGGAGATGTTGCGGCAACGGTGGACGCCGGACTGGTCGGTTCGGATGGGCGACTGTCTGACCGAGGAAGCCCAGGCCGTTGAGGTGGTGGAGAAGTTGGCGACCCCTCGTGATCGCCAAGCGATGGAGAGTGAGCCCGTAGGGGTGGCCTTTACGCGCCTGGCGCAGGCCATCGTGCTGGTAAGCTTGTCGATCTCATCTTTCTCGTTAATCTTGCTTTGGGAGTTCTCCCCTTATCAGTGTTTTGTTGGTCGCAGGCTTGTATGCAGGGAGCTAATGTAAAGAATCTTTACGAAGCGTCCCTGTCGCAAGAGCGGGTTCGGGCGGACAAGAGCGAGTGGGAGATGAAGGAGATGCGGATCGAGCTCGAGGGTTCGCATAAGAGGGAGCAGAAGATGAAGCTCGAGCTCGAGGCTCAGGACGCCGAGTGGGGGAAGAGGGTGGTCTCCTTGAAGAAAAAGTTCGCCAAGGAGAAGGAGGAGTTGACGGCTGCATTTGCCAAGGAGAGGGCAGAGCTGACGGATGCGGGTCAGCAGATGGTGATCAAGGCCCAGGATGAGTGCTACGCGAAGGCCCTCAGCCATGTGAGGCACTTCTACCCGTCCGTCGACCTGTCCGATTTCGAGTATGACATGGAGATTGAGGGGACACCGAAGACTCCTGCCGAGGAAGGGCCCGTTGGCAACCCGGCCGCCGACCCTCCTGCGAACCCGATCAATGCCGAGGCGGGAAATCAAGTTGTGTAGTTTTATCTTTCTTTTTTCTCTCCTTTGATTGTATTCTCCTCTCGCGGACTGGCCACCGCCTTTTTTGTAAGAAGAAACACAATTTATAAAAAGTATCTTTGACTGGCCAAGTGTTTTGACCTTGGGTATTTCCGAACCTCCTTGCTTATGTGCGTTGAGTCGGTACTCTTGCAGGTTGTGGCTTCCCCTCCCGAGGCGGACCCCCGTCGTCCCGATGCGGCGTGGCTTCGGAGCGAGGTTGAGGCATTGGAGACCACTTTGGCTCGGTACCGTGAGAGGGCCCGTACTGTTGATGCTGCCTTCAATTATCACAGGAACATGTCTGAAGCCCTTGGCGAGGAGGCGAGCCGGCTGGGAAGGGCGATGTTGGATCGGGAACTCGGCGGTGCGGGCCTTGGACCGGCCGTGTTGGGTGTCTCGGTCCACTTCTGGGAGGTTACTTCGTGATGTTTTTCTTGAGAAAGAAATGGAGATATACCGCCATAATATCATGATGGGTGCCTCGGCATCTTCCTCGGCGGGTCGGCAAACGGAGGGGGTTTCCTCTGCGAGGCTGCTATTGTAGCGTATGCGACCAGATGACGCCCAGAGCTCCGTGGCTGGGGAGTCGACCGTGGCTGAGTTTAAGGACCATTATAACAAGGAGAGGGATTTTAGTCGCTCGTTCGGAGTAATCCCGTTCTTCCAGTTTGAGATGAGTGGAGTGGTCCTGTAACGGTCTTTGTTTGTTTTCTTAGGATGAGAAATAAAACGGTACGAATAAAGAATCCTGTTCCTTCTTTGCTTCGGCTAGTGGTGTAGTGAACGATGGTGGTTTCAAGGAGAGCCCACCGACCCGCGAGGGATCGAAGTGGGGCCTTAGGGAGAGTCCCCAGCTTGGATTCGGTTGGAGCCTACCGAGGCGTTGGGGACGATACCGGAGTGAGGACTCAGGCGCCGATTTCATTATCTGGCGTTTAGGGTTTCAACAAAAAGAGATCTCTTTCGTATAAGATACGGAGAGCCACTAAGTACACATGAGTGTTTACACAAAAACCTATTTACATTTAGCCAGGCTAGAGCCTATGTTTGCCCTTCAAGGAGTTTCATCCGGCACTCGGCTTCGACTGGGGTCTTCTCCCACTTGGTGACAGGTTTGGAAGCAGGGTCGTCCCTCTCAGGCTTGAACTTGACGGCGTCGAGGGAGAACACACCTCCCCCAACAGTGGTCATGTAGCACGATCGCGCTGCCTCTTGGCTACCTCGGACAGTGCCGACCCCTTGCGGGGTGGGAAATTTGAGTTTCAGATGGTAAGCCGAGGGCACCGCTTGGAGGGAGCATAGTCCGGGTCGGCCGAGTATGGCGTTGTAAGCCGCCTTGACGTTGACCACCATGAAGTCCATGGACTCGGTCCTTTTGACAGGAGCCGATCCTGCGGCAACGTCGAGGGTGACAATCCCTTCTATCACGACAGGGACGCCGGAGAACCCATGCAAGGTGTATCCGGCCGGCTTGAGCCTGCCTCTAGGTAGCTTGAGATTCTCGAATGCTTCGAGGAAAAGGATATTAACCGAGCTGCCGTTGTCGACGAGGACTCGGCGAACTTCACAATTAGCCATGTGGAGACTAATGACGAGGGCATCGCAGTGGGGTAGGCGGACGCTCTCGAGGTCCTCTCCTGAGAAGGAGACCGGCATCGGTTGTAGCTTGGGCGAGGAATTGTTGTGGACAGCATTCACTTCCCCGATGAAGGCTTTTCGGGAAGTATTTGAATTTCCTCCCATTGGCCCTCCTTGGACACAATGCAAGATGAAGGGCGTATCCGCGGCTCCCTCGGAGTCGGGATCCCGACCTTGGATGCGGTTCGGAGTAGGGTTCGGAGGCGAGGTCCTCCGGTTCCTAATGTCTCGCCGATCCCGTGGGACTTCTCGGGTGAATTCTCGGAGGTACCCCCTGGAGATGAGCTCCTCAATCTCGTCTTTCAGGGCTCAGCACTGGTCGGTTTCGTGCCTGTGATCTCTGTGGAAGCGACTGTAGAAGCGCTGGTCTCGGTTCTTGCCGTTGTTAGGCCGGGGGGTAGTCGAACAATGCCTTTGTCTTCGATTTCTAAGAGGATGGCGGATACGTTATGTGTCAAGGGAGTGTACCTCTCGAAGCGGGGGACCGGCGGGACCTTCTTCAAGGCCCCCGCGTCCCTTGGAGCTTTCTTTGATGGTTCGACCTCTTCGACCTTCCGCTTTCCCTTCCCGATGGCCTCCTTGGTATCTTCGGGGTTAAGGGCCTCTTCTGCCCTAATGTATTTCTCGACCCTGTTGAGGAGGTCGGGAAAGTCGACGGGGGGTTTCTTCGCCAGAGAAGCCTTCAGCTGTCCATGACGGACGTTGTGCTGAAATGCCGCAGAGGCGACGCCCGGATCGAGGGAGGAGACCGATCTTGCCTCTGCAGTAAACCTCCGGACGAACACTCTGAGTGACTCCCCCTCTATCTGTCGAAGCCCCAGTAATGAGGCGCTGGTCCTTTCGGCCTTCCGGCTAGTGACAAAGTGGGCAAGAAAATTGCCCTCTAGTTGGTCGAAGGAGTAAATGGAGCCGGGGGCGAGCTTCGAGAACCATTCACGAGCCGGGCCCCGAAGGGTGGCCGGGAAGGCTCGGCACAGCAGGGGGTCTGAGGCGCTGTGAATCATCATGAGGGTTTTGAAGCCCTCCATGTGATCAGCAGGATCTCCCTCACCGTCGTAGGTCTCGAATTGAGGGGGTTGGAAGTTCCTGGGTATTTCTGCCTGGAGGATGGGGGCGGAAAAGGGAGGGCGGATAGGTCTGTACCCCTGAGCCGCTCTTTGGCCGCCGTCCCCTATGTGATCGAGGCGATCCTCCATTTCTTGGAGGCGCCTTAGGAGTATGTCATCGTCCTCTAGCTGGTTTGTTGATGGTCGGGACACGCTGGCCTCGGTGTCCGACCTGGTTTGGGAATGGAGGGTTTCTCCCCTGGGGGCCCGTCGAAGAGCCCCAAGAATTTCTCTTCAGAAGTCCTGGAACTCCTTCTGAGTGACGGGGGCTCCCTCGACCCTGTTCGGTTGGTCCGAAGGTTGCCTTCCGATGTGGCTGAGTGCGGGCCTCCGTCTCTCGGGCGGTGGTCGTGGATGGTTCGGGGCCGGGTTGGAAGCGGCCCTTCCCCTGCTGCGGGTGATTTGACGGTTGACGATTATTCCTCGTAGGTCGGGCTGGACTGTACGGGTGGCGCTTCGCCGGGATCCCTGATGGGAATCTCCGTGCCTTGATGCGCGTGGCCCGGCATTGGTATTTGGTGGGGGTGTGTCCCGTCGGTTGATGGAGGACGCGGCCCCCTGGCCTCTTGAAGGCCATGGGAGTTCGGCTGTCGAGGTCGCTCGATGGTCGGGCTCGGGTCGGCTTCTGAAGCAAGTTCCCACAGACGGCGCCAACCTAAAGCGGTTTATTTCTGGGAGACGTGTGGATGCACCAGGTGTGAGTTCGGACTCAATTTGTATTTGAAGGAGAAAGCTGCTCGTCTGACGACCCTCGGCTGACCGGGCGGAACCTGTGGCGACCTCGGGGTGATTCGGAGATCTGGGCTCGGATCAGAGGATTCGGATCCGAGGTCTTGTGTACCTGCAGACGGTCCTGAAACACCGGGGTTTGTCCCGGTGGCGGACCCTCCGACGATCTAGTCAGTCTCTGTGAGAGAGTAGCAATAACTAGGTGAATTTAAGTGGAAAAAGATTGATTACCTGAAAAGGTGGGTGAGGGTCTAGTATTTATAGAGAATTCCAACGGGGTTTGGATCCGCTTGGGGGCCGGGTCTGGACCCGAAAGCCCATGGGCCTGACGTGGCAGAGGGCCCAGGGGGTTTAGGGCAGACGTGGCCATACCAGGAGCGGTATAGGGCTGACGTGGCAAAATCCTGGGTGGTATTTGGAGCTGACATGGCTGATCGTGGGTCTTCTGTGCTTCTGGGAGAATCGGAGGGCCTAGGCTGTGCCAGGTCATCCCCCTGCTTCGCCAGAGAGGGGGGACGGCCCGTGGGGCTGTCACGGATCGGAGACCGAGGACCACTGAGGCTCGTCGGATACGAGGAGGCCGGTTCTGTAGGGGTGCACTTGAGGTTCGGCGCCGACCCTGTAATGGTTCGAAGCCGGACTAAATTGCTATTTTTACCTTTCTTGAGTGAGAGTTGTATTGGGCCCTGGTTGGGCCTCCAGGCCATTTTTACCCTACCACAGTGCGATATTTGTAATTGTGTGAAGAACAAAAATAACATACAAGTTACTTGTCTCATTGAAGACGATGAATCTGACGAGAATAAAATAACGGGAACAAATCCCGGCACACGAGCACGAACATAACGATCACGAACAAGGAGGGCTTCCGGGATAGGAGGGACGACGGCGTCGTTCGGATGGCGGGATGGTGGCAAACACGCGGTGCTCGACGGCGCAACGGGCAGAAGTCAACGGGATGGAGATTTGCGGGAGTGGCTGCGGAGGCTCGGGGTGTTGCTGGCGGGCGTCGATGTGGGTGCTAACGGTCGATGGGACGTCAGGGCGGCACGGGGAGCATGACGCGGGAGGTGTAACGGGAAGTTGGGTAGTGACGAGATCTAGTCGACGGGCACAGTGAAGATGGAGAGAGGAGTATAGGAGAGAGAGAGAGAGAAATTTTTTTTAGGGAATATTCACTGTAGAGAGAAAAAGAGAAAAAATTTGGTTATGATTATAATGGAATTTTGGTAAGTTAGGATTTGAATAACCAAAGAGAAGATCATGGAATTGATGGAAGAGTGATCTGCTAGTTAGGCAGATAGAGAGAACATGAGGGAGAGATTTGAGGGAGACTGGATAAAAGAGGGTATTGGGTAGCGGGTTTAGAATCCAATAGAGCAAATTATAGGGTTTAGGGTAGAGGATTAGGATCTAGATCCAATAAGAAGAGGGTATAGGGTTTAAATAGGGTAGATTGGGTTATAAATCCGATCCAATAAGGTAGAAATCAAATATAAATAATGAGGCCATGAAATAAACAAAATCATCCAGAGATTAATAATTGATAAAAGAATTTAAATCAGAAGATTGAAAATCACAGTACTGAAACGAAGACAATAAAAATAGTTTATTAGAAACGAAGTAATGATTACACGGTCCAGAATGGACAAAAGAGTACAATCAGAACAAATACTCAGGAAAAACAAATACATACAAAAATACAAGAAAAGAAACACAGGGGTTATAATTTCACTTCACTGACTCATAGCATGTCGGCCATCCTTATAGAGATTAAGGATAAGGGGATTGTCCACCATCCTCCTCGACTCAACAACAACAAGAAAAGAGACTGGAGATTTTACTGTCAGTTCCACCGGGATCATGTGCACGAGACTGATACTTGTTGTGCCCTCAAAGACGAGATCGAGGTCCTCATCTAGAGGGCGGTACCTGAAGGAGTTCACTCGAACTAACCCACGGGGCAAGCGGGATTCACCCCCTCCTCGAACGGCCGGTCGGCATCCGGAGGCAGAACCCAAGCCCGATGAGGCTGGGAGGCCGGCCATCCTTCACTGTATTTGCGGTGGCCCCATGGGGGGAAGTAGAATACTTCCCGCAAGGCCTTCGTGTGGGAGGTTAACTCGGTCCATGATCATCTGCGTCCCAGGAACCAAGTTCTAGCAGTCTCATTCTCCAACAATGACCTAGAAGGTGTCTGACTACCTTATTGTGATGCCCTGATAATCAGCTTCGGCATGGTGAATCACGAGGTACGTCGTATCCTCATTGACAATGGAAGCTCGGTGAGCATCCTGTTCCTTACCGCATCCGAAGCACTCAAATTCTCTTAGAAAAGACTGAAGCCGGTGGGGTACATGCTGCACGGGATTTCGGCACTCCTGTACAGATCGAAGGAATCATCACGCTCAATGTCACAGCCAAAACAACCCCGAACATCCGAACAGAAGCGATGGATTTCATGGTGGTCAATGTCAAAGCCGCCTATAATGTGATCCCTGACAGGCTCGGCCTCTGTTCCCTTCAAGTTGTGCCCTTCGTCTACCACTTGAAGATGAAATTCCCTACCGACCACGGAGTCAGCATGGTCCAAGGCAATCAAGAATTAGCCAGGTCCTGCTACATGGCCACAGTGAAAGGCGGAGTTTCCCCCTCGACGAGATCAAACTTCTGTCCGACAGGAACTCATTGGGCTCGGAGCCTGTTGACAAGTTGGAAGAAATCCATTTCTCCGAGGAGGACAAATCTAAATGGTTCTCAGTGAGCTAGTCCCTCACCCCAAACCTAAAACTGGCCATTATTGACTGCATCAGGCGGAATGTTGATCTCTTCGCTTGGACGCCCTCTGATATGCCAGGAATCTTAGAGGACATCATCATGCACAAGCTGAGCGTCCATCTGGATTCAAAGCTGGTCCAGCAGAAGCGTCGCAAGTTCGCCCCCGAAAGGCAACATGTGACAAAAAAGAAGTAAACAAGCTCCTCTCAGCTCAATTTATCAAGGAGGTCAACTATCCTGAATGGCTGGCCAACGTAGTGATGGTGAAGAAACCAAGAGGGATTTAGAGGATCTGCATAGACTTCACAGACCTCAATAAGGCCTTCCCCAAAGATCCATTCTAACTCCCGAGCATCGATGCCCTGAAAGATTCGACCTCTAGTCACGAACTGCTGAGCTTCATGGATGCCTTTTCAGGCTATAACCAAATCAGAATGTTCCCCTCTAACATCCCCAAAACTTCCTTTGTAACCGAACAGAGCCTATACTGTTACTGGGTAATGCCCTTCGTGCTGAAGAATGCCGGTGCTACCTACTTAAGGCTCATTAATCGGGTTTTTAAGCAGCAAATAGATCGGAACATGGAGGTCTATGTTGACGACATGCTCATCAAAAGTTGCCGAGGGAAAGACCATATCACTAATCTCGAGGAAGCTTTCGGGGTCATAAGGTCCCACAACATGAGACTTAACCCTCTAAATGCGGCTTCGGCGTTACCTAGGGAAAATTTTTCGGATTCGTGGTCAGCCAGTGGGGCATTGAGGTGAACCTCGAGAAGATTTAGGCCATACTAGACATGGCCCTTCCAAGAAATGTCAAAGAAGTCTAGAGGCTCATGGGTCGGTTGGCGGCCATCGGCCGTTTCCTCTCCAAGTCCTGTGAAAAGTTGCTGCCATTCCTTAAAGCCCTTCAGCTGGCTAAAGGCTTCGAATAGGGAGAACCACAACAGTAGGCCTTCGACCAGCTGAAGTCCTACATGGCCCACCCCCCGCTCCTTAGCAAACCAGAACTGGGTGAGCCCCTCTACCTCTATCTGGCTGCATCTGAACACACGCTCAGCACCGTACTCGTCAGGGAGGAAGACAGGGTCCAGAAGCCCATCTATTACGTCTGCAAAGTCCTGCATGGTGCTGAATTCCGATATGCCCGAATGGAAAAAGTCTCCTATGCATTGGTAATGGCTGCTCGAAAACTCCGACCGTACTTCCAAGCTCACTCCATTCAAATCCTAACAGATCAGCCACTCAAGCTCGTCTTCAACAAACCAAAAAATTCTGGGCTTCTAATCAAGTGGTAGATTGAGCTGAGCCAACACGATATCAACTACCAACCTCGAACAGCCATCAAGGGGCAAGTCGTTGCAGAATTCATCACAGAGTGTCCCATTTTCGAAGCGCCCGAGATCCCAGAGGAGGAACCCACTTGAGAAATTTATGTAGATGGATCATCCTACAAGGGCGGAAGTAGGGCTGGTGTCATACTTTGTGGCCCCAACGATTTCGTCCTACAATATTCCCTATGCCTTAATTTTCAAGCCTCCAATAACGAGGCGGAATACGAAGCAATGATCGTTGGCCTCATGCTAGCCCGCAATGCAGGGGGAAAACGAGTAAGAGCCTTCATCAACTCTCAGCTCGTGGTTAACCAAATTTCAGGGGATTACGAAGCCCATGATGCTCGAATGGTCCGAAACTTGGCGCGCGTCCAAATCCTCCTATGCCTTCGAGCACATAGCTGCCGAGCGAATACCAGAGAACAAAATAGCTAGGCGGATGCCTTGTCCAAGCTCGCCTCATCGTCATTCGAGGGCCTCGACCACACCATCATCATCGTGGTCCTCCATGAGCCTAGCATCGAGAAGCCCGAGATCCTCTGCCTCAATACGAGCATGCATTCGCATAATTGGATGGATCACATCCGCAAATTCTTGGTAGAATGCAAACTACCACAAGATCCCGTCGAAGCTAGAAAGATGAAGGTCCGGTCGCAAAGGTTCACCTTGATTGAGAATATCCTCTTCAAAAGTTTATACACCAAGGTGGACGACAGATTGTACCTCTGATACCTGGGTCTCGATGAGGCGAGGTATGTGTTGGAAGAGTTACACGAGAGAATTGGAGGGTGCCATATGGGCAGCAGGTTGCTCACAAGGAAAGTGCTCAACCATGGGTAGTATTGGTCGACCATACAACAAGACACCCGTGATCTCATGAAACAATGCAGCCCCTACCAGATATTCTCTCCGATCAGGTGCAGGCCACAAGCCGAACTCAGGACCCTCTCCAGTTCGGCCCCCTTTTCCATGTGGGGGATGGATCTTGTCGGACCTTTTCCCAAAGCTATGGCTCAAAGGCGTTTCCTCATTATTTTCGTCGACTATTTCTCCAAATTGGTCGAGGCAGAACCCTTGGCCACAATAACAAAGCATCAAGCCTAATAATACTTTTGGAAGCACATCATCTGTCGATTCGGTATCCCGCACATACTCGACACTGATAATGGGACTCTTGCCGGTAGAAATTTCTGAAAAATCTGCGAAGACCTCAGGGTCCAGTAGAGATTCTCAGTAATATCACATCCCCAATCAAACGATCAAGCCGAAAATGCCAAATGCCTAATTCTTGAAGGTCTCAAAAAATGGTTGGACAAATCTCCTAAGGGACTATGAGTCAATGAATTATCGAGCACCCTTTGGTCATATCGAACGACCAAGCAAATTCCTACGGGCGAGTCCCTATTTAATTTGACATACGGGACAGAGGCTGTCATCTCGCTGGAAATCGGGCTCCCTTCACCTAGGATCATGGGCTTCAATGAAGAATTCAATTCGACCGACCTCAGGGCCAACTAGGACATGGTCGATGAAAACCATTAAAAGTCCGCCATCAGAAGAGCTGTCTATCAGCAGCGGATTGAAATGTTCTACAATAAGAGGGTCCGCCCTACCGACATCAAGGAGGGTGACCTCGTACTCAGGAAGCTCGTTATTTCCCACTCCACCTCGAAAGGCAAACTGGCCCCAAAGTGGGAGGGCTCGTACAAGTTCTCCTAAGTGGTACGCCCGGGCACGTACCGACTCAAAGACCTGGGGGGCAGGATAGTTAAGAGACATTGAAATGCTGAGCAGATTATTAAGTTCCTTGTGGGAACATAGGGGCATTTGTGGTTGTAATGAACGCCACACGCTATTCCTTTGTGTTATCAAGCAAGCAAATACAATAAACATTCCTTTATTTTCTGAGTCAGAATGTCTCGCATTTACTTTGACCCCAAACAAGAGATTTCTCAATCTCTCACGTCCTCGCTGCTCGGCTTGGACTCTCAATCTCTCACATGGACTTCGGGCCAAACGAGAGATTTCTCAATCTCTTACGCCCTTACCGCTCGGCTTTGACTTCGGACGATAACGAGAGATTTTTCAATCTCTCACATGGAGTTCGACCCTAAATGAGAGATTTCTCAATCTCTTGTCCTCGCTGCTCGGCTTGGAGTTCGGGCTACAACGAGAGATTTCTCAATCTCTCACGTTCTTGCCGCTCGACTTGGATGTTGGACCATAACGAAAGATTTCTCAATCTCTCACGTCCTCGCCGTTCGGCTTGGACTTCAGACCATAATGAGAGATTTCTTAATATATCACATGGACTTCAACCCCAAACGAGAGATTTCTCAATCTCTCACATCCTTGCCACTCGGCTTGGACTTCGGACCATAATGAGAGACTTTTCAATCTCTCACATGGACTTCGACCCTAAACGAGAGATTTCTCAATCTCCCACGTCCTCGCCGCTCGGCTTGGACTTTGGGCCATAACGAGATATTTGTCAATCTCTCATGTCCTTGCCGCTCGGCTTGGACTTCGGACCATAATAAGAGATTTCTCAATCTCTCACGTCTTTACCGCTCGGCTTGGACTTTGGGCCATAACGAGAGATTTCTCAATCTCTCACGTCCTCGCCACTCGGCTTGGACTTCCAGCCATAACGAGAGATTTCTCAATTTCTCACATGAACTTCAAACCCAAATGGGAGGTTTCTCAACCTCTCTCGTCCTCGATGCACAGCCTGAACTTCGAGCCAACTATTGGTTTCTCGCAAGCCTATCATGCTCGGCACTCGGCCTAAACTTTAAGCCAGCTACTGGCTTTCTCACAGGCCTATCATGCTCAACGCTGGCAGGAACCTCGAGCCAGCTACTAGATTTCTAGAAAAGTCTTTCATGAACTCACCGCTTGGCTCACTCTTCGGCCCATAACGAAAGAATTCACAAAAAGCAAACATAACATTTTTATTACAACACATAAAAGTTTTGTTGATGCAATCGGCGAGGCCATATTACAACTTTACAATCTCGGCCTAACCCTCCTCCTGACAGGCCTTAGGAATGACACAAACCAGATCAAGCCCGATCGAACGCGTCTGCTCGCCGACGAGCCCACCGGGATCCCTCGGGGTCGGTATAGTGGACACCCCCACAACGGAACTCTGGGATCTCCCAGCCTCGTCGGCTCCAGCCTCAGGGTTGGAGAAAGGATTCCAACGGAAGGCCAACCGACCCCGAAAGAACAGGATCGAGGTCCATTCATTCCAATCATAACCTTGAACCTTTGTATCTCCAATTCTTTCTCCACTACGACCTCGCAGAGGAAAGATTCAGAGGTCGGTCGCCGTCAGAAGTATCCGACATCGAGCATCTAGTCCCTGTACTCCCCAAGTTGCGATCAGAAATCACCTTCTTTAGACGAGCCGACTCTCAGCTAAGCCCCTTCTACTTATCCATAAAATAAGAGACAACATCTTCCCGATCTCGAGCCTGGTTGCGGTACCGCACAAGGACCGACTCCATGGATTTCAGCTTGCCCTAAGGAATCCCACCTCGGCATCACGTCTGTCGGCCACGAATGGCTCGTCCATCTAACATAGAGTGGAAAAGGACACATCATTCTGAGCCTCATAAACTTGGCTAATTCTCAAAAGCTAATAAGACAGATTACGCTAAAAAGTTCCAAGTCAAATAGTTCGGCCAAGAATTCATTTCATATCAATTTTTTTACAAAACTGCGGTGGCCAGTCTGCGCTCGGCAAATACAAAAAAATGGAAAGGCTAAAAACTACTACTAAGGAGAGAGGGGGAACCTCTTCATCGGTCTCCACATCGATGTTAGGATCGGCCATCACGACTACGTCATCCGCAGAGTGGGTCGCCTCACCCCCCCTCTACACCCTCGCCTTTGGGCATAATCAATTGCTCTGGAAGCTTCATGCCATAATGAAACTCCTCGACTTGGCACTTAGGGTAGTAAAACTTGACATGCTCGAGGACCCGGTTGTATGCCTGGTTCTGAGAAGCGATGACCTTGTCCATGGTGGAATTCTTCATCTTCTTAATCTCCCGGGTGACCATCTTATTTACTTCCCCCTCTGCCTGGGCTCGATCGTCAGTGAGGGAAGCCAGATCGGCCTTAATAGCTTGATCACAATACTCGAACGTTCCCTACTTTAGCTTTAGGTTCTTCATCTCACGCTCATACCGTTGAGCATCTTCACCTCTCGCTGGAGCTCGCTAGAGTGCAACCTCATTATCTAGGCTCAGGGCATAGATGCTTGCAAACGAGGGACTAAGTCTCCAACAAAAAAAAGGGAGAAAGACCGAAGTATAGAGTAACAAGAGTTGAATGACGCCTTACCGGCACGCTGGCCTAACCCACCTCATATATGAAGACTCTAAGGTCTCGGTCGCCTCCCTATCGTGAGGCATGGCAATTTTTCCACCACCTCCTCCGTTACTGTCCACTCAGTCAGCGTTTCGGCTGCCTTTACTGCCCATTTGGGAGCCCACAATCTGAGCCCCTCGTCACCCATTATCTCCTGGCCTACAGGGGGAACTGGGGGGACCCCGCCCGTCAGCACCTACGGTGCTGCCTTCAATGATCCGGATGTCCCCGGGACTGACAGGGTCTTCTGCCTCTTAGGCTTCGGATCCGAGAGGCCTTCAGATCCCCCCTGAGAGGACCCCTTCCTCTACTTCGACTGCTCGGCCGCCCTCTTCTTGGCCAACTGGGCTCTCTTCTCTTCAATGGCATTTTTTGTCCATGTCTGCAAAAGAAAAACAAGGCTATATGAATGAAGGAAAAAATGTAGATAAAAAAGAAAACGAAATACATACGGGATGGAATGAGGCTCTGTCCGATCCTAGAGAGGTGCTTCTCTATCACGTTCGGCCAGACAATGCTATTGCTAGAAATGATTTAATCCACATCAGCCCACTCCTCATCCGTCAGGTCCCTCCTCCTCAGTGGCCTGTGATTCAGCTTATAAAAATTCCAACTCATGGGAATTTCCCAAGGCACCTGACTTCAGACAATGAAACATTTCTCCTTCCACCCCTTTATGAAGTCCGAATGTCCATGGACTACCTTCTTCTTGGGACAAGCCGAGATGTAGTAAATTCCCTCATACTCACCCGACGAACTGACATCCAGCTCGGCTCGGAAGTACTTCAGTTTCAGAGGTACTCCCCTCTCCTTGCAAAGTAGCATGAAGCACACAAGCTACTTCTAGAAGTTCGGGCCGTGCTGCATCGGGCACAATGCCTCTCAGTTCAACACCTTATTGATAAACGGATGCAGCAACAGCTGTAACCCCGAGCTAAATGCATCCACCGGAAACATGCAATACCAAGACGCTAAGTTATCTGTGGGACAGAGACCAGGGTTTGAAATCAGCATCTCGTACTCCAGCCATATGAAGTAGTTAGCTCGAATCAGCAGTAGGTCATCGACCGTCAAGACGCACTACATCTTGTCCATCCGGATCTTTTGTCGACTCGGCGAAGAAGGTTGCACTCCGTATTGAACCAAGTCACCAACAACGTCCGGGTACATCCTAATGGAGCTCGGTTGTTGAAGGTAAGAGACATCGAGCCCATGTTTGGGAAGGAACTCATCCAGCTGTATCGGACTTTCTAGGAGGGTTCACCTCATACTCCTCCCTCGAATGCGAGGGGCCTTCAGGGTGGACGGTGTTGCCAATGGTTTTAGATTGGAGGACTCCACCGACAGATCAACCTCCACCACTTTATCATCCTCTCTCTCACCAACTACTCTACCAAATTCCTCCACCGCTTCTTCATTACCCGAGTCAACTACCTCGGCTACTTCTACCTCCCATTCCAAGTCACTCGATTCTACTATGAAGGGCTTTCGACTATGGAGCGGCTTGATGTCGTGGACCTACTCCCTCGTCTCCCAAGACGAGGCGTTGAAGAGATGGTCACCATTTCCTTGACCAGACATAGAGGCAAAAGAACCGGACTTGACATAACAAAAATACTAACATGGTTGTCTATGTTGGAAAGTTCACTAAAAAGATCGCCAGTTACTGGGCAGCACTTAGAGAGAGAAACTCTAAGAATTAGAGAGAGAACTGTTAGGTTTTCGTGGTAATCTCATATTAAATACACAGTGAAAAAATTACAAAGAAATATCGAAACCTAGCCATGGATCCATGCGAAAACAATAAATCATGTTTAGGAGTTATACCTTGAAGATGGATCTGCTGTCTCCATAGTATGCCGATCACAGCACTACAATATTACGGTGCCTCTACGGTATCCACACGAACGGATAAAATCAAGCTTTCCCTCACGCCACTGTGCTAGCTGCAGGAAGAGATGTCCCTCATGATCTCTCTCTCACACACAATTTCTGTGATGGCTAGGATTTTAACATGTATTTTTTTTCACAAATACGTATCATATATATATATCTACAGAAAATCAACCCTAAGAGAGTAATGAGATTGTTGGACTCACAATCTGACCTGGTTCAGTTTCGTGTGTGGGCCTTTGATGTTTAATCAGTCCATTTAATCTAATTAAACATCCAACCAATTTCAGGAGTCCAAGTCTTACTTGGATCCCCAATTAAATTCATCTTATGAATTTAAATCTCAATTTCGATCTATTATAAGTGTGTGACCTTGTAGGTTCCCGTTACGTTGATAGTAATACTAAAATCATATTCTAGTTTTACAAACAGTAAGCAGTATCTAGCAATACAACACTGCGACTCAAGTAACGGGAATGTCAGTGTTTAGACATAACCTATCCGTGACCAATGTTACCATCTAGTCTAGTCTCTTTGTCCAAATATCTTAATTGATCACAAGGCATAGAGTGTGTCACCCTTGCATAGTTCAATCTTTGGTTTCTTGATGTCCGAGTAGACTTACTAAAACAAATGAGCTCAATATCTCATATTGACTCATTTGAACATGGCCATGCATCTTGCAGTCTCACTCAATTAAGCAGCCCATAAATACCGCTCCTGTTATGTAAGAGGGACAAATCCTATCTAAGTCACTCACATTCCACTGCATGATTTGTAGTACATCCAATAGTCGACTTTATAATCAGCTTATTACAGGCAACGTTTGATGACATTAAAACATATAAGTTCTCATGTAGGGAACTGTAGTAACTTCAAGTCAAAGGACTACATACACCATAGTCACTGCTTATGACACTCATGTAATGATCCATGCAGCATTCTCATGGTGGGTCAGTCCAGTACATTATTACTCTAATATGTACTCATGTGAAGACTTGATATCTCATATCCATGACCCGTGAGATATGGTCATCAGTCTATGCACATACTAGTCTTTATGCATTACTGTTGTCCTAATTCGCAATAATACTTGAATATGGACATTTAAGAATAGTGTTCTGGTTACAATCAATAGGATCTCACAATCAAGTCATGCACTTGATATCCCATGGTATTGAACCTACTATTATAATGACCTTATTATGTTCATTTAATCACAATAAACAACACAATAAATGAAATGCCTCATATATGAAATAAATATCATGATATAATGTAAACTAGTAATGTCAATACACAACTGGCCTCTAGGACATACACCAACAATCTCCGACTTGCACTAGAGCCAATCAGACATACATCTAATGCCTATAGATCTAGTGTGACCCTAATGCTTTTGCTGTGTAAGAGGCTTTGTCAGTGGGTCAGCGATATTATCATCTATCGGTACTCTGCATATCTTCACATCTCCTCTATCGATGATCTCTCAAATGAGATGGAAGCACCTAAGTATATGTTTGGATCACTGGTGAGATCTAGGCTCCTTAGCTTGTGCAATGGACCCATTATTATCATAATAGAGGTCTAGCGGGTCCACAATGCTAGGAAACACGCCAAGTTCAGTGATGAACTTTCTGATCTAAACGGCCTCCTTTGCTGCATTGGAGGCAGCAATATACTCAGCCTCTGTGGTGGAATCGGATACGGTCTCTTGCTTCGAACTCTTCTAGCTCACAGCTCCACCATTTAAGTAAAACACAAAACCTGATTGCGATTTGGATCCATCTTTATTGGGCTGGAAGCTAGCGTCGGTGTAACCCTTTACAACAAGCTCTTCCTCGGCTCCATATACCAAGAACGAATCCTTAGTCCTTCTTAAGTACTTAAGGATGTTCTTCGCAGCAGTCCAGTAACTCTCACCAGGATCTGACTGGTACCTGCTCGTCATGCTCAAAGCATATGAGACATCTGGACGAGTACATAACATGGCATACATGATAGATTCAATTGCAGATGCATGTGGAATTCTAGTCATTCTGTCTCTTTCATCTTGAGTGGAAGGACATTGAGCCTTAAACAGGCTTACACCATGCGACATAAGGAGGAATCCTTTCTTGGACTCTTGCATATTGAAGTGTTTCAATACTTTGTCTACGTATGTACTCTGACTCAGGCCAAGCAGTCTCCTTGATCTATCTCTATAGATCTTGATGCCTAATATATAGGTAGCTTCACCCAAGTCCTTCATAGAAAAGAATTTTCCTAATCAAAGTCTTTACAGATTGTAAGGTAGGGATGTCATTCCCGATGAGTAGTATATCATCTACATACAACACCAGAAATACAACTGTGCTCCTACTAACCTTCTTGTAGACACAAGGTTCATCTTCGTTCTTTATGAAACCAAACTCTTAATCACATCATCGAAACGTAGATTCCAGCTTCTAGAAGATTGCTTTAATCCATAAATGGATCACTGCAGTTTACACACCTTTCCAGCATCATTTGGAGTGACAAAACTCTCAGGCTATGTCATGTACACATCCTCGAGAAGATTTCTATTTAGGTAAGCAGTTTTGACATCCATCTGCCAGATTTCATAATTATGATATGCTGCAATAACAAGCAAGATCTGAATGGATTTAAGCATGGCAACTGGAAAAAAAGTATCATCATAGTCTACACCATGAACTTGCTTGAAATCTTTAGCCACCAACCCTTAAAGGTATGCACATTATCATCTATGTCAGTTTTCTTCTTGAAAACTCATTTGCACCTAGTAGGTTTTACCCCTTTAGGTGGGTCTACCAAGGTCCATACTTTGTTGTTATACATGAATTCCATCTCAGATCTCATGGCCTCAAGTCATTTCTCAGAATCTGGGCCTTTTACAGCTTCCTCATAAGTCGTAGGCTCATCCTGATCTACGAGTAATATATCACCATGTTGAGTCACGAGAAATCCATATCTCTTAGGTTGATGAGATATCCTACTAGACTTACGTAGGCCTTGTGCTACTTGAGCAGGTGGTTATTCCACAATAATTTTTGGAGTTTGCTCCATTTCCACCATTGGTTTGCTGCTACTTTGCGAAGTTTGAATTTTTTCAAGTTCTATTGTTCTCTTACTGGTTCTTTTGGATACAAATTCTCTCTATAGGAACACAGCAGTCCGTGCGACATATACTTTGCCTTCGGTCGGATTATAGAAATAGTATCCCTTGGTTTCCTTGGGATATCCTACAAAGAAGAACTTATTAGATTTGGGACCAAGTATATCAGGGACTTGGGGCCTTACACAGGCTTCACAATCCCAAATCATCATAAAGAACACACTAGGATGCCTCCCAGTCAATATCTCGTATGGTGTGTCTTGAATTGTTTTACATGGAACACGGTTAAGTATGAAAGAAGCTGTTAATAAAGAATGTCCCCAGAAGGAGCTTGGAAGATCTGCATGACTCATCATTGACCGGACCATGTCTAACAAGGTCCGGTTCCTACTCTCAGAGACACCATTCCATTGCGTTGTTCCAGGAGGAGTGAGTTGAGATATTATCCCGCATTATTTTAGATGGTCATCAAAATCTTGGCTTAAGTACTCACCACCTCGATCTAACCGAAGTGCTTTAATACTTTGACCAAGTTGATTTTGTACCTCATTCTTGAATTCTTTGAACTTTTCAAATGATTCTGATTTGTGTTTCATCAGATACACAAATCCATATCTACCGAAATCATCAATAAATGTAATGACATACTGAAAACCTTCTCTAGCTAATGTGTTGAAAGGTCCGCAAATATCACTATGCATGAAACCTAAAAGATCACTAGCCCTTTCACTCTTTCTAGTGAATGGAGCTTTTGTCATATTGCCCAACAAACAAGGTTCACATACCTCATATGATTCAGAATCAATTGAGTCCAAGAATTAGTCTTTATGGAGTTTGGATATGTGGTTTTCATTTATGTGGCCCAAATGACAATGCCAGATGTAAGTTTGGTTCGTATCATTTGATTTGAACCTCTTAGTATTTATTTTATAGGTGGGCATTTTGAGGTCGAGAATATAAAGTCCATTACTCAATTGTACAATAGCATAACAAATATCATTCAAATAAATAAAACAACTTTTGTCCTTTATTATAAATGAAAAAACCTTCTTTTCCAAACAAGAAATAGAAATAATATTTCTATTAATAGCAGGCACAAAATAACAGTTCTTTAACTCAATGTAAGCCCAGTGGGCAATTATAAATGACAAGTTCCTACAGCTAAAGCAGCAACTTTTGCTCCATTTCCAACTCGTAGGTCAACTTCGCCCTTAGCCAATGATCTACTCCTTTTGAGATCTTGCACATTTACACAAATGTGAGATCCACATTCAGTATCTAAAACCCAAGATGCAGAATCAGACAAATTGACTTCTATAACAAAAATACATGTATTGGAAGTCTCCCTTCCTTTCTTTTTCTTAAGATCCTCCAGGTACTTATGGCAGTTCCTCTTCCATTGTTCGGTCTCACCACAGTGGAAGCATGCGCCCTCCTTGGCCACCCCACCCTTAGGTTTTAAGGCAGAAGTGCTGGGCTTGATATTGCCCTTGCCCTTCCCATTGCCTTTGAGTTTCTTAATCTGCTTTTTGCCATTGTCCTTACCTTTAGCCTGTTGGACCATCATAATGGTCTTTCCCTTACTAATATTCTGTTTAGCAGTTCTCAACATGCTTAACAGTTCTGACAGAAGGCATCCATGTTCTCATGTTGCTTCTGAAGCTCAGAGTTCATGGTGGCTATCATGAGACAACCAATGTCCAAGGTATCATCTTGATGCTTCTTATTAGCATCCTTTTCGGTGCGAGGGGTACTTGCAGCAAGTGGATCAGGAATAGGCTGCTCTAGAACATACAACTTTTTCTCATGCCTAAGGACTATCCTCTTCATGTACCAGTCTAGAAAATTTGCTCCAGATAGTTTGTCCTTCTCAAGGACAGATCACAATGATAGGTTATTTGATGTGTTGGATGCCATGGTAATCTATCAACATAAATATGCAAAGTAAATATCATTTCACAAAAATACGCAAAGAAAATTATTTAACCATCAACAGAAATATGCAGAGTATGCATCATGACATTGAAATATTTAATAAGGTCATTTATTAAATGTGCCTCCTACTATTTTTACTCAAATCAACGACCCTGATCATTAACTCGAAAAATCCCATCGTAAGATTTTCTAGTAAGCCAAGATCCATATTTCACCTAGTTTTGAGTCAGCTTTGGCTGATCACCCAAAATTCAGTTATTTAGATAGGGAACATTTTCCAATTACATCATATGAAACTCTTGGATAGTTGGGTGAGTAACAATTACTCTAATCTATCTCATCGACTAAAGCGCAACTCTATGCCTCTAAACCTCCAATCCTATTGAAAAAGTCTAGTTAAGTCAGACCCAATGGTTGGCAATTGAATATTACTTTTATTCTATTGCGTCTCACTAGGATAGATAAAGGCATTCTGGTTTGGCAGACCTACACTTAATCGATCCTAGCCTAGACGAGTGCCATGCATTGTAAGGCATCTTATTGCAACTTAATATTTACTTTGAGGAATTTTTGTTATTTTATTAATTGATCTCACCATTCATCATCCATTAGCATACAATAATGCATCTCATACAAAATTAAAAGCATAAAATTTATGTGACATGGTTGTGGCCCTAACACACTGATTCTCTCAGCCAATGAGAGTATCAAAAACTGAACAAAAGGATTATACCGTCTTCTCCAAGCAGCTTCCCAATCTTGTCCTTGTATGGTTGTCAGTTCCTTGTCTCCTCAGTGAGATTACATTTACATATAAAGAAAGAATGTACAATTGGAGTTTAGAGAGAAAGGATTACATTGAGAATGTAGAGAAAAATGCATGACACGCAGGCCGTATTCAAAACACCAAAATATAAATAATACATAACAAAACATAAACCATGTATCACAGAACTAAACCATGCATCACAGATGTAAGGCCACAACCATGCACCATCCATCATAGAACATAATAATCAAAGAATATGTTGTAATGATATTATTTAGTTTATTTTAAAAAAGGATTGGTTTTTGGGGAATCATTATTACCCTACGCAGAACTGGCACGGGAGCAAAAAATTGTCTTATCATCCCTTGCCACCGCCAGAACATGAACTCTTCATGTTTTAAGAAACCCTAACACCACTGCAAACGACGCAAGTGCATGAATTATTCATGCTTTAAGAAACCCTAACGTCACTGCAAATCACATCTTTGCAGGGTATTCAATAATTCCAAACTGATGGCTACCCTAGTGTGAAATCTATGTTAACAACCAACACATAAATGAATCCATATATTGCAACTGTTGCAAGAATTATATCACATATGAATCTTTCTACCAAAAGTGTGAACATTATCACAAATAGTCACATATCTTTAATAACCGAATTATGGTTTCGCAAGTGGCTCTGATACCACTGTTAGGTTTCGATGGTAATCTCATATTAAATACACAGCAGAAAAATTACAAAGAAATATCGAAACCTAGCCATGGATCCATGTGAAAACCATAAATCGTGTTTAGGAGTTATACCTTTAAGATGGATCTGCTGTCTCCACAGTATGCCGATTGTTGATTCTTGATTTTGATGATTACAACACAATGCAAATTTGTTATGCTACATCTTATACATTGCAGGTTGACAAAATGTTCAATCAAAGCTCTCATAGCAAATTGATCAAGAGCTCTTAAGATTGATTCAGCAAGCTTCATTGTCAAAGACAAAGGCTAAATCTCCAACTCAAGACTCAACTCAAGACTCAAGACAAGACCTATGCTCCAATGTGTTATATTACATGTCTTGTAAAACAATTGTAATTTTCCTTTTTTGAGTCTTAGATTGATGTAACAGCCTTGTCACACACACACACTAATACATTTTTTGTAAATGAGTGTTTTTCAAAAGATTAAAGATCAAAACAGTTTGAATTAGATCAGCTGTTAAGCACCAGTCGACTCTCCTATGGAACCAGTCGACTGTACCAGTACGAAACTGTCTGAACTTTTACAAACTCTGACCAGTCGACTCATTATGGAAACCCAGTCGACTGTTCAAGTTGTTTTGGTAGTTTTCTGTTTTTAAAACTCGTTTTTCAAAATCAAATCTTTAATTCCGTTGGTTGACAATTGGAACAACTGTTTCCCAACGTCCAGTGTTTCTAACTCTATAAATAGAGAATAGAATTCACTGTGAAAAGGTTAACAACTTTATAAGCTTTCAAGTCTTTAGTTTTTCAAAAAGAGATATAAGAGTTTCAAAAACTTTCAAATTCTCTAAGTCTTTGGTTCTCTGAATTTCAATCCAATATAACATTGATTTCGTTTTGGATTGATCTCAGAAGTGACCTATTAGCCACTATACAAAAATCACAATCACAAAACAAGGTTATAGGTTGATTGTAACTCTTTTGTGGTTGTTCTTCACTCTCGGGTTGTGAGAGTGATTTCCTCTCGGTTGGAGAGTAGGGCTCTAGATTGTAGAGTCAGGTTTGCCACTCTTGGTGGAAGAGTGGGTTGCTTTCTCTAGTTGTGAAAAAGGATTACGGGTTGGACAAGGTTGTTGTCTAACGCCGTAGGGTGTTCTTGTAATTATTTCAAGAACAGTGAAAAATCTCGAGTGGGTTGCTTAGGGACTGGATGTAGGTCGGGAGGACCAAACCAGAATACATCGTGTGTACTCTGTGGTTGTATCTCTTTGAACTTGCATTTCATTTTCTTACTTTATAGTTTTTCTGTGAAACTTGTCTGGACAGTCGACTGTGTACTCTTGTAAGTCGACTGGTCAGACTCGTACTACTCTCTCTGAAAACTTGTGTGATAAGTCAACTGGCTCATCTATAAGTCGACTCCTCAGACTCGCTTTAAAAATACTCTTCTTAACTGTTGCTTCAGTCAATTGGTTTATCTATTCAAGTCGACTGATCAGAAGAAAATTTTAATTCCGCATTTTATATTTTATAAAACAATATTCACCCCCCTCCCCTCTAGTGTTTCTTGCCTTGCCTAAAGGATCCAACACTGATCACAGCATTACAATATTGCGATGCCTCTACGGTATCCACACAAACGGATCAAATCAATCTTTTCCTCACGCCGGGGTGCTAGCTATAGGAAGGGATGTTCCTCACGATCTCTCTCTCTCAATTTCAGTGATGGCTAGGGTTTTCTCTTGTATTTCTTTTTCATAGATACGTATCATATATATAGCTGCAGAAAATTAACCCTAAGAGAGTAATGAGGTTGTCAGACTCACAATCTGACCTGGTTCAGATTCATGTGTGGGCCTTTGATATTTAATCAGCCCATTTAATCTAATTAAATGTCCAACCAATGTCAGGAGTACAAGTCTTACTTGGATCCCCAATTAAATTCATCTTACGAACATAAATCTCAATTTCGATCCATTCTAAGTGTGTGACCTTATAGGTTCTCGTTACGTTGACAGTAATACTAAAATTATATTCTAGTATTACAAACAGTGAGCGGTATCTAGCATTACATCACTGCTACTCAAGTAACGAGAATGTCAGTGATTAGACATAACTTATCCGTGACCAATGTTACCATGTAGTCTAGTCCCTTTGTCTAGATATCATAATTGACCACAAGGAATAGAGCGTGTCACCCTTGTATAGTTTAATCTTTGTTTTCTTGATGTCCGAGTAGACTTACTAAAATAAATGAGGTCAATATCTCATGTTGACTCATTTGAGCATGGCAATGCTTCTTGTAGTCTCACTCAATCAAGGGGCCCATAGATATCGCTCCTATTATGTAAGAGGGACAAATCCTATCTAAGTCACATTCCTTCGCATGATTTGTAGTATATCCAATAGTCGAATTTATAATCACCTAATTACAGGCAACGTTTAACCACATTAAAATATATAACTTCTCATGTAGAGAACCGTAGTGACTTCAAGTCAAATGACTACATGTATCATGCTCACTGTGAGAACCGCTTATGATACTCACGTAACGATCCATGTAGCGTTCTCATGGTGGATCAGTCCGGTACATTATTACTCTAATATGGACCCATGTGAAGACTTGATATTTCATATCCATGACCCGTGAGATATGGTCATCAGTCTACGCACATACTAGTCTCTATGCATTATTATTTTCTTAATTTGCAATAATACTTGACTAGGGACATTTAAGAATAGTGTTATGATTACAACCAATAGGATCTCACAATCAAGTCATGCACTTGATATCCCATGGTATTGAACCTACTATTCTAAGGACCTTATTATGTTCATTTAATCACAATAAACAACACAATAAATGAAATGTCTCATATATTAAAATTTTTTAATGATACAATGTAAACTAGTAATGCCAATACACAACTGACCTCTGGGGCATACACCAACAAGAACTCAAGGTGAAAATGAGAGGGGGAGTGAGGAATATAAGCAGCTCTGCGAAGCCTCGATATCCACAAACAAATCTCAATCGCCCATCTAGATCCAACAGTTGGCAAGATTTCGACGTCTCGATTTACACAACTGTGACGTCAGCATTACACGTGTATCACACGTGTCACTACAACCATAGCAAGCGTACAACTTTCTTTCTCACTAAGTTCACAACGCTTAGAGCTCGGCATAGACTTCGGCCGACAGTTAGCCTTCTCACAAATCACACAGGGATCGATGCTCGGCCGGAACCTCGAGCTAGCTACTGGGTTCCTCACAATCCTATCACGCTCGTTGCTCGGCATGAACTTTGAGCTGGCTATTGGCTTTCTCACAAGCCTACCACGGTTGATGCTCGGCAGAAACCTCGAGCCAGCTACTGGCTTTCACACATGCCTATCACGCTTGACGCTCGGCTGGAACCTCGAGCCCGATAGTGGGTTCCTCACAAGCCTATCATATTCGACGCTCGGTAGGAATTTTGAGCCAACTACTGGCTTTCTCACAAGCCTATCACGCTCGACGCTCGGCAGGAACCTCATGATAGCTACTGGCTTTCCCACAAGCCTTGCACGATCGACACTCGGCAAGAATCTCGAGTCAGCTATTGGCTTTCACACAAGCCTATCACGCTTGACGTTCAGCAGGAACCTTGAGCCAGCTGCTGGCTTTCTTACAAGCCTATCACACTGGACGCTCGGCAGGAACCTCAAGCCAGCTACTGGCTTTCTCACAAGCCTATCACGCTTGACACTCGGCAGGAACCTCGAGCTAGCTACTGGCTTTCTCACAAGCCTAGCACGATCGACGCTCGGAAAGAACCTCAAGCTAGCTACTGGCTTTCACACAAGCCTATCACGCTCGACGCTCTGTAGGAACCTCGTGCCAGCTACTGGCTTTCTCACAAGCCTATCAATCTTGACGCTCTGTAGGAATCTCGAAACAGATACTGGGTTCCTCACAAGCCTATCACGTTCGACGCTCAGTAGGAACCTCGAGCTAGCTACTGGATTTCTCACAAACCTAGCAAGCTCAACGCTCGGCAAGAACCTCGAGCCAGCTATTGGCTTTCTCACAGGCATATCACGCTCGGAGCTCGACATTAACTTTGAGCTGGCAGTTAACTTTCTCACAAAGCACACAGGGATCGACGCTCGATAGGAACCTCGAGCTAGCTACTGGCTTTCACACAAGGCTGTCACGCTCGATGCTCGGCAAGAACCTCGAGCCAGTTACTGGCTTTCTCACAAGCCTATCACGCTCGGGGCTCGGCAAGAACCTTAAGCCAGATACTGGGTTCCTCACAAGCCTATCACGCTCGACACTTGGCAGGAACGTCGAGCTAGCTATTGGCTATCTCACAAGCCTAGCACGCTCGATGCTTGGCAAGAATCTCATGCCAGCTACTAGCTTTCTCACAGGCCTATCATTCTTATCGCTCGACATGAACTTCGAGCTAGCTACTATCTTTCTCAACCCTAGCACGCTCGATGCTCGGCAAGAAGCTCGAGCCAACCACTGGATTTCTTTGAGGCCTATCACACTCGACACACAGCGCTCAATGCTAGGCAAGAACCTTGTGGTGGCTACTGGCTTTCTCACCTTATGACACTCTGCGCTCGGCGCTCGGCGCTTGGCGCTCGACGCTCGGCATGAACTTCGAGCTAGCTACTAGCTTTCTTAGTCTACGATGCTCGACGCTCGACGCTCAGCCTCGACCCCTTTTTGCCCCACGAAGGGATCTTTCGCTCTATTCTAGAAGACACTGAAAGCATACCTTCTCGCAAGATTAAGCTACTCCTCGCGGCTGATGCATACAACCATCCAGGATTGGGGGACCTATGATATGGGTAAATAATCTAGCACGATTAGAGCCGTCTGATCCCCTCAAAATTTGCTCATCGCTGATTATCAGGCCAGAGGATCCAGTGGGTCTTCTACTTGTTCAGGCCCACAAAGAAACGGGTCAACCCGGCCCATTAGGGTTAGGGCTCCAACTCTCAATGCCTATAAATAGCAGACCCCCTCCTCCTTTCTGCAGGTAATAACTTTTTCTCCACCTGAACCCTAGCTTTCCCTTCCTACAGTGACTGACTAGATCGTCGGATGGCCTGTCACCGGGATCTCTCCTGGTGTTTCTAAGCCTCTTGCAGGTGTTCCGGTCGGCCATCTCCCAGTAGCACCTCCTCTTCAGCTCTCCAGGCGATCCTTTTCTCAGATCCGGATATGCGGCTTAGATCTGTCGCTTTCTATACAAATTACAAGAACTCACACATATTGCTACCACCACTAAAACAAGCAACATCAATCATCGTCTTTTCTTTTCCCTTTTTCTGCTCCTATGCTCCCAACTTATCGGCATGCAGAAATGTACATCTAAATATACTATATATCTATACATATATACTGATTTACATATATTTTGTTGATAAACAACTACAACATTAAACTGTAATGTGTAATTAAGATATATGAGTATTCTCGTCTTATTGTCTTAAATATGAAAGATTCGCTTTAAGAGTTAAGACCGGCCTAAGTTTCAATGTCGATATTCAATAGTAATCTTGATTTAAAATGTGGAGACTCCTAAAAGGGAGTATGTTGTTGTCTTCGCCGATCTCCTAATTGTCTGTAAACTTCAACCCTAATTACTTCTTTGAATATAAAATTTCATACCTAATTGTAGTCTTGTATACATGCAGCATGCAGGCTTTACGTAGCTAACAAGGTCACATTGGCCTTGACTTCGATATATATATTAAGCTTAATTTATTAATGACTTATGTAAGATGCTCTTCATTCCAAATGATCCCCAAATTTTCTTTCTAAAGTAGTAGTACTATATGAAGTATTAAGTATTTATTAAGAAGAAGTATTAGGTATTTATTAAGAAACAATTAGTCTAAGTTGGCTGTAGTACATTAATTAAACTTAAATTTACAAATTTCATAATCATGCTTAGAAAAATTAAGTTAATTATAGAAAACTACCTTGAGGTTAATTCCATAGCTATATTTTGACATCATACGGACACCACTTTCACTTCACTACAACATAAAGTGCCTACAGCTGCGCTTTTTTTCCCTACCCCGGTGTTTTTAAATAATAGACTAGTACACAAAGTGAGTTAGGAATAATAGACTAGTATAAAAGACATGGGATCACTATGTGGCATTTTATATAATGCTTGAGCATATTCTACTCTCTGTTGGAGAATATGTAGGAGAATATGATTCGAGTTAGACGGTAAGTTACCTAAACACATGAGATTAACCACTAGGGAAGTTATTATATAATTGAAGGACAATATTATCTTATCTATAGTGTAATTACAGTGAAATTACAGAAACTTTTTTTTTTCAAAGTACGAGATTTTATTAATTAATATCGATGGCCAATTCACTCAAACCTGCAACCTTTAATAAGAGAAAGGTCGAGTCAGCTAATCAACTATGCTTAAGCTATGTTTCAAATATAGTCAATACAAAATTTCTTTTGATTAGTTGAGTAAGGTCAAACTAACATATAAGCAAGATGTCACTTTGTGATTTCACAAGATGAAGGGGAGCCAAGTCCACGCTTGATAACTATACATGTCTGGTGAGATCCACTCACTAAATGGTAAGTAAACATGCCCATGCCCAGCTAGGGATACTCACTTTCTGGTTCAAACTTACGCTTCCAATTTTATTAAACTGAGATATAAATATGAGCGAATGAAGGTGCACAAATTGTTAAGTGAGCTATAACATGTAATGATATAATGTGAGCTATAACACTTTGTTTAGAAACATGTAGCATGTAATTTCCAGCAACATCTCTTGTAATAGAAAAAGGAAATAGAGAAAGACTGTTCAGTTAGAGGATCCTATGAGAAAATTTTGCCGAACTGCCCCACTTCCGAAAACAATTAGCGATATGCCTTTGTTTAGGACACGTTAGTATAAACCGTTATTGGAAATAACGGCATAGGTTATTTACATACCGTTATTTTCAATAACGGCATCTATTTTATATTTTTTTTCCATGCCGTTATTTGGAATAACAGCATCAGCATATTTCTCTTACAAGTGTGAATCTTCTAACTTTAAAAAATTCTATGTGTTGAAAAAACTTATAAATAATGCCGTTATCCTGAATAACGGCATTCGAATGACTGATGCCGTTATCGGAGATAACGGCATCAGTTATATATAAATGAACTCTTGCCGTTGTTTGGAAACAGAGAGAATGAATAATGAGTTAATTTTTTAAAAAAAAAAATTTATAACTGATGCCGTTATTTGGAATAACGGCATCAGTTATAATTTTTTTTTTTTTTTGTAACTTATTCGTCAGAGAGGATGAATAATAAGTTACTTTTTTATATAAAAAATTTATAACTGATGCCGTTATTCCAATAATGGCATCAGTATTGAGAATGCCGTTATTTGAAATAACGGTATATGTTATAAGGTTTTCACACTTACATTTTTTTCTCTAAGTGGAGACTACAAGCTGTCGAAAAACGAAACAACCTATGCCGTTATTCCAAATAATGGCATGATACTTTTTTTTCAAACAGGTGCCGTTATTGGGAAAAACGGCATCAAAATAACCTATGCCGTTTTTTCCAATAACAGTTCTTGCTGATGGATTCTAAACAAGGGCATATCGCTAATTGTTTTCGGAAGTGGGGCAGCGTGCCAAATATTTTCAAAATGTGGGGTAGTACGGCAAAATTTTCATCCTATGATCTTATATAGCTCAATATCACTATTTGATCTAGCTTTAGGTTAACAAAGTCTTAAAGGGTTAGGGTTACTGAAAAGAGGGAATTGTGGTTGAAGAGATCGATACATATGATGACTAAGAAGACGAGAAGGAATGGCTAGTCTCTACTAAGGACCAAAGCCACTTTGAACAATGGCTGACCTGACCACCCACCAAAGAGAGTTCTCCTCTCTTTTGGTTTTTGGACCATCATAAAGGCAGTGGAAACTATCATTGCACTGCACTCAAAGTCTGTCTTTCACCAAGGAAGTTAAACAGACAATTGAGTTCACTCATTAAGTGCAATCCCTAGTTTTGAATTCATATACATGGGTTTGATTGTGTACTTGTTTCAATGCAATAAGAGAAGTTGAAGATTACGAAAGAAAGCATGCGTGCTAATTGAATTCAAATTAATTTCAGCGGTTGTTGACTTAACAATATGCTCGTAAGCTACGGCACTCAATTATTGTAATTGTTAGTGTGACGATCATGACAATAACTATGTCCCGATGCTTTGTAAATGTGAGGATTAGTATAATAACTACTATTATGTCTTAATCCTTCTAAAGGGTCAATTAAAGCATGCTTAGAGCATCTGTAGTCGTTTGCCAAATATCGATAAAATGAATATTTGGCAAACGAACGTGCTGCACTCGTTTGCCAAATATCCATTTTATCGATAAATCGCTACAGTCGATTGCTATAAATGAGAATCGATATAGCTTTTATCGATAACTGAGAGACGGCGTTCGAAGTGCCGTCCCACGAAAAAAATATTTTTTTATTCGTCGGACGGCACTTCAAGTGCCGTCCGTTTGAAAAATATTTAATTTTCCACATTAATTATCGCAAAAAAAGCTGGCCGCTCCCGAAATCCTCGGACGGCACTTGAAGTGCCGTCCGGAGTTTTTTGTATTTTTTAATTTTTTTTGCAATTTCTGAAATGTTTTCGTAATTTTTTGAAATTTTTTTGTAATTAATGAATTGTTTTTGTAATTTCCGAAAAAAGGAAGATGACAAAAAAGATGGCAACTGGGCTCTTGGACGGCACTTCATGTGCCGTCCGTCCCACATGCTTTGATTTTTTTTTTAATTTTTTTTTCTTCTCCGACGGCACTTCATGTGCCGTCCGTTCTTGAAGATCAAAAATTTATTATTTTTTTAATTTTTTCCCACTCCGACGGCACTTCATGTGCCGTCGCTTAATATTTTATTATAAATTGCTATAAAATAGCTTTGCACGAGTGTAGCAAAATTGAGAATCCTATTTCTATTTATCCATATATGAATATTTTGCCAGTAAACGACTACAGATGATCTTACAAATGAAAACTTGTATAAAAATATTAATTGGGTTGAAAGGTATGCACATGAAACTTCAGTTTGAATTAATGCAAAATTTGAAAGGAAATATGGAAATTCATCATCTCCAACTATTTCACAATCTCAACCCTAATAATTATTTTCACAAATCCAAATTCTAAAATTCTAAGATTAACAAATTCTCAAATTCATACCTAGGGTTTGAGAGATGGAGGAAGATGATGGTGATCCGAGTGACGACACGGTAACGGTGACGGCAAAGACGACGTGGGGGCATAGTGGTGGGGGCTAGTGTTTGTGAGAGAGAGAGACGTGGGAGCTAGGATGGTCTGGGGCAACGTGGATGGAGGGGCAAGGGGGACGGTGATGAGGGGCGGCGAATGAAGACGGCAGGGGACGGCGACACGAGGAGGGGGTTTGGGTTCATGAGCGGGAGAGAGAAAGTGAGTGACAAAATTTGGGAGGACTGAAAATCGAGGGATGGGGATATGGATATATGGGATATTTATCCCTCTATCCTGGCGTGTTTTCTAATAAACACCGGTACATTTCCGTCCTACCTCAGAGTTTTATAGAAACGCAGAAATAGAAGATATTTTATTTTTTTTTCAATCCTGTGTTCTACCCCAGTATTTGTACCCAAACGCTGGAATATATACGCTCGGGTAGGCTAGTTTTCTTGCAGTGCTTCTTTCCTCTTTAAGTCTGTTATTTTTACTTTTTTCATTGAAACCATTATATAGACTATTTAGCAAGTAATACTACATAGTACCATGGTATCTCCTACACTAAGTAAAAAAAAAATTTATAAGTTATTCTCTTTATTACAATTTTAAGATTTACTGGTTAATGTGAAAAAAACCGTAACAAAAATGGATTGTATATGTAAGAGCAATTTCACTCATCATGACTTGCCATTTTCATTTTTGGCAACTCAAATGACAACTTTTTTAAAAAATAACAATAAGTTCTACACCCATTGTTGTCATTTGGGTTGCCATATATGTATATAAGAGTGTATAATAGTGTATATATAATTATAATAGTTTATATATATATATATATATATATATATATATATATATATATATATATATATATATATATATATATATATATATATATATACACACACACACACATAAACATATGCAAATTTAGTGGAAAAAGAGAAGAAGATTGGGATTAAACATATAACAATTTGTTTGTCAAATTTGAGAAAAAAAAATGCCAATTATCATATTTAGCAACTTCATATTTGAGAAGTGGGTGTAGGGTATATTTCTCATTTATTGTCATATATGAAAATGATAACCAATTTTAGAGGATAGGTGGAATTGCTCTAAGATGCCTATTATGGTGGGACAACCGATTACTAGTTAAAGACAAAATGCATGCTACAAATTTAAGCTTGTCTTCATCAATACTAAAAAATCTGTGGTGATCAATTCGACAAAGTATCTCCCATAAGGACAAATGTATGCGTTCTAAAAGTTAAAATATTAATCACTTTAATCTAGGGAACCTCTTCTTATATGAACTCTAATTTACTATCACAAATTGCGCTCTTTTCTTTACCCTATCTCATCATTAATTCATAAGGTGTACTGTCATCGTTTATTGCCATCATTAATTCAGCTAAGCGTAGTTTCTTGTCATCGTTTTTCTGATCACTTTCGTTCTTGCGTGCATATATATAAACAGATTTTCAATTGTATGGCGACGACAGGACATGAACCTGCTGCGGATGCTCAAATACAGGTTGAAGGAGGAGAAACCCTAGAGCAGCCTGTCATAATGCCTCTACAGGTATCGATCTACATATACCTTAACTCCTTTTCTCAGCTGCCCTAACCCAAAAGGCCTACGCGAAACTAAACCTATATATATATATTACTTGGGTAGATTGAGATATTCATTCGAACCTACATGATGATTGACATAAACTGCTCAAACTAAACCCTATACCAGTTGATGTGGTGAAGTAAATTAATATACCGATCGAAGATATTATTGCATGTAGGAGGTACAAGTGTTTCTAGCGTGTAAGACCCTGCAATGATGCACATATATATGCTTTTATACTAGAAAGCCCAGTTTGCACAGGTTGGTATGCCTGAATTCGTACTTCTCGAGTTGCCAAAAATTTGGATGCATTGGATGTCTATAGGTATCCTAATGGACCTGTAAAATTCATGAAAATTTAATGAACTAAATTATAAGGAGCCTTCAAAATTCAAAAGCACACTGACCAGCCAAATCGATAAATTATATCGTACGTGTTCTAATCTTAGACATGAAGACTCAGGTACAGCCGGACGTACAGGAAATGAGTGATTAAGATGCTGAAATCATTATGCTAAATAAAAAAATAAAAAAATGATTTCGACATAATTAATTTTGGTGCATAATTAGTTTTATGTTGATTTCTTTACAAAATAATTTACATTCTAAGATTCCAATATGGTTTTGCAGAAAGTTCTTAAGAAAGACTAAAACTTCCAATAATCGAATGATATACTGATTGATGAGCAGTCCGATACTACAAGCAATTAAACATGTGTTGTTTTCTCATGCATGTTTGGATGCAATGATAATAGTATTAAAATAGAAAATAGGTACTCCGGTTTAGGGTTGGCCCTAGCGGCCCTGAACCCCACTCTGAACAAAGCCCAATGATCGACCTAGGCGTACAGAACAACGGGTAGGGTAGGTCCGTTAAAACAAAGGGCCTGGCTAGGGCTTTGCTTGAGCCTGACCCAATCTGGCCCTACCAAATATAATATATATATATATATATATATATATATATATATATATATATATATATATATATATATATATATATATATATAGTCATGCTATTATGAGATGGTGAGATGGGACGATTTGAATTATCCAAATCTCGATCGCACCGTTCACATCATTCTATATGTCATCTACATGGTGTGTACAAAATTTTAAGCGATTTGGAAACCTCTAGTCTTTGCATCAAAGCGTTCAACACATCATGAAGATGATGTGAAATACATATATATGCATTTATTTGAACGCTTTGATGCATAGGCTAGAGGTCTCCAAATCGCTTGAAGTTTTGTACACACCAACTAGATGATATGTAAAATGAAGTGAACAGTCTGATCGAGATTTGGATCATTCAAATTGCACATCTCACAAAATACATCTTCATCCCACCCATCTCACCATCTCATTTTAGCATTTTCCTATATATATATACTAGATTTGCCCGTGGACATTCGGAACGATACAACACACGAAAAGTCTTGTAAACAGTAAAACAACAATTATGTAGTTCAAGTTTGAATAGTATGACAATAATTAGTTGTAAATAGAAATCCATGTTTCTATTAGTATATGTTGAAAAATAATTATAAATGAGGGTGTAAAATCCAATTTCTTAGAACTTAAGAGTGGAAAATGATAAAATTTAACTGTTGAAGAGATGTAACATGTGCAATAAAAAATTATAAAAATTCTGAAAATTTTATAAACCCGAAATCTTAAAATCTAAATTTCTAAGTAAGTTAAGAAGGAATGGGAAAGAGAGAGGGAGAGAGAGAAAGAGAGAAATACGAAAAAGTGAAGAGAGAAGAGAGAGATAGTAATAAAGTAATGAGTTTTTTAGTTTTGGGGAAAAAAATTTAATTTTGGGGTTTGAAATTTTAGGTAGGAAAATATGTATTGTGAGAATCAATGTAGGCCATTGGTTCTAAGGGAGATTGAATGAAAGCCACTTGACTGCTCTCTTTGTTATATATATATATATATATATATATATATATTCTATCCCTACTATTTTAATGGGAGTGCTAAGGTTTGTAACAAACAGACCCTAATTTTGTAACTATATAAACACGTATAATACACATCCAAATTATATCCAACTAATATAAATGTGCATCGCACTTGTAACCCAAATCAAAACATTCAAATATAAACTATTTTTTCTTATTTAATATATATCCATTTAATTTGATGACTTTACTTTTTTTAGACGTGCATCGCACGTACATTTTACTATCTATATATTAGGGGAGACTTGGAGTTGAAATTTGTCAATATACAAACCCGTGCATTGTACGTGTAACTCAAACTCTCCCATTAATTACAACAAAAATGGCCATACAATTTTTTTTACCTATTTAAAACGTGCGACACACGTTCAAAATAAAATTTCAATATTTTTTAACACCAAACATAGATATATGTTGCACGTACAACTCAAATTCTACTTATAAATACGTGCATTACACGTACAAATCGTAGTTTTTTCTTCAAAATAATTTTTCCAATTACGTGCAACACACGTCCAACTCCAAAACTATTTCTTAACACATATATCGCACGTGAAAATCCTCCAACTCTTATCAAAACGTGCATCGCATGTGAAAAATACTAGTATATATATTATAATGGGAGAAGACCTTAGTGTCATTTGTCAATCTATCAATGCGTCTGACGCACGTACATAACTAATATGAAAGATGTTTCAGGTTCCAGTCCTCACTACCTCGGAGTTTTTATTTAATTTTTATTTATTTATTAAGACGTGCATTGTCCATGCATAACTAATATAAAAGATGTCATAGATTCGAGGCCAGATTACATCGAAACTTTTACTTTAAAAAATATATATTTATTAAGATGTGCATCGCACGTGTAAATTACTAGTACATATCTCTATTATTTTAATGAGAGAGTTTGTCACCAAACAAACTTCATTTGTAACCAAATAAATATGTGATTGTAATTCAACAAACACGTACAATGCACATGTATAACTAATATAAATGAGATCCTAGGTTTAATGCCTGACAACGTCTGAATTTTTTTTAGATCTATATATTTATTAAGACGTGCATCGCACGTGTAAATTACTAGAATATATATATATATATATATATATATATATATATATATATATATATATATATATATATATATAGAAAGAGAGAGAGAGTGTGTGTGTGTGAGAGAGAGAGAGTGTGTGTGTGTGTGTGTTATGTAAGGCTGGCAACGGGGTGGGTTTGGGCCGGACCCATATAGGCCCGGGCCCGAACCTGACCCCAATTTTCTTCGTGCTTAAAAATTTAGGTCCGAGCCTGGGTCCGAAAATAGGTTCGGGCCTAAGTCCACACTACTTATGCATGTTCTAATATATAACTTTCTCATAAAATAAAATTATATCAAGAATAATATACGATAAGAAAATGTAATACCTCGTAATTTCGGAATAGTATAATATATATATAATAAATATATTTGAGGAGAGAGAAGGAGTTGAGAAAGGGGGAATTTTTTCCCAAACTGCCCCACTTTTTTGAAAGTTTTTTCCAAACTGCCCTACTTTTTAAAAAAATTCTCAAACTGCCTCACTCGCTTTCTGAAAAAGCGAGTGTGGTTAAAATCTCATCGCTTTTTCAGAAAGCGAGTGTGAGGCTTTTGATTTTCGAAAGTCTACACTCGTTTTCTGAAAACCCAATTGGATTTTAACCAAAATCGCTTTCTCAAAAGCGAGTGTCACATAGTTGATATCAATTAGTCACTCAAACCTTATTGGCCAGTTAGTGTGTTTTAGGACTGTTACTGTTCATGAAGCTGTTGGGTCTGGATTCAAATCTAACATTTCTCACTTTTATTTTTTAATTCGTTTTTTGAGTTTTCTATGAGTGTAAGTATATTTCATTTCCAACCCCCTTTTTTGACTTGTTTAGATATTTCAAAGTTATCATTAATTTATTGCATTCTTTGGATTGGCTGAGAGTAGAGACTATACAAGACTATAGTGCTTCATTTTTTTTCCTTTGGTAATTTGAATTGGAACTGTCGTTGATTACCATTTGTTGTGGTGCTATACATATTTGGATATGATTTTGCACGCTAATTGGTAGTTTCATTTTATTGTTGTTACTAGCATAACCATTATCTATAGGGGCCTGATATATACTATTAGAGAGTCGCTTTTAGTTCCCTCTCGTTGTTTCAGAAAATGGAATTAAAATGATCTCTTCAGTCAACCCTTACTGATTGTCACCGAGCACTTCAAACAGAGTACCTGAGTTATGTATCATAGATTGCTATCATAGTACTAATTTTAATTTGATGTTCAATGATAACTGTAGAATGCGGTATATTTTAACTGTAAAAATCCGTCAACGTAATTTTTCTTCGGATTCGAACCCAGACCCAACAACAGCCCAATGAACAGTAACAGTCTTAAAACACACCCACTGACCAATAAGGCTTAAGTGACTAATTGATATGAACTAAGTGACACTCGCTTTTTGAGAAAACGAGTGTGGTTAAAACCTAATCGGATTTTCAGAAAGCGAGTGTAGATTTTCGAAAATCAAAACCCTCACACTCGCTTTCTGAAAAAGCGATGAATTGGGGGCACGTGAATTCAAGAACAGCACGGAAAAAGGTGATGTTGGTTTGTTAAGAAGGTGACGTCATCATGATGATGTCACTGGTCGGGAGCCCACCCACTGTATTTGAAGGTAAGAGACAGATGTTGACATCTTTGTGTGAGATGTTGACGTGGCATATTTAGAAGGGCCCACGGGTCTCCTAAGTATGTGCACGGGGATTGAGTAATAAAGAGATGGATTTGAGTAATCTCATATCGGGAGTATACAAAAATTAATTTAGTGTAAATATAATTGTCTATGTTCAAGAGTCACCTAATTGGTTAACCACTTTTTGAGAGACAGCCTGTGGTGAGCAGTTGTACTATAAGTATTAATTTGTTTTCTAAAAATAATAAAAATTGTCTGAGTATTGAGGCGGGGTGTTACAAAAAATAACAATAATATGAATACTACAAAATTTTTGAGTAATTCACATCAAAATTGTCTATTTTCATTCAATTTTATATACAATACATAATTTCTCTATCTATAAATTTTAACACTCATTTCAACTTACTTACATGAATATTCTCTTTTTTAAAAAAAATATACATACATATACGTGATTCATACATAAACATACATATGCACATATAAATTTGTTTAGGGCCCATCAGGCCTAAGCACTTGCGCATGAGCCCGACCCGAATTTTTCTCGGGCCTAAAATTTTGAGCCCGAGCCCGGCCCGAAATAAGAAATTTTACCCCAAGCCTGCTAATCATCAGGTCGGATCTAGGCGGGTCCGAGTCGGATTCAGACCAATTGCTACCCTTAGTATTATGAGATTGTGAGAAGAGCTCCTTATCATGAGCAAGAAATCTCAGCCATTTGATTTCTATCTGCTGCAAATAGAATAAGGGGGCAATTGAGGATTTCACAATATTTTCTTTCCTTCTTACTCCCGACCTTCCAATTTCCCTCAAATCTCCAAACCCTAGCTCTGAGTCCATCCCAAATCGCCAACCCCAACCTCCGAAACTCTTCCTCCACCTTCATCCGACGCCTCCCCCTACCGTCGAAATCCCATGCCCCCGACATCCCTCTCCACCGTCAAGATCCGCAGCGACCTCCAACCATCTCCATCTTCACAATGAGTTAATTCTTGTTCTTTATTTGATTTTTTTTCTTATAAAAGTTTAATACATTTGTTTAACTTTCATTGATAATTTTCCGAGCTTCATCCAAACCCGAGCTTAATTTCCCTACCAAAATCCACCTTTGACGAGCTAGGGTTTCGGTGGTCGTGAGATGCTGGGTGCAGGGGAGAGAAGGGGGTAGTGAAGAAAGAGCCTGAGAGGTTGGGAAATGAGAGAATTAAAGGGAGAAGAGTGAGATGAGATGGTGATAAAATCCGCAAAATACCTCTGATATAATGGCAGCCAAGGTGAGTTGAGCGGTATATGATCTTAGTCGTCTGATCACGATCCAATGGCTAAGATCTCTTACTCACCATAAGGAGCTCTTCTCAGAGCATCCACACTCGTCATTGCTATTTGATAGCAAAATGAAAAAATGGCAAATAGCAAAATTGAGAAACGCTGTACTCGTTGTTTGCTATATTTTGGCAATTAAATTTTTTTGACCGCGCAGGACATGTTGTCCAATCGCATGATTTATATATATATATAGTTTGTTTGAGAATTAAGATTGGTTTAGCATTTAAAATATAATTAGTGAATTAGTTAACTACTAAATTAACGCTAAACTATATTTAAATTAACACTAAATCTAATTAAAGTGGTTAATTAAGCGGTGAAAGTGAGGTTTGAGCTCAAACGGCATGTTGTCCTGTTCGATGCTATTTTTAATTTTTTTTTTTTGGATGGAACAATTTGTTCCGTTCGATACTTAAAAAAATCAAAAATTAGTAAAAAATATTGGATGGTATACGTTGTACCGTCCGATCACATTAACAAAAAAAGATGGGGACGGAACATGTTGTTGTTCTGTTCCCTATAATTTGAGAATTCTCAAATCGTTTCTCAAATATGAGAAGGCACTGTAGCAAAAATCTCAAATTTTGGCAAAATAGCGAACGAGTGCAGCGCTTGTTTGCTATTTTTTTTGCCATTTTGCCATTATAGCAAACGAGAGTGGATGCTCTCACCATCTCATAACAGACTCTCTCTCTCTCTCTCTCTCTATATATATATATATATATATATATCTATATATATATCTATATATATATATATATATATCGAGAGGAGTGATCCAATTAGAAACATCTTAAAATAAGAAAATGAGAAACACTAATTATAATCATTGGATATGAGGGGATTGAGATGAATGACTCTAATTCATTTGGATTAGTAATTAAAAAAAACCGGTTTATTTTAACTAATCTATCAAAAAAAACCCAAACATCATTTCTCATATCTTATACACACACACACAAAAAACCCCAAAAAAATACCCATCTCATTACCAGTTCTCATATCACCAAACCCATGTCAGTGATTCTTAATTAATATTTTGCCCATCAGTGATGAAACAAAAAAAAAAAAAACGGTTTATTCCAATAGTAATCATATCATTTTAGATTCTAATAAATAGCCAACTAGATTCATTTGAGTCCTCGATAAACTTGTTGGGTACAAGAACTGCGGATGCTGTGGGGTTGATGCTAAAAATGAAAATCCACAGGATTCCTATTGTGAAGGAGAGAGCCCCAAGTCATAGGTTAATGAACTGATTTACAATTTATGTAACTACTGGCTATAGTCAGGTTTTGTCGAATATAATTTAAACTGTGTGGTTCCTAATGTAGGCATTGTCACTCGCACTGATATATTTCAAGCACTGCAGGCCCTACACGTACTGGAAGTAGAATGAACTTCACCAGCGATACCCAGTTTAACTGATTTGTATATAAATAAAAGGAACCTTGAAGCTGCAGATTGGGTTGTGTAGAATATGTTTGTTTGATGAGTTGTATATTGAGTTATTTCTTCAATGAAATCCGTCGACACGGCAATAAGGCATTTTCTTCTACTACTATTTAGTCTCTGTATACATCATATTATAAGACAGGCTCGGCGATCTTCAGTAGACTATTGGATATGAGAAAAACGTGTGTTAGGGTTAGGGAATTATTGGTTTGATTTGTTTTTTTTTTTTTTTTTTTTTTTTAAATAGATGTGTAGAAAAAAATCGGGTTCTCAATTAATTAATCCAAATGAATGAGAGCTATATATATAACTCGACTAAGATATATCACAGTATATCTATATAATAAAACACAAAGAAATCTATCAAGTGGCTCTCATTCAATAGAGTTGAAATCAATGGTCTAGATCTAATCTCACAAAACATATTTTCCCGCCCAAAAGTTCCCCCCAAAAACTCAAATTCAAATCCCCCCAAAACAACTTCTTTATTTATTTATTTATTTATTTATTTATTTATCTCTCTTTCTCTCTCATTCTCTCTCTATTTATTTATTTATTTATTTTCATATTTCAGATTTGAAAATTTTCAAATTTCTTATGCATTTTTTATTGCTCATGTTACATTGAAAATATCAAATATCTCATCACAGTTAAATTTCATCATTTTTCACACTCAAAGTTCTAAAAGTTAAATTTTACACCTCCATTCATTGTTATTTTTTAACATATACTAATGGAAACATGGACTTTTATTTACAACTAATTATTGTTTTAATATTCAAACTTGAGCTACATAATTATTGTTTTACTGTTTACAAGACTTTCATATGCTGTATCGATCCGAAGACGTGCTGTAGGCACGTGCCCACGGGCAAATCTAGTATATATATATACTAGGTTTGCCCGTTGACACGTGCCTACGAAACGTCTTCAGAACGGTGCACCTTATTTGATCATATAAAATAGTTTTGTAGGTCCAGCAAATTAATTGAAGTAGCAAACATAGAGCAAAAAACATATAAAAAATTATTTTAAAAGTTTTTAAAGTTTTTAAATGTTTTAGTTTTTAAATTTTTTATTTTTTTAAATTTTAAATTTTTTTATTTTCTTAATTTTTTGAATAGAAGAGGGAGAAAGAGAGAGACAGAAAAAAAAAATTTAAATAAATATAGGAATTGTTTTGAGTGGGGATTTGAATTTGAGTTTTGGGGGAAACTTTTGGAGGAAAAATATGTTTTGTGAGATTAGATCTCGGCCTTTAATTTTTGGGAGATTGAAGGAGAACCACTTGATAGCTTTCTTTGTGTTTTATTTTATATATATATATATATATATATATATATATATATATATATATATATATATATATATATATATATATATATCAGTATTGATACATCAATAATATGTATTTTAGAAGTACAATAAAAGATAATTAAGAAGAAAACAAAAGCTAAAAAGATGCTTAAACAGCTAATTAAACTGGTTGTAGAAACTTGAAAAATGCAATTAGATCCTGGGACATAAAATTAACAAACCTAAAGATGATATGAGCAACTCGCTCTCATTTAGTAAATGAGCAACTGATTATGTGTCATGCATATAATACATTGGATAATTAACTTTTTCTAGAATTTCTTAATTACATTCATGCCACCAATTATCCTCCATATTGTTAATTAATTGGTTTATTACTTTATTTTGATGAGACGGAAGGGGGCTGATTCATTTATGCAGTTTCCTCTCTTTTAATGTGTAAGCATGTATAAAATATTATCCATAACTTAGGGCTAGCCCGAAAGCCCGAGGCCCAGTCCTAGAACACGGTAGGTAGGACTAGGGCTTTAATAAGATACACATGGCCCAGGGCTTGACAAAATATTTAGGCCCTAAAAGTTTTGGGGTCGGGTTAGGGCCTATGGTAAACCTGGTTCAACACAACCCATTATCATCCCTTACGGCTCCGATTCTAAATTTCCACTTTAATTGTTGAGTGCTTCTTTCACTTAAGTCAGACAGTTGAACAAGCTGAACTCAAACCTGTTTGTGTTCTGCTTGATCCATATATATCACTTCGGACACTTTCTCGTAATTCTGATTTTTTTTTTTTAATTTTAAAGAAACGTTTTCTTCATGAATTAATACAGATGGGAGAAAATTTAGCAGCATTAGCAGGAAGGAACAATAATCCTCGCAGAGAGAGAGGTAGAAGAGGAAACGAAGAAATTCTTGTGGCACAGTGCAAACTAAGTAATTCAATGCTAGCAAGAGCATTGAAAATTGCTTTAGCAATAGCAAGCCACTTCCTCACCACCGACACTGGGAAGGAACTCCTCGAATCTGCATTGGCAGCTAAAGACGATGAATTTGCTACCACTCCTATCCACATCTTCATATTGTCATTGGTTGCGTATGTGTGGTTAGCTCTCGTAAGTAGGATCTTTAAATTCCGCTCCACAACCCTAGAGGACTGCTCTGCCTTTCTGATGGCCATGATGGTGGTGTCACTTGCTGCGGTGTTTGTTCATGACCAGATTCCATGGTTGATATACACTCCCATGTTGTTCCCAGTGCTTCTTGTTGTCCGGAAAGTTAGAGGCCTTGACGATCAATTCTAGTGTGAGTTTTTGTCTGTGTGATAGTGATGGCTCTAGGCGTTTGGCCATATTACTAAATTAAGCAATTCTGTGTTGAGTGATCATATATAGTACTATGCTAGCCATCTGTTGTTGTTTTTTTTGTTTTTATAATAAAGACCTCTCATTTACCCATCTCAACTTTTTACCATCTAATTAAGCTACAACTCCGTCATATATTGTATTTCTTATATTTATATATGATTGTTAGCACATGCAATATACATGTTTTTCTTTTTTTATAGTGTTAATTATTAAGACGCTTATTCATTGCCTCAATGTATAATATATCTAATCATTTCTCAATATATATTGCTTGAAATTAGTTTGGGCAGAGTTTCTTTCTACGGCGACCACCATCTTCTACAGAAAGTAATAAAGAACCAAGGTCACGAAGTAATGTATATAACTAGTTTACTATAGCAAAACAAGGAAGAATTACACAGTTTTTGACTCAGTTGAAAAACATCGTCATGAATCTCAAAAGAAGCCCTGCTGTGAAACATAAAATATCAATGTTCTGACAATATATATAGTTTATCTGACATTAAGTAAAAATTCAGAAAGGGTTTGCCACAGAGTTTTTACCTGGAATGTGAAGGAGAAGAATAACAAAATTCAACATCGGCTCATAATATGAGAAGCTGCCCTTCTAGTTGACAACAGAAATCGAAATGTAAGCAGTAGTATTAAGGAAGAAAGAACGAAAGAAATGAAAGAAAGGATCAAACCCTTCTTGTTTGACATTCTTTCTTTATGTCTGTTTTTTCGACTTGTTCAAATAACAAGGAGATGTAAGGCCCCTTTCAGGTGGTACTTCAATCAATTAACAATTCTAGTTTGAGATAAATATTTGACTTTGGACTAAAATACATAGAGAAGGACAATATATACAGTTTTACATAATTGAAACTCTAAAGTAACTTCTTAGCCTCTAGTATAAAACATTCATAATTACCATGTTATTCCAAAGCTTCTTGGATAGAAAAAGAGGACCAAGTCACTAAAAACAAAAAAAAACAAAAAAAAAACCACCTAACTACAATTAATCAATAAATAAAGAAATTAGGATTGGCAGTTCGACCACATACTTGTTTCAGATTATTCAACCAGAACCCTATTGGAAACTGATCTAAATTTAACTTCGTAGCAGGAATGAGAGACATATATAGATATATATATATATATATATATATATATATATTCGCATCATTATGGCATTAATAAAGATGTACATTTTATGGTTTTCGGAGGTACATTTTATTTGTTTGGGTATCAAAACAGATTTTCAGAGGCACTTATAGATGCATATATAGCACACAAAAATAAAAAATAAAATTGTACACCCATCCATAAGGGCATTTAATGTTCTATGTAATAGAGGGAGATTGTGCGGAGCAGCAGGAATCCAGTATGATCCCTACCTTATGCCCAGTTTATTAACACATGCTCTAAGACACTGGATAACAATCTTATTTCAATGCATATTAATTATCATCGATTCTCAATTGAAAAAAATATTATATGAAAATATGTTCAGTATACGAGTTAAAAAATATTATATGAAAATATGTTCAGTATACGAGTTATGACATATTTGTATAACTTGCAACCTCATCTCTCTATATGTTTGTTCACTAAAAACATTAAGATTTAAATCTGTCACGGATTTGATTCAGTAATAATTTTTTTTTTATTAAGTGACAGATCTTGTCTGTCACTACTGACGATCATTTTTCTTGTAGTGAGGGAATTGTGTATTGATCCCAAGCATATTTCAGGAACTTACGCTATTAAAATAAACTGGATATTATATCGATTGTTTACTCTCTTAATTATTATTATTATTATATATCTTAAGCTAATAGGCCTATCTCATCTCTCCTTTCTCTATTTTGAAATAGAGAATGGAGAACCAAAGTATGGACTAACGCGTGCTAATCTCGTGTACTCAATTTATAGAAAAATAAAAAAAAAAAACCCCTCATCTTCTGTCAAACCCAGATTCTCCCCCCCCCCCCCCCCCCCCCCCCCGGCGCGATTTTGTTGCCGTATTGACCCACTTTTTGAAAATATTTGACGCTCTGACCCACTTTCGAAAACAATTAGCGAGCTGACCCAGTTTTGGACACGTCAGTAACAAACGTTTTTGGGGAAAACGGCATAGGTTATTACCAAGCCGTTTTCCCCAATAACGGCATCTATTTTAAAAAAAACTTTCATGCCGTTTGTTGGAGTAACGGCATCTGTTAATTTTAGTTGAAGAAGCATATAGTCTCATTTGTGAGATAAAAGGTAAGTGTGAAAATACAATAAGAAATATCGTTCTTTGAGAAAACGACATTCTTTATACTGATGCCGTTATTTTAAAGAACGACATCAGTTATTGTATTTTCACACTTGCCTTTAATCAGTGGCCCCCTCTTCTCCTTCCCCTTTCTCATTCGATCTCCTTTCTCTCTCTCTTCACTTCCGCAACCCACAAACCATAGATCCCTAAATAAAAAAATCCCAACTATTGGAGTACTCTCAAATTTCATATATCCTACCTCCTCACTCTCACTCTCATCTTATTCCTCATCCACGACATATTTTCAAGCTATCCACACTACGGTCTAATTTGAAGGTATTATTATAACCATATATTTGATATATATTCTCATGTTATACTTATGAGTAGTTAATGACTTGAATATGTTTGAATCTTTATGTTTAGGTATGGAATATGATATCCCTATTTGGTTATATTTTGGGGGTGAAATAATTAAAGATCCGAAGATTGGATATTGTTATAGCGATATTGAACCGGTCATTATTTGGGCTCCCCGCAACTTTATGTACTCACAAATACTAGATAAGATATTTGAAGTCACTAATTGGTATAGAGGTGAAATGAGTGTCAAAACCAAAGCCCGTTATGCTGCGGGTAAAGGGGAAGGGCAATATTTTATGGTGGTTCCCGTAGATAATAATAATTCTCTGAGGTCCATGATTGGTAGAACACTTGATCCAAATTGTAGTTGGAATGCAATGGAGTTATATATTGACCAAATGAGGCTTCCAAATACTAGGTAAGTTGTTATTAAAAGTCCAAGGCCCGCACCGAGTTTGAAACCATCTGCCGAGTCACATGCAATAATACCAAATACAGAAGAAGATATTAGCACAACTCCAACGGAACCTATTACCACCGAATATGAGCAGGTACATCCGTTGACTTTGTCACAAAATATTGTCCACACCGACATTGCAATGCAAGACTTTGACAATGCCGTTGTAAATAACAATTTGGTAGAAGAGGAAGAAGATGAGGATTACGGTCTTCAAGTTGATGAGGAGGAGGATGTCGATGAAGCTCCGGTTGATGATGTCAACGTTGGTGTGCCGGTTAACAATGTGTTGTTGCCAAATCAGTCCATAAGTGCAACTGTATATGAGGTTCAATCGAGTGAATGGATGTCTCGTGCGACCATACATGAACATGGACAGTCTTCCATCGATTTTTCCAGCACGAATGAATTCTACATAGGTCAAAGATTTCCAACTAAAGTATCCATACAACATGAAGTGAAGATGTACTCCATGAAGAACCACCGAGAATTCGTGACGGTAAAATCGACCCCCGGTCTATACTATGTCAAATGTAAATACACACCCATCAACCATTTAGCCGAGGACATTGCAGAAAATCGGGCACTTTTGAATGTAGTTGGTTGTCCTTGGCGATTGCATGCAATTGTTCCAAAATGCCCTACTTATTTCATCGTAAAAAAGCTTGAAGGTCTGCACACATGTGTGAATTCTACATTGACTCAGGATCACAAAAAAATTGATTCCACAATTGTATCGACGGTCATATTGAATGTTGTGAAGGCACAACTAGGAATAACACCAAGAGCCATAATTGAAATAGTCAAGCTTCAGTTCAATTACACAATTTCATACTGGAAAGTTTGGAAGACAAAACATAAAGTAATTGAGTGATTATATGGTTCATTCAAAAAAGTTTACTCTAAATTGCCCTATCTTCTCAATGCAATTCAAGCTTCAAATCCGGGTATGGCTGTACATTGGGCCAAGATTGTGTCCGGTCCGGCCGAAGAAACCTTTAAGGAGATTTTTGGGCATTCGGGCTTTCCATTGAGGGGTTTAAGGTATGCAGACCAGTTATAAGTGTAGACGGGACTCATTTGTACAGAAAATACAAAAGTTGTTTGTTAATTGCTATTTCACCGGATGCAAATGGTATGTTGTTTCCATTTGTGTTTGCAATAGTTGACGGTGAGATCATAGAGACGTGGACATGGTTCATGAACAGTATTCAGTGTTTTGTCACAGATCGTGCAGGTCTATGTATCATTTCTGATTGTCATGCAGGCATTTTATCAGTAATGGAAAATGAGTTCGGAACATGGAAGGAACCACTTGCTTATCATCGCTATTGTATGTGGCATTTTAATAGCAATTTCCATAAAAAATTTGGTTGCAAGTTTATGATGAACTAGCTGAAGGTGATCGCGTGTCAAAATCAGTTGAAGAAGTTTGAGAAAAAGTTGGCACATCTTGAAGCGACTAATGTTGATGAGGCTAATTGGTTGAAGGAAAAACCGATTGAGAAGTGGGCACTTTCTGCCGATGGAGGTCGTAAATATGGTATAATGACGACAAATCTATCGGAAGTTTTCAATTCGGTTTTAAAAGGTGTGTGTAGCTTGCCTGTTACCGCAATTGTTGAAATGATTTTTTTTTCCAGTTGAACATGTATTTCAATGACCTCCGTGATGCTGCGCAGACCCTTATCAGTGAAGAAAAATTATGGGCACCACGTGTTCAGGAGATTATTGATTTACGCCGTGAGAAATCCAATTTACATGAGGCAATAATGTTTAATAATCGGCCTGGTGTTTTTGAGGTTAAAAAGGGCATTAGAATGGATAATGGACATCAAAAGGGTGGACATTGGCATACAGTAGACCTCGGGAGGCGTACTTGTACTTGTGGAAAATTCTAACTATATCATATTCCATGTTCTCATGGATTAGCCGCTTGTGCCTCCCGTGCAATTGATTATCAACCTTACATTGATGCCTTTTATTCTATAAGTTCATTAGCACTAACGTGGGCACCAAATTTTAATCCTATTCCAGACGAACCTTATTGGTCGACACAAAGTGGATCGATACTCATAGCTGATGCCCTTCGTCGGTTGAAAGGACGATCTAGGAGTACTCGTATTCGCATTGATATGGATGCTCGAGAGGGAGGGAGCACCGGCAAAATTTGTTCAAAATGCGGATTGATTGGACACAATAGGCGGAAATGTAAGAACGTACACAATGTGGGCACATCCCAATCTACCGATATTTGAAGCTGTATCCCAATGTTGGCTTTATGTTGTAAAATCTATTCGTATGTTATTACGAATCATAAGTTATTACAAATTAGAGAATTTATATTTGATGAACCTCTCATGTAATATATTGTAATGTCATTAGTTAAGTATGACATATATGTTTGTGATGAACATTTGTTGAATTTGAATGAATTTGATGAACCGCATCTTAACAAAACATGCACAAAAACATGCACAACTGTAGCCTTAAGATATGCCGTTATTCTGAAAAATGGCATCTTCAAGAGATGCCGTTATTCAGAGAAATGACTGTGAATGTAGATGGTTTGGCAGAGATTTAATTCCCTTGAAATAATTCACTCAACTAATGCCGTTTTCTAGACTAACGGCATGCTAAAGAGATGTCGTTCTTCTGAAAAACGACTGTGAAGGCAGATACTATGGTAGAGATTCATTTCCATGGAAATTAGACACTCAACTGTTGCCGTTATTCAGAACAACGACATCCTTAGGAGATGTCGTTATTCCGAATAACGACATTCTCAGGAGATGCCATTATTCTAAAAAATGACTGTGAAGACAGAATGTATTGGCAGAGGTTCATTTCCCTCGAAATAAATAACTCAACTGATACTGTTTTTGAGAAGAACGACATCATTTCCACTGACATCGTTTTTCTAAAAAATGGCATCAAGTTAAATTAATATACAAACCAAGAGCAGCATGTTTTGTACCTATGCCGTTAATGTAAATAACGGTACAGGTAACAGATGTCGTTATTTTCAATAACGGCATCTATTACTAATATATTACAAGTAAAACATGCACAAACATTCACAGGTGTATACAAAATCAATATCGAATACTTTCAGACTTCAATTTTACAATTAACAAAAAAGGCAATAACAAACCCCAGATAATATATATAACATAACAATACAACAACTGAATTGTATCAATTGTTTCAAGTTTGCTTCATATGTTAAAAGCCCAAATACTCGGATTCATCAAGTTCTTCATAAGCCAACAAAATCTAATTAATTTACACATTCAAAATGTATCTTATGTGATTAAGCTATTCAACGCCTAGAAAATTACACATTTGAACAATCAACACTAACTAGGCGTATAGTGTTGCGGCTGCCGCCTCTTTCGACCTGGGACTTTCGTCCTACGTTCGGCAATTTCTTGTGTCGCAGGAACGCTGGGCCCGACATCTTCTTCTTGCCCAGTTTATATTTCTTCAATTTGTTGTGATGCTAATTGACTTCCCGCAGGAGGAAAACGAACACTCTTACTCCGTCGTGGAGGTTGTGAAGTAGAAGCTCTCGAATGTGTAGATGACCTAGGTGGAGATTAAGGTTGTCTTTGTGGTGGTGCGGGAGGTTCTACTTTTCCTGTTCGCAGTGGTGGAGGTTGGGCTCGGCTAACACTTGCTCGGGGCGTTTGAGTGGGAAGTTTGGATGAGGGTAAAAGTGCAGCGAAGCGCGGACCGTCACCAACCTCTTCAAGTGAGGTACGACTTGGATGAAGGATTTCTCTCACTAACTCCTTGCAAGCCTTCGAAGCGTTGCTCTTCAACACACGAGCACATTTTCTCGCAATATCCCATGTGTTGTCAATCTACAATACCAACGAAATAAATTAGTAGTAAACCAAACTTTTTTAACAAATAAAAGCAAAATGTGTACAAAAAATATTATATTCATGTTTGTCAACAATAAGAATATTTTACCATTAATCGATACGAGGACGATTTGGTTTGATACATGGGTTGCGACGTGGAATGTGCCGGTGGTAGTTCCACTTGGTGCCTAGGTATCAACATTTGGATACCCGCGGGGATATCCGTTCTTGGGGCAATATAGGCTGTTTGTAATGACCCGTCATACGGTGCAAGCTCTTCTACCACCAAATCATACTTTCTATCATTCCAACATACTACATGAGAGCGGTGGTGATCAGCCCAATCCATATTTGGCAATCGACCTTGACCGGCAATATTGTGAAGTTTTCGGTTGAACATTGTCTTTTCTGGGATGGGCTGTTGTGCATTGAATTGGCGGAGGAAGTGGTCAGCATAATAGAACTCCACGACTGAAAAATTTATAAATGGAGCTCGTGTCAACCAAAGTTGATTATTGGCCGTGCATATTGGGGGTAGACGTTGTAACCTTTTGTCTGTGAACGGTGTCCAGTTGACGTACTCTTTCCTAAGCTGGTGGAGTTCATCCCTATAATATGTCAACACACTGCGTGGGTTATCTCTCCACGTGAGTTTTCCTATCTAATACACACCTAAAGGAGCCCTCAATAGTGGATTATTATGTCGCACACTCCAAATATTTGAAAGGACAGTTACTCGGGGTCGGCCGAGGTATATTCGTTCTCAACACCATATTTGTAATAACCCCATCGGCCCAGTCATTTGTAACGATCCCATTGAACAATTGCACAGGCCACGGTAAAGAGAGGCCAAAGCCGCACTTTCCCAACTATATCGCCCGGTTCTATGTATGTCGGTAATCAAGGGAAGGTACATTAAATGGACTACATCACCGGAAGAATTCGGAAAGAGAATACCTCCAATCATCGACATAAGATATGCTCGTGTGTAACATTGAATTTTGAAATTGGTCGGTTCCGGTTCCTCTCCCAAACCATTGTGGAACTCTTGATAGAGCCAAGGTCGGATTGATTCCCCAACGAATACACCTCTATCATCCTCTTCAACCTCCTTCCTAAGGTAATCTCTAACCAACATTACTTTATTGAACTTCAGGTTGCCGGTCACGACCACCCCATCGATTGGAAGATCCGATATGATGGCTATATCTTGGAGGGTGACCGTCATCTCACCAACGTGTAGGTGGAATGTGTGTGTCACTGGCCTCCATCGCTCCACAAGAGCGGTAAGTAATGAATGGTCGCATTTTACTTTCGCCGACATGGGAATTCCATAGAACTCGCAATTTACCGAATAATTTTGTATTCGAGGGTGCATCGGCAATATGGTGTGCATTCGGAAACTCATTTTCTCGACATCTCCATTCCACACCGCCTGCGACCTATGATCTTCTTGCAAATAAAGTACGTACGGATCTAACGAACCCGGATGTCCTTGTAGTTCGTGCGAAGATGAAGATGAAGCACCCACATCATGGGAAGAAAATGGTTGTGTAGGATCCATTTATCTGTGAACATTTAAAATAATGTGTCAAGAACAATATTAATAAACGATGATGTATGGAGATACTCAAATTTGTAAGCCATGTTTCTTCAACAGAATTAATAATCGATGTTTGAAGATAAGTTCAACTTCTCAATACTCGTATCGAAATACTACTCACAACAATCACCACCACAACCTCTCCACTATGTATATAAACAAATCTCATAGCAATATCCATTCATACAAACCGAAACTATGAATATAATGATTAGAAATATAGCAATTCTAATGTATGACCATTTATCCATCAATGTCTAATATACTACATTGCCATTTTTAGACTACATCAACGACGAGAATTCTTAGATAGCAATATAGCTCATCCACATCTCACATAGATGAATCTTACATAGATGAATCTCACATATCTAATACTTAGATGAATCTAATCTACATCTATTATACTATACTACCAATATAGCTCTCATTCATCAAAATGAACATTTCACACATCATCAACAACAATCCTTAAGTACATTTCACATATCTACTACTTAGATAAATCTAATCTACATCTCTTGTACTATGCTATTAATATATATAGCTCTGATTCATCAAAATGAACATTGTAAAAAAAATTAGGGATTTCGAATACTTACCACAATTTCGGGAATTCGGAAGAGTGGAAAAGGAAATGAACGAATCACAATTAGGGTTTATGTATAGGTATTTAATTGTTTTGTTTGGGAAGTTTGAGAGCACTCCAATAGTTTGGATTTTTTGATTTAGGGATCTAGGGTTTGTGGGTTGCGGAAGTGAAGAGAGAGAGACAAAGGAGATCGATTGAGAAAGGAGAAGGAGAAGAGGGGGCCACTGATTAAAGGCAAGTGTGAAAACACAATAACTGATGTTGTTCTTCAAAATAATGGCATCTGTATAAAGAATGTCGTTCTCCCAAAGAACGGCATCTCTTATTGTATTTTCACACTTGTCTTTTATCTCACAATTGAGACTATATACTTCTTCAACTAAAATTAATAGATGTCGTTACTCCAGAAAATGACATGAATGTTTTTTTTTTAAATAGATGCCGTTATTGGGAAAAACGGCTTGGTATTAACCTATGCCGTTTTTCCCAAGAACGTTTGTTGCTGACGTGTTCAAAACTAGGTCAGTTCGCTAATTGTTTTCGAAAGTGGGTCAGAGCGCCAAATATTTTCAAAAAGTGGGTCAGTACGGAAACCCCCCCCCCTCCCTCTCAAATTCCCAAATCCATGGACTCAAATCCGCTCGTCGATCTCTTCGCCATCGCCGCCATTCTCAAAGCACCAAGGTCTGAATCTTTATCTTCTTCCTCTTCATTCTTCTTATCCATAAGCGTTTAAAGTCGTAGTAATACTTTTTCATCTTTCCTAATTTTGGATCTGTGGAAAACGATCTGATTTAGAGTTTTTGTTGTTGAAATCAATTTAGGGTTTTGTCGTTGAAATAAATTTAGGGTTTTTTGCATTAGAGTAATCCGTAGAAGCATTTAAATCGATTCCTTTGAGTGTGCAGATACTTCTACAAATTCGATCGATTAGGGTTTTGTTCAAAACCATAGGGTACCCCTTTTTTTATTCAAGACTGGCCCTTTTATTTTTCTGTTTTTGTCGCGTAGGACCCTTCAGGCTTCAGAAGTGCAACCGAGCAGTGGTATTGTATTAATCTCTTTCCTTTTAAAGCTTTTTGATTCAGTATGTTGAAGTGGTTGACTAATTAAGAATCTACTGTATTAGTCTGCGTAGGCGTAACCAAATATGAAGATAGTGTTGCCTACCAGATTCATCAATAAGATTGGAATTATATGGGCCCATTGGTATCTGGTATTCTTTCTTTCATCTCTCCATTTACCCCTTAGGGCTTGGATGATAAAGTAGAGAAGTGCCAAATTCAAAATAGAGTTTTGGCTAGCTAAATTGCCACCTTAGAGCATCGACAGTCGTGATTTGCTAAAAATGGATAAATGCATATTATAGATATAGCAAAGTGAGTTTGCTACTGTCGTAAATTGCTATAATATAGCAAAAAAATATATAATAATAAGATCGGACGGATCTTCGAGATCAGTCCCACGATTTTTAAATAATTTTAAAGAATTTTTTAATAATTAAAACGATTTTTTAAGTTAAAAAAAATTTAATGGCCCCCCCTTCACTGGACGAATCTTGAAGATCCGTTCAGGGGGGGGGGGGTATTTTCTGGGTTTTGTTAATACGAAATAATAAAAAAAAATCAAAGCGACGGACTTTGAAGATCCGTCTGAAAAATAAAAAATCATTTTTTTAAAGCGACGGACTGTGAAGATCAGTCTGAGAATTAAAAAAAAATTTAGTGGGACGGATCTTGAAGATCCGCCCTATATAGTATGCATAGTTTCTATATCTTCTCTCATATATAGCAATCTACTGTTGCAAAATCGTCAAAATATGCATAAATAGCAAACGACTGCAATGCTTTTTTAGCTAAAATATGCATAATATGCATAAATAGCAAACTACTGTGGATGCTCTTAGACCAACATCAAACACATCCTAAGGCAAAAACACAAACACTTTCCTATCTTATACGAAGAAAACTGGAAGAAAGTGGGTTGATCTTATGTTATTAAAATAGTTAGTAGGTGGGTCCCATTTATTATTTTAACATTATTAACTTATACTATTACAGATTATTTTTGTACCTTTCTCTAAATAATAAACAAGTACTTCATTTTTAACCAAATGCAAAAAATTGCGATACTTGGGACGAAATAATTTAGTGGGTCCCACATCAAACTCATACTGTGGTTTGAGAGTTTTATAACCAGACAAGCCCTATATTCTCACATCTGACAAGTTCTTCAATAGTTCAAGGCAAAGCATATGGAAATTGTTCATAAGTTTCTTGGTTTAATAGTCTGAAATGAAGGAATGGTACTCACATAACTAAACATACTAATGACAAAACATTTAAATGAACATGTTATGACCCACTAATAAGAGATTGTTTTATTTTTTATTCGAATTCAGAATTTCAGATTATGTTGGCTACATGGCGGAGCATATGGTGAGGGGATCATTTAGATTTGTCTTCCAGGTATTGTTTTGTCTTCGTTTCGCGTTGTTCTCTTTCAATTCCAATTAACATTTCTGCTCATATTTGGTAATTTTGTTTGCAGGCCAAATGCTTGCAAACAGGGGACTGGTTGAATAGCAGAACAAGAGATATAAGAAGCTAGTTATGGAGTATATTCCAAAAACTTTATTCCAGATTCTGGAGCATACACTTTTCAGGTTGATTTCCTTTTCTCTGGCTCATGCTTGCAATAATATATTGAGAAATGGGTGAATTGGTCAAATCAGTTGGGTATTTTTATATGTAGATTTTTGAAGGACAAGCATATATTCACATTGTTCCGGGAGCTAAGTTTGAAGCAATAAAATCTTATGGTATGCTTTGGTAAGCTTTATATTTTGGTTTTGCTTTTGAATTATTGTTTTTTTTTTACTCTTTTATTTTACTCTTTATTTAATGGCATTATGTAGGTTGGATAATCTCTCCCACTATGACGAGCTCTATGATTTTGGAGAATTGGTATATAAAAAATTGGTAATTTTTCTTGACCATAGAATGCACTTGCACTAAAACATTACATTATTGACTATGATGGTGAAGAAAACATTCTATGAGCTTACTCTTCATGATACTAGGCTACAAGCTTCATCATTTTAATAACATAAAGTTTTCGCGGATGTTTGTTCACTTTTATTGAGACTAGATTTAGCCAAGTGTGTATGTTTAGGTTTTGTGTTCCTAAGAATTCATTGCCCCAATGTCGTGTTTACTATGCTTTTGATGACCTGTATCATCAGTATTATATTATATTATACTATATATTATACTCATAGGTCTACCTCATCTCTCCTTTCTTTATTTTAAAATATAGAAATAAAAGCAAAAGTAGAGATTCTCATTTACATCAACATGTGCATTACACACGTTTTAATAAAAGAAAAAATAAAAATAAAAACACCAAACCCTCTAACCCAACCTCTTTGTCTCCCACTCTCAAAATCCAAAACCACCTAATCCACGCCGCCCTCTTTCCCCACGCCGCTCGCCACCCCCTCACGCCGCACGCCGCCCCCTCACGGTGTCTAAGTAGCATGTTTGAATTTGTGAGGAGTCAAAGCCATATCTTTTTGGTGACTTCTTAGAATAATATGATTCATTTTGGGGTTTTTCCCACATCTTCTATATACGTCCACGACACCCGACACTGCATGCTGCACGCTGCTTGAGGTCCAATCATTTCCCTTTTTTGTGCATTTTTTTTAAAAAAATTGGGTAACTTTTTAGACTAATTTGATTCATTTTTTGGGATTCTTTTTACACATCTTCTGTATAGGGCCACCCGAGGTCCGATCATTTTCCCGATTTTATCTCAATTTTTTTCAACTTTTTTGGGTTATTTTATTGACTAATTAGAATCATTTTGGGGGATTTTTTTCTCATACAAGGATTTCCAGATTGATTAGAAGTTCTCCGATACTATTGTAACCGAAAACGGAGTTATGAGTGATTGTTGATTTAGTTTAGGTTACTGAGTTTGTTGATATCAAGGTCGGCCCCCACCTTGAGGTAGGTGAGGCGGCCGCCTCAGGCCCCCGGAATTTTTGTAATTTTAGAGGCCCCCAAATTTGTATTCCCCCTGTAAATATATACACGTATTTTCTGTGTAGAAAAATTATATTGTAATTAGGGGCCCCCAAAAATAATTATTTGGACCTTTCGCCTCGGACCCCCGGGAACTCAGAACCGGCCGTGGTTGATATTTTAGGTTTTCTATTGAGATTAGTTATTTTTTATTGTTGGTTTTGATTTTCGATTACTACCCGAACCTAAGATGATGTTGTAACAACTTTTCCAACTTATAATGCAAGATATTGTTATTAATCCCGATTATGAATACTGCTCAAGGGTGTTGATTATGATGTTGACCAAAAATACATGGAAAATGTTGCAATAAAAAATAGAGGGCATCTCTAAATTTAGGGACATAGGATTTACCTATGTCTTGGTGCGGGAATTGTTGAAAAGTTACATCAAGAAATGTTGGGGTTTCCTTTCAATTGAATAGAAAGTATAGAATGATGTCGGTTTGAAAATATGATTTGATTAATCTGTATATTTGTCATATTTTACTATAGCTAATTATCAATTATTGTTCCCTCTATGTATTTTTGATGTTGATTATGTTTGATTTGAGAGGGAAGGCAGTTGAGAAGCAAGCGGTGGAGAAGAAGATAGCGGTGTACATCTAGGAATCCGAAAAGAGCCACAACCCAACTTTGGTATTTATTTGACTTTTTTTTTCATTTCCTTTCAAATGAATAGAAATATAGAATGATGTTGTTTAATTTGACGATGTGAATATTGGATAACCTGTAAATTTGTCATCTTTTGATTATATTGTGATTAAAATAGTTAAGGGACATCTTTAAAATTTTGAGTTTCATATAATTTTATGAGGCCCTCAAATTTATTTTAGTCTGTGCAATTTGCACATTGTAACACTATAGAACTGTTGTCTCCAAGCTAACACACATACATACACTAAATTAGAAAAACACAAACAAACCATTACTCTATAGGTTATGTAAAATTTTGTATGGACTGACTTCATGGATTTGCTTTGGTATTTTGCAGACATATCTATGCAGGATGTTTTGGTCCTCTATGACAATGAAAAGCAGTAGGTTGAATGGGCTAAAATGAATTGCGAGAGGCCCCCGAAGCCTGGAACTTCATTTCTCTGTTGGACGCAAAATGCAAACATATATAACAATGATGAAACAAAATGAAAAAATATGTTTGTTTCTCATTCTTGAAAATTATTTTTTGTCTGTCCCCCAAAAATTATTGGCCCTCAAAATTATTTTAGTTTGTGCAAAATTATTTTATGTCTGCTAACAACAAGTATAGCTTCAAGAGTCTAGCTACATGGATCATACTTTCTTGAAAATTGAATTGCACTTAAGTTGATATCTTGTGGGGAGGTTCTGCCTAATTTGAGTTTGGAAGATCTTTTGGTAAAGCCGAAGTTTTTATTAAATGTTCTTGTTTTTTCTAATTTATCTTTTGATAAATTCTGTACAATATTGCACAGGGGATATACATAAAGATCTGAACCTCACAATGGGCAGCTTAAGGATGAATGGACCTCATTGATTCAATACACTCTTAGTCATAGGACTTGTTTGGAAGCCCAAACTTCGTTAAGAAAGTTGATAAAGTGGCTCAATAAGATTTTTGACTTAACTGAATGAAAGAAATTTATTTCCTAGCTCGTATGTGACCATGATGTGGTCCCACTGAATGCTTTAAAATAAGGAAGATCAAATTGCTTGCAAGTTGGTGAGAAAGTGGAGAGAGTATATTTCCAAAACCACGGCAGTCCACAACGATCCAAACCCTAGTTGGATATTTCTTCGGTCCATGTCCACCACCACCGGCGAGCCTCGAACTCAGTGCCACTTTGACAAGCCCTGGTTGGGGTCTCGATGAGCCCAACCCCAATCGACAAACTCCGATCACCCCTGTCCCCTCACTGATAGCCATCAATGTCGTCGATGAGGCACAACCCCAAAAGAAGCCGATGACCGCTCACCAGCCCCGATCTCCTCTACGGGTTTGCTGCACCCGCCGTCGCCCTAGTCCTCATAGAGGTGACCTTCCTCGCAGTGCTGTTCACTCCTCTTAAAGTTGACCTACCAACCGCCGACCAACCCCGATGACAACACCACACCAGCATGCCTACGATTGGGGGAGGGGGTTGGGTTTTTTGGGGGACTTATCTCTCTATTTTTCTAGAGAGAGAAACCCCTTTTGTTTCTCACAACCATTTCTGGAGCTATATATGTTGATGAGAAACTATAACACTAAACAGTAAATTGTCTAAACTATATATATATATATATATATATATATATATATATATATATATATATATATATATATATATATATATATATATATTTGGCTCCTGTATTAAATTGATAGATCTGCTTAAATTTTAAGAAACCGATTCTATTTCAATAATCAATATTGTGATTTTGGGGAGACTCCTAAAAGGCAGTATATTGCTATCGTCGCCCTTTCTCTGTAGTAAACTTCAACCTTGTTTTCTTTATTTTTTTTCCTGAAAGCATGTAGGCTTTACATTTGTGAACAAAAACTTCGCAGCTATCAAGGTCCTTGAACTTTACTTGTTTAATAAAATAATCAAGCTTAACTAATGACTTGTTTAAGATACTTCTTTCCATACTACAACAAAAGAGGCCTACCCCGGCTAATCTACACCGGCGTTTTGGTAGAAACGCCAGGGTAGAACACATAAATAGAAAGCATAAAAAACACAAATCTACTCCGGCATTTTTAGTAAACGCCGGGGTAGGTGAGGGATACCCCTGTGCTTTTACGCAAAAATGTCGGGGTATCTTTAAGGATAGAAATATCCCTCCCCCCCCCCCCTCTCACTCTCATTTTACTTTCAATCTCTCCCCTCGTTGCTCCTCTTCCCATTGCCCTCCCTGTCCCCCTCCCCCCTCGTCGCTCCTTCCTCCATCGCTGCCACCCACCCCCTTTGGCGCTGCCGTCCCCGTCCCCCTCCACCGTTGTTGCTCCTTTCCCCATCGCCACCACCCGCCCCCTTCAAAGCCACTGTCCCCGTCCCCGTCTCCTATCATCGCTCCTTCCCCCATCGCCGCCACCCGTCCCTTTTGGCGCCTCCCTTCATCAATCAAATTGTTAGGGTTAAGGTTGAGAATCAATTTTCATCGAATCTGTACAATTCCTCTCTCAAACTTTGCAAGTAAGTGAAGTTAGGGTTTAGGGTTTCTATGTTTATTCTATATTTTGTATGTTTATTCAATATTTTGTATAATTTGAAGTGGCTAATCGGTTGTGATTGGAGAGAGTTAGGAAGTTGAAGCTGATGAGGAAAGTGAGGGTTCCAATGGTGGTGGGGATGAAGATGGCAGAGACACCCTTGGATGACTTCTCATGGAGGCAGTATGGTCAGAAACCTATTAAAAGATCCCCACACCCATGGTATAATATAGTGTTACATTCATTACATAATTTATCATATATATATATATTTTTGGAGAGACATACTAAAAACTCATAGTCGATCATCTAAAAATAAAAATTCAAACCGTTACATTAATCAACTATATATGACTTTAACAAAATTAATAAATTAATTAGAGTAAGTATGTAAATAAAATAATAAGAGTTCATATATATATCTATATATATATATATATATATATATATATATATATATATATATATATATATATATATATATATATATATATATATATATCAGTTAGATCCATTCTAATTCATCCTTACTATACAGAAAAATAGAAATTTCAATTAAAACCTTAGAAGATATAATAAAAGGCTTTGAGCATTTGGGTATTACTTTTGTATTCATTACACTAATTTCATATTCATTTGTTAGAAATCTTTATCTGAGACACTGTAAATCGCATTCCAGGACGATGTGAAAGGCCCGCTAGGTCATGATCCATGTATTCAAACACCATATAGATGCTCCCCTTGTAATTGTTGCCATTAATGCTTGCAAAATTAATAAGGCATTAGATTTCTCCCGATTAAATCATTAGGAAAATTATTAACACTCGGAGAAATAGATGGGGAGAAAAGAATGTGGATAGTTCAACCGGTCTTCCTTGCTCATCCCTTTCAAGTCCTGGGAAATATTTAAAAGAATAAAATAAGGTCATGGACTATAACTCGAGACAAGGTAATAAATAATGCCTATGTAATAAGGTGTGAGTGGAACATATTCAAGGTATTTGATATGAGTTGTCACTAAATAGTAAGGAGAATAATCTGGAAAAGTGACAATCTCTTTTAGCTGATTAACATTATCGTGGTGAAGCTTCTTCAGAATTTTTATCTCTCGCATTGCTGTTATAGGGAACTGCAAAATCATAAAACTTTTCAACTAGGACACAGTGGTGAAACATTTTTCGTAGAAAAGATTTATCAAACATAACTCTATATAAAATACATACCCCTTCTTTCTCATTGTCCATTCTATTTTTTTTCAGGGCCACTATTGTTGGATATATTGGTATATTCTCTCTATATAAATATAGCACGTGCATATGAGTAACAAGTGTAATGAATGTACAATTGATTGGATATTGGAACGCAGGTTTGTAGGCTTATACCCAAACCAATATTTAGAAATAAATACTTGCTTGTGATAGCAGTCTAGGTATTCCAATCTTGATACCGAGGATGAATATCTCAAACAACTTAGATCTAGAGATAAACCCTAATTCCCAATTGTTAATTTCTCACAAAACCTAACAATCTTGAGATATTTTAATCAATTTGTGAGATTAATTAAGAGGGATACAAGAGTTTGTTGGATCTCGTCGGATCTAGTTGGAGGCATCAAATCTCGTCGAAACCGAAGTAGTCGCCGTCGCTGATCGTGGATAACCCACCGTCGGGACTCTCTTTCCACTGTCGGAACCCTCTCTCCGCCTCTCGCCTCCTCCCCTGTCGATCGCATCGCGAAGTTCATCCCTGAGTCGAGGCGCACGACTCACGAACCCATCGGGATTGGACTCGCCGGTGCAGATCTCGCCCTCTCTCTTCCTGATTGCAGTCGACGGTAGCCTCCCCCTCCGGTGTCGACTCCGATCATCTACTCTCTTCTTCATCTTGGCAGATTGGGTTGTGTGTGTAGAACCCTAATTTGAAGAAGACAGTGAAGGAATTTTTGTATCTCATCATCAGATCTGGTATTTCTAAACTTTAAGATTCGTGCAATTTATCTAATTCATTTACTCTGTTATTAGTTAGCAGATCTACAGATAAATTCTCTTCTCTCTATAAATTACTTGTGTAGTAATAATTCAGAACATACTCTCAAACTTTAGGAACTCATCGTCTATTCCTTGAGATGGAAAAACATGATCGACCGTATGAGATTCCTAAACTGGAGGCATTTAGTAGTTCTGAATTCAATAGTTGGAAGAGGAAAGCACAGTATGGGATGAAATTCATGAAGATTTTTTATACCTGTCAAACGACTTATGATGAGTGCACTGAAGATGTGGATGATGCCACTTGGATCAGAGATGAGGACTTGTGCAGGGAGTTTTTGCTAAACAGTATTTCAGATCGGTTAGCAGATGTGTACATGAAGTACGAAACAGCTAAGGAGATTTGGGATAATCTGCTGGATGAATTCAAAAAGGAGGAGAAGGTCTCCAAGACTCACTTGGTTGATAAGTTCATGAGTTTTGAATTCAGAGAGGAGAAGGTCATTCTCCCTCAGGTAACTGATCTTGAAAACTTAGTAGCTAAATTGAAAACTGAAGATATCACTGTGTGTGATGCTTTTCTTACTGGAGCAATAATCTTTAAATTACCTGCATCATGGCTCACATTTAAGACTGAAATGTATAGACTGGCAGAACAAATTAAGCTTGCACAACTCAAACAATGTATTAAAGTAGAGGATGAGACAAGAACTAGGATAAATTTGGAGTTGGCTAAGAAACAACTTTCTCATGCTAATGTGCTAACCAATACCAAATTTATTCCTAAGTTTAAGAAGAACAAGCTTAATAAAGTTAAGGGTGAATTGTCCAAGTTGGAAACCACTAAAAAGATTGTGAAAAAGAAAGGAAAGTGCTACAACTGTAGGAAGTGGGGTCACTATACTACCGAATGTAAGCTAGCCAAAAGAGAACAACCTAACAATGAAACGGTGAACTTATTAGAGGACAACACTGAACCCACCAACTTTTTGTGTGTTGTTGGTGACGATAAGGTCAGTGCCTCTACTAGTTGGTTGTTGGACTCGGGAGCTACATGCCATGCTTGCAACAATAAGTACCTGCTAACTGATCTCAAAGATGCAAATGAGTCTGTCTCTATGGCGAATGGAGAATCAGTCAAGGTACTCCAGGTTGGAACTGCAAATCTCAGTCTTTCATCAGGTAAGAATTTAATTTTGCATAACGTTAAATTTGTTCCTGCTTTAGCAAAGAATTTAATTTCTATTAGCTTACTGAATAATGCTGGCATGATAGTTTCTATGGTAAGTGGTAGAGCAATCTTATCTGTTAACTCATACTACTTTGGGTGTGCTTACTTATTCAATGACATGTATAGACTTAGTTTAGCAAATGAAGTGATTAATGCTGTTAGCTCAAAACTGTGTAGCCCTTATACTTGGCACAACAAATTGGGACATGTAAATTACATTAAATTACTTGCTGTTGCTAAAACTTTTAATCTGCCAATTGATACATCCTTAAGATATGACAAGTGTGAAGTGTGTGCTCAGACAAAGATCACTAGAAAACTCTTTAGTTCTATTTCTAGGAGTACACAACTTCTTGAACTAATTCATTCTGACATATGCGACTTTAAAAACTTTATGACGCAAGGAGGTCGGAAGTATTTGATCACTTTTATAGATGATTGTTCTAGATATTGTCATATTTATCTATTAAAATCAAAGAATGAAGCACTTAATAAATTCAAAGAATTTAAAGACCGTGTCGAAAATCAATTAAATGCTAAAATAAAAAGGTTCAGATCTGATAGAGGTGGAGAATATGTATCAATGAGTTTTAAAAAATTTTGCACTTCACATGGCATTATCTCTGAAACAACAGCACCCTACTCACCACAGTCAAACGGTATAGCCGAAAGAAAGAATCGAACACTCACAGAAATGTTGAATTCTATGTTATTGACTGCTGGATTGCCTTCGAGTTTTTGAGGAGAGGCTGCATTGACTGCTAATAATATTCTTAATATGTTACCACACTCTAAATTGACTGAAACACCTTATGAGTTATGGCATAAACACACACTGAACTTTGATAAAATAAAAACATGGGGTTGTATTGCTTTTGTTAGAGTACCAGACCCTAGAAGGCCTAAAGTAGGACCTCGTACAAATACTTGTGTGTATCTAGGAAATGCAGTTGATAGTGCGGCATACAGATTTTATGACCTATCTCTCAATAAGATAATTGAATCTAGAGATGTAGAATTCTTTGAAGATGTGTTCATCAAAGACAAAGGCATAACACTATCTGGCCACACAGACTTAGTCAATGATTCACAAACAGAATCTAGACCTAGCATAACTGACACTGAAACTAAAAATGAAATTGAGCCTAGAAGAACCTCCACCAGAGATAAGACACCTAGAACCTATGGTGATGATTTTGTAACTTATGCACTGTTGGCTGATCCACTTAGTGTGAATGAAGCTCTTCGGTCTAGGGATGGTCTACTTTGGAAAGAGGCTATTGATGATGAAATGGATTCTTTATTACAAAATAAAACTTGGAAATTAGTTGATCTGCCAAAGGGGGCTAAAACCATAGGAAACAAGTGTGTTTTGAAGAAGAAACTTAATCCAGATGGGTCTGTAGCAAAGTATAAAGCACGACTAGTAGCTAAAGGTTATACTCAGCAAAGTGGGATAGACTATGTTGATGTTTACTCACCTGTTTGTCATATTGCTACAATAAGAATTTTTCTTGCCCTTGCATCCATTGAAAATTTTGTTATTCACCAAATGGATGTTAAAACTGCTTTCCTAAATGGAGATCTTAATGAAGAAATCTATATGAAACAACCTGAAGGTTTTGTACTTAAAGGTTTAGAGAACAAAGTTTGCAAATTGGTAAAATCTTTGTATGGATTAAAACAAGCACCAAAACTATGGCATGAAAAATTTGATACAACAATAAAGAGCTTAGGTTTTAAATCTAGTAATTCTGATAAATGCCTTTATTTTAGTGATCTATAAAATAAAATTGCTATAATTTGCTTATATGTTGATGACATGCTTGTTGTTGGAAGCGACCTCTCAACTGTGGTTGAAATTAAAACAATGCTATCCAAAGAATTCAGCATGAAGGACCTAGGTGTTGTGGACACTATACTAGGTATGACAGTGAGTTTTGGTAGGCAGGGTATACTCCTTAGTCAATCTCACTATATCAATAATGTGATACAAAAGTGGGGATACAGTAATTGCAAAAGGTTTGAAACACCTTATAATTACAACAATAAGTTGACACCTAACGTTGGTGCAACAGTGAGACAGTTGGATTATTCCAAACTGATTGGAAGTCTCATGTATGCAATGATCTGCACTAGACCAGACATAGCCTTTACGGTAGGCATGCTTAGCAGATTCACCAGTAATCCCGGTAAGTCACATTGGAATGCCCTTGAGAGGCTAATGGGTTACCTGTGTGGTACTCAAGAGTTAGCTTTGTGCTACTCTGGACATCCTTCAGTTTTGGAAGGATATTCCGATGCATCGTGGTGCACAGAACTTGGTAAAAGTCGATCCACTAGTGGTTATGTGTTTACACTAGGAGGAGCAGCTGTGTCATGGAAATCAAAAAGGCAACCAGGCATTGCATTCTCATCTATAGAGTCTGAACGCTTTGCGCTATCTTGTGCTGGTGAAGAAGCGGAATAGATGAGAGACCTGTTGCTAGATATTCCATTGAGAAGGTTTAAAGTAACCACTCTTAGCTTGTTTTGCGACAACCATGCTAGAAAAACTGTAGCAACTAATTCTCTTTACAATGGTAAGAGAAGAACTGTCGGTCTTAGACAGACAAAGTTGAACTATCTCATTAAGCAAGGGATTATTACCCTCATTGATGTGAGATCAAAACAGAATGTGGCTGATGCCCTTACTAAGGGATTACAAAGAGGCCTAATTGTCAAAACTGTGAGGAAAATGGGGTTAAGAGCCATCAAGTCATAAATGCCTTAACACCCTAGTTATTTTGATAATTAGCACAGCCATAGAGAAGTTCAAACTTAAACATCAATTTGACAGTTAACGTGTTTTAGATAATCTTGATGATTTCACATAAATTCCACAGATATATGATGTCATTCCAATTTTGATGGTATCATAAATCTATAGAATTTACTTAGAACTATATATTATTCCAATAAAAAACATGAAAACTTGTCGATATGTTTCCGATGATTAAATTGTCCTAAATATCATTCCAATTTTGATGATATGTCTTTTATGGATACATGTTTCATTCCAATTTTGATGATTCAATGTTAAACCATGATTGAAACGGCAGTCTTTTCATTCCAATATGAAACATAGTATGGTTCTTGTGTAGAAACTATAAAGTTCATGTACTTTATTTGTTAAAGATACTTGATTGTGATGCTTGTGTTAAAATCTTGCTAGCCAATTTGAATTGTACTAAGTTCTTTTGTTTGAACTAAACACTTTTATGCAATTTGTTTGAATTCAAAGAGAAATGACTCATGAAATTTTTATTTACAATGTTGAGCAATAGGTGCTAGCAAAGATAATGGAGGTGGAATCTTAGATCTCGATTTTGAAGATGATGACTTGCTCAATATGGAGGAGTAATCATGAAGCAGCATGCATGGATTTTCTTTTGCCAATCACTTGCTTAGTAAAACTTCTTTTGAGTTTAAGACTGCTTTTTGGAGCTTAAAACTCTTTTATTTGGTTTGAAGTGTATTTGCTTTATTTAGTTTGAGACTATGGTTTACTTATCTATTGGTTTAGTCTTTGTGAACTATTCTGAATTGGATATGGTTTGGAACTATTTAATTATATCGGTTTAGTCTTGATTGAACTATTCAATTTTATAATTATTTCGGTTTTTATGAAACTATACCTTTTCCTTTATGGACTGCTATCAGCCAGTCAGTTGTATACCGATCTGATGAGATAATCCTGTACTTTATATATTGAGAATATAGGAGGAGATTGTTGGATATATTGGTATATTCTCTCTATATAAATATAGCACGTGCATATGAGTAACACGTGTAATGAACGTACAATTGATTGGATATTGGAATGCGAGTTTGTGGGCTTAAAACCCAATACCCAAACCAGCATTTAGAAATAAATACTGGCTTGTGATAGCAGTCTAGGTATTCCAATCTTGATACCTAGGGTGAATATCTCAAGCAACTTAGATATAGAGATAAACCCTAATTCCCAATTGTTAATTTCTCACAAAACCTAACAACTATTTCACCTGTTCTAATTTCTTTTGCCATAGACACCTGACTGCAATTTAAAGATTTCATTGAATTTTAAAGATTGGTATTTCACTAAATCAAATGAGATGAGTATTTCATGGTTCCAAATATGTATGCTCGCAAGGAGTTAAAGCCCCTATCTATGGTTGAGCCTTTCGCTTCAGAATAAAAATGCACATGTTGTCTACATTCGACCCTTGGTTAATAGTAACACTGGGAGATCCTTATGGACTGTTCGTAGCAGTTCATTGCAAGATAAATTGCACGGAGCATTCTTTACTTTGTACAACTTTTCCCCATCCTTTTTTTTTAGTTCAGTAGTTGCTAGATTTTCTAACTTCTTAAACTAGGAACTTCTATGCATATACTCATTTCTTAGTTTAATGTTGTGGCAATCTTCATGAACTAAAGCCTTCAATTAATTCGCTTTCACCTAGACAATGTGCATTTCTCATTCCATCTTTCGCTGTCTTCATATTGGTTATGAATGAGAATGTCAAGTTGACATTAATTATTAAGATTGTTAGCTTTATAGCAGGATGAAATTGTCGACTCGACCACAATTAAGTTTGTACATCACAATTTCACTTTCATGTTATATTACTTATGGTTTTTGTTAAACTTTAATTGCAAATACATTACTTGCATATACTTCATTAGTGGTATTGTCCTGTATGTTATAGCTTGCATATACTTGCATATACTTCATATTCTACATGTATTTTCCTGATGAGTATGCTAAAATATTTTTCACCACTAAAAGAAAATACATCATCTGTGGTATTGTCCTGTATGTTATAGCTTGCATATACTTGCATATACTTCATATTCTACATGTATTTTCCTGATGAGTATGCTAAAATATTTTTCACCACTAAAAGAAAATACATCATCTGTGATATATATATATATATATATATATATATATATATATATATATATATAACGATATTAGCTATATGAAAATGTAAAGATTTCATTTATATTTTTTTATGTGTATAATGATCTTTTCCTTTTAGAAACGGAGCTTGCTGATGTTCACTACAAATGTCAAGGCCAAACCCGACGTTTTTTGAGAAGCGCCATCAGAAAGAATTGATATCCGGTGTTTGTTAAAAAATGCCGGGGATAGTGCGATACCCCGGCGTTTTGAAACGCCGGGAATTATCAGTATAAATCCAAAACCCAAAACTTATTTTCCCACAATAGATACCCAATTTCTCCCTCTCTTTCCTCTTATAGCTCAATCCTGTCATTCGCTCTTTGCTAATCATGCCGTCGCTGTTCCCGTCATCGACTTCGAGAATGGCGTCGTCGCTCTTGCATACGTCGTCGCCTTCGTCGTCGCTCACGCACATGTCGTCGCCTTCATCATTGTTCTCGCACACGCCACTACCGTCACCGTCCTCTGTCGTTATCGACCGCAGCCCTGCATCGCTGTGCCCCCACGTCGTCGTGCTCCTGACCACCAATGTCGTTGCCATCTTCCCCAAAATCCTCTACCGACCGATTCAACTGAAATCGATTTTGATCGATCGGAATTCAAGAACCAGGTATGGATAATCTCAGATCTAGGGTATATGTTTGTATCTTTTCCATTGCTCTCACACTTTGATAGTTATGTTTTAAAGATTTGACTCTAAAGTATTTTGCCGATCTTAAAGTAAATTCTAAGAAAAAATTTAATAGATATGCGAGTGGACAATTTGGGCTTGAATCTAACAATTAAGAGAATATTCATGGATACAATAACAACAAACGGTTCCATATATTGTTATAAAGATGTACCTATATGAGTAACTATGGGGAGGCATTGATTAGGTTCACATGATTTCCTCTATGTTTGGTATAAAGCCAGCAATATGAAGCAATGTATTCAATCTATTGTAGCATTCTCTTGATTGACTTGGATGCAAATTAGTCAATGTACTAGATACAAATTATAGACCATTTGTCTGAAATGTGAAATTTTATCCTCACAAATGTTGAGACCATTTGTCTGAAATGTAAAACGATGGTTTGAGATCATACTATGACGGTCTTTTATCAAAAGAGAAAAGAAGAAGAAAAAAAACAAGGTACGTGTAATGCATGTCTACATATTCTGTCATTTTGGTCTTGAAGCTAGCAAGTAAAACAACTGAAATTAGTTAGGAATTAACCTAACTAATCATGGTGACTATACTCTCAAGATAGCTAGCATTGATGCCCTCAATTATGGGGTGTGCCCCTTAAGGAAAGGAACTAGGATCTTGGGATACTTGTTGCATTTATATATCATATATGTATGTTTGTTAATTCCTTATTCCTTCATTAAATTCATAGAATGGAGATTCTATTGCTTAGTTATGAATTTGGGGAAGGAATATGCTACAAATCCTTCTCTGATGGTTTGAAACTAATGTATTTTCTTGTGAATAGTTTAGTTTGTTTTATTACACTATATGTAATTTGAGATTGGTTTATTCTTTGATTACTAGATTTAAATGAAGGAAAATCAAGAGAATGTAGCGATTCATGAATTAAACTAATGTATTTTCTTGTGAATTAAACTAATGAATCAAGAGAATGAGCATGAAAGGTAAACTCTTATGGTTTTTTGTTTCTTTTTTGGTTTCTTAGATTCTTTTTTCTCCTTCACTTATAATCCACCCTACTTGTTTTTCATGTACAGAGCTCGTTGTTTCAGGTCCAAAAAATTAATTTGGTCTAGAATCATGGAGTTATTAGTGAACAAAGGTACAAAGTTTGAAACCGCTTGCCCATTCTATTTAAGGATTATGTTCCCCTATTAGTATTGGAGTTTCTCTATGAAGGGTTGTTTTTTTCTTCTTCCAGAAACGACTATAGATCCGATTTGTGAGATAAGTGGTACAGTAGAGATGAAGTAGAGATGAAGCATGTAGTGAATGAATGCAGAGTTTAACTATAACTCCTGTTTCCGATTGTAGGATTTTTCTTGTATTTTGTGGTGTTCTCTTTTCTATTTTAATGTATTTTGAATCTTGGGCTTGTTGTGGGTCTTCTGTTGCAATTTATTGTATAATTGTTATTATTATTATTATTATTGTTATCTTTTGTTAAGCCCAATTCATTTCCAAGCCCAATCCCATGCTCATCTCCTATTGGACTCTAACCAAAACCCACAAACCCATATACTCACCCGTGTACAATCTCTCCACAATCCTCCGTATCTTTATGATCTCCCCCACTATTTCTAACTACCCCCTTTATTTAATATTATATTTATTATTATCAAATCTACCCCGTCTCTCTCCCCCTCCTCTGTCTCCAAAACCAAACGGAGAACCCAACTGACCACATCCTCGCTCGAGCCCCATTGTCTTCCTCCTTCGCTCGAGCACCTCGTCGGTCGCCTCCGCATTCAAAACCCAATGCTGCTCGTCTTCCTCCGCTGCCTCCCCGTGCTCTGTCGTCGACCACCGCAACCATCTTCGTCTCGCTTCCTATCTCCCGCTCTCTCACGCTCTCCCATCAGTCGAACTCAGCCGCCCCCGCAGCTAGCCGCGACCCCCACTCGACAACCCCCGTGCACCACCTCTCGATCCCCAAAGTCGACCGTCGAAGCCATTGTCGTTCTTGAATGGTTGCTGTTTAGATTTGCCGATTGGGTGATCTTTGCTGTGTTGCTGTTCAATGGCAGGGAAGATAAGGGATTGGGTATTGGGCTGTTTTGTTGTTGTGGAGTAGGGGATTGGTTTGTGTGTTTGCTGCTGTGGAGTAGGGGATTGGTTTGGATTGTGTTTGGTGTTTTGGAGAGAGGATCTGTATTTGGGTGTTTGTTTGGAGATCCGGTGTGGAGTTGTCTTGCTGTTTTGCTGTTGTGGAGAGGTGATTCGGCCGTTTGCTGTTTTGGAGGGGTTGGGATGTCTGCTGTTTGGGTTGATGTTGTTGCTGTTGTATGGTTTTCTGTGTTGTTGTCTCTTTGTGCGCTCTTGCTGCTGTGGATTTGTTGCACGTGTGTTGGATGTATTACGGTGCACATGGAGTGCACGTGCCACCGTCGGAATTCTGATCCCGTTATTCTCTCGTTCATATTAAGAATCGTCTCCTAACAGGTAAGCGTCTCTTGAAATCATTTTATTGTTTTTAGTTTAAGAAAACACTCGTTGAAATCCGGCAAGTAGTAATCAAATTGAACATCATATTTAATTGAACTCCGTTGTTTATATATATTGTACCATGTTCTTGATTCATAGTCTTCTCATCGTGCTATAATTGCTTCAATCCCAAATCGTAAATTTATTGTACTATTGAACATTCACATATATGCCTTGTCATTTGCTTGATTTTGTACTGAAGTTTCGACCAGGTTCCTGACACAGAAACTTAAAACCTTGCATATATAAATTGTAGTACAATTAGTCCATATATTGTTATGTTTTACATATCTAAACCGTGTTTTCCATATTTAATGAATTAGACCATGTATATTTCATGTAATGTATAGTCTTGATATTATCTTGAAATTGTACTAGTGCTATTGGTCTCATCGATTGTACCTGTTGCATGGGTATTGATACAATTGTCCACATTGATCACATGTATGTTCATAAATGATTGTTAATAAAAATATTAAACAAGCCGGGGTAATAAGGGTTGACTTAGTAGTGGATAATCTCAGAAAATGTACTCGGTAAGGCCTTATCGTTATATCGTATTGTCATGGAAGGAGTAGTATCGATTGTGAATTATTGTTATCGACATCGAGTACACGCTCTGTAGATCTCACCACGAAGTCTAAAACGAACACTGTTTTATATGCACCGAACCTGTGGTATGGGATGCAGTAGTACGTGCATTAGTCGGGATTAAAATGAATAATAGACTTATAGACATAAATGAACATTGAACATCGACACTAATACTGAACACTGCTTGTTAACATTGATTCCTGATTTCTGAATTAGTGATTATCAACTTTTGATTTTGTTACCGATTATCATTTATTGACTCCAATATCGTTCCAAACTCTGTTACTGTTATATAGTCATTTATTTCCTATTTTACTGCTTCCTACTATTTGTTGCCCGAAGCTTGCTCTCACGGGTTCTCTTCCTCTTTTTTTTGAGTTATGTTATACAGGTACAGTGATGGGTAACTGAAAGAAACTCGTCGAACTATTACTGCATTGGATATTCTGAAACTATTTGGTAAGTTCTCGAATCTCAGATTTGGTTATTGTATTTTATTCTGTTTATGTGATTATATTTTTCTGCGTGGTTATGCTTATTTCTTTTCATATTGTTGAGTTAAGACTGGTACAGGTTATGGATGATGTTTAATCATTCGCTGGGCCTTCGTCACGGGCTCGTACGTATTCCCGTATTTTGGGAAATAGGGCGTGACATTAACCTATGCTATTCACGAAGGTATACTCAGTCCTCTTACATGAACCTTCTAGCACTTGAAGAAATTTCACTAGCAAAATTGGTTATATGTTACATCATATTACATCAAAATTGGTTATAATTTTTGTTCTTTAGCCTTATGGTAGTAAAAACTATTTGCATCATATTACAACAAAACATCATCTAATAAATATGAGACTAAGGTCTATCTGAATACAACAATGGACTTTCACTGTCCATACGTTCACCGCTTTCTACTATTTCAATGAAAATGAATACTCTATACTGTATGACATGCTAATGCTAGGTTTGCTTACAAGTGCAGCTCATGGTCTTCAGTAGAATGGGAGCCATCACCAAATCTAGTTACCACACGGAGTATCTGACTCCAAGGCCATTACATGTCCAAATCAAGCCTTTATATCGCTTGAGGTAATCCTGGAAAGCAATTTAAAAGTGTTAGGGATAATCACCATGTAAAACAGAGGCTATTGAAAGAAATTGTTGCAATGCGCCTATAAATGAAACAAAACTTATTGTTAGTGTCATGTTTTCTTCCCATACAATTCAAGCACAGACATCAGTTGGAAGATCTTTAAAATAAGTTGGGAAGATAGGAGAAAATACGAACTAGAGAATGATATCTCTGTAGCATATGCATATTGCATGACCATTACCTTAAAAAAAGTACTGTTATTAGCATTAATACTGATGCATTAAAAAGTTTGCTTCTGCAATGCCCTCAATTTTGCTACTCTTTCATGCAACTATTGTTTATAAATTATATTGGGTATGCAATTTTTGTTCATTTTTTTAAATGATCAAAGTATAATTTCCATTTGTTGTTGTTGTTGTTGTTTTGAAATTTTTGCAGGCAATGCCTCCTGATAGATCAAAGTTTCCACACATAGTGGATCCAGTTATTAAAACCACCCGCCATCACTGTATATTAATATTAGCTCTCACCTCGAAATATATGTAGTGAATGATGTATTGATTGTAGATTTGAAGTTGTTTATTTTTTTGTAAATTGAATTCTGTATTAAAATATTTGGCTATTTATATAGAATCAAATGTTATTCAAGTGATTTGAAAGTATTTTTGATGAGTTGGAATGAATTGCTTATTGATTGGGCTTGATTAGTGCTTAAATCAACTGTAAATAAAATAATAATAATAATAATAATAATAATAATAATAATAATAATAATAATAATAACTCTACACCGGCGTTTTAAAACGCCGGGAAAGGTATTATAATGGAAAAAATAATTAAAAATGAAAATTGTTTTATCCCAACGTTTGGAAATGCCGGGGTAGGGAAAAAAACAACCCCGGCGTTTGAAAACGCTGGAAAAGATTTTTCGCATCCCCGGCAGGAGCAAACCCGACGCTTGCGGCGGCGTATCGCAAAGCGCTGGGAATGAAAAAAAAACGTCGGGGATTTTGGTGTTTTTGTAATGGTTGTCCATGTTATTGAGGCATGCCTACCGTGACGCCACGCATGCCACACACTCCATGATTTGGTGGATCTTTGTATCGATACTTATAGATTTTGTAGTTTATACTATTTGTAAGATCAATTCAATTTATATATGACAATATTCTAATCATGTACTTGTATTCTTGCAAATTGATACTTTGGGGATATCAAATATATTGATTTGTATTTTTACGAATTCCGAGTTGTTTGTATGTTATATCTTCTTTGAATTTTCTAATATTTTTGTATGTTAAAAAATAATAATAATAATATAAAAAAAGGTTGTTCCGGTGTTTTTTTGTAAAAAAATGCCGGTATAGCTATTATTTCGATTAAAAGAAACTAAATCAAAATTACCCCTACCCCGGCGTGTTTCAAATGCCTGGGTAGGTATGGGGATATATCGTCATTTTCAGAAAATGCTGGGGTGGACCCTGTTGGGATTGGGGCGTCAACCAATGCTCATTGTCACAACGGAACTAAACAGAGAAATGAAGAAGTCGAAGTAGATGAGACGAATCAATTGAGCAAGCAAGTAGATCCACCATTCTAACACAAACACACCGCTGACTTATCCCGGTTAGCTTTTGTTTAATCCCGGGGAGGGGGGATATAGGGAGATCTGATATTCAACTAGAAGAGATTACAATGAGTTATTGATTCACTCAATACAAGAAATTAAACTCACTCACCAAGAACTATCTCTCTCAAGGCTCTCTTTGCAATGGAGAAAATAATCTATGAAGTACTCTACTCTGATAAAGAAGAAGTTTACAATATATATAGAAGAATAGAGAGAAACCTAAGTCTAATCTTGATTCTCAGTCGTCCGATATAACCTGAAAAGAAGTAACTCAATAGGAGCCGTACAATCTAACTTGGAGTTGAAGATTGGGCTGAAACGACCTAACAAATCGAGGCCCAAAACGAACACAGCGCCACGGTCAGTCGACTGTCCACCTCTCGGCTAAACCCAGTGCAACTGCGGTCGGGGGGTGCGGTCGACCGCAACTTGGGACAGTCGACCGCAATTATGCCTGCACCTTGCTGCTGCTGGTTAATCTACTCTCTTTGACGCTTCGACCTCCGTGCTTCATCTTACCTTTTTCTAATCTGAACCACAAGTATTCAAGACACATTCCTAACAAACTCCACCTTGGATTGCATACGAGTGCTATCACTTGATGTGTTATTCATTTCCAAACTCTAATGAACTCCTCTTGCAAAAAATGACTTAGAACAATAGATTCTTCTTCTAGTTGAAATGAACTCTACCCAATCTCACCAAATCCAGTATACCCCTTCAAGGGTACACCTCCGTAGGCGTACTCACGAGGCTGCCAACCTCCGCACGAACTCCACCTACCCTTAGACTTTCTCCACCTCTCGACGATATTCGAACGTCGTATTCTCGTCTCGATGAATCTAGTTACGACAAACTAGCTGAGCTTGCAGGAATAACAGGAAAAGAAGCAACACTTGCGCAAGTATTTCGGATTCCCCAAAGCCTGTAGAGATTGTTTTGGCTTGTTCCAACCACTCTCATACCTCTAATCACCTTACAACGATCCTAAAAAATAGACAGAACTCCACCTTGAGCTGTGTACCTACAGCCCCATGCATCAAGAGTTCCCAAGGAAATCAGATTCCGTTTCAGCAGAGGAATATACAAAACATCCCTTATAGTGAACATATTTAGACCTGGCATCTTCAACTCAACTGTCCCCCCACCTACTACTTCACAAATCTCCCCAGTTTCTATTGTCACACAATGCCCTATAGTCGACTTATAGGTAGAAAACAACTCCCTCTCGGAGCAAATATGAGAAGAACTCTCTGAGTCAAGAAACCAACTAGAATTCACTTCTAAAGAATTTGAAACAAGAAGACACAAATCACCTGAATCAAAGGCACTGACCACATGAGCGGCTGAATTCCCATTCTTGGCGCTCTTTTGAATCTACAATTTACAACAATCTTTCTTAAGATGCCCTGGCCTTTTGCAATATCGGTAACAAATCGAATCATTTTGCAAAGCACTTTGTCTTTCCCCTCGAAGGACCATCCACTGCTAGAAAACTTGTTGGAATAGACGGTGATTTTTGAATCTCCTTCCTAAGTTGATTTTCCTTCAATGCTTTGATTACACCATCTATCGAAATACTCTCCTTGGTAGATATACCGTGTAGCATGGTAGTGATCAAAGGCTCGTATGAAACCAGCAGTGAATATATCAGGTTGAAAGCTTTATCTTCCTTACACACATCTGCGTTGATCGCCTTAAGTTCAGATAATACCTTATTGAACTTTGTACTGTGGTCTTGGAGATCGGTACCTTCCTTCATAGATAAACGAAATAACTTTCTCTTCCAATGCATCCGATCTAATAACGACGAACCAGAGTAGTCAGCTATGAGTTTTTCCCACAAACTCGCTGCATCAGTTTCTTCAAGAAATCTGCACTTGACCTCGTCCACCAATGATAGTTGGATCAGACTTATGGCTCTTTCACGAATATCTTCCCAACCGTCATCCTTCATATCAGTTGGATTTTCTTTTTTTCTTACCGGCTAACTGTAAACGTTCTTGAACAAGGACATCATACATGTCAGTCATCCAAAGATTGAAATTGATCTTTTCATCGAACTGCTTGATCTTTAAAATACTGTGGCCTGTCATCTTAACCAAGGGACTCGACAACCTGAAGCTCTAATACCAGTTGTTGGAATTAGGGCGTCAACCAACACCCGTTGTCGCAACAGAACTAAATAGAGTAATGAGGAAGTCGAAGTAGATGAGACGAATCAATTGAGCAAGCAAGTAGATCCACCAATCTAACACAAACACACCGATGACTTATCCTGGTTAGCTTTTGCTTAATCCGGAGGAAAATATAGGGAGATCTGATATTCAACTAGAAGAGATTACAAGGAGTTATTGATTCACTCAATATAAGGAATTAAACTCACTCACCAAGAACTATCTCTCTCTCGAGCCTCTCTTTGCAATGGAGAAAATAATCTATGAAGTACTCTACTCTAATAAAGGAGGAGTTTACAATGTATATAGAAGAATAGAGAGAAACCTATGTCTAATCTTGATTCTCAATCGTCCGATATAACCTGGAAAGAAGTAACTGAATAGGAGCCGTACGATCTAATTTGGAGTTGAAGATTGGGCTGAAACAACCTAACAAATCGAGGCCCAAAACGAACACAGCGCCGCGGTCGATTGATCGTCCAATAAGACCGGTCGACCGTCCACCTCTCGGCCAAACCCAGTGCAACTGCGGTCGGGGGGTGCGGTCGACCGCAGGTTGGGACAGTTGACCGCAACTATGCTTGTACCTTGCTGCTGCTGCTTTCTTCTACTCTGTTCGACGCTTCGACCTCCGTACTTCATCTTACCTTCTTCTAATATGAACCATGAGTATTCAAGACACATTCCTAAGAGACCTCATACCTATCGCGACGCGCGCTACCACAGCACTTCTACCGGCATTTTTGAAAATGCCGGTATAATCTACTCTGGCGTTTAAAAATGCCAGTGTAGGCCAAATAAAACGTCGGGGTATATTTTTTATTCTAAAGTAGTATTAAATATTCACTTTGAAACTAATAATCTATCTCGACTTTACATTCTATCAGATTCACAATATACATATACTTAGAAAACCGATTTAATTAAAGCTCATACCAACCTCCTATATTTTGACATTAATTCACTTATTTTTCTCCCTTGACTGTTATTTTTATTTTTAATTACAAACCATTATATAAACTATTTAGCATATAATCCTGATATGAGTAACATGGCTTCTCCATTACCAACTACAAAATTACATAAAACGAAGTTGAGATTAATTCTCTTTATCACAAATTTGAAGATATATTGGAATTAAAAATATACTGGTCTCAAAAAGAAAATTTTGCCGAAATGCCCTTTTTTTTAAAAATAATTAGCGACTTACCCTAGTTTCAAAAACATTTAGCGATTTGCCATTGTCTGTGACACGTCAGCAACAAACGTTATTGGGAAAAACGGCATCAGCTATTTGTATGCCGTTATTCCCAATAACGGCATTGCTTATTTTTAGTATAGATCTCTAATGTATCAACATTAACTCGAGATTGGAAAGCAAAAAAGAAAAGAACTGATGCCGTTATTCTGGAGAACGACATCGTTTATACTGATGCCGTGTTTCAGAATAACGGCATCAGTTCTTTTCTTTTTGCACAACTCCCTATAATCAAAAATCCCTTTTTCTTCCCCTCTTCACTTCGATTCGTTCCTTCAGAGTTTCCACACCGAAAACCCTAAACGCTCTAAAAAAAAAAATCTACAAGATCTTCGGTGTGTAATTGACTTCTATTTGGGAGTATACTCTTCAATCCTTCATTCAGAGTTCCTTATCATTCCGAATCCGAAATCTTTGTAAGTAACCAAAAACCCTAATTTGTATTTTGTATAGTTGATTTTGACTGTTTTATTATGTAGTATAGTACAAGTATTGTAGATTAGGGTTATTGAAGTAGTAATTTTGGAAGTATCTGTGGAGTAGGGTTATTGAAGTGGTAATTTTGGAAGTAGGGTTATTGTAGATTAGGGTTATTGAAGTAGTAATTTTGGAAGTAGGGTTTACTAAATGTTGAATTTTTGAGAATCACAAATTCTTAAATATTGAATAGTACAAGTATTATGTAGTATAGTACAAGTATTGTAGATTAGGGTTATTGAAGTAGTAATTTTGGAAGTAGGGTTTACTAAATGTTGAATTTTTGAGAAGCACAAATTCTTAAATATTGAAGTACTTTATTTTGAAAATTTTTCTACTGAAAATGTTGTTGATTAGTGTTTGTTAATGTGTACAGGCCAATGGATCCTGCACAACCATCTTCTTCGCATGGTGTTGGTGCTTCTTCTACTTCTTCATTTGGACCACGGTGACATCCGGGTCCATTAGATCCTACAGTTTTGTTTCCGCAAGAAGACCACAGATCACAGGCCGTTTGGACCAGGGATGTGGAGAAGATGAGTTTCCGAATGCACAAGATCATGCCTGTGATCCCCCACTGTATTGCTATGGAAAATTATTTGGTTAGCAGTGGATTTAGCGGGATGTCAAAGCTGGCCAAAATAAAGTGTGATCACGCCCTACTTACCGCACTTGTAGAGCGATGGAGGCCGGAGACACACACCTTTCACTTACCGTGCGGTGAGATGACGGTCACCCTACAAGATGTAGCGGTGATTTCGGGTCTTCCAATTGACGGGGTGGCCGTCACCGGCAATTTGATGTTTAACAAGGTTGCACTGGTGCGAGATTATTTGGGCTTGACGGTGCCTGAAGAGGACCACGGCATATGGGTTGGGGAATCCATTAGACGTTCATTCCTAGACGATAGTTTCACTCATCGAATGGCAGAAGTGCCGACGGACATCGAGATCCAGAACTATACATGCGCATACCTACTGTCGATGATTGGAGGGATTCTATTCCCTAACTCTGCAGGTGACGTTGTCCACCTCATGTACCTTCCACTGATAGCTGACCTGCAGACAGCCGACCGGTATAGTTGGGAAAGTGCGGCTCTAGCCTCCCTTTACCGTGCACTCTGCAACTGTTCGATGGGATCGATTCAAATGACCGGGCCGATGTCCATCTTGCAAATATGGTGTTGGGAAAGAATACACCTCGGCCGACCCCGTGTCACGGTACTATCAGAGAGTTGGAGAGTACTCCAGGATAATCCCGTGATGAGAGCTCCTCTCGGTGCCTACTGGGCGGGGAAGTGTACGTGGAGGATAACCCACGTGGTGTCCTAACCTATTATAGGGACGAACTAGATCAATTGAGGGAAGAGCTCGTCAATTGGACCCCGTACACATATGATCGGCTGCAACGTCTACCACCCATTTGCACTGCCAATGCACAGTTGTGGTTGACCCTAGCTCCACTAGTGAACTTCTCAGTTGTGGAGTTTTATTACCCCGGCCGTGTTCTTCGCCAATTCAATGCACAACAACCCGTCCCCGTGAACTCATTATACGATCGTAGACTACACAACATCACGGGCCAAGGTCGTTTACCGAACATGGATTGGGCCGATCACCACCGCGCTTATGTAGGAGCATGGAATGAGCAGAGGTATGAGTTGGTAGTTGAGGGTATTGAACGTCCGTATGACGGATCAATGCACACAGCTTATATGGCCTGGTACCGTCGCATAACTAGACTGTATATTGCGCCAAAAACGGATTTTCCAGCGGGTATCCAACAACCGATACCCGTGCCCCAGGTTGAACCACCACCGGCATTTTCATCATCACAACCGATGTATCAACCGAATGCTTCATCATACAGTATAATGGTAAATTAGTTTGTTTGTTGAATTTCAATTATTTTGATTAATTTTACTTATGCATCTTTACTTACAACATATATGGTTTACTATTATAGATCGAAAGCACATGGGATATGGCTAGAAAATGTGCGAATGACTTGAAGAGCAATGCCAATAAAGCATGCAAAGAATTGGCACGAGACCTCCTGTGCAATTGTCGTACCTCTCTTGAAGAGGTTGGAGATGGTCCTCGTTTCAATGAACTAGTGCGGTCAACCGAAGGGCAACGCCAACAAGAACGGCCTACCGCTAGCCAAGCTACACCTCCACCACAACAAGCATTGGAATTGGGAAATCCATCACGTCATCGAAGATCCAAGACCGTTCGTGACCCTCCACCGCAAAGCGGATTGGCAAATCCGGAGATTGAAGAAGGAGGAGGTGACGAAGAAGAAGGAATTGGTCCAAGTGGACCCCCAATGCAAGAGCAACGGGAACGTAGGCGGAAAGTCCCGGTTCGAAGGAGAAGAGCACCCCAACATTTCACACCGAGTTAATTGGAAGCAATTTATATGTTTTAATGGTTTTTTTTGTAATACAACACTTTCTTTAGTATTACACTTTATTTTGTATTACAACTGCATTTTGAATTATGTCAACCATGGATGAACTTGAAGTATGTGCACTTTCTTAATTTTGAAGTCTGTGCATGTTTTATGAAGTATGCAAATATGGGAGTATCAGCATGTTTTGAAGTATCTGCAGGTAATAATGAGTTTGTTTAATCTTCAATGAATTTTTGAAGTTATATGTGCATATAGTGAGTTGAATATGCAGAAGTTTGGAAGTATCATATTTTGAAGTTTTGATGTATCATATTTTGAAGTTTTGATGTATCATATTATGATGTTTTTGATGTATGATTTTACTTGTTCATTTGAAGTTTTTGAAGTATGAATTATCTGTGCATATATCTGTGCATGACTCAAAGGTTGAAGTTTTGTGATTTTGATGAAGTATCACAACATATCTGTGCAATGTTTGCTTAAAGTGAACTTAATGAATTCTGATTTGTATTGTATCATATCTGTGCAATGTCTGTGAAGTATGCATATCTGTTAGTTGGTTTGAGCATGCATGTACATGTCTGTGAACTTGTTTTGAAGTTATTTTGAAAGTTGGTTTGAGCATAGTTATTTTGAATCTGTACATGTATGTGAAGTTGGTTTGAGCATGTATATGTCTGTGAAGTTGGTTATTTTGCAGTTGGTTGAGTTGAATTGAGTTGAAATTAGATGTTGATGAAGTTGATGTATCTGTGAATTGAGTTGAGTAAAATTGAGTTAAATGAATTTTAATCTATGAATTGAGTTGAGTAAAATTGAGTTAAATGAATTTTTATCTATGAATTGAGTTGAGTAAATTGAGTTGAATTGAGTTGATTGAAGTTTTGATCCTGTGTATGTCTGTTAAGTAAAAAAAAAAAAGAACAAAGCTATGTCGTTATTCGCAATAACGGCATATTAATCCTGTAACGTTATTGCGAATAACGGCAACTTCATATATGGAAAATTAGAAAATTTTGTAGTTTGCTGCCAAATTTCTATCTCCACAGTCGTCTTTGAGAGTAACGGCATAGATCAAAGATGTCGTTATTCTCAATAACGGCATCTTGTTATTCTCAAAAACGGCATCAGTTATACTCAAAATCTCAACATTTGAGTATTCTACCAAATTCCTGTCTCCACAGTCGTCTTTGAGAGTAACGGCATAGATCAAAGATGCCGTTATTCTCAATAACGGTATCTTTTAACTATGCCATTATTCTCAAGAACGGCATCAGTTATACTCAAAATCTCAACATTTGAGTATTCTGCCAAATTCCTGTCTCCACAGTCGTCTTTGAGAGTAACGGCATAGATCAAAGATGTCGTTATTCTCAATAATGATATCTTTTAACTATGCCGTTATTCTCAAGAACGACATCAGTTATACTCAAAATCTCAACATTTGAGTATTCTGCCAAATTCCTGTCTCCACAATCGTCTTTGAGAGTAACGGCATAGATCAAAGATGCCGTTATTCTCAATAACGGCATCTTTTAACTATGCCGTTATTCTCAAGAACGGCATCAGTTATACTCAAAATCTCAACATTTGAGTATTCTGCCAAACTTTCTGCCTCCACAGTCATCTTTGAGAGTAACGGCATAGATCAAAGATGCCATTATTCTTAATAACGACATCTGTTAAATGAACAGTTGTGCATGTTTCTATGCATGTTTTGTCCTGTTTTATTATAAACAACAAATTTAACTATATCCACCATTGATTAAAACCACAAATCTCATTCCAAATAATTTAAACGTAAATTACTCAACATTCAGAAACAACTTTAAAATATCGTACTAACACTTACAAAGGAAAATATTTAACTAGCATCTAATAACTAGGAAAATATTCAAGTGCGGGTAGATTGTGAAGTCCCCACACTTTGTACATTCTTACAACTGCGTCTATTATGTCCGCTCACACCACATTTTGAACATACTTTTCCACTACTCTTACCTTCTCGAGCGTCCATGTCATTGCGGATACGAGTACTCTTAGGCCTCCCCTTGACCCGACGAAGACTAGGATCAACTATTAGTACCGGTGCGCTTTGGGTAGGCTAATAAGATTCGTCTGGGATAGGATTGAAAGATGGTGCCCATGTTTTCGCTAACGAATCTGTAGAGTAGAAAGGATCTATGTACGGTTGATAATCAAGCGCCCGGGAAGCACATGCCGCTAACACATGAGAGCATAGAATGTGGAACAATTGAAATTTCCCACATATACAAGTTCGGCCTTCTAGGTCCACTATATGCCAATGCCCACCCTTTTGATATCCACCGTCCATTCTAATGCCCGTTTTCACCCCAAAGACACCATCGCGATTATTGAACATTATGGCCTCATGTAAATTGGATTTTTCACGCCGGACATCAATAAGATCCTGAATCCGGGGTGCCCATAGTTTACCTTCAGCGATAAGTGTCTGCGCGGCCTCACGGCGGTCAGTAAAATACATGTTGAGACGAAAAAATATCTGTTCTACAATTACGGTGACAGGTAAGCTATGAACACCTTTTAGAACCGAGTTGAAAACTTTGGACAGATTTGTTGTCATAATACCATATCTACGCCCACCATCAGCAGTAAGTGCCCACTTCTCAATTGCTTTATCCTTAACCCAATTAGCCGCATCAGCATTGCTAGCTTCAAGTTGTGCTATCTTTTCCTCGTACTTTTTCCACTGATTTTGACAAGCAATTATCTTCAATTTATTCATCAAAAATTTCGAACCAAATTTTTTATGAAAATTGCTAGCAAAATGCCGCATACAATACCGATGATATGCAAATGGTTCCCTCCACGTGCCAAACTCATTTTCCATTGCTGATAAAATACTGGCATGTCGGTCCGAAATGATGCAAAGACCTTCACGATCTGTCACATAGCACCGAATACAGTTCATGAACCATGTCCACGTTTCTATACTTTCACCTTCAACAAGTGCAAAGGCAAACGGAAACAACCTCCCGTTTGCGTCTGGTGAAACCGTAATCAACAAACAGCCTTTGTATTTTCCGTACAAGTGAGTACCGTCTACACTTATAACTGGTCTACATGATTTGAATCCTTCGATCGAAGGACCGAATGACCAAAAAATACCCTTAAATGTTTCTATACCCGGCCCGGTCGTAGTCTTCGCCCACTGTACAGCCGTACCCGGATTTGAAGCTTGAATTGCATTGAGTAGGTATGGTAATTTAGTGTACGCTGTTTCAAAAGAACCATATAGTTTCTCAATTGCTTTATATTTTGCCTTCCAAGCTTTCCAATATGATATTGTGTATTGGAGCCTACCCTTCACCTGCCCAATTATGGCTCTTGGTGTTATTGAGAGTTGTTCCTTCAGAGTATCTATTATCAGCATCGATACGATCGTCGAGTCAATTTTACTGTGATCCTGAGTCAATGTAGGATTCACACATGTGTGTACACCTTCAAGTTGTTTCACCACAAAATAATCACGACATTTGGGAACAATTGCACGCAAGCGCCACAGACAACCAACTACATTTTGAAGTGATGGATTTTCTGCAATCTGCTCGGCTGAATGGTTGATGGGCGCGTATTTACATTTCACATGGTACAAACAACGATCTAATTTTACCGTCATGAATTCCCTGTGGTTCTTCACGGCATACATCTTTACTTGATGTTGTATAGCATCTTTGGATGGAAATCTTTGACCAATGAAGAGTTCATCCAAGTTGGAAGACCCAATGGAAGACTGGCCATGTTCATGTACGGTGGCACGGGACATCCATTCGCTTGATTGCGATCCACGCATAGCTGAACTTGTGTCCTCACTTGGCAACACGCAGACATTGTTAACCGGCACATGAACATTGGCATCAACAACTGGAGCTTCAAGGGCAATCTCCTCATCATCATCCTCGAGACCGCGTACCTCATCTTCTTCTTCTTCTAACAAGTCGTTATTTACAACGGCGTTGTCAAAGTCTTCCAAAGCAATGCCAGCTACCAAAAAATTTTATGGCAATGGGGTCGGATGTACCTGCTCGTATTCGGAGGAAACAGGTACCGTTGGAGATGTGTTAGTATCTCCAACAGTATTTAAAATCCTTGCGTGTGACTCTTCAGATGGTCTCAAAATCCTAGTTGGCCTTGGACCTTCGATAACAACTCTTGTAGTATTTGGAAGCCTCGTTTGATCAATATATAACTCAACTATATTCCAGCTACAACTTGGATGAAGTGTCCTAAGTAAGACAGACCTCAGAGAACTGTAACTGTCTATGGGTACCAACATGAAGTACTGCCCATCCCCTTTACCAGCAGAATAACGGGCTCTCAATTTCAGACTCATTTCACTTCTGTCCCAATTGGTTACTTCATATATCTTATCTATTAATTTTGAGTAACCAAAATTGGGGGTAGCCCAAATAATTACCGGATCAACATCACTATAAGAATATCCAATTTTTGGATCCTTAATTACTTCACCCCCATAATATAACCAAATAGGGATATCAAATTCCATACCTATGCATAAAAGTTAAAACATATTCAAGTCATTCACTACTCAAAATAAACAAAACATTGAAATAAAAATCAAACATAAAGTTAATATGATAATACCTTTCAAATTATACCAAAAAAATCACCGGCAAAAATTTCGTTGTTGAGGAAGACTGAAAATGAGAGTGGGAGTGAGGAGGTAGGATGTATGAAATTTTATAGGACTCAAATGGTTGAAATTTTTTGATTATGAGATTTAGGGTTTGTAGGTAAAAGGGGTGATGTGAGGGAGATGCGTTTTACGAATCAGAAGGGGAAGAAAAGGGGTTTTGAAGGGGTTTTCGATTATAGGGAGTTGTGCAAAAAGAAAAGAACTGATGCCGTTATTCTGAAACACGACATCAGTATAAACGATGTCGTTCTCCAGAATAACGGCATCAGTTCTTTTCTTTTTTGCTTTCCAATCTCGAGTCAATGTTGATACATTAGAGATCTATACTAAAAATAAGCAATGCCGTTATTGGGAATAACGGCACGGAAATTTTTCCAAATGAAGATGCCGTTATTGGGAATAACGGCATACAAATAGCTGATGCCGTTTTTTTCAATAACGTTTGTTGCTGACGTGTCACAGACAAGGGCAAATCGCTAAATGTTTTCGAAACTAGGGTAGGTCGCTAATTATTTAAAAAAAAAGGGGCATTTCAGCAGAATTTTCTCTCAAAAATCAGTTACAAAGGGGAAAGTGTAAGGTACTAATTTCGGTACGTATATCGAACAAGGGCTACCAGTCAAAAACTATGGATGCATCCAATGAAGTTTATTTTCATCTATACCTTTACAAAAACCCGGTCACCACATATTCCCATGTAGATCTTTGGATTTTACCTTTCCATAGTACTGTACTTCGAGGCAACTAAGTATGCATGTCACTTCAACCAAGGGACTCCACCTCCTTAAATAAACCCCACTTTACTACCATTAATTTGTATCCATCTCACTAAAATCTAGTTGCTCTCTCTTTTCTAATTCTCCCTGTAGCTTGATCATCGTTTCATAACTAATTAAGGTTGGGATCTCTATATGTATCAAATATTTCCTTCTCTTTAGTTTCTGACCCTTTTTCTTTGGTTTTAAACTTAATTATCTTTAGATGGCATCAGCAGGACATCAACCAGCAGATGCACAAATACTGGTTGAAGGAAGAGAAACCCTAGAGCAGCCTGTCATAATGCCTTCGGTACTGATCTAACCCAAAAGGCTTAAGGGAAACCAAACCCTACATACTACTTGTGCCGATTAATTAAATTAATTTAATGTATTTGAGGATTTCCCGAAACTGTTCAAACTAAACCCTATACCATAAAGTACCAGTTGATGTGGACCAGGTGAAGTAAATATGCAGAATGTATTATTCCATGTAGTAGGTGCAACTGTGCATGTGCCTTAGCTTGTAAGTACCTGCAACAAAGCACAAGTACTTCTGTTTGAAAGAGAGAAGCAGAGAGGGCGACGGGTTGAGAGAAAGAAAGAGAGCAGCTGAGGGAGAGAAGGGTTTGAGCATGGTAATTAGGAATTTTATTTGAGAGAGTTGCAGAGCCCAGATTTTAAATATTTTAGAGATTTGTGTGGTCCATATGAGATCCATCCAAGATATAATAAAAATTATATATATATATGGGTAAAAGAGATATGAGCAACTTGCTCATTTAGTAAATGAGCAAATGATTATGTGGCATGCATGTGATACATTGGACAACTAATTCTTTTAATGATTTTTTCCAATCACATGCATGCCACATCATCAATTGCTTATTTACTAAATGAGCAAGTTGCTCATACCCCTATGAGCAACTTGCTCATTTAGTAAATAAGCAATTGATGATGTGGCATGCATGTGATTGGAAAATCATTAAAAGAGTTAGTTGTCCAATGTATCACATGCATGCCACATAATCAATTGCTCATTTACTAAATGAGCAACTTGCTCATATCCCTTTTACCCTATATATATATGTATGGTCCAGATATGCTCTCGACCGATTTATTCTTGATTTTATAATAGAAATAAATACAAATTTATATTACAATACTTATAAATATCAGTATTCACACAATAATAATACTGGTAATTTACACGTGCTATGCACGTCTTAATAAATATAATATTTTTAAAGTAAAATTCAGACGTAGTCTGGGTTTGAACCTAAGGCCTCCTTTATAATAGTTATGCACATGTGTTGCACGTGTTGGTAGATTTATAAATGACACTAAGGCCTTCTCCCATTATAATATTAGAGATTAGAGATGTATTTTAGAGCAAAATAAAAGATAATTAAGAATAAAACAAGAGATGCAGAGAGAGAGAGAGAGAGTTCTCTCTCTTTTAATGTGTAAGCCCCTATGAAATATTGAATTTTTAGCCATAATAGGCCACTTTTTGAAAATGTTTGTGATTATAGGCCAGTTTCGAAACTATTAGCATTTGTGGGCTATTTTGTGTCACGTCAACAGCAGCCGCTATTCTCATTAGCGACCTCTTCATTTTGAAAGTCACTAATAAGAATAGCGGCTCATTTTTTAAAATATTTTGAATTTTTTGTTTGCTGTCGCTATTCCCACTAGCGACCTTAGTATATATAAGGTTGCTAATGGGATTAGCTAACTCAAATGAATGTATTGAGACATTTAGCGATATCTAGAGAGCTTTTGCTATCTCGAAAAAAAAAAATTAAAACTGAGGTCCCTATCAAGAATAGCGACCTTAGTATTATACTTCGGCCGTTATTCTCAATAACGACCTCATTAGAAAACCCAATCTCCTTATTTTTTGTAAAATTTCCAAAATAGTCACACAACTAAGCCTCTATTCGGAATAGCTACCTTAGTACAATAAAGCCCTCTATTCCGAATAGCGACCTTAGTACAACTAAAGCCTCTATTCCGAATAACGACCTTTGTATAACTAAGGTCGCAATTCTGAATAGCGATCTCAGTTTCAAAAATAAATTAATTGTTAGTTTTTTAGAGAGCAAAAGTTCTCTAGATTTTGCTAAGTGTTAGAATACAGTTCATTAAAGGTCGCTAAACTCATTAGCGACTTCATATATTCTTTGTCGCTAATAGGAATAGCGACAGCAAACAAAAAATTCAAAATATTTTAAAACATAGGCCGCTATTCCTATTAGCGACTTTCAAAATAAGAGGTTGCTAATGAGAATAGCAGTCGCTGCTGATGTGGCACAAAGTAGTCCACGAACACTAATAATTTCGAAATTGACCCATAATTACAAATATTTTCAAAAAGTATTAGTTTCGAAATTGACCCATAATCACAAATATTTTCAAAAAGTGGCTTGTTACGGCAAATAATTCTAAAATATTATCCAGTTTGAGAAATCATCCGCAACTTAGGGCCAGCCCGAAAGCCCGAGGCCCAGTCCTAGAACACGGTAGGTAGGACTAGGGCTTTAATAAGATACACATGGCCCAGGGCTTGACAAAATATTTAGGCCCTAAAAGTTTTGGGGTCGGGTTAGGGCCTATGGTGAACCTGGTTCAACACAACCCATTATCATCCCTTACGGCTCCGATTCTAAATTTCCACTTTAATTGTTGAGTGCTTCATTCACTTAAGTCAGACAGTTGAACAAGCTGAACTAAAACCTGTTTGCGTTCTGCTTGATCCATATCACTTCGGACACTTTCTCGTAATTCTGATTTTTTAAAAAAAATTTTAAAGAAACTTTTTCTTCATGAATTAATACAGATGGGAGAAAATTTAGCAGCATTAGCAGGAAGGAACAATAATCCTCGCAGAGAGAGAGGTAGAAGAGGAAACGAAGAAATTCTTGTGGCACAGTGCAAACTAAGTAATTCAATGCTAGCAAGAGCATTGAAAATTGCTTTAGCAATAGCAAGCCACTTCCTCACCACCGACACTGGGAAGGAACTCCTCGAATCTGCATTGGCAGCTAAAGACGATGACTTTGCTACCACTCCTATCCACATCTTCATATTGTCAATGGTTGCCTATGTGTGGTTAGCTCTCGTAAGTAGGATCTTTAAATTCCGCTCCACAACCCTAGAGGACTGCTCTGCCTTTCTGATGGCCATGATGGTGGTGTCACTTGCTGCGGTGTTTGTTCATGACCAGATTTCATGGTTGATATACACTCCCATGTTGTTCCCAGTGCTTCTTGTTGTCCGGAAAGTTAGAGGCCTTGACGATCAATTCTAGTGTGAGTTTTTGTCTGTGTGATAGTGATGGCTCTAGGCGTTTGGCCATATCACTAAATTAAGCAATTCTGTGTTGAGTGATCATATAAAGTACTATGCTAGCCATCTGTTGTTTTTTTGTTTTTATAATAAAGACCTCTCCCTTTACCCATCTCAACTTTTTACCATCTAATTAAGCTACAACTCCGTGATATATTGTATTTCTTATATTTATATATGATTGTTAGCACATGCAATATACATGTTTTTTTCTTTTTTTTATAGTGTTAATTATCAAGACCCTTATTCATTGCCTCGATGTATAATATATCTAATCATTTCTCAATATATATTGCTTGAAATTAGTTTGAGCAGAGTTTCTTTCTACGTCGACCACCATCTTCTACAGAAAGTAATAAAGAACCTAGGTCACGAAGTAATGTATATAACTAGTTCACTATAGCAAAACAAGGAAGAATTACACAGTTTTTGACTCAGTTGAAAAAACATCGTCATGAATCTCAAAAGAAGCCCTGGTGTGAAACATAAAATATCAAAGTTCTGACAATATATATAGTTTATCTGATATTAAGTAAAAATTCAGAAAGGGTTTGCCACAGAGTTTTTACCTGGAATGTGAAGGAGAAGAATAACAAAATTCAACATCGGCTCATAATATGAGAAGCTGCCCTTCTAGTTGAGAACAGAAATCGAAATGTAAGCAGTAGTATTAAGGAAGAAAGAACGAAAGAAATGAAAGAAAGGATCAAACCCTTCTTGTTTGACATTCTTTCTTTATGTCTGTTTTTTCGACTTGTTCAAATAACAAGGAGATGTAAGAAAATTTTGCGTGTATAATATGCATAATTTCTATATCCGCTCTCATATATAGTAATCTACTGTTGCGAAATCGTCAAAATATGCATAAATAGCAAACGACAACAGTGCTTTTTTAGCTAAAATATGCATAATATGCATAAATAGCAAACGATTGTGGATGCTCTTAGACCAACATCAAACACATCCTAAGGCAAAAACACAAACACTTTCCTATCTTATACGAAGAAAACTCGAAGAAAATGGGTTGATCTTATGTTATTAAAATAGTTAGTAGGTGGGACCCATTTATTATTTTAACATTATTAACTTATACTATTACAGATTATTTTTGTACCTTTCTCTAAATAATAAACAAGTACTTCATTTTTAACCAAATGCAAAAAATTACGATACTTAGGACGCAATAGTTTAGTGGGTCCCACATCAAACTCATGCTGTGGTTTGAGAGTTTTATAACTAGACAAGCCCTATATTCTCACATCTGACAAATTCGTCAATAGTTCAAGGCAAAGCATATGGAAATTGTTCATAAGTTTCTTGGTTTAATAGTCTGAAATGAAGGAATGGTACTTACATAACTAAACATGTTAATGACAAAACATTTAAATGAACATGCTATGACCCACTAATAAGAGATTGTTTTATTTTTTATTCGAATTCAGAATTCAGATTATGTTGGCTACATGGCGGAGCATATCGTGAGGGGATCATTCAGATTTGTATTCCAGATATTGTTTTGTCTTTATTTCGCGTTGTTCTCTTTCAACTCCAATTAACATTTCTGCTCAAATTTGGTAATTTTGTTTGCAGGACAAATGCTTGGAAACAAGGGACTGGTTGAATAGTAGAACAAGAGATATAAGAAGCTGGTTATGGAGTATATTCCGAAAACTTTATTCCAGATTCTGGAGCAAACGCTTTTCAGGTTGATTTCCTTTTCTCTGGATCATGCTTGTAATAATATATTAAGAAATGGGTGAATTGGTAAAATCAGTTGGGTATTTTTATATGTAGATTTTTGAAGGACAACCATATATTTATGTTGTTCCGGGAGCTAAGTTTGAAGCAACAAAATCTTATGGTATGCTTTGGTAAGCTTTATATTTTGTTGTTGCTTTTGAATTATTGTTTTTTTTTACTCTTTTATTTTACTCTTTATTTAACAGCATTATGTAGGTTGGATAATCTTTCCCACTATGACGAGCTCTATGATTTTGGAGAATTGGTAATTTTTCTTGACCTTAGAATGCACTTGCACTAAAACATTACATTATTGACTATGATGGTGAAGAAAACATTCTATGTGCTTGCTCTTCATGATACTAGGCTACAAGCTTCATCATTTTAATGATATGACGTTTTCGCGGATGTTTGTTCACTTTTATTGAGACTGGATTTAGCTAAGTGTGTATGTTTAGGTTTTGTGTTCCCAAGAATTCATTGCCCCAATGCTGTGTTTACTATGCTTTTGATGATTTGTATCATCAGTATTATATTATATTATACAATATATTATACTATATATTATACTAATAGGTCTACCTCATCTCTCCTTTTTTTATTTTAAAATAGAGAAATAAAAGCAAAAGTACAGATTCTCATTTACATTAACACGTGCAATACACACGTTTTAATAAAAGAAAAAATAAAAATAAAAACACCAAACCCTCTAACCCAACCTCTTTGTCTCCCACTCTCAAAATCCAAAACCACCTAATCCACGCCGCCCTCTTTCCCCACGCCGCTCGCCACCCCCTCACGCCGCATGCCGCCCCCTCACGGTCTCTAAGTAACGTGTTTGAATTTGTGAGGAGTGAAAGCCCTATCTTTTTGGTGACTTTTTAGAATAATATGGTTCATTTTGGGGTTTTTTCCCCACATCTTCTATATACGTCCACAACCCCCGATGTTGCATGCTGCATGTCGCCTGAGGTCCAATTATTTCCCTTTTTTGTGCAATTTAAAAAAAAAATTTGGGTAACTTTTTAGACTAATTTGATTCATTTTTGGGATTCTTTTTACACATCTTCTGTATAGGGCCACCCTAGGTCCGATCATTTTCCCGATTTTATCTCAATTTTTTTCAAATTTTTTGGGTTGTTTTATTGACTAATTAGAATCATTTTGGGAGATTTTTTTTCTCATACATGGATTTCCAGACTGATTAGAAGTTCTCCGTTACTATTATCACCGAAAACAGAGTTATGAGTGATTGTTGATTTAGTTTAGGTTACTGAGTTTGTTGATATCAAGGTCGGCCTCCACCTTGAGGTAGGTGAGGCGGCCGCCTCAGGACCCCTAATTTTTTGTAATTTTAGAGGCCCCCAAATTTGTATTTCCTCTGTAAATATATACACGTATTTTGCATGTATAAAAATTATATCGTAATTAGAGGCCCCCAAAAATAATTATTTGGACCTTTTTCCTCGGACCCCCGAAACTCAGAGCCGGCCCTGGTTGATATTAGGATTTCTATTGAAATTAGTCCCGAACCAAAGATGATGTTGTAACAACTTTTCCAACTTATAATGCAAGATATTGTTATTAATCCTGATTGTGAATACTGTTCAAGGGTGTTGATTATGATGTTGACGAAAAATACATGGAAATGTTGCAATAAAAAATAGAGGGCATCTCTAAATTTAGGGACATAAGATTTACCTATGTCTTGGTGCGGGAATTATTGAAAAGTTACATCAAGAAATTTTGGGGTTTCGTTTCAACTGAATAGAAAGTATAGAATGATGTCGGTTTGAAAATATGATTTGGTTAATCTGTATATTTGTCATATTTTACTATAGCTAATTATCAATTATTGTACCCTCTATGTGTTTTTGATGTTGACTATATTTGATTTGAGAGGGAAGGCAGTTGAGAAGCAAGCGGTAGAGAAGAATATAGCAGTGTACATCTAGGATTCCGAAAAGAGCCACAACCTAACTTCGGTATTTATTTGACTTTTTTTCATTTCCTTTCAAGTGAATAGAAATATAGAATGATATTGGTTAATTTGACGATGTGAATATTAGATAAACTGTGAATTTGTCATCTTTTAATTAGACATCTTTAAAATTTTGAGTTTCATATAATTTTATGAGGCCCTCAAAATTATTTTAGTCTGTGCAATTTGCACAGGGTAACACTATAGAACTGTTGTCTCCAAGCTAACACACATACATACACTGAATTGGAAAAACACAAACAAACCATTACTCCATAGGTTATGTAAAATTTTGTATGGACTGACTTCATGGATTTGCTTTGCTATTTTGCAGACATATCTATGCAGGATGTTTTGGTCCTCTGTGACAATGAAAAGCAGCAGGTTGGATGGGCTAAAATGAATTGCGAGAGGCCCCCGAAGCCTGGAACTTCATTTCTCTGTTGGACGCAAAATGCAAACATATATAACAATGACGAAACAGAATGAAAAAATACGTTTGTTTTTCATTCTTGAAAATTATTTTTTGTCTGTCCCCTAAAAATTATCGGCCCTCAAAATTATTTTAGTTTGTGCAAAATTATTTTATGTCTGCTAAGGACAAGTATAGCTTCAAGAGTCTAGCTACATGGATCATACTTTCTTGAAAATTGAATTGCACATAAGTTGAGATCTTGTGGGGGAGGTTCTGCCTAATTTGAGTTTGGAAGATCTTTTGGTAAAGCCAAATATTTTATTAAATGTTATAAATTTTTTAATTTATCTTTTGATAAAGTCTGTACAATATTACATAGGGGATATGCTAGTAAGATCTGAACCTCACAATGGGCAGCTTAAGGATGAATGGACCTCATTGATTCAATACACTCTTAGTCATAGGGCTTGTTTGGAAGCCCAAACTTCGTTGAGAAAGTTGATAAAGTGGCTCAATAAGATTTTTGACTTAACAGAATGAAAGAAATTTATTTCCTAGCCCGTATGTGACCATGATGTGGTCCCACTGAATGCTTTAAAATAAGGAAGATCAAATTGCTTGCAAGTTGGTGAGAAAGTGCAGAGAGAGTATATTTCCAAAACCACGATAGTCTTCAACGATCCAAACCCTAGTTGGATATTTCGTCGGTCCATGTCCACCACCATCGGCGAGCCCCGAACTCAGCGCCACTCTGACGAGCCCTGGTTGGGGTCTCGATGAGCCCAATCCCAATCAACAACTCCGAATACCCCTATCCCCTCACCGACAGCCATCAATGTCGTCGATGAGGCACAACCCCAAAAGAAGCCGATGATCGCTCACCAACCTTGATCTCCTCTGCAGGTGTGCCGCACCTGCCGTCGCCCTAGTCCTCATAGAGGTGACCTTCCTCGCAGCGCTGTTCGCTCCTCTTCAAAGTTGACCTGCGCGCCAACCGCCGACCAATACCGATGACTACACCACACCAGCCTACGATTGGGGGGGAGGGGGGTTGGGTTTTTGGGGGACTCATCTCTCTATTTTTTCTAGAGAGAGAAATCCCTCTTGTTTCTCACAACCATTTTTGGAGCTATATATGTTGATGAGAAACTATAACACTAAACTATAAATTGTCTATTATGAGAAATATATATATATATATATATATATATATATATATATATATATATATATATATATTTGGCTCTTGTATTAAATTGATAGATCCGCTTAAATTTTAAGAAACTGATTCTATTTCAATAATCAATATTGTGATATTGGGGAGACTCCTAAAAGGCAGCATATTGTTGTCTTCGCCCTTTTTCTGTAGTAAACTTCAACCTTGTTTTCTTTATTTTTTTTCCTGAAAGCATGCAGGCTTTACATTTGTAAACAAAAACTTCGCAGCTATCAAGGTCCTTGAACTTTACTTGTTTAATAATATAAACCAGCTTAACTAATGACTTGTTTAAGATACTTCTTTCCATACTACAACAAAAGAGGCCTACCCCGGCGAATCTACACTAGCGTTTTGGTAGAAACGCTGGGGTAGAACACATAAACAGAAAGTATAAAAAAAATACTAATCTACTCTGGCGTTTTAAGTAAACGCTAGGGTAGGTGAGGGATACCCCGACATTTTTACGCAAAAAACGCCGTGGTATCTTTACGGATAGAAATATCCCCGCCCCTATCTCTTTCTCTCTCTCTCTCATTTTACTTTCAATCTCTCCCATCGTCGCTCCTCCCCCATCACCCTCCCCGTCCCCCTCCCCCCTCGTCGCTCCTTTCTCCATCGCCGCCACCCGCCCCCTTTGGTGCCGCCATCCCTATCCCCCTCAATTGTCGTCGCTCCTTCCCCAATCACCGCCACCCGTCCCCTTCGAAGCCGCCGTCCCCGTCCTCCTCCCCCGTCTTCGCTCCTTCCCCATCGCTGCCACCCGCCCCTTTCGGAACCTCCCTTCATCAATCAAATTGTTAGGGTTAGGGTTGTGAATCAATTTTTATCAAATTTGTACAGTTCCTCTCTCGATCTTTGCAGGTAATTGAAGTTAGGGTTTAGAGTTTCTATGTTTATTCTATATTTTGTATGTTTATTCAATATTTTGTATAATTTGAAGTGGCTAATCGGTTGTGATTGGAGAGAGATACAAAGTTGAAGGTGAAGAGGAAAGTGAGGGTTCCAATGGTGGTGGGGATGAAGATGGCAGAGACACCCTTGGATGACTTCTCATGGAGGAAGTATGGCCAGAAACCTATTAAAAGATCCCCACACCCAAGGTATAATATAGTGTTACATTCATTACATAATTTATTACATATATATTTTTGGAAAGACATACTAAAAACTCATAGTCGATCATCTAAAAATAAAAATTCAAACCGTTACATTAATCAACTATATATGACTCCAACAAAATTAATAAATTAATTAGAGTAAGTATGTAAATAAAATAACAGGAGTTCATATATATATATATATATATATATATATATATATATATATATATATATATATATCAATTAGATCCATTCTAATTCATCCTTAGTATATAGAAAAATAGAAATTTCAATTAAAACCTTAGAAGATATAATAAAAGGCTTTGAGCATTTGGGTATTGCTTTTGTATTCATCACACTAATTTCATATTCATTTGTTAGAAATCTTTATCTGAGACACTGTAAATCGCATTCCAGGACGATCTGAAAGGCCCGCTAGGTCATGATCCATGTATTCAAACACCAAATAGATGCTCCCCTTGTATTTATTGCCATCTATGCTTCCAAAATTAATAAGGCATTAGATTTCTCCCGATTAACCCGTTGGGAAAATTATTAACACTCAGAGAAATAGATGGGGAGAAAAGAATATGGATAGTTCAACTGGTCTTCCTTGCTCATCCCTTTCAAGTCCTGGGAAATATTTAAAAGAATAAAATAAGGTCATGGACTATAACTCAAGACAAGGTAATAAATAATGTCTATGTAATAAGGTGTGAGTGGAACATATTCAAGGTATTTGATATGAGTTGTCACTAAATAGTAAGGAGAATAACCTGGAGAAGTGACAATCTCTTTTAGCTGATTAACATTATCGTGGTGAAGCTTCTTCAGAATTTTTATCTCCCGTATTGCTGTTATAGGGAACTGCAAAATCATAAAACTTTTCATCTAGGACACAGTGGTGAAACATTTTTGGTAGAAAAGATTTATCAAACATAACTCTATATAAAATACATACCCCTTCTCTCTCATTGTCCATTCTATTTTTTTTCAGGGCCACTATTTCACCTGTTCTAATTTCTTTTGCCATATACTCCTGACTGCAATTTTAAAGATTTCATTGAATTTTAAAGATTTGTATTTCACTAAATCAAACTAGCTAGATGAGTATTTCATGATTCCAAATATGTATGTTTGGACATGTATCAAGTCAGACAGAACTTGGCTTCAGAATAAAAATGCCCATGTTATATTACTAATGGTTTTTGTTAAACTTTAATTGCAAATACATTTCATACTTGCATATACTTCATATTCTACAAGTATTTTTCCTGATTAGTATGCTAAAATATTTTCACCACTGAAAGAAAATACATCATCTGTGAAATATATATATATATATATATATATATATATATATATATATATATATATATATATATATATAGCTAATATATATATAACAATATTAGCTATATGAAAATGTAAAGATTTCATTTATATTTTTTTATGTGTTTAATGATCTTTTCCTTTTAGAAACGGAGCTTGCTGATGTTCACTACAAATGTCAAGGCCAAACCCAGCGTTTTTGCGAAGCGCCATCAGACAGAATTGATACCCGGCGTTTGTTGAAAAATGCCAGGGATAGTGCGATACCCCGGCGTTTGTTGAAACGCCGGAAATTTTAAGTATAAATCCAAAACCCAAAACCTATTTTCCCACAATAGATCCCCAATTTCTCCCTCTTTTTCCTCTCGTAGCTCAATCCTGTCATTCGCTCTTTGCTAATCATGCCATCACCGTTCCCGTCATCGACTTCGGGAACGGCATCGTCGCTCTTGCATACGTCGTCGCCTACGGCGTCGCTCTCGCACACGTCATTGCCTTCGTCATCGTTCTCGCACACGCCACTACCGTCACCATCCTCTGTCGTCATCGACCACAGTCCTGCATCATCGTGCCCCCACGTCGTCGTGCTCCCGACCACCATTGTCTTCGCCATCTTCCCCAAAATCCTCTACCGACCGATTCAACTGAAATCGATTTTGATCGATCGGAATTCAAGAACCAGGTATGGATAATCTCAGATCTAGGGTATATGTTTGTAACTTTTCCATTACTCTCACACTTTGATAGTTATGTTTTAAAGATTTCACTCTAAAGTATTTTGCCGATCTTAAAGTAAATTCTAAGAAAAAATTTAATAGATATGCGAGTGAACAATTTGGGCTTGAATCTAATAATTAAGAGAATATTCATGGATACAATAACAACAAACGGTTCCATATATTATTATAAAGATGTACCTATAAGAGTAACTATGGGGAGGCATTGATTAGGTTCACATGATTTCCTGTATGTTTGGTATAAAGCCAGCAATATGAAGCAATGTATTCAATCTATTGTAGCATTCTCTTGATTGACTTGGATGCAAATTAGTCAATGTACTAGATACAAATTATAGACCATTTATCTGAAATGTGAAATTTTGTCCTCATAATTGTTGAAACCATTTGTCTGAAATGTAAAACGATGGTTTGAGATCACACTATGACGGTCTTTTATCAAAAGAGAAAAGAAGAAGAAAAAAAAGGTACGTGTAATGCATGTCTACATATTCTGTCATTTTGGTCTTGAAGCTAGCAAGTAAAACAACTGAAATTAGTTAGGAATTAACCTAACTAATCAAGGTGACTATACTATCAAGATAGCTAGCATTGATGCTCTCAATTAGGGGGTGTGCCCCTTAAGGAAAGGAACTAGGATCTTGGGATACTTGTTGCATTTATATATCATATATGTATGTTTGTTAATTCCTTATTCCTTCATTAAATTCATAGAATGGAGATTCTATTGCTTAGTTATGAATTTGGGGAAGGAATATGCTACAAATCCTTCTCTGATGGTTTGAAACTAATGTATTTTCTTGTGAATACTTTAGTTTGTTTTATTACATTATATGTAATTTGAGATTGGTTTATTCTTTGATTACTAGATTAAAATGAAGGAAAATCAAGAGAATGTAGCAATTCATGAATTAAACTAATGTATTTTCTTGTGAATTAAACTAATGAATCAAGAGAATGAGCAAGAAAGGTGAACTCTTATGGTTTTTTGTTTCTTTTTCTGTTTCTTAGATTCTTTTTTCTCCTTCACTTATAATCCACCCTACTTGTTTTTCATGCACAGAGCTCGTTGTTTTAGGTCCAAAAAATGAATTTGGTTTAGAATCAAGGAGTTATTAGTGAACAAAGGTACAAAGTTTGAAACCGCTTATCCATTCTATTTAAGGATTATGTTCCCCTATTAGTATTGGAGTTTCTCTAAAAAATATGAAGGGTTGTTCTTTTCTTCTTCCAAAAACGACTATAGATCCGGTTTGTGAGATAAGTGGTATAGTAGAGATGAAGTAGAGATGAAGCACGTAGTGAATGAATGCAGAGTTTAACCTATGCTATTCACGAAGGTATACTCGGTCCTCTTACATGAACCTTCTAGCACTTGAAGCAATTTTACTAGCAAAATTGATTATATGTTACATCATATTCATCAAAATTGGTTATAATTTTTGTTCTTTAGCCTTATGGCAGTAAAAACTATTTGCATCATATTACAACAAAACAACATCTAATAAAAATGAGACAAAGGTCTATCTGAATACAACAATCGACATTCACTGTCCATACGTTCACCACTTTCTATTATTTCAGTGAAAATGAATACTCTATACTGTATGACAAGCTAATGCTAGGTTTGCTTACAAGTGCAGCTCATGGTCTTCAGTAGAATGGGAGCCATCAACAAATCCAGTTACCACACGGAGTATCTGACTCCAAGGTCGTTGCATGTCAAAATCAAGCCTTTATATCGCTTGAGGTAATCCTGGAAAGCAATTTAAAAGTTTCAGGGATAATCACCATGTGAGACAAAGGCTATTGAAAGAAATTGTTGCAATGCGCCTATAAATGCAACAAAGCTTATCGTTAGTGTCATGTTTTCTTCCCATACAATTCAAGCACAGACATCAGTTGGAAGATCTTTAAAATAAGTTGGGAAGACATGAGAAAATATGACCTAGAGAATGATATACTTTAATTATTTTATGAAAATCTAGCATGATGATATCTCTGTATCATATTGCACGAACATTACCTTAAAAAAGTACTGTTATTAGCATTAATACTGATGCATTAAAAAGGCTGCTTCTGCAATGCCCTCAATTTTGCTACTCTTTTATGCAACTATTGTTTATAAATTATAATGGGTATGCAATTTTTGTTCATTTTTTTAAATGATCAAAGTATAATTTCCTTTGTTGTTGTTGTTGTTGCTGCTGTTGTTTTGAAATTTTTGCAGACAATGCCTCCTGATAGATCAAAGTTTTCACACATAGTGGATCCAGTTATTAAAACCACCCGCCATCACTGTATATTAATATTAGCTCTCACCTCGAAATATATGTGGCGAATGATGTATTGATTGTAGATTTGAAGTTGTTTATTTTTTGTAAATTGAATTCTGTATTAAAATATTTGGCTATTTATATAGGATCAAATATTATTCAAGTGATTTGAAAGTATTTTTGATGAGTTGGAATGAATTGCTTATTGATTGTGCTTGATTAGAGCTTAAATCAACTGTAAATAAAAAATTTAAATAAAAAAAACTCTACCCCGGTGTTTTAAAACGCCGGGAAAGGTATTTTAATGGAAAAAAAATTAAAAATGAAAATTTTTTTATCCCGGCGTTTGGAAACGCCGGAGCAAGAAAAAAAATAACCCGACGTTTGAAAACGCTGGGAAAGGTTTTTCACATCCCCGGCGGGAGCAAACCTTGCGCTTGCGGCGGCGTATCACAAAGCGCCGGGAATGGAAAAAAAATGCAGGGGATTTTGGTGTTTTTTTGTAGTGGTTGTCCCTGTTATTGAGGCATGCCTACCGCTACGCCACGCATGCCACGCATGCTACACACTCCATGATTTGGTGAATCTCTGTATAGATACTTATAAATTCTGTAGTTTATACTATTTGTAAGATCGATTCAATTTATATATGACAATATTCTAATCATGTACTTGTATTCTTGCAAAATGATACTTTTGGGGATATCAAATATATTGATTTGTTTTTTTACGAATTTCGAGTTGTTTGTATGTTATATCTTCTTTGAATTTTCTAATATTTTTGTATGTTAAAAAAATATATATATATAAAAAAAGACTATTCCAATGATTTTTTTTGTAAAAAAATGCCGGTATAGCTATTATTTCGATTAAAAGAAACTAAATTAAAATTACCCCTACCCCGACGTGTTTCAAATGCCTGGGTAGGTATGGAGCTATACCGGCGTTTTCAAAAAATGCAGGGGTTGACCCATTGGGATTGGGGTGTCAACCAACGCCCATTGTCGCAGCGGAACTAAATAGAGCAATGAGGAAGTCGAAGTAGATGAGACGAATCAATTGAGCAAGCAAGTAGATCCACCAATCTAACACAAACACACCAATGACTTATCCCGGTTAGCTTTTGCTTAATCCGGAGGAAAATATAGGGAGTCTGATATTAAACTAGAAGAGATTACAATGAGTTATTGATTCACTCAATACAAGGAATTAAACTCACTCACCAAGAACTATCTCTCTCTTGAGCCTCTCTTTGCAATGGAGAAAATAATCTTGTTGGATCCTGTAGGCGAGACAACAAACACTAGAGGGGGGGGGGGGGGTGAATAGTGTTTAATAAAAACTGCGGAAATTTTTCTCAGTGCAGTCGACTTGGTTATGAACCAGTCGACTGATATCACCAAAATAAATAAAAACAATAACTCTGTGCAGTCGACTGATGAATGAGACAGACGACTGAAGGCACAATGAAACTACAACTACAAACGGCACTGACCAGTCGACTGATAGTGTAAGGAGTCGACTGTCCAGAAACTTTTTGCAGAACTTAAATAAACAAGAGTGAATGCAAACACAAGATAATCAATCACAGAGTACACAAGATATATCCTGGTTCGGTCCTCCCGACCTACATCCAGTCCCCAAGCAACCCATTTGAGATTTCCACTATTCTTGAAAAAGATTACAAGAATACCCTACGGCGTTACGACAACAACCTTGTCTAACCCGTAGTCCTTTCTCTCAACCAGAGAAAGCCGACCCACTCTACTACCAAGAGTGAAATAAAACCGACTCTACAACCTAGAGTCAAAAACACTCTCCAACCGAGAGCAAGAGAACAAGAAATACTTTACAGTCAACCTATAGCCTTGTTGGTGTATGTGTTGATGCACGTGGCTAACAAAGAAGGTCGACTTCTATACTCAGTCCAGAGCGAATTCGTTGCTATACTGGACTGAGTGTAGAGTACCAGAGAGAATGATCTTGAAAGCTTTATTTCTCAAAAAGTTACTTAGAATTTTTCTCACAAAGATGCTCGGATTTTCAAAAAGAGTTCTGTTAATCTTTTCAGTAAGATCTGAACTCTACTTAAAGAGTTTGATCTCCTGAACGTTGGGAGACAGTTACTCAACTGTCAACCAACGGATCTAAGCTTTTGAGTTTAAAAAAATTCGATTTTGAAAAACAGAAAACGGTCAAAAGCTCTCGAACAGTCGACTGGGTTGCCATATGAGTCGACTGATCAGAGTTTGAATAATTTTAAACAGTTTTGTACTGTCAGTCGACTGGCAGAAGCTTAAGTCGACTGGTACTCAAGAGTTAAAATTCTTCAAACTGTTTTGACTTTTTTTGGGGGTTTTTAAGAGACACACATTATGAAATTTTGAGTGTGTGTGTGTGACAAGGCTTTACATCAGACTAAGACTCAACAGAAAGTAAGATACATTGTTTTTACAAGACATTATAGTTTGACACAATTGAGCTAAGGTCTTGAGTCTTGAGTCTTGTCTTGAGTGAAGTCTTGGATCTTGTCTGAGTGAAGTCTTCATCTGTATCCTTTTGAGCTTGTTCATTTGTTCAGCTAGAATAGTCTTTTGTATGTGCACTGCAATGTTAGCTGTAAAACATAGACGCATGTTGCACTGTGTTGTGATCATCAAAATCAAGAATCAATATTCTCCCCCTTTTTGATGATGACAACACAATAGCTGATAATAAGAGATAATATACAAGCATAGTGAAGATATGCTCCCCCTTTTAAAAACACAAAATGCATTGTCTTAAAAAAATGTAACATGTATCAGTCGACTTATATAAAATAGCAGGCGACTGATCAGAAAACCATACTTAGAAAAATCTTGAGTAAATAAAACAAAGATGTAGTAGCATCAGTCGACTGAGATGCCTTTGGGCAGTCGACTGACCAGAGAGTTGTCCAATACCCAGCCATAAAACAAAGTTAACAAATGAGAGGATAATCATAAGCAATATATCAACACAGATAATAAAGCACAACAACACAGATAATAAAGCACAACATAACACAGATATCTCTCCCCCTTTGTTATCATCAAAAAGCACAAAGTAACAAGCTTTTGCATTCAAAAGAAACTGAAGATAAAGTCTGATACAAAAGTAAGTGCATTAAGAAAGAAAAGTACATAATAAAAAATAAAAAATCTTCAATCTTCTTCATCGGAGTCTTCATCGTCATCTTGAGAAGGAGGATGAAATTGAGAGTTGAAGAGATGAGTGAGGTTGTCAAGCTTAGAATCAATGTGGTCTAGTTTGGAATCTAGATTATGGAGTTGGGTATCTACAGTGGCTGAATGCTTCATTAGATAGGAAACACAGTCATATAGGGCATGAGGATCATCATAATTGGCTTGAAGAAGTGGATCAGAAGAGGTAGAAGGTCTAGAGGGTCTAGAAGTAGAACCTAAAGGAGCTTGAGAAAAAGGAGGAGACCTAGGGGGTGATCTAGTAGGAGTATCAAGAAGTTTCATACGTGCCAAACTAGCACGATCGAAACACTCATAACGAATAACAACATTTGTCTCGGAATCGAGATCAACACCAAAAGCTATAAAAACTCTAGTAAGAAGACCTCCAAAAGGTAGAAAGTGAGTGTGGTCTTGATTAAGTTTAGAAAAGATAATTTGACCCCAATTAACAGCAATTTTACCAAAAATTGCATATATAGCTTTTTGTAATTCTATAGAATATTGGTCATAACTACCCTTTTTGGGAAGGATGTTATAGGCTAATATTCTACCTACAAGCTTAGCAATTGGTTTGATATTTTTGCTTGTCAATGGAGGGCCATGATTAGGTAAGAAAATTTTAGATAAAATGGAAGCATCATCTAAAAGAGTTTCATCAAGAGGGAATCCCCCATCATCAATACCCAATATTTGATTGATCCTAGTCGGTGTGAGTGTCATTTTAACATTCTTCACAGACGAACGGATTACAACATCCCCATCTGGTTTTTGTACAATTCTCATATTTGTATAAAACAAATAGATGAGTTGGGGATAATAATTGGGTTGGTTTGATAAAGAGAGAAAATCATAAAGACTACTATTTTGGAACAGGGAAATGAGGTTGAAACGATCTAGGTCATTGAAATTAACAAATCTTCCAGGGAAGATTGTAATGGTACAAAAAAGATACCATCGATCAATGAGATCGGGACTCAAGAGATATTGAGTGTAGTCTTGGGAAGAAGAACTACCCTCATGAGATCGTTTAGATCTTTTGGGTGCCATGAAAAGAGAGGGGAAAGGATTTTACCTAAGAAAAAGAGAGATTCGATCAGGGGCAAGCACTAGCAGCACTGAGAGAGTAGATCACCTTCTTCTCCACAAGCTAGGGTTTTGAAATTGGGGGTAAAAAACTTTGAGATCGGTAAGAGGAGAAAACGGCTGGTAAAGAGGGTTTTAACTGCGAATAAACGGCTGAGATCAAAGATAGATGAAATCGACGGTAGAGATTAGAGATCACGGGTGAAAAGAGAGGTGAATTCCATCTCAAAAGACGCGATGAATAGTTGCTGAAGACGATTGAGCTCGCGACAGTCGACTGGTAGGATATATCAGTCGACTGAGTCAAGAAGAAAATAAAAATTTATGTCTACTAATCAGTCGACTGGTATAGGAACCAGGCGACTGGTCTGATACAAAAATTGATTTGTTTAAAAACCAGTATAGTCGACTTATTCAAGAATACAGTCGACTTAACAGAAACAATTTTCAGCAAATATCAATAAAATCACAAATTCCAAGTTCTCTTCTTAAGTTAATGAAAGTATCTTCTTTAAGGGGCTTAGTAAATATATCTGCTACTTGTTTATCAGTAGAGATAAAGTCTAAAGATATATCTCCTTTTAAAACATGATCACGTAGAAAATGATGTCGAATATCAATATGTTTCGTACGTGAATGTTGAATCGGATTTTTAGATAAATTAATTGCACTGGTATTATCACACATAATTGAGGGTTTCTCAAATGAAATACCATAATCTAATAAGGTTTGTTTCATCCATAAAATTTGTGCACATGCCAAACTTGCAGCGATATACTCAGCTTCTGTAGTTGATAGGGATACGGAGTTTTGCTTTTTACTGCACCAAGATACTAGGGAATGTCCCAAAAAGTGACATGTACCACTAGTACTCTTGCGATCAGTTTTGCTTCCAGCAAAATCGGCATCGCTATATGACAAAAGTTGAAAATTATCGGTGCGTGGATAAAATAAACCATATTCAGATGTGCCTTTAATATATCTTAAAATTCGTTTCACTGCTTTTAAATAAGACTCTTTAGGACTAGATTGATATCTAGCACATAAACATACACTGAACATAATATCTGGTCTACTTGCAGTAATATATAAGAGTGAACCAATCATACCTCGATAGAGTTTTTGATCAACACTCTTACCTAATAAGTCTTTGTCAAGAGTAGTAGTAGTAGCCATCGGTGTGGATTTACTACTAGTACTATCCATGTTAAAACGTTTGAGTAGTTCCTTTGCATATTTGCCTTGATTGATAAATATGCCATTTGAGGACTGTTTAATTTGAAGTCCAAGGAAATAATTGAGTTCACCCATGTGACTCATCTCAAATTCATTTTTCATGGTATTAGCAAATTCTTGACATAGATTATTATTAGTAGAACCAGAAATTATATCATCAACATATATTTGTATGATTAAGATATCATTCTTAACTCTTTTGATAAACAAAGTAGTGTCTACTTTACCTATTTCAAATCCTGTTTCTAAAAGAAAAGTTTTCAGACGATCATACCAAGCACGAGGTGCTTGTTTAAGACCGTATAAAGCCTTTTTCAATTTATAAACATGATCTGGAAATTGTTCATATTCAAAACCTGGTGGTTGTTTAACATAAACATTTTCCTTAATAAACCCATTAAGAAAATCACTTTTAACATCCATTTGATAAAGTATAAAATTCATGAAACAAGCAAAAGATAATAAAATACGAATATATTCTAGTCTAGCAACAAGAGCATATGTTTTATCAAAATCTATACCTTCTTCTTGATTATATCCTTAAGCAACTAATCTAGCCTTGTTTCTTACAACTTGTCCTGATTCATCTAACTTATTTTTGAATACCCATTTGGTACCAATGATAGTCTGATTAGGAGGTCTAGGAACTAAATCCCATACATCATTCCTTATAAATTGGTTTAGTTCATCTTGCATAGCATTCATCCAATATTCATTCTCACAAGCTTCTTGTATATTTTTCGGTTCAAAATCCGACAAGAATGCTGTATGAGAGATCATATTAACATGTGAACGTGTCTGAATACCATGGGAGATGTCACCAATTATTAAGTCGTGAGGATGATCTTTAACTTCAACAAATGACTTTGGTAAAGTTGAAGATATCACAATCGGATCAGTCGACTTGACTTGTTCTTCAGTCGACTGCTTTACTTCAGTCGACTGGTAGACCTTATCAGTCAACTTATCAGACAGATTAGTTTGCTCTAAGGATTTAATCACATTATTTAAAGGTGATAAATCAGTTTCATCATCTTTATTTAAGGTTGATGAAGGTAAAGATTCATCGAATGTAACATGCATTGATTCTTCAATAGTCATTGTTGACTTATTGAAAATTCTATATGCTTTACTCCTATTTGAGTATCCTAAAAAGATACCCTCATTAGATTTAGGATCAAATTTGTCTAAATTATCCTTTGTGTTTAGAATAAAATACTTACAACCAAATGTCTTAAAGTAAGAGACTTTAGGAATTTTATTAAAAAATAACTCATAACAAGTCTTCTTTAGTTTAGGTCTTAGAAGAATTCTATTTAAATCATAACAAGCTGTAGCAACAGCTTCAGCCCAAAAATGCTTTGGTAGATTGCTTTCAACAAGCATAGTACGTGCGCATTCTTGCAAAGTCCTATTTTTCCTTTCAACCACTCCATTTTGTGGTGAAGCTCTAGGAAATGCAAATGAATGTGTTATACCATTCTTGTTGCAATATTCTGTAAATGTTTCATTTTCAAATTCTCCACCATGATTACTTCTAATAGTGACTATGGTTAGAGATCTTTGATTTTGAACACGTTTACAAAAATGTGCAAATTCCTCAAAAGCATCATTTTTATGTTTTAAAAAGAATGTCCAAGTAAATCTTGAAAAATCATCTACTAATACAAACACATATCTACTTTTATTTAAAGAAGCAACTCTAGTAGGGCCAAATAAATCTATATGAATTAATTCAAGTGGCCTACTAGTAGAAATTACTTCTTTTGTTTTAAAAGTGGATTTGATTTGTTTTCCTAGTTGACATGCATCACATAACTTATCCTTTTTAAAAGATAGTTTTGGCAGTCTTTTAACTAGGTTATATTTAGATAATTTTGAAAGATTTTTCATATTCACATGTCCAAATCTTCTATGCCATAGCCAAGATTCATTATTAGAGGCTATTAAACAAAAATCATTTGAATAATCAATTGCATTCAAACACAATTCATAAATATTATTTTTACGAAAACCTTGAAAAATAACATTTTGCATAGTACAATCATAAATCAAGCATGCATCTTTCTCAAAAACTATTTTATATCCTTTATCACATAATTGACTAATGCTTAAAAGATTATGCTTTAAACCACTAACCAATAATACATTTTCTATAGTTGGGTTAGAAGTTTTACTGACCATGCCAATACCTATGACTTTGCCTTTGTTGTTATCTCCAAAGGTGACGGTTCCTCCATCTATGCTTTGAATGGTAGATAGTAGATTGGCATGTCCTGTCATGTGTTTTGAACATCTGCTGTCTAATATCCAGCGTTCTTTCTTGGGTACCTATAAAAAGTTTAAGGTAAATATGGTACCCTTTTTATTGGGTCCAAAACACATTAGTTTGGGGGAAACCAAACCCATGAAGAGTTTGATCTTCTTCCATAAGCAGGAATATAATAAGTAGAATTACACACATTTAACATATATGAGTTAATATAAGCAATTCTATCATTCTGATTTAGACTGACTGGAACCCATACTAACTTGTTCTGTCCAGTCGACTTAACAGTGTCCTTCAGTCGACTGTTGGTGTACATCAGTTGACTGGCCGATACACTAGGTCGACTTATAAGAGGTTTTGATCTCGTTGAATAAGATCCAATTTCTCTGGACAGACGACTGGTTGTATGGTTCAGTCGACTTAACCGAACAGTAGTCTTGCTTTTATCACTAGAATTAACAACCTTAGGCTTTTCAAAGAAATCATACAACTTGTGTGTAACACTAGAAATAGATGCTGATTTATTTTTCCTAGTGTTTACAACAGAAGATTCTTTTACAGAAGATTTTTTAAAACCAAGTCCATATTTTTGACTAGATGTAACTTGATTATGAAGCATATCATTTAAATTTTCTTTGCCTTTGTTAAACTTAGATACGTTCTTTGAAATCTCTTCATAATTCTTCTTGAGAGTTTCAAGATCAGTATCTAAACTTGCAATGCGAGAATTTAAGGATTTTACTTCCTTATCAAGGTTAAGATTTTCTTGATTAAGTGTTTGATTCACTTTCTCAAGATTCTTAACTCTAATTTTTTCTTTCTTTAACTATTGGAATATTTCATTAAAAGCATCAAGAAGATCTTCGGAATCATAATCATTACTTACATGTTCTTGTGCAGCCATGAAACATACATTTGCCACTTCGTTATTTTCATCCGTTTCTTCTTCGGAAGATGAATCACTATCATCCCATGTAGCTTGATAAGCCTTCTTGTTCTTGGCAAATTTGTTCTTTGAATATTTGTCTTTCTTGAAGTTGGATGATTTTCCCTTATTCTTTGCATTTTCTAAGGGACAATCCTTCTTCATGTGACCTATTTTATTGCACCTGAAACATGTAGGAGGGTCATTAGAATCTCTAACTTTAGAATTAAACTTACCCTTCTTTAAGAACTTCTTGAATCTCCGAGTGAACATTGCTATCTCTTCTTCATCTTCTTCCTCATCTTCTGAGTCTGTCATGGCTTTAAAAGCCAATGATTTCTTCTTTGCTTGGTGTGATTCTGTATCCTTCTTTCGATCTTCAAGTTGGACCTCATATGCCATGAGATTGCCAACAAGATTCTCGAGAGAAAGTTGTGACAAGTCATTCGCTTCCTCTATTGCTGTGATTTTCTTCTCCCATTCTGGAGTGAGTGCACGCAAGACTTTTCTAACCATCTCTGCTTGAGTGTAAGTTTTTCCAAGTGCCACAAGAGAGTTTGTGATATCTGTGAATCTGGTAATCATCTCTGACACAGTCTCATTGTCTTTTATTCTGAACATCTCAAACCTGTGGACAAGAACAGAAATTTTAGACTCTTTTACTTTATTCGTTCCTTCATGTGTTACCTCGAGTGTATGCCAAATTTGATGTGCGGTTGTAGCATTGGATACACGGTTGAATTCTTCCTTTGTAAGTGCACAAAATAAGGCATTCATTGCTTTGGCATTGTTCATAGTCTGATTCTTTTGATCATCATTCCATTGTGCATATGGAATGGTAGGGGCAATGTATTCCATCTCTGTCATTTGCCATATCTCGTAGTTGATTGATTGAAGGTAGATTCTCATACGGCACTTCCAATAATTGTAGTTCGTTCCATCAAAAAGTAGTGGCCGTTGTGTAGATTGGCCTTCATGGTACTGAATTGTATTTGACGTAGTTGCCATAGCCTGTAACCTTGCTCTGATACCAAGTGTTGGATCCTGTAGGCGAGACAACAAACACTAGAGGGGGGGGGGGGTGAATAGTGTTTAATAAAAACTGTGGAAATTTTTCTCGGTGCAGTCGACTTGGTTATGAACCAGTCGACTGATATCACCAAAATAAATGAAAACAATAACTCTGTGCAGTAGACTGATGAATGAGACAGACGACTGAAGGCACAATGAAACTACAACTACAAACGGCACTGACCAGTCGACTGATAGTGTAAGGAGTCGACTGTCCAGAAACTTTTTGCAGAACTTAAATAAACAAGAGTGAATGCAAACACAAGATAATCAATCACAGAGTACACAAGATATATCCTGGTTCGGTCCTCCCGACCTACATCCAGTCCCCAAGCAACCCACTTGAGATTTCCACTATTCTTGAAAAAGATTACAAGAATACCCTACGGCATTACGACAACAACCTTGTCTAACCCGTAATCCTTTCTCTCAACCAGAGAAAGCCGACCCACTCTACTACCAAGAGTGAAACAAAACCGACTCTACAACCTAGAGTCAAAAACACTCTCCAACCGAGAGCAAGAGAACAAGAAATACTTTACAGTCAACCTATAGCCTTGTTGGTGTATGTGTTGATGCACGTGGCTAACAAAGAAGGTCGACTTCTATACTCAGTCTAGAGCGAATTCGTTGCTATACTGGACTGAGTGTAGAGAACCAGAGAGAATGATCTTGAAAGCTTTATTTCTCAAAAAATCACTTAGAATTTTTCTCACAAAGATGCTCGGATTTTCAAAAAGAGTTCTGTTAATCTTTTCAGTGAGATCTGAACTCTACTTAAAGAGTTTGATCTCCTGAACGTTGGGAGACAGTTACTCAACTGTCAACCAATGGATCTAAGCTTTTGAGTTTAAAAAAATTCGATTTTGAAAAATAGAAAACAGTCAAAAGCTCTCGAATAGTCGACTGGGTTGCCATATGAGTCGACTGATCAGAGTTTGAATAATTTTAAACAGTTTTGTACTGTCAGTCGACTGGCAGAAGCTTAAATCGACTGGTACTCAAGAGTTAAAATTCTTCAAACTGTTTTGACTTTTTTTGGGGGTTTTTAAGAGACACACATTATGAAATTTTGAGTCTGTGTGTGTGACAAGACTTTACATCAGACTAAGACTCAACAGAAAGTAAGATACATTTGTTTTTACAAGACATTATAGTTTGACACAATTGAGCTAAGGTCTTGAGTCTTGAGTCTTGTCTTGAGTGAAGTCTTGGATCTTGTCTGAGTGAAGTCTTCATCTGTATCCTTTTGAGCTTGTTCATTTGTTCAGCTAGAATAGTCTTTTGTATGTGCACTGCAATGTTAGTTGTAAAACATAGACGCATGTTGCACTGTGTTGTGATCATCAAAATCAAGAATCAACAAATCTATGAAGTACTCTACTCTCATAAAGAAGGAGTTTACAATATATATAGAAGAATAGAGAGAAACCTAGGTCTAATCTTGATTCTCTGTCGTCCGATATAACCTGAAAAGAAGTAACTCAATAGGAGCCGTACGATCTAACTTGGAGGTGAAGATTGGGCTGAAATGACCTAACGAATTGAGGCCCAAAACGAACACAGTGTCGCGGTTGGTCGACCGTCCACCTCTCGGCCAAACCCAGTGCAACTGCAATCGGGGGTTGCGGTCGAGGGGTGCAGTCGACTGCAACTTGGGACAGTCGACCGCAACTATGCCTGCACCTTGCTACTGCTGTTTTCTTCTACTCTCTTCGACGCTTCGAGCTCCGTGCTTCATCTTACCTTCTTCTAATCTGAACCACAAGTATTCAAGACACATTCCTGACAAACTTCACCTTGGATTGCATACGAGTGCTATCACATGATGTGTTATTCATCTCCAAACTCTAATGAACTCCACTTGCAAAAAAAGACTTAGAACAATAGCTTCTTCTTCTAGTTGAAATGATCTTTACCCAATCTCACTGAATCCAGTATACCCCTTCAAGGGTACACCTTTGTAGGCGTACTCACGAGGTTGCCAACCTCCCACGAACTCCACCAACCCTTATGTTTTTACCACCTCTCGACGATATTCGAACGTCGTAGTCTCGTCTCGATGAATCTAGTTGCGGCAAACTAGCTGAGCTTGCGAGAATAACGGAAAAAGAAACAATACTTGTGCAAGTATTTCAGATTTCCCAAAGCTTGTAGAGATTGTTTTGGCTTGGCCCAACCAATCTCATACCTCTAATCTCCTTACGACGATCCTGAAAAACAGACAGAACTCCACCTCGAGTTGTATACCTGCAGCCCCATGCATCAAGAGCTCCCAAGGAAATCAGATTCCGTTTCAGCAGAGAAATATGCAAAATATCCCTTAAAGTGAACATATTTAGACCTAACATCTTCAACTCAACTGTCCCCTCACCTACTACTTCACAAATCTCCCCAGTTTTCATTGCTACACAACGTCCTGTAGTCGACTTATAAGTAGATAACAACTCCCTCTCGGAGAAAATATGAGAAGAACTTCCTAAGTCAAGAAACCAACTAGAATCCACTTCTAAAGAATTTGAAACAAGAATACACGAATCGCCTGAATCAAAGGCACTAACCACATTAGCAGCTGAATTCCCATTCATGGCGCTCTCTTTATTTTGCAATTTCAAACAGTCTTTCTTAATATGCCCTGGCCTCTTGCAATATTGGCAACGTATCGAATCCTTTTGCAAAGCACTTTGTCTTCCCCCCGAAGGACCATCCACTGCTAGAAAACTTGTGAGAATAGACGGTGATTTCTAAGTCTCCATCCTAAGTTGATTTTCCTTCAATGCTTTGATTACGCCATCTATCGAAATACTCTCCTTGGCAGATCTATCGTGTAGCATGGTAGTGATCAAAGGCTCGTACAAACCAGTTGTGAATATATCAGGTTGAAAGCTTTATCTTCCTCACACACATCTGCGTTGATCCCCTTAAATTCAGATAATACCTTATTGAACTCTGTAATGTGGTCTTGGAGATCGGTACCTTCCTTCATAGATAAACGAAATAACTTTCTCTTCCAATGCATTCGATTTAATAATGACGAACCAGAGTATTCAGCTATGAGTTTTTCCCACAAACTCGCAGCATCAGTTTCTTCAAGAAATCTGCACTTGACCTCGTCCGCCAAGGATAGTCGAATCAGACTTATGGCTCTTTCACGAATATCTTCCCAACCGTCATCCTTCATATCAGTTGGCTTTTCTTTCTTCTTAATGGCTAACTACAAATGTTCTTGAACAAGGACATCATACATGTCAGTCTTCCAAAGATTGAAATTGATCTTTTCATCGAACTGCTTGATCTTCAAAATACTGTGGCCTGTCATCTAAAACAAGGGACTCGACAACCTGAAGCTCTGATACCAGTTATTGGGATTGGGACGTAACCAACACAAGTTGTCACAGCGAAACTAAATAGAGCAATGAGGAAGTAGAAGTAGATGGGACGAATCGATTGAGCAAGCAAGTAGATCCACCAATCTAACATAAACACATAGATGACTTATCCCGGTTAGCTTTTGCTTAATCCGGGGGAATATAGGGAGATCTGATATTCAACTGGAAGAGATTACAATGAGTTATTGATTCACTCAATATAAGGAATTAAACTCACTCACCAAGAACTATCTCTCTCTCGAGCCTCTCTTTGTAATGGAGAAAATAATCTATAAAGTACTCTACTCTCATAAAGGAGGAGTTTAAAATATATATAAAAGAATAGAGAGAAACCTAGGTCTAATCTTGATTCTCAGTCGTCTGATATAACCTGAAAAGAAGTAACTGAATAGGAGCCATACGATCTAACTTGGAGTTGAAGATTGGGCTGAAACGACCTAACAAATCGAGGCTCAAAACGAATACAGCGCCGCGGTCAGTTGATCATCCAACAAGACCGGTCGACCGTCCACCTCTCGGCCAAACCCAGTGCAACTGCGATCGAGGGGTGCGGTCGACCGCAACTTGGGACAGTCGAGCGCAACTATGCCCGTACCTTGCTGCTATTGTTTTCTTCTACTCTCTTCGACGCTTCGACCTCTGTGCTTTATCTTACATTCTTCTAATCTGAACCACGAGTATTCAAGACACATTCCTAACAGACCCCATACCTATCGCGACGTGCGCTACCTCGGCACTTCTACTGGCATTTTTGAAAATGCCGGTATGATCTACCCTAGCGTTTAAAAATGCCAGTGTAGGCCAAATAAAATGTCGGGGTATATTTTTTATTCTAAAGTAGTAGTATTAAATATTCACTTTGAAACTAATAGTCTATCTCGACTTTACATTCTATCAGATTCACAATATACATATGCTTGGAAAACCAATTTAATTAAAGCTCATACTAACCTCCTATATTTTGACATTAATTCACTTATTTTTCTCCCTAGAATGTTATTTTTATTTTTAAATATACATCGCCCTTCCTCAGCTTCTTTCTACTCCACCACTTGTTTTCGCCTGATCCTGTCGATCCCTACATCCTCTCTCCCCCCCTCCCTTCACATTTCCTCTTCAGCTCGCGATCCTCTTCTAACCCATCTCCCCTTTCCTTCCTCTCTCTCTCTTTTCTCTTTCTCTATCGTTGGTGGCCATTCGTTCATCTGATGTGGTCCCCGCATCGTCTCGTAGGGAGGTTTGGCAGTGTCTCACGCTCCCCCTCGCATCCCTGGTTCGATTTGGTCGAGGGTGGGCTCCGTCTCCTCCTCGTCTTCCCAGGAGTTGGTGGCGCCGCACATCTTTCCTAGTTGTTTGGTTCCGGTCGTCGTTTGCGCCCCCAGGTGAGGTGACTTCATCCCTCCGTTATGCTCCGGTGGATCTCCATCCGCCTGGTTGCGTTGGTCTCAGTTCTATCCTGTGCTTAGCTGCTAGCCAATCTCTGTAAGTTATTGTGTTTTTAGTATTTTTTTTCTTTTTTGTTCTTCTCTTATTTTAGTTCCTATCTTTGGATTCTATCTGTCTGTGTTGTTCGACGGCGATCCGTCTTTAAATTTCGATCTTGCGTTCCCCTTTTATTTTTCCCTCCTTTCGTGCTAGTGTTTTCGCTTTCTCGGAGATCTAGCTGCGATTTAGTGGCTTCCATTCTTAAGCCTTGGTGTTCGTAGCACTCTTTGTTTGGATCTCTGAATCCATTGGAGAGGGGGCTAGTTTGCTGACATCTTCCTTCTCGTTCAAGTGCTTAATTTCTTGCTTTAGTTCTGTGTTAGTTTCGAGGCAATTCTTGCTCATTTCTCGGTCCGCCAGTTGGATCTCTACAGTAAGTGTTTGTTTTCCTCTCTCCTGTTTCCCTACTCGTTCTTCTCCTTTCGACCGTTTGGTGGTTTTGGGCCTGTCATGCTATGGGCCTTTCTTGGACTGAGATTGTCAAAAAAAAAAAACAACAAAAAAAAATAACGACGTTATTTTCTCCGGGCCCATCCAATTCTCTTAGCGGTCAGCCCAGTAAACGGAATGTTCTGGGTCGAGGGCATTCGTCTTCTTACCGCCCTTTCTGCCATCCCCCTCCTTCTCATTTGCAAAACCCGTCCTCTTCGTCTCCTTCTCTCACTCAGGTTTGCTTTCGTTGTCTCCAACCGGGGCACGTTAGGGCCTTCTATTCGGACAACATAAAGTGTTTATTTTGTCTTAAAGACGGCCACTCTCGTAACCGCTGTTTTTCGCTACAAAAATTTTGGGTCTTTCTCTGGGCATGCCCATTTCCAATTAGGTATTGGCGGCACTTGATTTCCCCTCTCTGCGAACCAAGCTTGCTGACACTGTTGCTCGAAAGCCCAAGAGGACGAAAGTGTCCTCTGATTCTCCTCTCTTCCCCACGCCTCCAGTTGCTCAACTTTTAACAGGTGTGGAGAGACTCACCCCCAATGTTCCATCTCAGCATCTGGTTAAGGTGAACAAGCCATAAGTCACCATAGTGTTCATTCCCTCTGTGGAGCTTTCGGACAGACTTAGAATGTTTGAATGCTATGGTGCAGTTTCTTTCCCTGGAGGTTCGGTTTCTAACAAGACTCTTGATTTCTTTCTGTGCAATTCCTGTAATGTCCAAGATTAGGGGTGGGCGATTAACACTTGTTCTAACGGGGAACTGGTGATTCACTGCCCCTCCGTCCAAATCCTGGAAGAGCTCATCGCCATCACCTCACTATCGATCGGTGCTATAAAGTTTTCTATTCGTAAATGGGGTCATAGGGGTATTCCTCTCCCCTCCCTGGTTCAATCCCCTGTGCATGTGACTTTAATCGGTCTCCCACCTTTCTGTGATTCTCACCGACTGGTAGCGGACATGTCCAAATGTGTAGGTGAGCTTCGCCACATTTCTTCTTCTTCGATGTTGGCATCTAGATGTCTGCAGGTTGATGCCGAATTCTACTGTCCTGATAAGGAAGAGAGGGTTGAAGCTTACTCTCTTAAAGATAATTCCTTGTCTTTCGATATTTCAATCATATATCAAAATGGGGCTAAGAGCGGACCCAATACTGCTCGTTCAGCGAATGAAACTCCTAAGCCCTTTGCGGCAGTCTCTCCTTCTCCTAGTTCTTTCGCTGTTGGATCTTCTTCTCAGTCGAAGGCCCCTTCTTCTAGGTGGAGGACAGCTAACAAAGAACCTACTAAAAAGTTCTTCCCAGCCAAACGTAGTGGCTTTATCTCTCCATCTAAAAACAAAATTTTGCCGTCGAAAGCGCCTAATCTGGTCTGGATCAATCCAGACTTAGCTGCATTGAAGCTCTCTTCCTCGCACCATGTTGGATATTTAGAGCCTCCGCTGAAACTGCCTACCTCCCATCCATCGAAGCTCCATCCTGTTCTTACCCCAGATGCGGCCACTGCTCCTCCCTCCACTCCAGTGGTGGCCTCTTTGGTTAAGGGTGATGATAAGTGGCCAGTTTGGGAGGTGAACCCGCATTTTTCTTTAGACTGGGACAAGTTCACGAGCTCGGTGCACGATTCTCCATCTACTTTCAAATCCAAACCTGTTTCTACTAAAGGTTTCTCTTCATCCTCTTCGACTGCTGGAAATTGGACCGAGCAAGACGATCTGTTAGCTGATGTAGTGGTCGATCTGGACAAGGCCAATTTCAAGCATCAGGTATTTTGTTCTTTTCACACTGTGATTATTATATTCGCTTAGCATGTTTTTCAGTTTGACTGTAATTACTTGCTTCGATTTCGTTGGGGTGTTTTCTCATCTTTCGTGGCTAGCTATTGTCTGGAGTTTTGCCTCACTTCTTATTATCGCTCTAACTCACACCTGTGGCCCTTGACTTCGATTTCGACGGGTATATGCCCGCTCAGTCGAAGTCGGAAGTCTAGGTTCTCTCTTTTCCCTCCTATTCTACTTGTTCTTACTTCCCCCTTACCCCTACTTTCTCCTTCAGGTCAGAGTAGCAGTACGCATCTGAATTTGTCTCCTTCATTCTCAGTCGCTAGCTCTGTTTTCTCGTTGCAACTTATTTGTGCTGGACTTCCTAGGAGTCAGCAGTCTAATTCTTTGAATAAATTACCTTTCACGGTTATCCGTTCTAGTGCTCGTATTCGAGCTAAAAGAACTACAAGAACCTTGGGAGATGGGCAAGTCTCACCGGCTACTCAATCTGGTAAGGCTGAGCGCTTCTCCCCTTACTCCTCTAAGTCTGGTATTGATCCTCTAGGATCCATCTATCAGCTTCAGTTCGAGTCGTTATCTAATCTTAAGATGCTGAGCATTTCTGCGGCAATGGGGTTTCTGCCTAATTCGGACAATCTCGCGGTCTTTGATTCTATTCAAAGCCGCGAACTATCTAGAGCTTTTGAGAATAAGAGTTTTAATGATTAGTATCTCTTGGAACATTAGGGGCTTGGGGAGCAAGTTCAAGCAACAAGCTTTGTTCCAACTGATTTCCTCCTCCCATTGTGATTTGATTTCCATCCAAGAATCTAAACTTCATTCCCTGTCCCCATCCATTCTTTGTTCGATCGGAGGATCTCTTATTACCAATTGGATTTCTCTTGACGCCATCGGATCAAGAGGTGGGGTCCTATTTGGTTTTAAAGATGACCGATTCTCTCTCATTTCGTTTCGTAGATTAACTTTCTTTCTCGTGGTTAGTCTTCACTAGGTTGAATTTAATTGTCAACTCATTGTGATCTCGGTTTACGGGCCTTCTTCCGCTGACCGTCGAGAAGAGTTCTGAAATGAATTTTCATCTTTCTGAAACTCGATTCAAGGTTTTTGGATTTTCTGTGGTGACTTCAATATCACCAAATTCTCCTGTGAAAGATCAGGGATCGCTTCGACCTCTTCAGGTTTTTCCCGTTTTAATGATTGCATCAGTTCCCTTCAATTGACTGAGATCCCTACCAACAACAGAGCTTTTACTTGGTCTGACATGAGGTTGACTCCGAACATGGCTAAGCTTGATCGTTTTCTTGTTTCTTTTGATTGGATTAATTTTTTTCATAACTCCTTTGCGTCAGCCTTTTCCAATCTGTCGTCAGACCACGTGCTTATTTCTTTGTTCTCCAACTATAATTTCTCTAGACCGTTCAAATTCCGTTTCGAAAAATTCTGGTTGTAAGATCAAATTTTTGTTAACCTCATTACTAAGTGCCTCTCAACGGTCTCAGGATCTTCCAGTCTAGGTGAATTCTTCTTAAGCTTCATGCTATCAAGTATAGCTGTAGATTTGGCGTAAAGAGAGATTCGCCAATGCAAACTTTCCCAAAAATGTTCTTCTTTCTTCCATTGACTCCATCGATAAACTCGAGGAGCTTGGGCCCATTTCGGATGCTCTTCGCTTCGAACGTGCGTCATGTAAGAGAGATTATGCGTCCCTTCTGCATAACGAACACATTAAATGGGCCCAGAGGGCTAAGTTTCGTTGGCTCAAGGAGGGTGAAGCCAACACTTCTTTCTTCCACAATTTCGCTTCCCACCGACAACGATGCAACCCTATCTCGTCTATTATCGACAATGGAGTTGAATTGACTTCCGATTCTAATATCCATGCAACCTTCCTTAATTTTTTTAAAGATTTACTGGGAGCGTATAAACATCATTCTATTCACTTATACTGGATGCAATTATATGGCCAGCAATCTCACGATCTGTCCTGTCTGGAAGATCCTTTTTCTTTAGATGAGATTAAGTCAGCGGTATTCTCTTTAAAGAGTGATTCAGCCCCAGGACCGAATGGATTTCCAGCTTTTTTCTTCCAACGGTTCTGGGACTATCTCAAAGATGACCTGCTCAAAATGTTCTCGAATCTTCACCAAGGTTCTTTCTCTTTTGATAGGATCAATTACGCCCATATCGTTCTCATCCCAAAAATCTTGGGTGCCAATTCTATTTCAAACTTTTATCTGATTAGCCTTCTCAACACGACTTTCAAGATCATTATGAAAATTCTTTCGTCCCGTCTTAGCGCGGTTATCTCTCCCATGATTGACCCAGCTCAGTCGGGATTTATTAAAGAACGATTTATTCTTGATAGCATGGCGTTGGCTCAAGAAATCATTTCCGATTGCCATAGATCAAATTCGGAGGGCATTCTTCTAAAATTAGATTTTCACAAAGCTTATGATAGTGTGAGTTGGAATTTCCTTTTCGAAATCCTTCTTCACTGTGGTTTCGGTCCGAAATGGATTGCTTGGATTAAATCCAGTCTTTTCGCTGGTACCTTGTCCATTAATATTAATGGTATGGAAGGACACAAATTTAAATGTAAATGTGGCCTCCGTCAAGGTGATCCGATCTCCTCCCTCCTGTTCTCTCTTAGGACTGATGTTTTCAGTAAGTTGCTTCGTAATGCCTGGGAGGCAGGTGTTATTGACGGACTTGGGGGCTCTCAAAGTTTCCGTGGAGTGCTGAACCTCCAATATGCTTATGTTGCTATTTTGTTGCCAAACCCAATGGGTATTCTTTACGTAACCTCAAGCTTCTTCTTTACTTATTTGAAAACGTGTCTGGCTTATCGATCAACTTTCATAAATCTTCGGTTGTGTGGCTGGGAGGAGCTCCCAATCGTCAAGTTGAAATAGCTCAAATTTTCAACTGTTCTCCAGCCTCCTTTCCTATCCGATATCTGGGTATTCCTTTGAGATGGGGGAAACTCCATAAATCGGATTGGATACCGATGATCGAAAAAGTTGAATCTAGACTTAACTTTTGGTCTAGAAAAAAGATGTCGCGTGGTGGCAGGCTTACCCTTATCAACTCTGTCATCTCCTCTATTCCTCTTTATATGATGTCCTTCTTTTACGTCCCAGGTTATCAAGAGGATTGATCAAATCCGTAGGAACTTTTTCTGGTCTGGAGCAGATCATTATAGAGCTGGCTCGCATCTTTGCAACTGGAAGTTGATTTGTTCCTCTAAAGAGGCTGGAGGCCTTGGGGTGCTTGACCTCAGGCATCAAAAATTAGCCCTCCTTGGTAAATGGTTATGGAGAATTCTGAAATACGATCATTTGCCCTGGGCTCGTCTTATCTCCCTTAAATATTTTTCCCATCGCAAGGTGTGGGAATTTCATCCCACCCTGTCTAGCAATTCCTCCCCATTTTGGAAGGAGGTTTGGAAGGCGGTGGGGCCCTTTCATGCGGTATTTTCCACGTTTGTGCTAATGGTGCCAAGTCCAAGTTTTGGGTCGACTTACGGCTCGGTAATATGAGGCTTGCTTCAGCATTCCCTTCTTTATTCCAACTGGCTTCCAATCCTGCTGCTATTGTAGCGGATTGTGTTACCATCCTCAATAATCAAAATTTCTGGTCTATTCATTTTAGTTGCATTCTTCCGTCGTCGCTTGAACTTGAGCTTCAAGAGCTTTTCGTTATCCTTAATCTTTATTCCTGGCATCCCATGGATGATTTCAAATGGCGTTGGACTAGCTCCGGTAACTACTCGGTTAAATCATTCTACAAATTCCTTAATTTTGGTGGTGCCCGTTCCCCGCTTGCTAAGCCCTTATGGGGTAATTGCGCTCCCTTAAAAGTTAAGGTCCTTACCTGGCTTGCCCTCAACAACAAACTCCTCACTGTTGAGGTTCTTAATAAGAGGAACCTGACTTTGGGTCAATTATGTTCTTTATGCTCTTCCGCTCATGAAGACGTCGACCACCTGTTTTTCCATTGCAACTTTATTCAACAATTGTGTATCATTAATACCTTTGCTTGGCAAGCCCCCGCTATCCCCAATGATTTCTTCTCTTGCTGGAGGTCTCAAGACCTTAAGCGCGAGTTTTGTTATTCCAGGTTTCTATCCTTGATGGCGATCATATGGGTGATCCGGGCGGAATGGAACAAACGCATTCTTACCCTTTCTTCTTCTCCTATCGATAACATTATCGATAATTTTTTTATTCTTTACCAATTTTTGGCATTCCATTTTATCGCGCGATAAAGTGGAAGCTTTGCAATTAGGTCGCCTGGAGGAGGTGACTACCTTTTATCGTTCTACTAACATTATTCATTCGTAGTTCTATTTATTTTGTGGTTATAACCCTTTCTCCTTTTCTTTGCAGCATTGATATGTTGTTGTGGTGCGCTATTGCCCTTCCTACAAGTCTTTTGGGTCGTTTTGGCTATGTTCTGCCTGATTTTCTTTACAATGGGCTCACTTACTCCTCTGGCTTGGTTTTATTTTGGCTCTATTTTGTTATGACCACTCTGTGTAGGTTTATGTTCTTGTTGTTATCTGGTATGGTTATGCTTTGTGCGGTGGACTTTGTTTTACTCTGGTTTGTATTTTGTGGCCATCTTCTTTGTTTTAAGCCTGGTCTATTCAGTTGACTTTACTCCTTCCTTTTTTCTGTTGTTGAGTTGTATTTTTGTTCTGGTGGTCGATTATTGCTCGTCTTGCCTGGGCCCTTAGTGGCAGCTACTTTTGCGGATTGTTAGCTTTGTGCAGGTTTTCAGTACAGCTCTCGTTCTATGTTGGATCGCCAGCGATGGGTATTTTTGTTTCCTTTCTTTTATGATTTCGTTCCTTTGGTGCTTATTTCTAGTTTGCGACCCGTCGGGCGATCTTTTTGGACCCATTTCTGTTCCATTTCTGTATTTCGGCCTCTCTGGACCTCAGCGTCCAGGTCTATTGAGCGTTGGTCACCACTGTGGCGGTCTCAGGCTCCTGTGTCTTGCTTCTATGCTGTTGTCGAAGTTTTTTGTTTGTTTGGTTTGCTTCAGGCTTTTGCACCTCCGTCTCTCTGTTACGTGGTGATCTTTGTGGCATTTTTTTTTGTCCACCCTGGTTTTGCGGCTGATTCTTGCCCGTTATTTAGCTGTCGGAACATTTCTGTTTGTTCCGCTAGCTGGATGTTTTTGCGTCCTGTGTTCTCCAGGTTGGTTTCACATCTGGTTCGCGAGCTCCAGTGTGCTGGTTCTGTTTCGCAGTGTGAGCTTCTTCGGGCCCTAGCCTGTGTTTTGCCAGGGGGTGCTTTCTTAGAGCCAGTGCTTCTGTTGCCTTTGTTGTAGCCTACGTTCGACATCTGTCTTTGTCGTCTTTAGAGGCCCTAGCGGCAATTTTCTCAATTGCTCTTGTATTTTTGTTTGGGTTGTGTTAGTTGTTTGTAGGTTGTTTTAATGCTGGTAAAATTTTATCTCTCGCTGTAATTACGTTTTATTATTTATCTATTGGACTGAAATCTTACGATTCTATCAACGTTATCCAAAAAAAATTACAAACCATTATATAAACTATTTAGCATATAATCCTGATATGAGTAACATGGCATCTCCATTACCAATTACAAAGTTATATAAAACGAAGTTGAGATTAATTCTCTTTATCACAAATTTGAAGATTTATTGGAATTAAGAATATACTGGTCTCAAAAATCAGTTACAAAAGGGAAAATGTAAGGTACTAATTTCGGTACGTATATCGAACAAGGGCTACCAGTCAAAAACTGTGGATGCATGCAATGAAGTTTATTTTCATCTATACCTAACAAAAACCCGGTCACCACATCCCATGTAGATCTTTGGATTTTACCTTACCATAGTACTGTACTTCGAGGCAACTAAGTATGCATGTCACTTCAACCAAGGGACTCCACCTCCTTAAATAAACCCCACTTTGCTACCATTAATTTGTATCGATCTCACTAAAATCTAGTTGCTCTCTCTTTTCTAATTCTCCCTGTAGCTTGATCATCGTTTCATAACTAATTAAGGTTGGTATCTTTATATGTATCAAATATTTCCTTCTCTTTAGTTTCTGGCCCTTAATTCTTTGGTTTTAAACTTAATTATCTTTAGATGGCATCTGCAGGACATCAACCAGCAGATGCTCAAATACAGGTTGAAGGAAGAGAAACCCTAGAGCAGACTGTCATAATGCCTTCGGTACTGATCTAACCCAAAAGGCTAAAGGGAAATTAACCAAACCCTACATACTACTTGTGCCGATTAATTAATTTAATTTAATGTATTTGAGGATTGCCCTAAACTGTTCAAACTAAACTCTATACCATTAAGTACCAGTTGATGTGGACCAGGTGAAGTACATATGCAGAATGTATTATTCCATGTAGTAGGTGCAACCGTGCATGTGTCTTAGCTTGTAAGTACCTGCAACAAAGCACATGTACTCAGTGGCGGAGCCAGGAATTTCATCCACCAGGAGCGGAATCACAAGTACAGAAGTACTAAAAATTTATTGAAGTCTTTAAACATCCACACCACAATCATATTACAAAAGCAATTAAACAAGCATTTTTATATTACAGAACTGTATTTTTAACTCTATTTTTCAACTCTATTTTCAAAGCAATAGTGCGAATGATGTTTAGATTCAAAAAAAAAATACTCGTAAAATGACTCTATACTAATAACAATCAGCTTATCTTTTGATGGTAAGCTCATCTCTATGAAATACAATGGTTTTGCTCAATATATAACAGTTGACATTCCCTTCAGTATAGTTGTATATAGTTGTATACTTCATCACGTTTAGAAGAGGACAAAGAACTACACACTAATGTCATGTAAAATTATGCCATCTTTGTTTCTTTCTTGAAATGACTAGAGAACAATGATGGAATTCACATCAACATTAAACCAATTAACAAGTAATGGCATTTGGCTGTGCACCTTGATACAGTGGCAGAGGAAGATGATTCAATGGATATAACTCCGTCAGGCCCAATCTGCTTTATAACTTCAGCAATCAGATTCTTGATGAAATCATTGTTTCCAGCAGAAATCGAGGCCATGGCTGAAAAACAACCCAAGTCAATACTTCACTACATTCCAACTTTTATTAGCAGAACTATTCAATAGTAATGTTACCCTTCTTATATCTTCTTTTCTACTGAGAGGACTACATTTTCATTTAGAAGTGACTGTTTCATTTAATTAGTTGATAGATTAGACAATGTCACACAGTCATTGAAAACCTAACAGTTTGCTGGTGTCCGTAAGAGTCGACAAAACAATTTCAGGGACAACCTTATATGTGCTTCATTGATCACATATGGTTAGTCAGTCAAGAAAGCATCAAATTTATCGGAGTAGCTTGTATATTAATAAAAAGAAACCCTTTTTCTATCTCTCACTTCCATTCTAAAACTGCTACTAACATAAAGAAAGGGGAAAAAAGCAAGTAATCACCATTAGGGCCGAAAGTGACAACATCAGCAAGCTTATCAATCCCATGACAACATCAGCAGGCTTATCAATCCCAATTGAAGACCCCTTATGCAATCTTTATCAAAGGATATCCTCTTAGGCCTTGCTCTGACACTAAAGATCCCACATTTTCACAATTCACGAACTGGGTTTTGAACCCATTTCATATCTTTAGCTCACTGTAATATATTCAATAACAAATTCAAAACAAAATTAAAAAAAAAACAAAAAAAATCAAAAAACTGAATTAAAAAATATGGGTTTTTGTTAGGGAGAGAGGATAATACTTACAATGAAAGGGAGAGATGGAGAAGCGGAGATTGGGGAAGATAGAGAGAGGGGCATCTTCATCACTTACTCGCTCTTTTTGGTGTTTGAGATTAGAATAGAGGGTTTCGAAGAAGAGGAGCGGCGAAAGAAGAGGAGCGAAGAGGATCAGGTGAGTTAGGCTTGGGCCGAAAGAGGAGCGGGTGTTACAGCTCAGGGGGAGCATGAGCTTATCTTTTAAAAAATTCCTTGGGCCTACACAACGGGGCTGGCTGAGCTCAGCGGGAGCGACCGCTCACCCTGGGCTCACTGTGCCTCCGCCCCTGCATGTACTTCTGTTTGAAAGAGAGAAGCAGAGGGGGCAACGGGTTGAGAGAAAGAAAGAGAGCAGGAGGGAGAGAAGGGTTTGGGGCGTGGGAATTAGGAATTTTATTTGAGAAATTTGCATGGATCAGATTTTAAGTATTTTAGAGATTTGTGTGGTCCATATGAGATCTAAGATATAATAAAAATTAGATGTATATATATATATATATATATATATATATATATATATATATATATATATATATATATATATATATATAGTCTTCTTCCGTTGCAACCGGGCCGGAACGGGTCTGTTCGCACCGACCCTTGCGAACTTCGATCTGGACCATTGGATCAAAGATCCAACGGTTCAGATTTTTTTTAATCAAATCTTGCCTTAACCCGTCGTTGGGAAGGACGGGTTAAGGCAAAATTTTATTAAAAAACATAGCCTTAACCCGTCCTTCCCAAGAACGGGTTAAGGCTATCTATATTTATTTTTATTGACATACAGTTCGTCTGCTTCGGCGATTGCTCTCGCGCTCTTCTTCTTTCTTCGACGAACCCAACGGAAAAAAAACCCTAATCCTTCGTCTAAATCCATATCCTTCGTCGAAAACCCAAATCGATCCACTTACCCCCGCTCCCCCTCCTCCCAATTACAAAATCAAAACCCTAGCTTCTCTTCCCCTCTTCGATACGAAATCGAAACCCTAGTTCTCTTCCAAATCGATTGCTTGGCTTGATTTGGACCTATCTTGTAAGGTATACACTATTTCTTTACCTCAATAATCTACATTTGTATTGTTTTTTTGAATTTGTGTGTAGTAAATTATTTAGAAATTGGAAAAAAAATTATATGCGTTAGTAGATTTTAGATGTAGAATCGGGTTGACCTCAAGTATATTCAATTGCCGAATTATATTGCTTGCATTAGTAATTTGTAGAATTAGAATTGTATATACGAAATTAGTTAGAAACTTTTCAGTGCGGTTATGGTTGAAAACCCTGCAAATGACCGTAAAAAAATACGAAAATTTCCGAGTAGGTTCGTCTCACGTAGTACAAGCCACACCAACTTGTAGAAGTGAGTTTCGACTCACGGTTCGAGAGATAATATATATATATATATATATATATATATATATATATATGGTCCAGATATGCTCTCCACTGATTTATTCTTGATTTTATAATAGAAATAAATATAAATTTATATTACAATACTTATAAATATCAGTATTCACACATCAATAATCTCTACTATTTTAATGGGAGAGTTGGGTTTGTAACAAACAAACACTAACTTTGTAACTATATAAATACGTATAATATATGTCCAAACTATATTCAACAAATATAAATATGCACCGCAGGTGTAGCCCAAATCAAAACATTCAAATATAAACTATTTTTTTTCTTATTCAATATATATTCATTTAATTTGATGACTTTACTTTATTTAGATGTGCATCGCACGTACATTATACTAGTACTAGTAATTTACATGTGCTATGCACATCTTAATAAATATAGTATTTTTAAAGTAAAATTCAGACCGGTTTGAACCTAAGACCTCCTTTATAATAGTTATGCACATGTGTTGCATGTGTTGGTTGATTTACAAATGACACTAAGGCCTTCTCCCAATATAATATTAGAGATTGGAGATGTATTTTAGAGTAAAATAAAAGATAATTAAGAATAAAACAAAATATGCAGTTCTCTCTCTTTTAATGTGTAAGCCCCTATAAAATATTGAAATTTTTGCTGTAATAGGCCACGTTTTGAAAATATTTATGATTATAGACCAGTTTCGAAACAGTTAGCGTTCGTGGGCTACTTTGTGCTACGTCAACAGCAGCCGCTATTATCATTAGCGACCTCTTCATTTTGAAAGTCGCTAATAGGAATAGCGGCCAATGTTTTAAAATATTTGAAATTTTTTGTTTGTTGTCGTTATTCCCACTAGTGACCTTAGTATACATGAGGTCGCTAATGGGATTAGCTACCTCAAATGAATGTATTGAGACATTTAGCGATTTCTAGAGAGCTTTTGCTATCTTGAAAAAAAAAAATTTTAAACTGAGGTCCCTATCGAAAATAGTGACCTTCGTATTATACTTCGGCCGTTATTTGCAATAGCGAAATCATTAGAAAACTCAATCTCCTTGTTCTTTGTAAAATTTTCAAAATAGTCACACAACTAAGCCTCTATTCGGAATAGCTACCTTAGTACAATAAAGCCCTCTATTCTGAATAGCGACCTTAGTATAACTAAAGTCTCTATTCGGAATAGCGACCTTTGTACAACTAAGGTCGCTATTCTGAATAGCGACCTCAGTTTCAAAAATAAATTGATTGTTATTTTTTCAGATAGCAAAAGCTATCTAGATTTTGCTAAGGGCCTGTTTGGTTAGAGGGGAGGGGAGAGATTTTTTTAAACATTTCTTGTTTAGTTCATTTTTTAGGAGGGGATGGGAGGGGAATGGAGGGGTGCAGCATCCCTCCTAAGTCAATTTTGGCTCCCCTCCAATATTTGGAAAATTTGGAGGGGAGAGAAATTGAGTCAAATTTTTGTATAGTGATTGGACTAAATTGTCCTTTAGATCTAAATCCATTTAATCACACAATTAAAATTTATAATCACTCCATTTTAAATTAAAAAAATTTAATTTAAAATTTAGAAGAAAATTAGTCTCAAGCATACTTACCTACAACTTTAACACTGAGATTGTCTCAAACTGAAAAAATTATCTCAGTACTTAACTAAATATGAACTCGACTGGACCTACAAATGGAGTCGAGATTATTCTTCTGTTGTGCATCATTCTCTGAAATTCTACTTCTCTCAAGGTTCAAACTAAAGCACTGGAAGTGGTCCAGCCAATGCAATCACCTCCGAACACATTGCATTCAGATAAGGAAAATCAAGTGTATCATATTGTCAAGATGATCTCAACAAAAACGAGGTATAAGCCTAAATTACCATTCTTAGTAGTCCAGTGTATCTTCACTACTCAATATACCTATCTATAACTTTAATACTTACATAGTACCAAACTAGAAAAACTATACAGTAACTCAAATGAACTAGCTGATGGTACTTGCAAGGATTGATGGACACCTCGGCATATACATTCTCGGACAGTTCGACCCCTAATACAAGCTCAGTGTTAGAGTTGTAGGGTAAGTAAGCAAATTAGTCTCAAATTTAGAAGAAAAAAACATGCAAACAAGCAAATTAGGCTCAAACAAGCAAATTAGTCGCAAATTAGCAAACTCGGATCTTCAAATATTTAGAGACAGTTGATGTTTTTTTTGTGATTTGAGTTTGTTATAAAATGTAAAAGGCTATAAAAGTAATTTTATTATAAAATCCTTTCCCTCCCCTTGTGAACCAAACAAGAAGAGAATTATTTTCACTCCCCTCCCCTCCCCTCCCCTCCCCTCTTTTGAACCAAACAGAGTCTTGATTAAAATCCCTTCCCTCCCCTCCATTAAAATCCCTCCCTTCCCCTCCCCTCCTTTGAACCAGACAGACCCTAAGTGTTAGAATACAGTTCATTAAAGGTCGCTAAACTCATTAGCGACTTCATATATTCTTTATCGCTAATAGGAATAGCGACAGCGAACAAAAAATTCAAAATATTTTAAAACATAGACCGCTATTCTCATTAGCGACTTTCAAAATAAAGAGATCGCTAATGAGATTAGCAGTTGATGCGGTTTGTTTTTGGGAGGCGTATGGATGCACCAGGTGTGAGTTCTTACTCGATTTGGATTTAGTGGAGGAAGCTCCGGTTCGGCCGACCCTCAGCTGGGCGAACGGTACGGAAGTAGGCTCGAGTACGGTGGAGGCTGGATGCTCAGCTCGGATCGGGAGGCTCGGATCTGAGGTCTCGTGTACTTGCAGACGGTCTAGGAACACTGGGGTTGGTCCCGGTGGTAAACCCTCCGACGATCTAGTTAGCTACTGAGAGAGAGTAACAGTAACTAGGGTTTGAGTGGGAAAAGATTTATTTACCTGGATAAGGGGTAAGGGCCTGGTATTTATAGGAGAAGCCAAACGGGTCTGGACCCGTTTGGGGCTGGGTCTGGACCCGGTTGCCCGTGGGGCTGAAGCGGTGGAAACCCGGGCGGTATAGGGCTGACGTGGCAGAGGCCTGAACGGTTTCCAGACTGATGTGGTAGAGGCTCGGGCAGTTTTTCGATGCTGACGTGACGGATCCGAATGACCCGGAGGTGCACGTTTTCTGAGGAGATCCTGTGGCCCATGAGGGGCCACGTCATCCGACCCATATCACAAGCCCCACACTCCTGGAGGGCTGGGTGAACCAGCCGTGTAGGAGTGGTCCTTCGCCTCTGTAGGAAGAGCAGGGTGGAGGGTGTGGTGAGAAAATAGGATCTGCTACTTCTAGAAGAGGCCAGAGGGTAGGAGGAAGGGATCCCTTATTGGAGTTTACGCAGGATGCTAAGCATAGAAAAGTCGGAACGACGCTTGCTGAGCCTTGGGGTCGGCAGACGAGCCTTGGGGGTCGGCGGACGATCCTCTCGCTAATTGGAAGAGCGAGGGGACGTCGAGGTCTATCCGATTGAAGCTTGGTTTGCCGAGTGTCTGGGTTCGGTAGAGGAGCTCCGAGGGTCGGCAGACGATCCTCTCGCTAGTTGAAAGAGCGAGGGGATGTCGAGGTCCGTCCGATTGAAGCTCGGTTTATCGAGTGTCTGGGGTCGGTAGAGGAGCTCCGAGGGTTGGCAGACGATCCTCTCGCTAGTTGGAAGAGCAAGGGGACGTCGAGGTCCGTCCGATTGAAGCTCGGTTTGCCGAGCATCTGGGGTCGGTAGAGGAGCTCCGAGGGTCGGCAGACGATCCTCTCGCTACTTGGAAGAGCGAGGGGACGTCGAGGTCCGTCCGATTAAAGCTCGGTTTGCCAAGCATCTGGGGTCGGTAGAGGAGCTCCGAGGGTCGGCAGACGATCCTCTCGCTAGTTGGAAGAGCGAGGGGACGTCGAGGTCCGTCCGATTGAAGCTCGGTTTGCCGAGCGTTTGGGGTCGGCAGACGAGCCCCCCACTTGGCGGGCAGAGGAGGGTTTTTAGGGCTCGCGACGCCATCCGAGCTTCGAGTCCCTTGTTGAATAGACGAGGGTGCTTGGGGCTCGCGGTGTCATCCGAGTCCCAAGCCCCCTGTTGAATAGAGGAGGGTGCTTGGGGCTCGCAGTGTCATCCGAGCTCCAAGTCCCCTGTTGAATAGAGGAGGGTGCTTGGGGCTCGTGGTGTCATCTGAGCTCTGAGCCCCCTGTTCAATAGAGGAGGGTGCTTGGGGCTCGTTGTGTCATCCGAGCTCCGAGCCCCCTGTTGAATAGAGGAGGGTGCTTGGGGCTCACGATGTCATCCGAGCTCTGAGCCCCCTGTTGTAATAGAAGAGGGTGCTTGGGGCTCGCGGTATCATCCGAGCTCCGAGCCCCCTGTTGAATAGAGGAGGGTGCTTGGGGCTCACGGTGTCATCTGAGCTTCGAGCCCCCTGATGTAATAGAAGAGGGTGCTTGGGGCTCGCGGTGTCATCTGAGCTCCGAGCTCCCTGTTGAATAGAGGAGGGTGCTTGGGTCTCGCGGTGTCATCCGAGCTCCGAGCTCCCTGTTGAATAGAGGAGGGTGCTTGGGTCTCGCGGTGTCATCTGAACTCCAAGCCCCCTGTTGTAATAGAAGAGGTGCTTGGGGCTCGCGGTGTCATCCGAGCTCCGAGCCCCCTGTTGAATAGAGGAGGGTGCTTGGGGCTCGCGGTGTCATCCGAGCTCTGAGCCCCCTGTTGTAATAGAAGAGGTGCTTGGGGCTCGCAGTGTCATCCGAGCTCCGAGCCCTCTGTTGAATAGAGGAGGTGCTTTGGGGCTCGTGGTGTCATCCGAGCTCTGAGCCCCCTGTGAATAGGGGATGGCTCTGGGGCTTGCGCTTTCATCCGAGGTTCGAGCCCCTGCACCTTTGTAGCAGCGACTGAATGATTTCGTTTCATTTAATGCTTTTAGGAGTAGAAGTCTTGACGGCTGGCGTAAGCCTACCGCGAGATGTGGGATGATGTTTGTGGTTCGTGATGTTATCCGAGCGTCGACCCTTCTGTGAATATAGAAGAGGAATTTGTGGCTCGTAATGCCATCCGAGCTCCGAGCTTCCTGAATAATAGAGAAGGGAGTTGTGGCTCGCGATGCCATCCGAGCGTCGACCCTTCTGTGAAATAGATGATGAATTTGTGGTTCGCGATGCCATCCAAGCTCCGAGCTTCCTGAATAATAGAGAAGGGAGTTATGGCTCGCGATGCCATCCGAGCGTCGACCCTTCTGTGAAATAGAAGAGGAATTTGTGGCTCACGATGCCATCCGAGCTCCGAGCTTCCTGAATAATAGAGAAGGGAGTTGTGGCTCGTGATGCCATCCAAGCGTCGACCCTTCTGTGAAATAGAAGAGGAATTTGTGGCTCGCGATGCCATCCGAGCTCCGAGCTTCCTGAATAATAGAGAAGGGAGTCGTGGCTCGCGATGCCATCCGAGCGTCGACCCTTCTGTGAAATAAAAGAGGAATTTCTGGCTCGCAATGCCATCCGAGCTCCGAGCTTCCTGAATAATAGAGAAGGGAGTCGTGCTTGTGATGCCATCCAAGCGTCGACCCTTCTGTGAAATAGAAGAGGAATTTGTGGCTCGCGATGCCATCCGAGCTCCGAGCTTCTTGAATAATAGAGAAGGGAGTCGTGGCTCGCGATGCCATCCGAGCGTCGACCCTTCTGTGAAATAAAAGAGGAATTTCTGGCTCGCAATGCCATCCGAGCATCGACCCTTCTTAACTTGTCGAAAAAAGTTTGTTTGTTGGAAAAAGGCCAGGGGGTAGTTGGGTAATTTTGTGCCTTCTGTTAACATCATGAGCGCAAGAGTCGAAGCGACTCCAGATCTTAGCGGCCGTTAGATCTTGATGATTTAAGATCCAACGGCCAGATCTAATTGCGAAAATCGAGGAGTCGCTTCCTCCTTATAAATCCCCCCTTCCTCACTTTTTCTTCATTTCTTTACTCACTTTCCAATTTCTCAAGAACAGGATCTTACTTGCCGTCGACGACTTTTTCCGGTGATCGCATGGATAACTCTTCAGGTTAGTGTTTCTGCTTAGTAATGTCGCGCACTCAGTCTGGATCGGAGGCTAGCTCATTGGGCCGCTCCATGAAGGAATCCGAGTCAGAAACGTCTTCGTCCCTTAGTAAATATAAGGTCAAGAAGGAGGTCCTGACAGACCCTGGGTCGAATGGTGGTGACGATGTAGCCTTCGTAGTGTCACCACTGAGATCCCGAAGGCCATGGAAGGAGCCTGTGGATGAGGGCGAAGAGGAGGAGGGAAAGGAAGAGGGGGATGACGAGGGTGATGAGGATGAGGAGGATCAGGATGCCAAAGTTGAGGAGGGAGACGAGGAGGACCAGGATCCCGAGGGTGAGGACGAGGACGAGGAGGACCAGGATCCCGAGGGTCAGGGCGCTCAAGGAGGTGCTAGCAAAGGCACTGCAGGAGGGTCGATCGAGGTCGGAGATGACCTTCCACCCCTTCCGCCTTTGTCGACGCCGTCTCTAGAGAGGAAGGCTCGTCCTCATCGGAAGAGGAAGAAGCTAAGTGTTCCGGACAGCTCTCCTCCTCCAAATGAATATGCCCCTAGACCGGGGCTCGAGTTTCCCCCGGTCTCCTTTAAGAATTTGGGGTCGATCAGGATGTATCCTGATGATATCAAGGATATCGGCCCCGTTCCTCATGTGTCGGGCGAGGAGGGCCGTGTGAAGATTCGGATGGACAGCATCCCGTGCATCTTGAAGGCGGATTATCTTCACATCCTGAGGGCCACTTACTTCATTCCTTGGGAGTTTGAAGTCTTCATTCCGAGCCCCGACGTTCGACCCACCACAGCTCTCGCACCGGGATACTGCATCTTTCCTGAGGATGCCTTTGTCTCGGGGCTGAGGTTGCCGCTGCACCCCTTTGTCAAGAAGGTCTTAAATTAGGCGAAGTTATGCCCAATGCAGTATGGCCCAAACTCTTGGAAACATTTGATTTGTTTCATCCTGAAGTGCCAAGAGAAGGGTGTGAAGCCGAGGTTGACCTATTTCCGAGCCATTTTAGGGATCAGCTCGCTCGGTGATCAGGAAGGGATATTTTACTTCTCGCCCAGGCTGCATAAGAAGGTGGTGCACGACAATCCGGATTCCATCAAGGGGTGGAAGGAGAAATATTTTGTGGTTCGGAGCGAGAAGTCTTGGGGGATTCCGACCTCGGAGAATTTCTTCAAGCCAAACTACAAACCTCCGAAGCGCAGTGACTTGACGGCAAATGAGTGGAAGAGGGTTGAGAAGATCGTTGGGAGGCACAGCATAGCATGGCCTCGAGTGATGGAGCTACACCTCGCTCGGGCCGGACTGAGCCCAGTCGACCCCAGTATGTTTTGTTCTAAATTTTTGCATCTTTCTGCCTTCATGTTAACGTTATCCCTTCTTCTTTCTTTTTTGCAGGGATGACGTCTAAGCAAGTGGATGACAGGCATGCCTTGCTAGCCGTCGCCGAGAAGGCAAGAGTAGAGAAGAGGAAGAAGGCAGAGCAGGAGAAGCTGGCCGCCCAAGCAGGGGGGTCCGGCAAGGGACCAGCCTCGGTAGCTGGGGAGCCTTCTCCCGTGAAGAAGGCCAAGAAGGATCACCCCCATACGCCGAGGGCATCTCGAGATGCGGGGGGCAGTTCGGGCAAGACTATCGAATCCCCAAGGAAGAGGCTTCCCCCACCTCGTACTACTGCCGAGCAGATGGTTGGGCAACAGGGGCTGCGGCCCTTTGCTCCCGACTGGTCGATCGTCCAGGGGGACTCTCTTCTTGACGGCCCCGTGTCCATGGAGTTTGTCAGGAAGGCCGCCACCGAGCGGGATTTTATGGCGCTGGCATTGCAGATGGCCGACCAGGCCTTTATGCGCTGGTCTCAGGCGTCGGTCTCGGTAAGTGCTTGAGATTTCGTATTTCTTTCTGGTTTTGAACTTGGTGAAAAAAAATTTCTGACCTTTTCTCCTCTGGACAGGCGATGCTTCATGGACAGCACTTTCAAACGTGCTTGGAGAGGGAGGTCATGGTGGAGAGGAGGAACATGGATAAGTATCTCCGCGAGCTGAATAAGGTGAATGACGACCTGAAGGAGGCTCAGAGCATGGCGGCCGCCCACGAGGCCCGGATGGCTTCGATCTTCGAGCATCACCAGAAGGACGTCGATCGTCTTAAGGAAAAGATCGAAGAGGAGGCGGAGAAGGGGCGGAAGGCCTTGGCGAGGATGGAGGCTGTGTCGGCGGAGGCCCTGATCATGGTGCAGGACAAGGCCTACAACCAGGCCAAGGAGCACTTCCGGAGGATCTACCCAGAGCAGAACGTGGATCATCTCCACTTTGGTTGGCAGCCGGACCTTCTGCTGACCCCGGGTAGCGAGGATATGGGGGGCGGCCATGCTGACGATGAGGTGCCACACCCCCCCTCCCCCCCTCAAGCATAGATTAGGCCTTTCTTTCTTTCTTTTTTGACTGTATACGCCTCATGCGGATTGGCCACCGCGGTTTTGTACCCTTTTTGAAGGTAATGAAATATAGCTTTTTTGGCCGAGGCTTCGTGACTTGTGCATTTTCTCGCTCTCCATGTGATTGCTTATTTTCATCTTTTGAAAGACGCACGGGGTCTTGGGGGCCGACCTTGTTTCTGCCGAGGGATCCCTGGTCCGAGCAGGGAGGGAGGCCATGGAGGTAGCTCTGGCTCGCCAGTGAAAACAGGCTCGGGACCGAGCGGTCGCCGTAAACTATTTCACGAACAAGTCTAGGGAGCTCGGTCTGGAGGTGGCTCGTTTGAAGAAAGCCATAGCCGACCGTGACTGGTAGGTAATCGAGACGGACTGGTCCATCTCGGATGCCTCGAGCAGGCGGTCGGCTTCGGAGTCTTTCCTTTGCAAGGTCGTTGTTGAGAAAGACTTGGAGATCCAAAGGCTGAAGTTGGTGTTGGGCGCGGGTTTGATCGAGGAGGCGAGCAACTCGACTCCGGGGCGGTCTCCGATATTTTTATTGGAGGGGGCCCAACCTGAAGATGCGGGGAGCTCGGAGGCAGGGGTCTCTTGTAACACCCCGCAAAATTGAAAATTACAATTTTGCCCCTCGGTGTTACGCACGTATATTTTGTAATGTGTTTCACTACATATTTTGGATTTGTACTATTTATACATTTTTCGTATTGATTTTAGTCAACTAAAATATAATATTTCAATCCCTGGGATTTACGTGCTTTTTACGTGTTTTGATGCACGTGTTTCCACCACTACGTATAATATTTTCTATAGGTTTAAATTATTTATTTTTATGTATTTAAATCTATTTTATAAAACGAAAATTTATTTTCCCCTTGTTTTGATTGAAATGCACTTTTCGACTTTCTGCACGTATAATGCACGTGCTTTCTACGTGTTGTGATTTCATCATGAAATATATGTAAATTAGTAAATGTAATTTTGTTTATATTGTTTTCGATTATATTTAATAAATTTTCATTAATAAATTCGATTTTCGCATTTTGATATTTTACGTGCGACGCACGTGTTTGTTTTCGGCGAACGCGTTTGAGCGTATCCTTTCTCAAAATAAATTTCATAAAATGTATGCACATTTATTTTTGCATTATAAATTTTAGTTAAACTAATTTTTACTTAAAGACATAATATATGATGTATAGTATATATAGTATATAGTATATATAGTCTTTGATGTAAAGTATATATATTCTTTAAAATGATGATCAGGTTGAGTTGTGTAGTGGTGATGGGCCACGGTAATGTTGGCTAATGGGCTGATGGCATATATAAGAGCATATGTGAAAAAAAAAAAAAAAGGATGAATTAGAGTGAGCTAGGATGGGAGGGCCCACACGGTAAGATTGTGTGTACATTTGTACACTCTGCCGGTTTTGGATTGGAAGGAGAGAGAGATTGAATGTGAGAAGAGAGTGGAGAGTGGGAGGTTTTGAATTGAATGTGAGAGTGAATGAGAGTTAGTGTGAGAGAAGTGGGGAGGTGAAGAGATGAGAGTTTTAGGAGATGAGAAATGAAGAGATGGATTATTAAAAAGAGAATTAAAATGAGAAGTTATTAGGTGGGAGATTTTGCAATATAGTCCCTAGCAAAATCCTATAAATAGCCACCATTTCTTTTCTCATTCTTGACACCAAAAAGCAAATCAAGCAATAGAAAATAGAAGAAAGAAAGAGAGAAAAATAAGAGAAAGAAAAGAAAAGAAAAGAGAAGAGAAGAAAGTAAGATAGAAGAGAGTTTTTTTTATGCTTGGAGACTCTTGCTAGAAAGGGAAGATCTAGGAGGTCACTTTGGAGCTAGAAGAGGTGTTCATTTTCTTTCATTATTCAAGCTTCAAAAGGTGGGTGTCTCCTACTTTCTAAATTTTTAATGTGCATGCTAATAAAAATAAATGAGTAGTTTATAAAATAGAATAACTATATTATGAATGTGGTGAATCATGCTATGTTGACAAATGAACTAATATTATGTTTGTGGGTAGTTTCATACTTTCTAGATCTAGACTATGCATGCTAAAAACATATGAATGTATAATATAAATTAATGAGAAAATTATTGATAAGATCCATGTTACCATGCTATAAATGAGGATAATTTTGTTGAGAATAAGTAGATATCATGCTAATTAAAAAGAAGAAATGCTTTATATCTTGTTTATATGCTTGCAATCTTTGTACTTGATGGGTATGTGGAAATTGATGGATGAATGGCATATGCAAATTATGCCTTAGGGTCTAATGACTAAGAAATAAGAAAGTAAATAAAATAAGTTTGAGAATTGACGTACTAACATCTTTGAGGTCGGGTTGAGTCATTCGTAATGGGGTCTGAATATATGTTGGTGTCTCCATTCCCTTCATTATAGTTTTCATTTATCCCTCCTCAAAATTTTATAAAAGATTCCTATATCCGTCTAAAGTTAATTCTCAGGCAAACCTGGCATTTACAAGCCCACAAGTTACACTAAAAGATAAACTGATCTCAACATTCTTATTCAAATCAAAATCCCCAATGACTTTATTTTCAAATGGAATCAACAACAGAGCAGAAAGAAAAAAAAAAGGCTCCATGCAAAAACTTTTCAAGAATCTGTTACTCTCTAGTTGATAAATATTGTATATTTTTGTTGCATTTGAAAATAGTAATTCTTCATGAAATCATGTATGCACACACCATGAATGTAGCGGTGCACTATAATAGATAAATAATCTAACTTCCATCTCTTGACCTGTCATTATTGTTTTGGCGAAAGAGCACTATGGCTCAATTAACTCACTAAATCGTTCAAATAGCAATCAACCATTAATGATTTTTGTGCCAAGTACCAAGCCAATTCAACTGTAGGCAAGAGGGGCTCTCATAAAGACTAATTGGCCAGCTGATGGGTAGGACAACCTGATTAGGTGTTGTGATCAAAGAAATTTCTTTCCATCAATACAGTAATTGCAGATAATTTAAACAGGAAAAGCAGTCTGACATTACAATGTTTAGGCTGGCTTCGATTTGTGTGTTCCACTTATATGATAACAAGAAGAGATTAGATAAAAGCCAGAATAGCGCTATTTTAGTTTAATGAAGGGTTAATTAGAAGAGAAAATTCAAGATGGATAGCCACATTTTTTTTGTTTTATTTTAAATGAGTACAGAACCCGAGAGTTGATATAAGAGAATTTCGGCCTGCCTCTATGACAAGAAAGTCACAAAGACTTCTTGGTCAGTGGGGTAACTGTGGTGGCCGACTGTGCCTGGTTTGAATCCCACGGTGACCAAATATTTTTTTTGGGTTTAAGAAGTTTTATATAAAAAAAAATAATAATAATTCCCGAAACTGATCCACCATGGAAAATATTTACCCGACTGGTCCACTTTTGAAAATATTTACCAAAGTTAGTCCACAACTGGTCCACTTTCGAAAATATTTGGCCTATGTACCCAAGCAAACTGTAGCAAACTAGTTGTTCGGCTACTTGTGCATTGTATAATGTAGTCTTCATATTTACTACAAGGTTTATATGTTTTAAGAAGAAATGTAAAGTAGTATTTTTGTGAAGTGATTTTCTTGAAGAGAATTTTACTCTTATTTGTTCGAAGAATATTCTAAGTAAAGTGAGACATTATAATGGCTTGGATTTATTATGAAATCTCATGTGATGGAATTTTGTTCTTAAAAGAAATTATTATTTTGCTTATAAAGAATGTGAACGGATGACTAGATCATGAATAATGATGAGACTATGATTACTTGTGATTAAGTTGAAAGAAGATATTTTTTTAAGTTAAGACATGATTATTGAAGGGTATGTGTACCCATGTTTTTCTTGTACATGAAAGATTATGATTAAGAATTAGTAAGACTTCGGTTACCGGCAAAAATGAAAGAAAGAATTGATATGATTTTGAGATATTGTCGTGGGGGGATCTCGTATTTTGTGACCAAGTCCGGTAGGAAGTAAAACTGATTCTAGAAATGATAGTACATTCATGTCTTGAACTTAGGAAAATTTAGGCACATAAGTGAAGATGTAGTAAACTTAGGGAAACGTAAGTAGGGTGCTCTATATAGTTGTTGGTGAACTCCAAGACTATAGACCCAGTTGGTGGACTGAGGTTGCCCTGTGGGAGACGGATTATTATATTTTAGTCCGGGACTATGAGGACGGGTCAGCGGTGGACTCCGGGATCTTGAGTAGTCGGACGGATGGATTTTTGTGTTTACCGTCTCCAATGTATATATATATATACTGGGCTAGAGGGTCACATACGGGACGGTTCGTACGATGTGGAATCTGTTATAACAGCTGGCGGTGGACTCCAAGGCTGGGATTCACATTCGTGGAATAGTCTGAACTTTGTTTTGCTACCGGGTAGTTTTCATGGCGAGGGATTGAGCCCTGTATTGTGAAGAACGTAGGCGCTTGCCCTCGGACCTATGTAGTATGGGATGCATAGAATCCGAACAAGTGTGCATTAGTGTCATCCTAGTGTAGAATGGTGTGCATTAGGCATTAAGGCATGACATACACTTATGTTTAGAATAATCACTTTTGACACTTTAATTGTTCATTCAATCTTTTTGTGATTTGTTAAAGTATGAGATCGTTATACTGTTCCCGGCATAGAGAGGATAGCCGTGTATAACATTTCGTCAGTTGTAAATAACTGACGTGCCCACAGATTGACATGCAGGTAAAGGACCACTCATGGAGCTATAAAGTGGATATGCTGATGCTGTTTTATTTTAAAGATGTTGTAAATATTTTATTGTAAATTTCATCCTTCCGCTGTGTAAAACCAAGTTGTAATTGAACTCTGATGTACTATTGAAAAAGTTTTAAATTCCTTGTAAAATTGTACGAAGTGAAGTAAAGATCCTGTGAAATCTCGAATTTGTCCTTATTTGAAATTCGGGGTGTTACATCTCTTCCCCGGTCGGTCCGGCCGAGCGTGAGAGGAGCCCCGAAGGGAGCACCGAGTTTGAGTTTTAAGCCGAGTGCGAGTGAGTTGTAAGCTGTTCTTTGTATTCGTACCGACATTCATTGAGTTGTAAGCAATGAGTAATAATAAGAACATTTGATTTTCTGAACCTTGATAGTCTCGTTTGCCGGGGATGGTTGCCGAGCTTGTTGCACAGGAGGTCGCCGCCGAGGCGACTTGTCGCAACGGGCGCATATGTCGTGGTGTTTTGCCTTTCGATAAGTCATTAATGGCGACATTTCGCCTCCCCATGAGTATTTATGGCAACATTTCGCCTTCCGCCGTTTTGCATTCCCAGACGCAATAACTGCACACCTCAGGAGGCTATATAATCCCCACTCCCCCTTGTTGGTTGTTAAGAAGTGAGAGTGACTAATCTGTCGCTCGACTTGGGTGCCTGCCGAAGGCGGGCGCCCCGAAGTTAATACTTTTTCGAGGGCTCCGGATTGGAGGCACACCAATTACCCTCGAACAATTCAGGGTTTGGGCCTTGAGGGCCGTAAGACCCCGGGTTGTTCGTTGGTGAGTGGTGGACTGACCGATTGGTTCGAAGGTTCGGAGAGAACCGAGGGTCGGTGGCTCCCCTGTCGTCCTCGAACAATTCGGGGTTTTGGCTTGCGAAAGCTGTAAACCCCGAGTTGTTCGCGGGCGAGAGGAGGGTCAACCAATCGACTCAAAGCTCGGAGTGTCTGCCGAAGGCGGACCCTACAAACCTTAATGAAAATTTTTGCTGAAGCATACGTGGTGGTAGGTCGTAGCCGAACGTACTGGTCAAGCGACTTTGAAGAAAGTTGCGGCCTTGCTTGGGATTGACGACGAGGCCGCACTCGTTCTCAGGGAGACGGTAAGGGTGTAGCTGGCGGTTGCCACCTCGTGCATAGGTTGATGGGCTTGAAGAAGCCCAAACCATGCTAGGGACAGGTGCTGAGCCCCCACACCGGGGAGAAAGTTAGTAGCAGGCGTAGCTGAAGGTCGTCGCCGAGTGTTAAGGTCGAGGTGCTTTGAAGAAAGCCCCGGCCTTGCTCGAGGTCGACGCTTAGCTCCTGCACTTGTTCTCAGGAAGACGTCATGGGTGTAGCTGGCGGTTGCCGCCTCGTGCATAGGTTGATGGGCTTGAAGAAGCCCAAACCATGCTAGGGACAGGTGCCGAGCCCCCACACCGGTGAGAAAGCCAGTAGTAGGCATAGCTGAAGGTCGTCGCCGAGCGTTAAGGTCGAGGTGCTTTAAAGAAAGCCCCGACCTTGCTCGAGGTCGACGCCTAGCTCCCGCACTTGTTCTCAGGAAGACGGCACGGGTGTAGCTGGCGGTTGCCGCCTCGTGCATAGGTTGATGGCCTTGAAGAAGCCCAAACCATGCTAGGGACAGGTGCCGAGCCCCCACACCGGTGAGAAAGCCAGTAGCAGGCATAGCTGAAGGTCGTCACCGAGCGTTAAGGTCGAGGTGCTTTGAAGAAAGCCCCGGACTTGCTCGAGGTCGATGCCTAGCTCCCGCACTTGCTCTCAGGAAGACGGTACGGGTGTAGCTGGCGGTTGCTGCCTCGTGCATAGGTTGATGGGCTTGAAGAAGCCCAAACCATCTAGGGACAGGTGCCGAGCCCCCACACCGGTGAGAAAGCCAGTAGCAGGCGTAACTGAAGGTCGTCGCTGAGCGTTAAAGTCAAGGTGCTTTGAAGAAAGCCCCGGCCTTGCTCGAGGTCGACGCCGAGCTCCCGTATTTGTTCTCAGAAAGATGTGTAAGCAAAGTTTTTCTGGCTCGCGATGCTATCCGAACGCCGAGCCTCAAGCTTGTAAGGGAAGCTTTTCTGTGGCTCGCGATGCCATCTGAGTGCCGAGCCTCAAGCTTGTAAGGAAAGCTTTTTGGGCTCGCGATGATATCCGAGTGCCGAGCCTCATGCTTGTAAGGGAAGCTTTTCTAGCTCGAGATGCTATCCGAGCACCGGGCTTCAAGCTTGTAAGGAAAGCTTTTTTGTGGCTCGCGATGCCATCCGAGCGCCAAGTCGTGCCCTCTTAATGATAATCAATAAGAAGCCAAAAACTTATTTTAAGAAAGCTGGCATATTTACAACATCTTGAAATTTTACAAAAGACAAGGCACGATGTGCCGATTACATTCTTCATAATTTTTACATAGGGCGAAGGCTAATCCTCTCCTCCTAAGAATTTGATGAGGTGCTTCGCATTCCAGGGCCTCTTGACGGCCTTGCCTTCTGAGTTGGTAAGGCGGTAAGTCCCTGGGCGCACGACCTCTGACACTCTATAAGGGCCCTCCCAATTTGGGGCCAATTTCCTTTTCTGGTTGGGATTGGATACCGCCAGCTTTCTGAGAACGAGGTCTCCGAGTTTGATGTCGGTGGGGCGCACCTTCTTGTTGTAGAACCTTTCAATCCTTTGTTGGTAGATGCTCCTTCTAATGGCGGACTTCTCCCTGACCTCGTCTATGAGGTCCAGATCGGCTCGCAGCTGTTCAGAGTTACTTGCCTCGTCGAAAGCCATGATCCGGGGTGAAGGGATCCCGATCTCCAAGGGAATGACAGCCTTCGCGTCGTATGTCAGATTGAAAGGCAATTCTCCCGTGGGCATTCTCTTTGTTGTCCGGTGGGCCCAGAGAATGCTTGGCAGCTCGTCAACCCATAACCCCTTGGAAGAGTTATCGAGTCGTTTCTTGAGGCCGTCGAGAATTTGGCGGTTCGCGTTCTCGGCCTGACCGTTGGACTGGGGGTGGCATACTGAGGAGAAGCGCTGTTGGATCCCGAGGTCTTCGCAGAACTTGTGGAAGTGCTTACCCACAAATTGAGTCCTATTGTCCGTGATGAGCACCTGTGGGATCCCGAATCGACAGATGATGTGTTTCTAGAAAAACTGTTGGGTCTGTTGCTTGGTGATCGTTGCTAATGGCTCTGCCTCGATCCACTTCGTGAAGTAGTCGATCGCCACTACGAGAAACTTTCGTTGGCCCATTGCCTTCGGAAAGGGGCCTACCAGATCCATTCCCCACATGGCGAAGGGAGTCGGACTGGCCATGGAACGGAGATTTGCTTGCAGAGCCCTCTTCATAGGGGAGAACCTTTGACAGGGACCGCACTTCTTCACTAGGGAGAGGGCGTCTTGCAGCATAGTGGGCCAGTAGTACCCGTGATTCAATGCCTTTCGTTCTAGCGATTGGCTTCCCATGTGGCATCCGCCAATCCCCTCGTCCAGCTCCTTGAGGGCATACTTTGCTTCATCAGGGGCCAGGCAACGGAGGTAGGGTCTCCCGTCTATTGTGGTGTAGGACTTTTTGAAGAGGGTTGCATTGATTGTGGCAAACCTTTCTGACCGGACCCTGATCCTCCTTGCTTCGGTTCAGTCTTCGGGGAGCTCTCCCTTGATTAGAAATTTTTTGATAAGAGTGGTCCAGTCGTCGGGAGGAGCTCCATCTTCAACGCACAGAGCCTCAGGGAAGTCTGTGCTTGGCTTCAGCAGGACTTCAATCAGGACGGTTCGGTCGAGGCCTTCAAAGGATGAGGAAGCTAACTTTGACAGGGCATCGGCTTGGGCGTTCTGCTCCCTGGGGATCCTTAAGATGGCCGACTCGTCGAAGGACATTAATAGTCGGCGGACTACGGCCAGGTATCTGATCATCCGATCGTCACGGGCCTTGTACTCCCCAGTGATCTGGTTGACCACAAGCTGGGAGTCACTAAAGGTCCTGATCTGTCTGGCACCGGCCTGATGAGCCAGGGTGAGCCCGGCGATCATGGCCTCGTACTCGGCCTCATTGTTAGAGGCCGAGAAGTTGAGGCGAAGGCAGTATTGAAGGAGAAAACCGTCTGGCCCCCACAGAATGATGCCCGTACCACTCCCTGCTTTGCAAGAGGAACCGTCGACGTAAACGTCCCACGTCTGGTCGGCTTCCTTGCTTGTCGGCTGCTCAGAGATGGTGCATTCTGTGATGAACTCGATGAGGGCCTGCCCTTTGATGGCCGTCCTTGGCTGGTAGCCGATGTCGTACTGACTGAGCTCGATCGACCACTTGACTAGTCGCCCCGAGCTATCGGGCTTATAGAGCACCGCCTTCAGTGGTTAATCCGTGAGTACCTGGACCGAATGTGCCTGAAAATATGGGCGGAGCTTTCGCGCGGCCATGACCAAGGCGTATGCTACTTTCTCCATCCTAGAATATCTGGTCTCGGCGTTGAGCAGGACCTTACTCACATAGTACAGGAGCTTTTGGACCCCTTCCTCTTCTTGAATGAGGACAGCACTGAGTACGTTCTCTGAAGCCGAAAGGTAGAGCCAGAGTGGCTCACCTGGTTCGGGCTTGCTGAGGAGATGAGGGTTGGTGAGGTACTCCTTTAATTGGGCGAAGGCCTCGTATTGCTGAGTACCCCATTCGAACCCTCTGGTTCTGCGTAGCACTTTAAAGAACGGAAGGGACTTCTCTCCAACCTTGGAGAGGAAACGACCGATGGCCGCCAGTCACCCCGTTAGCCTCTGGACTTTTTTGATGTTCCTGGGAGGAGCCATATCTATTATGGCCTGGATTTTTTCAGGGTTCGCCTCGATGCCGCGCTGGCTGACGATGAACCCGAGAAACTTTTCTGAGGAGACGCCGAATGCACACTTCGCCGGATTGAGCCTCATGTTGTGGGTTCGAAGTACCCCAAAGGCTCTTCCAGGTCGGTGACGTGATTCTGTCCCTGGTGGCTTTTGACGAGCATGTCGTCGACGTACACCTCCATGTTACGCCCGATTTGATCTTTGAAGACTCGGTTAACAAGCCTCTGGTAAGTAGCACCGGCGTTCTTCAGCCCGAAGGGCATAACCCGGTAGCAGTAGAGTCCTTGGTCCGTGACGAAGGACGTCTTTGCGATGTCGGGAGGGAACATTCGGATCTAGTTATAGCCTGAGAAGGAATCCATGAAAGATAGGAGCTCGTGACCCGATGTGGCGTCAATAAGAGCATCGATGCTGGGCAGGGGGAACGGGTCTTTGGGGCATGCCTTGTTGAGGTCGGTGAAATCTATGCAGATCCTCCAGCTCCCGCTTGCCTTCTTGACCATGACAACGTTCGCCAGCCACTCAAGGTAGCTGACCTCTTGTATGAAACGCGCAGACAAGAGTTTGTCTACTTCCGCGTTCACCGCCTGCTGTCGCTCGGAAGCGAACTTACGCCGCTTTTGGACAACCGGCTTTGACCTGGGGATCACGCTGAGTTTGTGCATGATGAGATCCTCGGAGATACCGGGCATGTCAGAGGGCTTCCAGGAAAAGAGGTCGACATTGCGGCAAATGCAGCCGATCAGGGCAGACTTGAGGTCGAGTGCGAGGGAGCAGCTGACTCGGAAGTGCTTCGATGCATCCCTTACCTCGAATAAGACATCTTCTAGCTCGTCTGCCGGCTCTGGTTCTGGCTGGGTCCTCTCGGGCTCTAGCTCGACGGCATCGAGGGGAAATACACCGCTCCCAATTACCGTCATGTAGCATGAGCGTGCTGCTTCTTGATTTCCTCGGACAACTCCGACACCAGTGTTGGTAGGGAACTTTATCTTCTGGTGGTAGGCCGAGGGAACCGCCTGGAGCGAGCAGAGCCCGGGGTGACCGAGTATGGCGTTGTAGGCTGCCTTGACGTTCACAACCATGAAGTCCATGGACTCGGTCCTTCTGCTTGGGGTCGTACCCACCGTGACGTCTAAAGTGACGATACCCTCTATTACCACCGGGATGCTGGAGAATCCATGCAGTGTGTATCTGGCTGGTTTTAGCTTGTCCTGAGAGAGTTTCAAGTTTTCGAATGCTTCCAGGAACAGGATGTTGACCGAGCTCCCATTTTCCACGAGGATTCGCCGAGCCTCGAAGTTCGCCATACTGAGGCTGATGACGAGTGCGTCATAATGAGGGAGTCGGACTCCCTCCAGGTCCTCCCCTGAGAAGGAGACAGGGAGTTGCTAGACCTGGGGAGAGAGAGGGCCCTGAACGGTGTTGACATTCCGGATGAACGCTTTTGCGCGAAGTGTTGGATTCCCTTTCCATGGCCCCTCCGTGGACGCAATGCAAGATCGCCTGACCCTCGGGCTCCTCGGGTTCCGGATCCTGCTCGGGGCGCTGTCGGGGTGCTTAAGGAGGAGGGGAATCCCTCATGTTTCTGGTATCCCTCTGTTCCCAGATGCCTTCTCTTTTGAATTCTCGGAGGTACCCTCGTTGGATGAGGGCCTCAATTTTGTCCTTCAGGGCATGGCAATGATCTGTGTCGTGCCCATTGTCCCGGTGGAAGCATCAGTAGAACCGCTGATCCCTCTTCTTGCTGGTGTTGTTGGACGGTCAAGGGGGGAACTGCACGAGGTCCCTGTCTTCGATTGCTAAGAGAATGGTGGACACATTCTGTGTCAAAGGAGTGTATCTCTCGAAGCGAGGGACCGGCGGGACCTTTTTCGTGGTGCCCCCGTCTTTCGGAGCTTTCTTTGCAGGCTCGACCTCGTCGGCCTTGCGCTTTCCCTTCCCGGGGACTTCTTGCGAGTCCTCTGGATTCAGGACCTCTTCGGTCCGGATGTACTTCTCGACCCGATTGAGGAGGTCGGGGAAATCTATCGGGGGCCTCTTGTCCAGGAAGGCCTTCAGTTGTCCGTGATGTATGTTGTGCTGGAATGCTGCCGAGGCGATCCCTGGGTCGAGGGAGTAGACCGACCTCACCTCAGTGGTGAATCTTCGGACGAACACCCGGAGCGACTCTCCTTCCTTCTGCCGGAGGCCAAATAGGGACGCACTTGTCCTTTTGGCCTTTCGGCTGGTCACAAAGTGGGCGAGGAAGTTGCCCTCCAATTGGTTGAAGGAATGGATGGAGCCGGGGGTGAGCTTCGAGAACCATTCCCAAGCCGGACCCCAGAGGGTGGCAGGGAAGGCGCGGCACAGGAGGGGATCCGATGCGCTGTGAATCATCATGAGGGTTTTGAAGCCCTCCATGTGATCAGCAGGATCGCCATCCCCGTCGTAAGTCTCGAATTGAGGTGGGCGGAAGTACCGGGGTATTTCCGCCCTTTCCGCCCGCAGGATGGCTGTGGAAAAAGGAGGTCGGATAGGCCTGTATCCCTGGGCTGGCCTCTGCCCGCCGTCCTTGAAGAGGTCGAGGCGGTCTTCTATTTCTTGGAGGCGCTTCAAGATGTCGTCGTCATATTTCGGCTGGGCTGTCGGGACGCGAGACACGCTGGCCTCGGCATCCAAACGGGAATGAGAGCGGCGGACGTCATCATCGATGAAGGTGCCCCGGATGGCCTCCATGATTTCTTTTCGGAAGTCTTGGAACTCTTGGTGGGTGACCGGAGCTCGTTCAGCTCGATTTTGCTGAGCCGGTCGGTGCCGTTCGACGCGGCTGAGTGCTGGCCCTCGACCTTAGGACTCGGGTTTGGGATGGTTCGGGGCCGAGTTGGATGCGGCCCCTCACCTAGACCGGCTAGCCTGCCGGTTCTGGATTACCCCCCGCAGGTCGGGCTGGACTGGTTGGGAGGCACCCGGTTGGAGTCTGTGACTGACCCCCGGGTTGTTGGATGCCTGAGCATCGACGCCGATGCCCTGTGGAGGCACGTCCTGCCGATGCGCTGAGGTAATAGCTCTCGTGGCTTTGGGGGCCATGTGAGCTCATTTTGACGGGGTACCATTGATGGCTGAGCTCGGGCCGGCGTCTGCAATAGAGGTTTTCCACAGACAGCGCCAACCTGATGCAGTTTGTTTTTGGGAGGCTTGTGGATGCACCAGGTATGAGTTCTTACTCGATTTGTATTTAGTGGAGGAAGCTCCGGTGCGGCCGACCCTCAGCTGGGCGAACGGTACGGAAGTTGGCTCGAGTGCGGTGGAGGCTAGATGCTAGGCTCGGATCGGGAGGCTCGGATCTGAGGTCTCGTGTACCTGCAGACGGTCTAGGAACACCGGGGTTGGTCCCGGTGGCAGACCCTCCGACGATCTAGTCAGCTACTGAGAGAGAGTAACAGTAACTAGGGTTTGAGTGGGAAAAGATTCATTTACCTGGATAAGGGGTAAGGGTCTGGTATTTATAGGAGCAGCCAACCGAGTCTGGACCCGTTTGGGGCCGGGTCTGGACCCAGTTGCCCGTGGGGTTGAAGCGGTGAAAACCCGGGCGGTATAGGGCTGACGTGGCAGAGGTCCGGGCGGTTTTCCGACACTGACGTGGTGGATCCGGATGACCCGGAGGTGCACGTTTCTTGAGGGGATCCTGTGGCCCAGGAGGGGCCACGTCATCCGACCCATTTCAGCAGTTGCTGCTGATGTGGCACAAAGTAGTCCACGAACACTAATAATTTCGAAATTGACCAATAATCACAAATATTTTCAAAAAGTGGCCTGTTACACGTCAAAAAATTCTAAAATATTATCCACTTTGAGAAATTATCCATAATTTAGGGCTAGCTCGAAAGCCCGAGGCCCAATCCTAGAACACGGTAGGTAGAACTAGGGCTTTAATAAGATACACATGGCCCAGGGCTTGACAAAATATTTAGGCCCTAAGGGGGCGTTTGGTACACGGTAATGTATAAGGAAATCTAGAATTACGCTCTTGATTACCTGGTTTGGTAAGACATAGGTATAGTTTTGTAAATAATCTTAAATTCCCAGGGTTATCAAAATAATTAGTTTGGAAGGATAAAGATTCCCTTTGAAAAGGGTGGGATTTGTGGATTCCTCTACATAAAAAATGAATGAGATTATTGCATACCCAAAATACTCTCCAAATTTCTGGCTTATCATATAACCCGCTCTTGTTTCCTCCAACCAATTTATGGCTCTTCTTCCCCACCATTGGTTCAATCGAATTGCCTAAAAGCAGGCAAGGCTTTCTTTTCTATGCTTCCAGGAGAGGTTCTCTTGGCCTCACTCAACGCTGTTGGTAAGTACATGGTAACCTTCTGTACTTCAGCACCCTGGTTCCTAGTAAAATATCTAGGTCCATTATTGATTAATCGTTTAAGGTGGAAATCTACTCTAGTAGTGTTGGACAAACAAACCACCATGTCATTTAAACAGGCAGGGAAAAATTAGAGACTTGTTTTGGTCGGCGTGATATATTCACAGAAATGAATGAAAATACATTAGTACTCAAAAATTTCCGCACTTGAATTAAAGGAAATTAAATACACATTCTTATTCATAATGAAAAGCAATTCAAAAGTATTTACTTCAATACTACTATAACATAGAAAGAAATCAAATGTAAGCCTCACTTTACATGCAGGCAAGGTTTTTGATGTAGTCGAACTCACTCAAAGAAAAGCTTTCGCAGCTACGTCTGGTGTTGTTACAGGAACTGCCTAGCACATTCTGAGTTCAATTTTTTTATGTTATTTTTTATTTAAAACTTATTGAAATATGTGGAGTTGAAATTTGCTTCTATGAACTTTATTATTTTACTAGGTTTGCCCGTCGACACGTGCCTACGGCACGTCTTCGGAACGGTGTACCTTGATAAAAAATAGTTTTGGAGGTCTAGCAAATTAATTAAAGTAGCAAACATAGAGCAAAAAACATATTATATGTTTTTTTTGAATTTTTTGAATTATTTTTAAATTTTTTAAATTTTAAATTTTTTAATATTATAAATATTTTAAAAAATGTAATTTCTTAATTTTTTAATATTATATAGAAGAGGGAGGGAGAAAGAGAAAAAAAAATTTAAATAAATATAGGAGTTGTTTTAGGTGGGAGATTTGAATTTGAGTTTTGGGGGGAAAATATGTTTTGTAAGGTTATATCTGGGCCTTTGATTTTTGGGAGGATGGAAAGAGAGCCACTTGATAGCTTTCTTTGTGTTTTATTATATAGATTTGTATATATATTTAAGTACCTATGTCTCGTGTTAATAAATACATTTTATTTTTTTATTTTTGTTATGTTCTTCATCTAACTGGTTGAAATATATTTGAATCATAGTGTAATTTTTTTTAGTAATCTATTTGTTAATTTACTAAAGATTTATAAGAAATATATCAGTATTGCTTTTGCACATGCATGTATATACATCAATTACTAAATTAGATAACTTTTATATTTATTTATTTTAAAATAAAGCCAAAATGGTATTTTCGGTAATGTCTACTATAGAGATAGATTGATGGGAATGAATTGTTCTATACCAAACACGGTAATAAAGTATTTCCAGGCATGTAATGTCGTATACCAAACACAGTATTGCAACATTCCCGGGAATCTTCATTTCCACCCACATATTCCTGGGAATCCACTAATTCCTGGGAATTCTCCAATCCGCGTACGAAACGCCCCGTAAAAGTTTTGGGGTCGGGTTAGGGCCTACGGTGAACCTGGTTCAACACAACCCATTATCATCCCTTACGGCTCCGATTCTTTCCACTTTAATTGTTGAGTGCTTCATTCACTTAAGTCAGACAGTTGAACAAGCTGAACTAAAACCTGTTTGCGTTCTGCTTGATCCATATCACTTCGGACACTTTCTCGTAATTCTGATTTTTTAAAAAAAATTTTAAAGAAACTTTTTCTTCATGAATTAATACAGATGGGAGAAAATTTAGCAGCATTAGCAGGAAGGAACAATAATCCTCGCAGAGAGAGAGGTAGAAGAGGAAACGAAGAAATTCTTGTGGCACAGTGCAAACTAAGTAATTCAATGCTAGCAAGAGCATTGAAAATTGCTTTAGCAATAGCAAGCCACTTCCTCACCACCGACACTGGGAAGGAACTCCTCGAATCTGCATTGGCAGCTAAAGACGATGACTTTGCTACCACTCCTATCCACATCTTCATATTGTCAATGGTTGCCTATGTGTGGTTAGCTCTCGTAAGTAGGATCTTTAAATTCCGCTCCACAACCCTAGAGGACTGCTCTGCCTTTCTGATGGCCATGATGGTGGTGTCACTTGCTGCGGTGTTTGTTCATGACCAGATTTCATGGTTGATATACACTCCCATGTTGTTCCCAGTGCTTCTTGTTGTCCGGAAAGTTAGAGGCCTTGACGATCAATTCTAGTGTGAGTTTTTGTCTGTGTGATAGTGATGGCTCTAGGCGTTTGGCCATATCACTAAATTAAGCAATTCTGTGTTGAGTGATCATATAAAGTACTATGCTAGCCATCTGTTGTTTTTTTGTTTTTATAATAAAGACCTCTCCCTTTACCCATCTCAACTTTTTACCATCTAATTAAGCTACAACTCCGTGATATATTGTATTTCTTATATTTATATATGATTGTTAGCACATGCAATATACATGTTTTTTTCTTTTTTTTATAGTGTTAATTATCAAGACCCTTATTCATTGCCTCGATGTATAATATATCTAATCATTTCTCAATATATATTGCTTGAAATTAGTTTGAGCAGAGTTTCTTTCTACGTCGACCACCATCTTCTACAGAAAGTAATAAAGAACCTAGGTCACGAAGTAATGTATATAACTAGTTTACTATAGCAAAACAAGGAAGAATTACACAGTTTTTGACTCAGTTGAAAAACATCGTCATGAATCTCAAAAGAAGCCCTGGTGTGAAACATAAAATATCAAAGTTCTGACAATATATATAGTTTATCTGATATTAAGTAAAAATTCAGAAAGGGTTTGCCACAGAGTTTTTACCTGGAATGTGAAGGAGAAGAATAACAAAATTCAACATCGGCTCATAATATGAGAAGCTGCCCTTCTAGTTGAGAACAGAAATCGGAATGTAAGCTGTAGTATTAAGGAAGAAAGAACGAAAGAAATGAAAGAAAGGATCAAAGCCTTCTTGTTTGACATTCTTTCTTTATCTCTGTTTTTTCGACTTGTTCAAATAACGAGGAGATGTAAGGCCCCTTTCAGGTGGTACCTCAATCAATTAACAATTCTAATTTGAGATAAATATTTGACTTTGGACTAAAATACATAGAGAAGGACAATATATACAGTTTTACATAATAGAAACTCTAAGTAACTTCTTAGCCTCTAGTATATATAAATGAATATAATTGAAACTCTAAAGTAACTTATTAGCCTCTAGTATAAAACATTCATTACCATGTTATTCCAAAGCTTCTTGGATAGAAAAAGAGAACCAGGTCACAGAAAAAAAAATAATAATAAAAAAATAAAAATAAAAAAAAATATGACGGGGGTGTAGTTAAAGAAAGAATTATCAAAACCGGGGTCATAGAAATACATAATTTAAAGAGGGAGTACCCGGTAGGAACAAATTTTAAATTACAATTGTGATAACTTTACCTTCGCCCTCGGACATAGAAATACATAATTTAAAGAGGGAGTACCTGGTAGGGATAAGTTTAAAATTACAATTGTGATAACTTCACCTTCGTCCTCATTGTTTTTAACTACACCCTCTCATTGAACTTCACCTTCGCCCTCATTGTTTATAACTACACCCCCTCATTTTGGTATCAGAGCCTAATCATAGATTCCTCAGAGTTAGACTCTTGTTTCCACCCTAGGTTAGTTACTACATCAGACAAACAGATCCTTAGCTGTAATTTTGAAAAATCAGACGAAATAAAGCATTTATTTCATAACAAAGATCCAGTTCAGAATACACTGATAGACTTAGCTATAAATTTAAAAAGAAATCTAGATGCCAGAGAAACCGAAGAAAAAAAATTTAGAGATAGCCTACTTCGTCCCTAAAGGAGAAAAACCAGATTTTAAAGGATATTTCTAGTAAGCTAGATTATATAAAAGCCCAGAATAATTCAAGGTTACATCATTCTACACGAAGTGAAGAGAATCCTAGATTCATTGAGACAATAAACCAAGTACACGATGTTGTCATAAATAATAAATTAGAATTAAAATAAATAAAAAAGATTGTTCTTAATTAATGTAAAAGGCCTATTTAGAAGCTTTAGACTATACAAAGACTTTTCAACCCGGCCCCGAAGGTCATAGTAATTATAATGCAGAATCAATCTCAGAAAGAACTATTTTTAAACAAAATAAAACTATTATTAGACTTATCCTTAAAATCCACGAAAGAATTGAAGAAACAGAACAAAAACTAGTAAACAGGATTGAAGAAGTTGAGCAAAAACTACAGAAATTAGAAATATCAAATTTCCAAGATAACCATAGCAAGATAACTGATAAACTAGGATCAGTAAGACTAGAACCAACAGGAAAAGAAAGAGTTACAAGAAAACCAGTAGTATTTACTTTCCCTACTAGACCATTAGAAAAGAAAGAATTATCAAACCATGAGTAGGACACAAACAGAAATTCAATCATATACATGATCCTCTAGAACAATCAAGCCAGATCAAGGATCTACAAGTAGGACAAGACCATTTATCAATAGACTACTTTCCTGAAGATCAAGCGATTATGATATCCAACTCGAAGAACTTATAGATCCTGAACAAGACTATGAAAGATTTCAAAAGGAAGACTCAATATCCTAAACCCAAAAATTCTTTACCAGACTGGGCATTTTGAATTTAGACCAGAATTTTTTTAGAGATAACCGAGAACAAGCACTAAGTTGTCTGGGAAACCAGATATGTAGTCTACCTTTAGCAAGTTAGGAAGCAGGACATGAGCTTAGAACCTCACGGTATAAATTAATGCATTTAGGTTTAATGGTCATAGGTATTAAGGGACTTATGAGAAAAAACTTAGGCTGCAAAGCTCTAATCACCTTATATGATAATAGATGGAATGATATTGCTAGAGGTATGATAGCCAGTATAGAAGTTGATATGAATAGCAATTCAGGAATATTTTATTGTAGCCCAGATTTTATGATGACTCTTCAAGATTTTACAAGATATATCCATATCAGAATTCAGACAAAAGGATATGAAGAAGTCCACAACGGAGATAACCTATTAGTACACATAGCATTTTTAGGAAGAATTACAACCAATTCAAAGGTAAAATATTGAGTAAACGTAACAGAAATAGTTGATTTACTAAGCAGCCAAGGAATAAAAATGGTAAAACCATTAATGTATGATTCCCAAAGGCTAGCAGGATTAGAATGGAATTTGGACAACTTCATAAACCCTGTAAAAACTCTCGTACCTCAAGAGGCATTAGTTTATCAAGAAAAATGTAGAACTAGCATACGTTTTACAGATTATGTCTCACAAGTCCATAGAAACATACAAGAATTAGAAATGGATGTAGAATCTGACTTAGTGCATATCGAATGCCTTGAAACATTAGTATCAAAAAAATGATAGGATTCTCTATCCTACAGAATTAAGCATATGGAGATTATCATGTAAAGAATTGTTAGAACTAGAAGACATGCATTATATGAATGGTTCTATAAAAGAACAGGAATATGTATACTATGATATAGAATAAAATATCAGAATCGAAATCCTACAAGAAGAAATAGATAATGTAACACAGATCTCAGAGGTATCATATCAAAAGGATCTAGTAGAAGAATCAGAAGTTACTTCTCCCTATCGAGGAACACCAATATATAATCCGTCATGAGTTGTAATTGGTCACAGTGGTTATAGAAATGGCAATACCCTCAGATTTAGAGTAGACGATTACAAAGAACCCAAAAATAAATATAAAACTAAAGGAAGAAGACAACCTTTAGAGCAACCAATTAAGTTTCAGACTAGAGGATACGCTCAGATTCTAAACCTAGCTGCCTATGATCCACAAGCTTGGTCAAATATATTAGATGTATGGAAATATACACCAATAGGAGATTATTATAGAACATCTTTAAATTTAGAAACAGAAGAAATGTATAAGTATTTAGAAACATTTTTAGGAGAAAGTGTCAAGGCCTTATGGGAAGCCTTTAAAGTATCATATGTGGAAGATTATAATACGATGCTGATGCCAGGCCCCAATCCAAATAATTTTGTAAATAAAATACAAGCTTTAGTTACAGGAGAAGATCCGAATATGGGAATGATAGGATTACAAAAGGATGCTATCAGAACTTTAGAACAATTAAGTCTATACAAATGGAAGTATATAAAGAAATTTCTTAATGATTATTTTTATTATAGTTGTATTTTAGGAAATACTTTTAACCAAGATTTAGGAGACAAATTATTTAGAAAACTCCCTGGAGCCTTCGGAATAGAAATAGCAGAAAAATGGAAAAATTGGCCAGAAGTAAGAACAGCCGGACCAGATCACCCATGGTCAATAGGATAAAGAATACAACATGTTATTTATGTATTAAAAAATAAATGTACAGAAATACAAATTCAGAAGCAATTAAAAATTTCAGATTGTGGGTTTTGTAAAGAAATATACACTCCTCAGACATATGAAATAGGAGACAGAAAAACTAGAACTTATAAAGAACATAGCAGATACACAAAAGAAAACACAAAGTATAGAAAGAAAAAATATTTTTTAAGAAAATCAAACAGACGAAAACCATATCTAGACCCTCAGAAACATGTCAGAAAGTTTAAGCCAAATAGATTGTATAAAAATAAACTCGAATGTTATACATGTGGTAGCTCAGAACATTTGAGTAGGACTTGTCCTAAAAGAATAAATAGACATGATAAAAATAGCATAATCATAGAATGCACAAATGAGGATTTAATTCATATTGACGAAACAGTATCTGATTCTGAATCAGTTTATTCGATCGTCACCATAGAAGATTTTGATGAAGAAAATGAGACCCAAGAAGATAAACAGCCAAATGAATTAATTGAAGATTTTGCACCATTTTCCAATATACCAGAAATAGACTTCTCTGATTTAGACATGGTGAATATAGAATCTACTAGTAAGGGACAAATGGCTCCATCATTGTCGACCTCAAGCTTATTGGAAACTTGTAAACACGACGGTCAAACCCGAACAGGTATGGATAGCATGCCATGTTTATTTTGTAAGGGGTACCATAGTAAGATGAACAGAACAAAATGTTCCAAATGTTATCAAGAAGGTTGCATGAAATTTATAGAAAAGAACTACAATATTACAATTAGCTATTTAATACCCAAACCAACAATAAATACTGATGAAGTAAAAATCCTAAAAAAAAAAAATAGAAAATTCAGAAGATAAACAGAAACTCCTTTATACAAAGGTAGAAACAAAAGAACAAAGGTTAGATAGATGAAAAATGGTAATAGACCAAAACGAACCAAGAACAGATCCATATCAAATTGATCTAATTCAAATATGCAATAAAGATAGACTAAGGGCACTAAAAGTTAGATGTGTGGTAAGAATGATGGCCTATGAAGTAAAGTGCCTAGCATTAATAGATACAGGGTATACGAACTGTATTATAAATAAAGATATAATCCCAAAACAATACATAGTAAAAGCCTCAAAACTTGTAGTAGCCCAACAAATGGATGGAAAAGTTTTTACGTATGACGATCTATTAATCCCAAATAGTAAAATTAGATTTGAAACTAACTGTGGTGAAAGTATAGAATACACTTTACCTAAAGAATCCACAGGGGTTAGACAACTTGACCTATGCAATGATTTGATTTTGGGATTAAGCTTCTTATTAAAGGATAAAGGCAGTATACTAATAAGTAAAGATTACTTGCAGTTGCAGAAACATACAATCTTTACACCAGTTTATACACATGATGAACCAACCATGGTAAGAGAACTAGAAAATCCCAAAGAAGAAAAAGAATGCAATTGTCCTCATGAAAGGCAATGTGAGTTACATAACGTAATTCCCAATGACGATTACAGTGATCATGACATAGATAAAGAGTATGAGATAGAAGTCCACACAAACTTTATGAATCTAGAACATCTTTATTACACCCTCATAAGTGAACAAGATATTGAACAATTAATATCAAAAATAGAAAAATTAGGAATAATGGGTGAAGAAGTACTAAAGTATTGGGATAAAGATAAGGTCATGTGTAAGCTATATATTATAAACCCTGAATATAAAGTTAGAACAACAAAAATAAATGCCACAAACCAAGACATAGATGATTTTAAAATACATATTACAGAACTACTAAAATTAGGAGTTATCAGGAGATCCGAAAGTCCCCATAGATCTGCTGCTTTTATTGTTAGAAAATACAGTGAAATAGCTAGAGGAAAAAGTCGAATGGTAATTAATTACAAAAGATTAAATGACAATACCAGAGATGATGCATATGATATTCCAGAAAAAACCAGATTAATAAATCAAATAGAAGGATGTAACATCTTTAGTAAATTTGATTTTAAATCCAGATTTTGGCAAATTAAGATGCATCCTGAAAGTGTAGAATGGACAACATTTACATGTCCCGAAGGACATTTTGAATGGCTCGTCATGCCTTTTGGCTTTAAGACTGCACCATCGGTTTTCCAAAGAAAAATGGATGAAATTTTTCTAAAACACAAAAAATTTGCTGTTGTTTATATAGATGATATTCTATTTTTTAGTAAAACAAGGCAAGAACACAAAGGTCATTTACATATTATTATTTCAGAATTTATTAATCATGGTATCATAATTAGCAAGACAAAGATGCAGCTATATAAACCACAAATCGAATTTTTAGGAGCCATTATTGGGCATGGAAAAATTAAATTACAACCCCATATTGCCCAAAAAGCTTTAGATTTTCCAGAAAAATTAGAAGAATTAAAAAAACTCCAATAATTTTAGGGTTGGTCAATTATGCAAGACCATTTATAAAGAATTTAGGCAAAATTGCAGGACCCTTATATGCAAAAACTTCCCATAAAGGACAAAGATATTTTAACCAAGAAGATGTCAAATTAGTCCAACAAATTAAGAGCTTGCTTAGAGAACTTCCAGAATTAGCATTACCATTAGATTCAGACTATCTAATTATAGAATCAGACGGCTGTAATACAGGCTGGGGCGCAACTTTGATTGCTAAACCAAATAAGTATTCTGATAAAAATTTAGAAAGAATTTGCCGCTATGCCAGTGGTAAATATAAAGAAAAAGGTAACATTAGCAGTATTGATGCCGAATTATTATCCATCTCTTATGCTTTAGATAGTTTTGAACTATTTATTATTTCCAAGAAAGAAATAAATGTTCGAACCGACTGTGAAGCTATCATTTCCTTTCATTCAAAAATGGCTTTAGAACCTAAACGTAGCTCTAAACGATGTTGGCTTAATTTTCTAGATCGGTGCATTCACCTTAGCACCCAGATCACTTTTGAGCACATCAAAGGCAGTACTAATATCTTACCCGATACTCTTAGCACCCTGCTCCATCAGCATGCGCTAGTGGACATGGGAGATAATACCCTCACCTACATAGGTACAGCTTTTGACTTACTTAATGTGAATGAGCATCCACAAACTTTTAATGTAACTCAAGAAGACCTAGTATTGGCAGAGTCATTGCTTTTTTAGAACATTGCACAGAAAATAAATTCATTTATGTAATTACTAAAATGAACAATGTAACAACTCTTCATGAACTATTAGAATATTGGTGAGTTAAAGAACCACATGCTACAATTATATCCAACAGGTTAAAAGAAATTCCAGAACAAAGGTTTGCTCAAATTATTAAGCAAAAGGTAAAAAATCTTGAAAATCTTGGAGCACTATTCACATCAGAAGTGTTTCTCACAATAGATATAAGACAGAATGAAGGGATAGATAATGATATAGTACATCCTAATATTAGCAACTTTCCAAATCCATCCCTAGATTATACAGATATAAAATTTACTTTATTCCACTTTTTGCAATTATGTTCTATCGAAGCTTTTTATATAAGTATTAACTGCATCTATGAAAAGCATTTTTTATACACCCTTGCTGAACAATTTGATCCTTCTAAGGATGGTTATGAGAACCTAGTTAGAGGATAATTAATTAATACACGAATTTCTTATCTCTTGCAAACACCACAAGATTATGATCTAATGAATACTTTTTATGATAATATGCAGATGGCGAGGCCACCACCACAACCAGGTATTCGTCGAGGCAACATGTTTCCACCACAGAACAGTCAGCAGACCAGTGAAAGTAGAACCCCCCAAGGAACCCCCCAAGAACGATTGAGATTCGGAAACCAAGAACTTTTTGTTTTTTCAAATGACAATCCTCCTTTCAGAACATATTCTCATATTTCTACATCAAAAGAACAACAATGCATCTTAGACAATTTATGGATTGCATTTAATAGAAAAGACCAAAAATATTTCTTAGTAGCCATGAATTCCTTATCAGAAATATTTAGTCAGAACCAACGAGGATACAAGTTTTATGCAGTTCTCCAAGGTAATTTAGTAGGTGTTTTTCATACTTGGATAGAAGTAGCAGACAGTATTAAGAACTTCAAAAATTCAGTTTATAAAGGTTTCTATAATTTTTCAGAAGCACTAGATGTAGCTAGAAGCTACTTAGGACCTAACTATTTTGTTTCTCCTTCCTTAAGATCCATGCAGGAAACTCCCCTGGAATACTCTGTTACAAAGGATATGCAGGAGAAAATCCTATTTTGTGATCACTGCGAGGCAATGTCAAGAACGATAAGAACTTTAAATGAAAATAAAAACTGTCTGATTTTTGAAAAACAGAAATTACAGGAAAAGATTGCATGCTTGGAGAAACAACTATTCTAGACCAGATTTCCACCTAAGAATCCACCACAGACTGCTTCCCCGGTCGATAATAAGTGGGAAGAGAAGGGTTTACATTTTCCTGTAAATGCAGAAAGAGGTACTATTGAGCCTACAAATTCAATAGCTAGTCTGGTTCAAACGACAACTAGTAAAGATACATCAAGTCCGTTTATGGCTGAGGTTTTGCCAAAAAATCTTCATAGAGATATCATTGGGTCTACAATACCAATGGCTAGTCCGGAGCAAACGGTTACCGGTAAAGACACACCAAATCCGTTGATGGCTGTGACTTTGCCAAAAAGTCAAAACAAGGACAAAGCCCCTATGGAAAACCAAGATATTACAGAACCAAATAAGTATGACCAAATTCTGCAGCTCCTCCAACAGATTGAAGGCTTCCAGAAGCAACTAGAAAGGATCCAACCAAGACACAAGAAGAGCAAAAGAAAAGAATCAATTAGAGCTATGATTGCAACACAGGTAGCAGAAGCAGTCAAGACAACTGTCTCAAAAGAAAAGAAGACAGTGACAGAAAGTGAGAAGGAGATTCCTGAAGATAAACCGCTTATATCCCAAATAAACAACCTGTTAGACACAGGAGATAGTGGCGACAACAATCCCATGACCCAAATGTTCTTAGATTCGGTGGCTCTACATAATTTGGACACCTAGACTCCAATCAGACTAACTCCACCCCGGATAACTCCACTCAGAATATTCCTGCACAGATTGTCACCTCCACTCAGAAAGGCGTGGACAGATTAACACCTCCACTCAGAAAGGCGTTGTCTCCAGATGTAACGCCCCGAATCCCAAATACACTGAATTTGAGATGTTCTACAGGATCTTTTCGCTTCTTTAGTATAATTTTACAAGGAAATTTGAACTTTTCACTTTACATCAGAGTTTACATGAATACATTACAATTTACACTGCACAGCGGAAGTAAACTTTACAAAAATGAAACGAATGTACAACAACATTGAATAATCTTTAAGCATTTGTTCTTCTTTAATCTTTATCAAGCCATTTACCTGCATATAAGACTGTGGGTACGTCAGTTTATTCAACTGACGATCATTATACACGGCCATCCTCTCTATGCCGGAAATAGTATAACATATTTTCCATATTTAGCAAACACAAACTTGTCACATATCAAACTAAAGGGGCTACCCTATTGATGTCGTGTTGTGATTGTGCACTTAGTCCTTAATGCAGTGAATTATGTTACATGACACTAATGCGCACTTGTTCGGATTCTATGCATCCCATACTACATAGGTCCGAGGGCAAGCCCTTAATCGTTCTTCATCTTTGTAGGGTTCAATCCCTCGCCATGACTTAATCTACTACTGTAATTACAGTAGGTATCTTAGATGATTTATGAGTACAAGCACGTGTACAGAAAATTCTGGAGGGGATCCCACGTCATGTCACGACGCATCGTGAAGATAGCCTGTGGCAATTCAGCCTCACTTCATGGCACACGATCCTCTTGCAGTCACCAAATATCTCACAAGCGTCGCCACCGGGACGATAATTCTGGAGTAGTGGCCACGCCATGTCTTGACGCATTAAGCAGGTAGCCTGTGGATCACTCTCACAATGCTAATCCGATGGCCCTCATACTCGTGTTTTTCTCCTACTTTCATCACGTCTCCACTATGTACTAATCCTTAGTTCTTATCAAAATCATGAACAAAAATCAAAGCTCTAGAGTTAGCCTCTCCACTAAACCGGACTTATTCACTCATTCAGACATGACCAACCTTGGTCTTTCTTTTCAATTTTCATTTCATTTATGTAACGCCCCTGCCCCGAGCTCGGACAATTTTATACAATTTAGAAGACAAATTAGATACTATGTAGTACAACTGCCCACCACAGGCTGCCTCTCAAAAGTTGGTTAACCGATTAGGTGACTCTTGATCCTTGGCAATTATATTTATATTATAGTATACTCTATTTATATCCGATATGGTACTATTATAGCTTACCAATTCCCTAGAACCCCGTGTATACCATGTATCCGTTACCATGGGTGATGACTCATCATCCAAACCAACCATTTTTCAATCAACAGCATACAATGCATTCATTCTCACCGTGGGCCCCTTCCCTCTTAATAATACCATCAATTACTATCACATATTTAATCCATGCATATGTTATGCATTCAACAGCTACTTTATACTATCATATATTATTATTATTATTATTTTTTTTACACGGGGTGTTACAATTTATTTCTAAATACTGGGGGAGACTTAGCTTCTTTTTTTGTTTCAATTTTCAATTCACAATTTCCAAAATGAGCATTTCCAACTCTTAAATTCATTTGTTAATTTGTCATACTCAAAAGTATTTCTCTTTTTAAATCATGATTTCTAATTCGTTCAAATAGTTCATAACTATATATGAATTTTAATTATTCATCATGTAACTCATGAAATGTTACTTTCACATTGAAATTCACATCACTAACGAATATTCACATTTCATATTTTTCACACTATTCTCAAATGAGAATAATTTGCATCACATCACACAATATAATTTCTTTTTGCCACGTTAATTCTCTAATCCTTCATTTCAAGTCATTTTTGTAAGATACAATTTCACAAAGAATATCAATGGAGAACTATAGTTCTATTTACTCATTTAGTCACAAATTATACTTTACTTTATGTAAATCATTCCCAAATTATTTTTAATAAGTCCCATGTATTTTTAGAAGAATAACCATATTTTTTTCATAATTTTTAGATCACAAAAACGTCCAAAAAATATTTTTTTTCTAAACTGCCGAGCCCCAGATTCGAACCCAGCACCACAGAGAAGACAGCCGAAGGCACAGCCACTAGGCCGCTTGCGCCAGCAGTGTAAAGGCTGAGAGTATTAAATACTCTCGGCCGTTGATATTATACACTCACTACAAAAGAAACACGATTTTCCGGCGGTTTTTTAGGTCTATACCGACATTTTTTTTCGCCGGTGAAACTTTCACCGGCGTTTATAATAGTGCTGGTCCTAATGCCGCCGAAGCGGGCATCGCGGAAACGAAGGGGTCTACACCGGTGGTTTTAATGGACGCCGGTAAATAGCCATCAGAGACTTTAAGTTCCAGTAGTACTTTGCAAAACCATTCCAACTCTGATTTTGACATTGAATAGATTGCAGGAGGTAGGAGTACTTTTCCGTTCGGTAATTCTTCTGGGTGCAACTCATGTCGAATGCCCATTGACTTCAAATCAAGTCGGCTCTTGAGATTGTCCTTTGTCTTCCGATCATCTCCCATAACTGTTCCTATACAATTTTCACCAATATTTTTTTCGATATGCATCACATCTAAATTATGTCGCAATAAGTTGAATTCCCAATACGGCAACTTGAAGAAAATACTCTTCTTCTTCCATGCACCTAAACTCGTCATGTTTTGATCCTCATCTTCGCCATATAGATCAGTCTTCTCATCTTGCTCCGGCCTTGCCCTTTTCTTGCCCTTTGTCCTGACTTCTGGTTCTTTTCCATATTTGAATTGATGGCCATCTACCCGCCTCAAAATATCTGAACCAGAAGAAGACCCAGGAGCATGTTCCCACTCTTCGGTACCATCAAATGTCGCTACCTCTGCCCGAAATATATGTGTGTCAGGCAACCATCTCCTATGACCCATATAGCAAAACTTTCTGCCATTGTACAACCACCTTGAAGTAGTTTGGTCAGCACAACATGGACATGCATAACGTCCTTTAGTACTATATCCAGATAAATTTGCATATGCTGGAAAATCATTGATTGTCCAAGACAACACGGCCCGAAGAGAAAATATTTCTTTAGCCACAGCATCATAGGTTGGAACACCCACCCACAACTTCTGAAGTTCATCTATTAACGGTTGTAGGTACACATCTATATCATTTCCTGAACCTTTCGGTCCAGGAACTATCATGGACAAAATAAATGAGGACTGCTTCATGCATTTCCAAGGCGGCAAATTGTATGGTATCAACACAACCGGCCATATGCTGTATGTACTACTCATTTGCCTGAAAGGGTTGAAACCATCACTAGCTAGTCCAAGTCTCACATTTCGAGGATCTTCCGCAAAATCAGGATATCTTTCATCAAATTTTTTCCAAGATTGAGAATCAGCAGGATGTCTAAGAATCCCATCATTAGTGTGACCTTCAGCATGCCATTTCATATCAGAAGAAGTTTTCGTAGACATAAACAACCTTTGTAGCCTAGGAATCAGAGGAAAGTAACGCAGTATTTTGGCAGGCTTCTTTTTCCTTCTTCGCTTAGTAGATCCACTGGCTCCCTCGTCTTGATTTGGTTTTTCTTTCCATTTCGAAGAACCTCACACTTCGCAATTCTCCAGGCCTTCCTTACCACTCGTGAAAAGCATACAGTCATTTGGACATGCTGCTATCTTCTCATATCCTAGATCGAAAGAACTTAGGAATTTTTTGATTTTATAGGCTGAGTTTGGAATACAGATTTCAGGAAATGCTTCATTCAACAATTCAAGCAGCATAGTGAAGGACTTAGCAGACCACCCGTTTAAACATTTAATCTGAAATAGTCTGACAATGAATGAGAATTTGGAAAATTTGGTGCAATCGCGGTACAACGGAGTACTAGCATCTTCAAGTAACTTAGCGAAGGATTCTTGCTGCTTATTATTTTCAGGGGTGGGGCCAGACATTTCCTCGTCCACCCCACCACCAATCTGGTTTGTTTCTGTTGACTCATTGTGAACTTGGGTTGTTGGGTTATCATTGTGGAAAGGAACATTATGAATCCCCATGGTATCTTGCAACAAAGCATGCATCTCATCGGAAACGCTTAAGTCTTCGTTCACTAAGGGCTCAGCTTCATTTTCTAATACAACCGGACGAACAGGAGCTGACGTATGATCCTCTCCATGACAAAACCACCTTGTGTACCCTTGAAGAAAACCGTTGACAACCAAGTGTGTATATACTACGTCACATGTCCTCAGCATACAATTTGTACACCGGAGGCATGGACAAAGGATTAGGTTGGGATCACGGGAATGTCGTTTGGCAAAGATAATAAAATCTTTAATACCATCACGGTACTCCTTGGATAATCGTGGTTTACTAATCCAACTTCTATCCATTATAACAATAGCACACAATCTGAAATTAAAATTTGATATATTAAATAGTAATAACAGTAAAAGGCATTTTGTATATTAAATTTCACCTATTTGAAAACCATCCCTAGCTGCAAATAAATAAACGATATAATCTTTAACTGTAAAATAAAGAAATTGTGGTTCCAAAAAATGTACAAAAAAAAAATACATCTTAACACAATCTACTCTATTCACATAACCCTAAACTACCTTTTGTGGAAATTATCACAACCACCTTAGTGGTATTTTATCGCACACCCTGTGTTCGAATGCCAAAAAAAAAATCGACTATAGTCTCTCCTGTATTTGGCTTTCTGTTCAAGGAGATGATGATGGTGAAGGGTATTTTGCTGATGAAGAGGAATCGGCCGAATAATGAGCGCGTCGTGCTGTAACTAAAGGGTATTCTGTTCATGGCTACTAATAATCACTTACTTATCTCATAATAATAATAATAATAATAATAATAATAATAATAATAATAATAATAATACTAAACAAAAGAAACTAATATGGCTACTAATAAGTTTTTCTAAAATAATTCTTCATCCCAACTAAATCATTGATGTTTGTAGCGCCAAAAGAAACCTGCACGAGGTTTGTTCAGCCCAAATCTTGTACAGATTTGGAGGATTTTGGTACAAAACATGCCAAGATGCCAATCAGATGCATGAAATCAGCTTCATTAACAGTAAAAGAAAAATGATAATGTCCAGTATGTAAGCATATATTTTTCAGAGTGAACCAATTGTTGTACATATCCGGAGGATTTTGGCATACAGCTATAGCATCCTCAATTAACAGTGAACCCATTTTGGTCAAAAAAACATGCCAAGATGACAATCAGATGCATGGGATAAGCTTCATTAATAGTAAAAGAAAAATCAGATGCTAGCAGCATACTTAGTTTGGAAGTGAACCCATTTTGTTAAAAAATCATGCCAAAGATGGCAATCAGCTTCATTAACAGTATCTGAAAAATTGAAAATTTCCATTATCTGAGCTTATATGTTGCTCTACTAATTCACTGTGCCCAACTAAATCTAAAACCCAATTGTTGTGCATATCCGGCCGGAGGATTTTGGCATACGTACCTATACCATCCTCAGTTCACAGTGAACCCATTTTAGTTGGCAAAAAACATGCATGCCAAGATGACAATCAGATGCATGAAAATAAGCTTCATTAACAGGGAAAGAAGATGAGGATGGTAGCAGCATACTTAGTTTGGAAGTGAACCCATTTTTTGTTAAAAAATCATGCCTAAGATGGCAATCAGGTTATCTAACAGTATCTGAAAATGAAAATACCCATTATCTGAGCGTATATGTTGCTCTACTAATTCTTTAGCCCAACTAAATCTAAAACCCAATTGTTGTGCATATCCGGCTGGAGTATTTTGGCATAGTACCTATAGCATCCTCAGTTCACAGTGAACCCATTTTGGTCAAAAAGCATGCATTCCAAGAAGACAATCAGATTAATGAAATCAGCTTCATTAACAGTGAAAGAAAATGGGGATGGTAGCAGCATACTTAGTTTGGAAGTGAACCCATTTTTGGTTAAAAAATCACGCCACATATGGCAATCAGGTTACTTTAACTGTATCTTAAAATGAAAATACCCATTATCTGAGCGTATATGTTGCTCTACTAATTCTTTAGCCCAACTAAATCTAAAATCCAATTGTTGTGCATATCCGGCCGGAGTATTTTGGCATACGTACCTATAGCATCCTCAGTTCACAGTGAACCCATTTTCATCAAAAAACATGCATGCCAAGAAGACAATCAGATGCATGAAATCAGCTTCATTAACAGTGAAAGAAAATCGGGATGCTAGCAGCATACTTAGTTTGGAAGTGAACCCATTTTTGGTTAAAAAATCATGCCAAAGATGGCAATCAGGTTACTTTAACAGTATCTTAAAATGAAAATTTCCATTATCTGAGCTTATATGTTGCTCTACTACTTCTTTAGCCCAACTAAATCTAAAATCCAATTTTTGTGCATATCCGGCCGGAGGATTTTGGCATACGTACCTATAGCATCCTCAGTTAACAGTGAACCCATTTTGGTCAAAAAAACATGCATGCCAAGAAGACAACCAGATGCATGAAAATCAGCTTCATTAACAGTGAAAGAAAATGGGGCTGCTAGCAGCATACTTAGTTTGGAAGTGAACCCATTTTTTGTTAAAAAATCATGCCAAAGATGGCAATCAGCTTCATTAACAGTATCTGAAAAATTGAAAATTTCCATTATCTGAGCTTATATGTTGCTCTACTAATTCACTGTGCCCAACTAAATCTAAAACCCAATTGTTGTGCATATCCGGCCGGAGGAATTTGTCATACGTACCTATAGCATCCTCAGTTCACAGTGTACCCATTTTGGTCAAAAAAACATACCAATATGACAATCAGTGCATGAAATAAGCTTCATTAACAATAAAAGAAGATGAAAATTTTCAGTATCTAAGCATATATTTTTCTATCTATTCTTCATCCCAACTAAACCATTCATGTTAGGGAAATCAAGAAGCATAATCTGAAAAAACATGCTTTTTTTGAAAAATAAGGGAAATCAAGAGATGATACTGAAGAGAGAGAGAGAGCAGGGCGACGAGCGCGGGGGCGTAGGAAAGAGAGAGAAAGCGGGGCGATCGCCGATTCACCTCCAAATAGAGAGAGGGAAGAGGGAAATCGAAAATGACGAAGGGAAGAAGGGATGATTTCGAAAGGTCGAAGGCCGTCGAAGAGGACGAAGCGGCGGAGGCAAACGCGCCGGAAGTAGAGCGAGGAAGGAGGGAAATGAAGCGCCCTTTTTTTTGGGGGGTCTGGGATAATGGCGAGCAAAGGATTAGGGTTCGCGGGTTTTATCGCCGCTTATTCACCGGCGTTTCAATTAGTCACGCCGGTGAATGTGTCCGTATATTCACCGGCATTTTAACAATAAACGCCGGTGAATAATACGATTCACCGGCATTTCTAAATAAAACGCCGGTGAATACGAAGATTGACCGGCGTTTTAAATCGACCGCCGGTGTATAACCATCCCATCTGGCGCCCATTCCTATTCGCTCCCTACCCCGGCGCTACTAGTAAAACTTCGGGGAATAATCGCCGCTAAAACAAGTACCTTTTGTAGTGACTTAAAAATTTTATGAAACAAAACAGTGCCACAAGGATTCGAACCCGCAACCTTAAGGCCGAAACCACTGTAGCGATCAGAGCCATCCCGACCACTTGAGCTACGCGCTCGAGTTGTCACTAGCTCAATTCAGTTTTCATTTAACCCATACTCTCTGTCATTTAGAACATTTCGACGTTCAACAAAATTTCATTTCACATTGTTCTTACTAACATACTGTAAAAAATCCAAATTAATTATTTCCATCATGAATTTTATTCCGGTATATGAAAATAATTTTCTTAAATAATTAAACATATTTTTCTCAATAATTAACACATTTCTACCATACAATTTAGTTAATGTGATATACTACTACTAATACATTTTTTTTTGACATTATAATTTCATTAATCTCTACACCAATTCTCTACTCTTTATTCATTTTCCAAACATAAAAATTGCATCTCAATTTATTCGTTACAACGCCAAACAAAGTTTCCAATTTAGCACATAAAAGTGACATAGTCGATATATTAATCTTGCACATAACTTTTCATGCTTCTAACAAAGGTTTCTTCACACAATTTATAACCATATTGCACACAATCTTGAATTTTACTAATAGCAACACACATAATTTGCATATCAACAAATCAATCAATTAGAGATCATCTTTTCAATTAAATGCGTTCTCTTATTATTCATTTTCATGCATCATTTTGCTAATTAAATCTAGCATGCATTCCTATTTTGGAAATAGGAAAAATTTACCCTCCTTATTGAAGAAAGATACAATTAACAACCTCCTAGACGAATGTCCTTGCAACAAGAGTGCTCCTCCTCCTAGACGACGCGCACACAAGCCTCCAAGCACACCTCACCGAGAGCTCCTTGATGGTAGCCGGCCTCTCCTTTCCTCCTTGATGTTGCAAGCACAATCACACACACTCTCAATCTTTTAACTCACAAAATCACTACTAGATAATATGATTTAGACTATGGGTTTGGAGGGATTAATAAGCACAAGAATAACTAGCCGGGGGGGGGGGGGGGGGGGGGGGGATATTTATACTAAAAATCAAAGAGAATGGAGGGCTAGGATCAAATAGTTGATTATAAGATGGAGGGCTAGGATGAAAGTAGGAGTTGCATTAACTACCCACAACCAAGTAACCACCACACCATGATCACCACTAAAATTTTGATTTCCCTCCCAAAAGATCGCAACCGGCCTACTTGGGGAAGTGCATTTGCACGTGTACGTGTAGTGCACGTGCATGCCACTTGATCCAAAAATTGTACATTAAATTTTTGTATAAAAATAAAATAGTCTTTAAATTGTATTCTACATGACAAGTTGTATAAAAATAAATTAATCCATGGGCTTTAGTTTATGGGCCAAAATACTTATTATAAAAATAATAAATTAAATTAACTTTGGGGTTTTAAAAAGAAAAAGGTTTTTTGTCTAATTGAAAGAAAACTTTGTGAAAATAATTTAAAAGCACATATTTAAAAATCCATACTCATCATAATGGAAATAATCATAACACTTAATTCAACCAAAATATTGCACGTGCACACTACGTGCAAAAATAAATAATTTTTCATTAAATGAAAAATCAGGGCATTACACCAGAAAGCCACGTGTAAAGAAACCCCCACTCATCCTTCCACTCAGAAAGGTATGGACTCCAGATAGCAACGTGTAAAGAAATGTCCACTCAAAAAGAACCCACTAGAGAAGTGCAGATTCTCCTTCAAGTGTTCCTCTCCAGAAAAACCTCTATAAATATCACCCCTTTCCTCTTCCACAAGGCATCCAATCCCTTACCCCGCCTCAAAAACTTCTCTTGTACTCCAATGTTCTCCCTCACCACCGCTTTGTAAAATATTGCATGTACTGTAAGGAACAAGCTCCTCAAGCTTGAACTCATTGTAAGTTTTTCTTAAATCGCTAAGGGATTTCCCGAAAGGAAAACCTATTTACTAAGTATCCACTATGTTCCCCAGATAAATAAAATTCTATATTATATGCCTAGTTTGTAGCTTTGTTTTGCACATAAACTCCTCTTATCCTTTTTATTCTAAGTTTATGATAATAGCATAGTTAGGTCTTATAACCAGAAGTGACCCTGTAGGCAAAGAAAGACGACTCTTGAGGAAAGGCTGTGAGTATGCCCTAAGGAAAAATTGGTTAAGTTTGGCTGCGAAGTTAGACAAACCACAACCACCTAACAACAACAACAACAAAAAATAACTATAATTAATCAATAAATAAAGAAATTAGGATTGGCAGGTCGACCACATATACTTGTTTCAGATTATTCAACCAGAACCCTATTGGAAACTGATCTAAATTTAATTTCGTAGCAGGAAGAGACAGACACACAGACACACAGACACACAGACACACAGACACACACACACACACACACACACACACACACACACACACACACACACATATATATCACACACACACACACACACACACACACACACACACACACACACACACACACACACACATATATATATATATATATATATATATATATATATTTGCATCATTATGGTATTAATAAAGATGAACATTTTTTGGTTTTCGGAGGAACATTTTATTTGTTTGAGTATCTGATGCTGTTTGTTTTCGGGGTGTAGGGGCACCAGGTGTGAGTTCTTGTAATTTGTTAAGCGGAAGCTGTGGTACTGACGTCGGTCCGACCCTGTGGAGCAGGACCAGCTCGGGAGTAGCAGCAAGGAGGTTGAGGCCGGGTGCTCGGCTCGGATCCAGTAGCTCGGCTCAGATCTAGTAGCTCAGCTCAGATCCAGTAGCTCGGCTCAGATCTAGTAGCTCAGCTCGGATCCTTGGGGCTCGGCTCGGTCTTTTTGTACCTGCACACTGCCTAAAAACATCAGGAGAATTCCCGATGATAGGCTCCCCGACGATCTAGTCAGTCACTGAACAGAGACTAGGTAGCTAGTGTTCAAGTGGGGAAAGATTGATTGCCTGGTGAAGTAAGGAGGGGGTCTGGTATTTATAGGCGGGGTAAACGGGTCTGGGACCTTGACGGGCCGGGTTGGACTCGTTTGCCTGTGGGCCTGAGGCAGCAGGAGCCCGTTGGACTTCTGTTGACCTGATGATCAGGGAAGAGCGAGATTTGAGGAGATCCGATGGCCCAGGAGGGGCCACATCATTTAACCCATATCAGGAGCCCCCACTCCTGGAGGGCTGGGTAATCTAGCCATGGAGGAGTGATTTTTCTCTGTAGGAAGAGCGGAGTGGTGTGTACGGTGAATATGGTTTGTATCTTCCTGGAGAGACCAGTAGGGTAGGATGAATGGGTTCCCTTGGAGATATGAAGGGCGTCGAGAGTCGAAAGCAAAAGGGTCGGCAGCCGAGTGCTGAGCGTCGAGCTCCAATACGCTCGGGTGCCGAGGTCTGTTGTCGAGTCATCGGGCCCCGAAGCTCAGAGTGAGTTGGGAATGGCTCGAGGCTACCGCCGAGCATCGAGCCTTTATGAGCTCAGATGCTAAGGCTTTCTGTTGGGTGTTGAGCCCAGAGGCTCGTCTGTGGGAGCTAAGGGGCGGCTCGGAATCTCCACCGACCGCCGAGCCCCAAAAAGCTCTGGGGTGGCTTGAGGTCACTACCGAGTGCCGATCCCCCCTGCTCATATGAAAAGCTTCAGGGTGGCTAGGATTCTCTACCGATCGTCGAACCCCCTAAAAAGCTATGGGGTGGCTCGAGGTCATTGCCGAGCGCCGAGCCCTCGTGCTTATTGGAAAAGCTCTGCAGAGGTTCGGAATCGCTACCGACCATCGAGCCCCCAAGCTTACTGTAAAAGCTAGGGGGTGGCTCGAGGTCACTTCCGAGCGCCGAGCCCCCGGCTTGTTGAAAAAGCTCTGGGGTGGCTCGGAATTGCTACCGACCGTCAAGCCCCAAGCTTGCTGTAAAAGCTGGGGGGTGGTTCGATGTCACATCCGAGCGCCGTGCCCCCCGCTTGTTGGAAAAGTACTGGGGAGGTTCGGAATCGCTACAGACTATCGAGCCCTCAAGCTTGATGTAAAATCTAAGGGTGGCTCGAAGTCACTGCCGAGCGCCGAGCCCCCCTGCTTGTTGGAAAAGCTTCGGGGTGGCTAGGAATTGCTACCGAACGTCGAGCCCCCAAGCTTACTGTAAAAGCTAAGGGTGGCTTAAGGTCACTACCGAGCGTTGAGCGCCCAAAGTTGCTTGTGAAAGTTCTGGGGAGGTTCGGAATTGCTACCGACCGTCGAGCCCCCAAGCTTATTGTAAAAGCTAGGGGTGGCTCGAGGTCACTGCCGAGCGTCGAAGTAACACCCCGCAAAATAAAAATATTTATTTTGCATTACTAAATAATATTATATTGGTAAAGTTGACTACTTTGACTATTTTCTTGAAATTGCAATTTTGCACATGCAACACACGTGCAGAGTTGGGATATTTTGAATTCTTAAAATTTTATGGTTAATGATTGATTTCCCTATTTTATTTATGATATTTTAATTTTCAGATTTATTTGAATTTATTTGACTACTTTATGAATTTCTCAATTTGACACGTGCAAAACACGTGCAAATATTTTTTTGGTTGCAAATTTCCAATTTTAGATTTCTAAATAAATTATCCTATTTATAATTAAGTATATACTAAATTTTGGGATTTTTCTGAGTAAAGAAACTATTTTTTGTAAATATTTCGAAAGAGAGGGGCTTTTATGTAAAAAACCGTTTGGATCTCAAACAATTAATAAAATTTGTTTTTACTATTTTTGGGCTTTCCATGGTCATCATTGAAAATATAATCTATTTAAGTTTTATTTAAAGTTGATTTGGTAAAGATTTAAACAAATATGGTGTTTTTGTAAATATGAAATTTAAGTGGATCTCGTGCAAATATTTTTTTGGGAAGTTCAAAGTCAAAAATTATTTTGGGAAAACTCATTATTTCTTATTAGATATTATTTCTGAATTTTCTGGATTTTTACGAATATTTATGACATATTTGCTAATATTACAAAAAAGAGGAACTTTTGTGCAAAATTACCACTTTTAGTACAAATCCGAATTTTTTAATTTCTGGGCTATGCTTGAGGTTTGGATAACTCAGTAGTAAAAATATTTGGTTTTATTTTAATTTATTTAACTTATTTAACTACTTTATTAAAAAAGGGTTTATATATGTAAAGTAATAATTTATTAAGGGATGTTTCCATAAACTTGTAAAACCTTAAAAACTTCAGATTTTTTGCCTATATTATGGCCACCAAAGCCTTCCCTCTCCTCTGCAAAAAATAAGGTACATTTTTACTATCAATTTCTTAGAGCTTCGAAGCGATGATCTTGGATTTTGCAAAAGAAGGACTTTTTCTTATTCTTTATTAATTCGATTTGATTTCTTCAATATGGTGAGTGACTTGTGATTGTTTTCTTATTGCTATAAGAATGTTGTATGTGTTGATTTATCTATTAAAAAACATGATAGATGATTGTATGAAGATATAATAAATTCTTATGAGTAGATGAATTAAAAATTGAATCTTTTCATGAGACTGCACTACTGATGATTGAAACCCTAATTTAATGACTTGATATTGTTAAAGAACCTAATAGAAATCATGAGTGGGATATTTTCAATCATATTTTTGCTGATTTAAACATATATGAGTTGTATGATATTATTGCATGAAAGTAAACAAAATTAATTAAAGATGAACCGTACTATGTGTATGCATATGTTGTTTTGTTCTTGACATTTCGATAGATAAAACTTGACTATTTGCATGTTGTGAGTAGTTATTCAAATTCTATTTGTTGTGTTTCCATGGTAGAATAGATTTATGTGCTAGATTTTGGATGATTTAGATCTTTGTATATTTGTTTATGAATAGATGTATTTAGATCTTGGCATAATAGATATTTTTAATATGTCATGATTTAGATTGAAAGATCTAGTATTTGATTTTTTTTTTGTTAGTTATTCAAAAGGGGAGATCTTGAGATGTATTTATCGTTCTAGCAAAAAAAATTGGATTTTTGTGATTTGCACCCTTAGAGATTTTTATGATGGATATATAAATGGAATAAATAATTTTTAAATGTTTTGAATAATTTTTTGGATTTATGTTGTACTGTTATTAAGTAAACAGTAAAAATTATTTATATATTTTTTGAGAAGGAGGGAGGTAGATCGGCACTGTACAAACCTAGGGTCTGTATAGCGACCGAAGACTTAAAAGGGTTATGGCTTCGTAATAAAGCAGTTAACGCATTTGGCCAAATTGGCTAGCCCAAAGTGTAGGGCGGCTACTTGGGTGGTCATGGGATCAAAACCTGGGTAGTATATATATTTTTTTGTTTTGTTTTGTTTTTTTTTTTTGAAAACCTCGGTGTAGTATATTCTTCTTTTGTTTTGTTTTCTATTTTGTTTTGTTTTGTTTTTTTTTTTTGAAAACCTGGGTGTAGTATTTTCTTCTTTTGTTTTGTTTTCTATTTTTTTGTGTGGGTTATTTTCTGTTAGTTTGGTATTTTTTTGTTTTGTTTTCTATTTTTTTTTTGTGGGTTATTTCCTGTCAGTTTGGTACTTTTTGTTTTGTTTTCTATTTTATGTGGGTTATTTTCTGTTAGGCATTGTGTTTCCTTGGTTTAATTTCTTTTTAAAATTTTTAAATGAGAATTAGTTTATTAAACCTCTATGTTATAGATTTCTTGTTTTAAACTACAAGTTTTGATGATTTAGTTTCAGATTCTTTTGTTGTGAGATAAATTTCATTTTATTTTTTACATATATATTTAAACTCCATTTTAATGAGTATGAGGACCATCTATTCTGCGGAGTTTAATTGTTCAATTTTGAACCACATATTTTCAGATTTTGGAAGGATTTAATTTTAGATTCGTAGGGGTTTCCTTAATGACTAATACTAATTTGCCTTGTTAAGGATTATTATTAAACTGTTTTCCAGTGATTAAAAATTAATCTGATTTGTTAACAATTAATATTAATTTGTTTTGCTAACGATTGTTATTAAAATATTTGTTAACGATCATTATCAAACTGTTTTTGTTAATGATTATCAATTAAACTGTTTGGTTCTGTTAACCGTTAATTAAATTGTCTAGTTTTGTTTAATTAAAATTGTTGGTTTTGTTAACTGTTTATTAATTTTAAATTGTTGGATTTTGGGGTAACTGTTTATAACTATGCTTTTACTGTTTATTAATTAAACTGTTTTGTTAATGAACTATTTCTATTAACTGTTGGGGGTATTGTTGCATTAATATGAGATTAATTAAGCTGTTGAGAGCTTTGTTTTGTTTTCTATTTTGTTTTGTTTTGTTTTTTTTTTGAAAACCTGGGTGTAGTATTTTCTTCTTTTGTTTTGTTTTCTATTTTTTTGTGTGGGTTATTTTCTGTTAGTTTGGTATTTTTTTTGTTTTGTTTTCTATTTTTTTTTTTGTGGGTTATTTCCTGTCAGTTTGGTACTTTTTGTTTTGTTTTCTATTTTATGTGGGTTATTTTCTGTTAGGCATTGAGTTTCCTTGGTTTAATTTCTTTTTAAAATTTTTAAATGAGAATTAGTTTATTAAACCTCTATGTTATAGATTTCTTGTTTTAAACTACAAGTTTTGATGATTTAGTTTCAGATTCTTTTGTTGTGAGATAAATTTCATTTTATTTTTTACATATATATTTAAACTCCATTTTAATGAGTATGAGGACCATCTATTCTGTGGAGTTTAATTGTTCAATTTTGAACCACATATTTTCAGATTTTGGAAGGATTTAATTTTAGATTCGTAGGGGTTTCCTTAATGACTAATACTAATTTGCCTTGTTAAGGATTATTATTAAACTGTTTTCCAGTGATTAAAAATTAATCTGATTTGTTAACAATTAATATTAATTTGTTTTGCTAACGATTGTTATTAAAATATTTGTTAACGATCATTATCAAACTGTTTTTGTTAATGATTATCAATTAAACTGTTTGGTTCTGTTAACCGTTAATTAAATTGTCTAGTTTTGTTTAATTAAAATTGTTGGTTTTGTTAACTGTTTATTAATTTTAAATTGTTGGATTTTGGGGTAACTGTTTATAACTATGCTTTTACTGTTTATTAATTAAACTGTTTTGTTAATGAACTATTTCTATTAACTGTTGGGGGTATTGTTGCATTAATATGAGATTAATTAAGCTGTTGAGAGCTTGTATGTTTTAAAGATGAGTAATCGAAAATTAATGAATTTTCACTATGAGTAGATTAACAATGAAATTATTAAAATGAAATATTTATTTTGTGTTGATGGTTGAGTGGTGAGTCTCTAGAGGGTGTGTGGGACCCTAGATACCGGCAGTTAAGATTTTTTGGTTTGGCCATTTGTGGCTTTGTTGTTGATCAGTTGAGTTAGGAGATTCGAAATTAATTAATTAACTTAAAAGACAAGGACAGGTACTAGATGGTGATATGATGAAATGAGTGCAAACGTGAGTTATGGACTCCAGGATGATCCAAGGTGTGAGATATTCCCCAGTATTCTGGGACGATGGACGTATGGGCTACAGAATGATCTACGGAGTGGGATTGATCTCCAGTATTCTGAGGACGAGAGCGATGCTCATGGGATGTTTGTACAATGAGGGTTCCAGGATAACCAGCGGAGTGAGGCAATCGCCACAGTATTCCGGGATGATGGACGTAAGGGTCACAGAATGATCCGTGGATTGGGATTGAGCTCCAGTATTCCAAGGGCGTGAATCAATACTTGTAGAATGTCTAAATCTCATAGTAGTCATAGTAGTAAGATTAGTTGCATAGCGGAAAATTTAACCCTATCAAGTGGAGAACGATAAGGGCATGCACCGGACCTATGTAGAGTGGGATGCATAGAATCCGACAAGTATGCATTAGAGAGTCAGCATATAGCATTGATGTTTTCTTGACTTGGTTTCATGCATCTGTTTTCCTATTTTCTACACTTTATACTTAGATTACTTCATTTGATGTTTGCATGTTTTACTCATTGTTATTCCTTATTTTATTTTATTCTTGCTATTAATACATGTTGTTTGTGATTCAATGTTTCATATTTTATTTATGTTGCATTTATTTTTATGTCACTCACACCGTTATGGCTGACCCCTGTAGTTTTGGGGGTTAGGGTTATCTCTAGTCTCATGTTTTACAGGTAGGTGCCTATAGCTTGGGATTTGGATGCTTGTGGTAGAATGATAATAGAGTATATGTAAATTGTAAAACAATGTGTTGTAAAAGAAAGAAAATGTAATTCAAGGTGTTTTTTTTTTCACTGTGTTTTGTATACAATTGATGTAATAAAAAATTTTAATTTTCCCTGTATTTGGTTGCTATGTTTATGATTACATTGAAGTTGATTCTGAAAATTGTGCCACGTATTTCTAAGATATTATATTGGAAATTCGGGACACTACGGTCGAGTGCCCAAAGCTTGCTTGTGAAAGCTCTGGGGAGGTTCGGAATCGCTACCGACCGTCGAGGCCTCAAGCTTGCTGTAAAACCTAGGGGTGGCTCGAGGTCACTATCGAGCTTCAAGCGCCCAAAGCTACTTGTGAAAGCTTTGGGGAGGTTCGGAATCACTACCGACCACCGATCCCTCAAGCTTGCTGTAAAAGCTAGGGGTGGCTCAAGGTCACTGCCGAGCGTCGAGCACCCAAAGCTTCCTTGTAAAAGCTCTGGGGAGGTTCGGAATCGCTACTGACCGTCGAGCCCCCAAGCTTGTTGTAAAAGATAGGGGTGGCTTGAGGTCACTGCCGAGCGCCGAGCCCCTTTTGCTTGTTGGAAAAGCTCCGGGGTGGCTCGGAATCGCTACCGACCGACGAGACCCAAGCTTGCTGTAAAAGCTAGTAGGTAGCTCGAGGTCACTTCCGAACGCTGAGCGCCCAAAGCTCACGGTGGTTCAACTCGAATCGATCTCCGATCCATCGTGCCTTCTGTGAAAGCCGGAAGTAAAAACTAGAAAACTTCACGTGATGCTGATGTCACGGGTGTGGAATTCGAGGCATCTGAAATCCTAGTGGCCGTTAGATCTTGATGATCAAGATTGGACGGTGAGGATTTTGGCTCTGAATTCGAGGTGTCAATTTCTCTCTATAAATCCCCCATCCCTCCCCCATTTCTCCATTTTGTGTGCTCTCTCTCAAACCAGGAGCTTCTCTCTCTAAGCTGCAGGCGACGAATTTTTCGGTGAACTCTCCGTTAGATTCAGGTTAGTATTTTTCTTTGCAATGTCGCACACTCATTCTGGCTCCGAAGCGAGTTCTTCTGGTCAGGGTGAAGGTGATCGTGATTCGGACTCGACGTCCTGGGACCTGGAAGATTGACCTAAGGAGGGGGACCAACCTGAGGAGGAGGTGGAGGGACAGTCAGATTCCACATCCTGGGATATGGATGATCAAATTTTGGATGTGGTCCCCCTACAGATTCGCGAGCCGGAGATGGCTCTGAGTCTTCGGGCGAGGGGGTTGAGGAAGAAGAATCTAAGGGAGGAGGTGAGGAGGTCGAGGGAGGAGGCGAGGAGGAAAGAGGCGTGGAGAAAGGAGGCATGGAGGAAGGAGGGGCTCTCCCTCTTCTCCCTCCTTTGTCGACACCGTCTCCACCAATGAAGCCCTGAGTTCATGGCAAGAAGAGGAAGTGGCATTTGCCGGATAGTCCGGGCTCGCCGGACGAGTTTGTATCGAAACCTGGATTTGACATCCCTTTTTCCAAGAAGTGAGGGTCAATCAGGATGTATCCTGACGACGTGGAAAACCTTGTTCAATTCCACGTGGAGGTGTCTTCGACTAACTGGCCTCAGATAAAGATGGATAATATGCAGTGTGTGCTGAAGGCCAATTTTCTGCCCATAATAAGGGCCAGTTACTTCATCCCTAAAGAGTATGAATTGATGATTCCGAGCCCCGGTCTTCGCCCCACCACCAAGTTGGCCCCCGAATTCTGCATGTTTCCCGAGGATGCTTTTGTCTCGGGGCTAAGGTTTTCACTGCATCCGTTCATCAAGAGGGTACTGAGGTGGGGGGAGCTAAGCCCGATGCAATACGGCCCCATTTCGTGGAAGCATCTGATTTGCTTCATTCTGAAGTGCCAGGAGAAGAAGGTCCCCCTTAAGTTGAAGTACTTTCGTGCGGTCTTGGGGGTGAGCTCGCTCGGCGATATGGAGGGCATATTCTACATGTCGCCCCGCCCTCACAAGAGGGTAATGCACGGTCACCCGGATTCCATAAAGGGGTGGAAGGAGAAGTACTTCATTGTTGGGAGCAAGGTGTCTTGAGAAATTCCTACGGCATGGAATTTCTACAAGCCAAACTTTAAACCTCCGAGGCAGAGGGACTTGACGGAGGCAGAGTGGGCTGATGTAGACAAAATCGTCGAGGCGCACAGCATTGGTTGGCCAGGCATGACCGAGATACACCTTGCTCGAGCCGGACTGAGCACAGCCGACCTCTGTACATTTTTGTTTCATTCTGGTCTAACCTTCTGCTTTCATATTAACATTTTTTTCTTTTTTTTGTAGTGATGGAACCTGCCAAGCTAGAGGCGAGGAAGGCCCTATTGGCACTGGCCCAGAAGAAGAGGGCCCAGTAGGTAGCATTGGCGGCAGCGGGACCAGCCCAGGGGGCGGCGAAGGTCCCTTCGGAACTGCCCGCCAAGAAGTTGATGAAAAAACACTCGTCCCGAGAGGCGAGGGAGTCGGGGCCGATCACGAGTAGCCCAAAGGTTACCGAGGTCCTAAGGGCAGGGATCCCCGCTGTCTGCCTCGACGCTAGACAGATGGTGGGCAAGGGGGGTCTTAGGCCGTGCGCCCCGGACTGGTCGGTCAATGAGGGGGATTCGCTGGCCGAGAGCCCGATCTCCATGAAGGTGGCTGCCAAGCTCACCACGGTCCGTGACCAGAACGTTTTGGTGACCGAGACCATGGAGACGACCCACATGAAGTGGGCTCAAGCTCAAGTGGTGGTAAGTGTTGGTTTTGCTGTCTATTTATTTTTCTTTTCTACTGGGCAATCTTCTGACTTTCCCTTCTCGACCAGGCATTGATGACCGGGGACCAGATGAGGATGTGCCTGGAGAAAGAGGTCCACGCTGAGAAGCGAAATGCCGATCGGTACCTTCGAGAAGCGAAGGACATGAAGATCGAGCTGACGACAGCTCAGGGGAAGGTGCAGGCCCTCCAAGCCGAGTTCGCCTCTCAACAGGATGGGCATCTCCGTGAACTGGCCATGGCCCGGGGAAAGGCGCAGGCGAAGTACGACGAGATGGCGATGGCAGCTTCGGAAGAGGTGATCAGCTCCCAAGACAAGGCGTATGATAAGGCAAAGGAGCACTTTCTGCTCCTTTACCCCGAAGCGAAAATCAACCACCTCCACTACGGGTGGGAGCCCCCGGTGCATCCGCTAAATCCCGGGGACGAGGGATATGAGGCTCAGAAAGACCCCCACTTGGAGAAAGAGGCGGGGGGTGCGGCAGCCAACGAAGAGGTGTAGATCCCCCCCCTCCGAAGTAGTTAATATACTTTCTCTTTCTATTTTCCTTTTTTGTATTGCCGAATGCCGACTGGCCACCGCCTTTTGTAATCAATTTTTGAATCAATACAATAGTGCTTCTAGCTGACCTTCTATGACTTGTGGATTTTTAGTGGATTGTGGTTTTCCTCTCTCTTGCTAGATTAACGAGGCCCTGGGTGCCGACCTCAATTCTGCCGAGGTCCATCGACTTCAGGATAGGCTAGAGTCCAAGTGTCTTGATCCGCTATCACAACTAGGCTCGCGATCGAGAATCCGCGGTAGGCTATTTTATGAACAAGTCCAAAGAGCTTAGCTTAGAGGCAGCACGTCTGAAGAATTCCATAGCCGATCGGGACTAAGGGAGTGCCGAGACGAATTGGTCCTTATCCGATGCTTCCACCAAGCGACTAACCTCCGAATCCGTTCTTCGCAAGGTTGTGGTTGAAAAGGAGCTGGAGATTCAGAGATTGAAGGTCCTGTTAGGCGCCGGACGGTCTCGGTTCGGCCATCCAGAGCTGGGAGGCCCCTCTGTGTATTGGGTTCCTCGTCGACCCTATATCTGGAGATGGCAAGGCCCGCTGATGCACAGAACTTCGTTGTGGGGACGTCGACAATGGCTATGCCCAAGATGGGGGATGAGGTTGCTGGAGGGCGGACCCGTTCTGCAGTTCTCGAGACGGGCATGGCGAGAGACTCTTAGGTAGAGGTAGAGGTAGAACGCTGTAACGTTTCTTAATTGTACCGTAGCCTTTGAAGGCGTTATGAATAAGATTTGATTTTTTCGATCCTATTGACTTTAAAAAAAACTAGGATGTTGACTGTTTCTTGAATCGAGCATCGAACCCCCCGCTTCGTAGAAAACTAGGGAGTGTTTGAGGGCCGATCTAGAGATTGAGGACTTGTGAGGTTTGAGAAGTCTCCCCATTGTCGTTTGTGGTCTCTACCGAGCGGCGAGGATGTGGGACTGAAAAGGCTTGTTTGGCTCTGGAATCGAGCTCCTTGGGCTTGTAAGAAAACCAGGACTTCTGATTTTTGAGGACAGGCCCTCGACGGCCGGGCCGAGGGAGGGGCTCGAGCAGAAGGATGATGATGAGGATGAGGGATGTTGTCTTGGCAAAGAGGGTCGTTTCGTCTTCCAACGTCGTTAATGGGGGACATTTCATCTTCAGTCATTTCGACTTCTCAATGCCATAAATGCGCCTCTCTGGGGGGCTATATAACCCTAACCCCTTCATCAGAAGTTCATCAAAAATTGTCTCACTTCACTGTGAGTTCTCGTTGCCGGTGACTTTCCTGCCACCCTCTGACAATTGGAGCTAATGACTATGAGTGATGTTTATCCCCAGTTACCAGCGGGTGAAAGGTGGATCAGTCCTGGAGGCGGGGCTCAGCATGCTTGTCAAAGGCGAGCGCCCCAAATGAAACTTTTGGACAATAGTCCTAGATCTGTGGCTCTCCTGCCACCCTCTGACAATTGGGGGTAATGGCTATGAGTGTTGTTTATCCCCGGTTGTCAGCGGATGAAAGGTGGGTCGATCCATGGTTTGGGACTCGGGGCGCTTGCCGAAGGAGAGCGCCCTAAATCTTAATAAAAATTTTCGGTAGGGGGAGAATGGCATCCCCGTCGAAGATTTAAGACTTGGTTGCTTTGACAAAAATCCCTTGGGCACTCAGAGTCCGACCCGAGCTGGGAGGACGAAAGGTGTTGAAGACCCCCTTAACACGTGAGAGTTTTCGGGTTGTGGCTCGGGGGCATTGCCGAGCGCAAAGCCCTGGTAGCTTAAGAAAGCTAGGGCGTGGCTCGAGGTCAATGCCGAATGTCGAGCCCCCTTAACATGGGAGAGTTGTCGGGTTATGGCTTGGGGGCATTACCGAGCGCGAAGCCTGTGTAGCTTGAGAAAGCTAGGGCATGGCTCAAGGTCAATGCCGAAGGTAGAGCCCCTTTAACATGAGAGAGTCGTCGGGTTATGGCTGAGGGGCATTATCGAGCACGAAGCCTGTGTAGCTTGAGAAAGTTAGGGCGTGGCTCAAGGTCAATGCCAAAGGTCGAGCCCCCTTAACATGGGAGAGTTTTTGGGTTGTGGATCGGGGGCATTTCTGAGTGCGAAGCCCTGGTAGCTTGAGAAATCTAGGGCGTGGCTCGAGGTCAATGCCGAATGTTGAGCCCCTTTAACATGGGAGAGTTGTCGGGTTGCGACTCGGGGGCATTGCCGAGCGCGAAGCCCTGGTATCTTGAGAAAGCTAGGGCGTGGCTCGAGGTCAAAGCCGAGTGTCGATCCCCCTTTAACATGTGAGAGTTTTCGGGTTGTGGCTCAGGGGCATTGCCGAGTGCGAAGCCCTGTGTAACGCCCCGATTTTCGGTAACTGGAAAATGACATAAGCCAGAATCTTTTCTTCAATTAGCCACAATACACAAAAAAATAGAAAAATTTAAAACTTTTTATTCAACACAAGTGTATTACAAATCCGAATGTTACAAAATTGCAATACATTACAATAGTGTTACAATAATATCTTTACAATCCCAAGTGTTACAACTTTCAACATATTACATCAGAGTACAATGAATAAAGAACAACACTTGGTATTCCACTTGGATGCTTTCCAACAAATAAGTAATTTACAACAATTATTACAAATGAAATTACAACATATTTACAGCGGAAAACTTTAATGAAATCGACTCCTTGCTCTTTCGCCTTGAGTCCTCCTGAATCCTGTACCTGTACCTGTACTTCTGCAATCCAGTACATGTACTTCTGCAATCCAGTACCTATTGAAGTGGGAACGTCAGTATTCACTGACACTTTAAGGCTGATAACTAGCAGCAGATCTCAACTGTAGCAAACAAATTGATGAAAAGAGAAACGTGTGTATAGTTGATGTGTCAGTGTATGCTATCACTTAGACTTTAATGCAAGACTTATCAATGCAAGGATGCTCTTATTCTAATGCAAGCAAGTCTCCGAAACAGTATGCATCTCATACTACGTATGTCCCATCTCAAGTCGTTTTTTCATATATAGGGATTTAAACCCTTGTTATGAATTCCACTTTGCACATAATCATGTTTCTGATAATACAACATGACTGGTAAGGTTGCAGGAGGGTCAAGTCCCACCAATGCAATACGCTTATGGTGTCTCTGTTTGCCACTACTCCCCGGCGCACCGGACCTCACTCAAAACAAGGTTGCAGGTACGGTCTATTTTCGTTACTGCAGTCACCATAGTGGTGATTGCGTTTGCCACTATTGCCCGGCGTACCGGACCTTATTCAAAAACCAAACGAACATAGGGTCTTGCAAGCGCAGGATAGCACGAAGCCTACCCTGTGGGATCCATAAGTCACGGTATTTCAGGAATTAATAGACGAGATACGCAACCGTGCTCCCAACTCGTGAGAAGGCACCATATGTATCCCTTTGACGGGAAGATACAATCCAATAACACCGCCTAGTGTCGGCTTATAGGACAGGTAATATCATAAGGAATCACCCTTAACACCAACTCTTTCCCTTCGGCGAATAATGATAATAAGTAATGGTTAAGTAGTAATAGCCATAAGTTACTACCCTAATGATGTCACTAATCCTGAATAATCCTAGGGATGACAATATTATAAACACAACATGCTAGGTCTTAAGTTAGACTTCGCAAATAACACTACTAGGCTGCTCAACCTAGACTTACCAGAATCCCTAAGGATCTGGTTCATGGCCTATCGATCCAAGACCTCGGCAATACGAACGTATTCGCATGCTACTACCCTGAACTTGGATTTCTTCATACTCCGGTCCGCGATTAACCAACACCGGTTAAGATCCGACGGTACACAAGGAGTGACTCGTCCACTGTCCCTTAGGAGTAAGGTAAACACGCATCTTGATGGTCGATAGCCCTAGGGCAATGATATCACCCTAGATGAGCACAACAACTACGTATTAGCTAAGAAGCTATATACGAGTAACCAAAAACACATACGAGCTAAACAAGCTATGTATAGGACCAACAACTACATACAAGCCAGGCGAGCTGCGTATGAGACAACAATAGACATACGAACCGAATAAGCTATGTATGAGACCAACAGCTACATACGGTTCAAGCGAGCCGCATATGAGACAAGAACATATAGGAGCTAAATAAGCTACGTATGAGACCAACAGCTACATACAGGCCAGTCGAGCCCGTATGAGCAAAACCACACATAAAACAACCATACAGGTAATCAACCTAGAAGCAACCAAACGTGCTTACTAGAAAAACTTGATCTTCTATAATTAGAAGAACAGAAGAATCTACAAACAATCTAAAATAGGCATTCTACCAATGAGAAGCCCAAAAATGATATAAAAGCCTTCCGACAGCCTAGAAGCAACCAGTGCTACGCTTATCGGATTTTAACAGAAATATACTTTTTAGGAAGGTAAGAATATCTATCCCAACTTGCTAGTGGAACGCTATTTCAGATTCTGTAAGGAATCCAAAATCCGGTCCATCGAACACATGCAAACAGTTTATCCAAACTGCAGCTTTTCAACAAAAAGCTGAAACTTTACAAGCTGGTAACTTTTGCTCTACTCGTCGGAATCTAATGAAAACTGGACAATTTGAAAAGGTGGGAACATCTACTAAAACATCCAAGTTGACCAGTTGCTCAGATTCCATAAGGAAATCTAAATTCCTACCCGTCGAACATACGCAAATAGTTACTAAACTACTGATTTTCAACAAAAGTCTATGCTCCCGTAGCTAGTAACTTTTACTCTACTCGTCGGAATCTAATGAAAACTGGACAATTTGAAAAGGTGGGAACATCTACTAAAACTTTCCAGTTGACCAGTTACTCAGATTGCATAAGGAAATCCAAATTCCTACCCGTCGAACATACGCAAATAGTTACTAAACTACTGATTTTCAACAAAAGTCGAAACTTCCGTAGCTTGTAACTTTTGCTCCACTTATCGAAATCTAACAAAACTAGATAATTTGAAAAGGTGGTAACATCTACTAAAACTTTCCAGTTGACCAGTCGCTCCGATTCCGTAAGGAAATCCAAGTTTCTACCCATCGAACATACGCAAACAGTTACCAAACTACCGATTTTCAACAAAAAATTGAAACTTCCGTAGCTTGTAACTTTTGCTCCACTTATCGGAATCTAACAAAACTGGATAGTTTGAAAAGATGGGAACATCTACTCAAACTTTCCAGTTGACCAGTTGCTCAGATTCCGTAAGGAAATCCAATTTCCTACCCGTCGAACATACACAAACAATAACCAAAACAGCATACTTAACCCATAAAAGCTGAAACTTTGGGAGTCTACAACTTCTACTCCGCTTATCGAAATTTAACCCGATAGGTCAATTCGGAAAGGGGAGAACGTCTACTATAACTCTCTAGTTGGTCCGAACCTCAGATTCAGCTACTAAGACACTCTAAAATCTCAAAGAAGCAAAACAGTAAGAATCCGGTAAAGACAGCCAGTTGCTGTACTTTGTAAACGGCATAACTTTTACTCCGCTTATCAGAATTTAGCCCAAGAGGCCAATTCAGAATGGGGAGAATGTCTACTACAACTTCTCTAATGGGTCTCTACCTCAGATTCATCCATTAAGACACTCAAAAACTAAGGAGAGTCAAAACAGTAAGCGCTCAGTCAGACAGCTTGTTGCTGTATTTGCCAAAGGCCATAACTCCTACTCTGATTGTCAGAATTTAACCCAAGTGGCCAATTCAGAAAGGGAAGAATGTCTACTACAACTTCTCTAATGGGTCTCGACCTCAGATTCGACCATTAAGAGGCTCAAAAATAGCAATCACCCCAAACAGTGAGCAACTCAGTCAAGTTGCTATCCTGTTTTTGTAATGACCGTAACTTTTGCGTCTCTTATCGTAATTTAGCCCGAGAGGTCAATTCGGAAAGGAAAGAATGTCTGCTATAACTTCTCTACTGGGTCTCCACCTCAGATTCCGTAAGGAAGACCACTTTCCAGCCCCCCGAACACACTGCGACACAATCCTAAAACAGTGAGTCCACTGTATTGGCTCAAATCTCGTTGTTTTGGGGAAACGGCTTGCTTTACCCATCAAAACTACTCCAAAAAAATCCCCAAAAATTCTAGCATACTAATAACACCCCTAAGAAAATCTCCAATAAGTTTCGGGTCGAGATTCTATCGTTTACATGGTTAATTAAAATTAACCCTACAACCCTAAAAATCGATTCTTTATGCCTCTAATTTGTATTCTACCACTTCAAATTTTACATACACTTTACTCTAGCCCATATGCACATGAAATCACTTCAATACAACAATATACAACCAAAATAAACCTAATAATACCTAAAATGAACATGAGATGCGAAACCCCCACCTTTGAAGCGTATAGGAAGGATTTGCTAGCTTTCCTTCTCATTCCTTGTTCTTGCTCCTCTCAAGAACAACTCCACCATGAAAAGAAACCATGAAAATTTCTCTCTTTTTCTTTTGATTCTCTCTTTCTTCTCTCTTTCTCCATTTTTTTCTAAATAAGAATAAATAAGGAATAGAAGTGGAGAATATATGAAATGAGATGAAGGAGATGGAGTTAGTTAAGAACAATGGAGGGTTTCCTAACCCTAGAGAAGAGGGAGCCCAGCCAAAAAAGGAATGGGGGGAGTTGGGGGGTGTTTTATAAGGAAAGGGAAGGGTTTGTGTGGGTAAAAATGAAGCCAAGTGTCACCCACACTTATGGTTAGACAATTTGATGTTTCTTTTGCAAATAAACCTTACAATCAAGTCCTAATCCATCCTAACCCTCCATCTCATCATGATGGATCAAAAATAAAATAAAATTTGTCAAATCACATACTACACGATTTGTTCGAACGCCCGAAATCGACACAGTTCAATTTCGTACGTATATCTGATTATACAGATAATTTTCGTTCGTGAAAACGAACAAATCAGTACAAAAATAATTTAATTCCAAGAAATAAAAATAAAATAATTTTATTTCCAGCTCGGAAGATTCCAGTATCAATTTGGTACAAAACACTCGTATACTGACCAGTATATACATCTATAATGTTTATTAACAAAACCAGGTGATGTCCACGAAAAATATTTCAATTCTGGAAATAAAAATAAAATAATAACTTTTAATATCTGCCTGGTATTTTCCAGATATTTTTCTCAAAAAATGCGTTTTTCAAGATTTTACACAAGTGCACAAAACTGATAGAATACATATATATATTTACTAGTATATATGTCTAGATAACTTTTATTTAAAAAACCAAGTAATTTCAAATTAAAAATATTTTAATTTACAAATAATAATTATACAAATATAATATCCGTCTGGGATATTATACCCTGGTATCTTGAGAAAGCTAGGGCATGGCTCGAGGTCAATGCCGAGTGTTGAGCCCCCTTAACATGTGAGAGTTGTCGGGTTGTGGCTCGGGGGCATTGCCGAGCGCGAAGCCCTGGTAGCTTGAGAAAGCTAGGGCGTGGCTCAAGGTCAATACCGAATGTCGGGCCCCCTTAACATGGGAGAGTTGTCGGGTTGCGGCTCGGGGGCATTGCTGAGCGCGAAGCCCTGGTAGCTTGAGCAAGCTAGGTCGTGGCTCGAGGTCAATGCTGAATGTCGATCCCCCTTAATATGGGAGAGTCGTCGGGTTGCGGCTCGGGGGCATTTCCGAGTGCGAAGCCCTGGTAGCTTGAGAAAACTAGGGCGTGGCTCGAGGTCAATGCCGAGTGTCGAGCCCTAACATGTGAGAGTTGTCGGGTTGTGGCTCGGGGGCATTGCCGAGCACGAAGCCCTGGTAGCTTGAGAAAGTTAGGGCATGGCTCGAGGTCAATGCCGAGTGTCAAGCCCCCTTAACATGTGAGAGTTTTCGGGTTGTGGCTCGGGGGCATTGCCGAGCGCGAAACCCTGGTAGCTTGAGAAAGCTAGGGCGTGGTTCGAGGTCAATGCCGAATGTCGGTCCCTCTTAACATGGGTGAGTTATCGGTTTGCGGCTCGGGGGCATTACTGAGCGCGAAGCCCTGGTAGCTTGAGAAAGCTATGGCGTAGCTCGAGGTCAATGCCGAATGTCAAGCCCCCTTAACATGTAGAGTTGTCGGGTTGCAGCTTGGGGGCATTACCGAGCGCGAAGCCCTGGTATCTTGAGAAAGTTAGGACGTGGCTCGAGGTCAATGCCGAATGTCAAGCCCCCTTACCATGAAGAGTTGTCGGATTGCGGCTCGGGGGCGTTCCCGAGCGCGAAGCCCTGGTAGCTAGAGAAAGCTAGGACGTGGCTCGAGGTCAATGCCGAATGTCGAGCCCCCTTACCATGAAGAGTTGTCGGGTTGCAGCTCGGGGGCGTTCCCAAGCGCGGAGCCCTGGTAGCTAGAGAAAGCTAGGGCGTGGCTCGAGGTCAATGCCGAATGTCGAGCCCCCTTAACATGGGAGTAAAAAATAAAAAAAAATGTAGGATTATTTACAAAAAGGGAAAGCACGTAAGTGCCGACTACAATGGGTTGGTTGCATAAGTTTGGTCCTCCCCTTCGAGGAACTTAATGAGGTGCTCTACATTCCAGGGCCTCTTGATTATCCTGCCCCTCAGGTCTGCGAGTCGGTATGTGCCCGGACGTACCACTTCGGAGACCTTGTAAGGGCCCTTCCAATTAGGCGATATCTTCCACTTTCCTCTTGGGTCGGATACTATGATTTCCTGAGCACGAGGTCACCTTGTTTGATGTCCGTCGGGCGGACCTTCTTGTTGTAGAACTTCTCGATACTTTGTTGGTCGAATGGCGGATCTTTTCCTGACCTCGTTGATGAGGTCCAGATTTGTAACGACCCTGATTTTGACGAATGTGTTTTATAAACAAACCAAGCTCTACTATATTAAAATTATACTTTTCTTATGATTGGAAGAATCATATTTATTTTCCTTGCAACATACAACTATGCATGTATATATATATATATATATATATATATATATATATATATATATATATATATATATATGTATGTATGTATGTATGTATGTATGTCTTCTGAGTTGGACTTATGAACCCAAATGAAAAAAGATGTACTAAGCTACACTTGAACAAAAATCAAATGGGTCAAGCCCATAGTATGGCCGGCCTATGCATGAGAGAATGAGGGAAAATGAGACTAGGGTTAGGGTTTTGAACAAAAAACATCATGATGTGTAATGAAAATGCCCCCCCCCCCCCCCCCCCCCCCCCGACTCTCTCTTCTCATTGTGTTGTTAAAACCCCCTCACTTCTCCACCCTCTATTACAACTCCTACTCTTTTCTTACACCTCCAAACTTCATTCCTTCCGCACTTAACTACTGATTTGGGGGGAGAAGAAGAACAAGAAGCCAAAGCAAGGAGAAAGAAACAAGGAGCTCTAGAGGAGTCAAGAAGGAGGACTTTCAAGCAAAGAACAAGCTACTAGCAAAGGTGGGTGTTTCTAACCTTATGTTTGTTTTTGTAATTGAATGGTGTTTGTGATGATTGAAAAATGACATGCATGCCCAAGAATGAACTTTAACAACTCGTTTTGTGCTAAGTAGTCCAAACCAGAAAATCCTGTTAAAAGACTGAATTTTGGGTGTCAGTCCGTAGCTCATTGCATAAACACTACTTTGTATTTTGATATGAAATTTTTAAAAGATGATCGTATAGGTGTCTTACACCTTCGGTAATTTTTCTAGATTTTTATGATTTTTTCTGCTATTAAAATAAATTACGAACTTGCATGCTGGTCAGAATAGAAAGAAACAGTTTTTATTGTTACTGTTGTGAAAAGAATGACTTGTATCTCACTGCATCCTTATGGGATTGATCTAAATTTTTAGTATATCATTGTTGGATGTATCTAAGACCTACGTTTCAAATTTCATGAGAATTGGACCACTGTAGCTATGTCAATAAAATCATGCAAACTGAACTAGAGATTTTAGTAAACAGAACTACTGTTGTTACAGCCCTGTTTTTGGAGGATATTCAAAGGGACATAATTGGAAATCTACTTGGTGGAATAATCTGATTTTTGAGAGTGTTGTAACATCATGTGTCAGGAACTAGGTTCTAAACTTTCATGATGATCTGACACCATATGATATTTTAAATAAATTTTATCCTATGACTGTGTTTATCTGATCTATTGTTCTGGAAGTATGTATACTTGTTAAAGATGGACCCGTAAGAGTGTCTAAACGACCTTATCTGAAGAGCCTTATAACTAGGAACTTTTAGTAGACACATATACCTTTCTGGAATTACCAATAAATCCTGATTTGGACAAGTATTCGATTTTATATGATTTTTGTAAGTGATGACAGAAACACAGTGAAACATAGAGCTCACTAGTTTGCACCATGTTCATAGAAATGGGTTTGAACTTTTACTTCACTAGCTTAGGGTCTGTTTGGTTCAAGGAGGGGAGGGGAGAGGATGGATTTTAATGGAGGGGAGGGGAGGGGAGGGAAAGGGAGGGGAGAGATTTTAATCAAGACTTTGTTTGGTTGAAAAGAGTGGAGGGGAGGGGAGGGGAGGGAGGAAAAATAATTCTCTTCTTGTTTGGTTCACAAGGGGAGGGAAGAGATTTTATAATTAAATTACTTTTATACCCTTTTACATTTTAGGAGAGCCTATGGATTATTGTTTCTAATTCCAATTTGGTAATATAAACAAAATAATGAAGACCAATAAACAATTAGTCCAAATTCTACAAAATTTTAGTAATGAAGACCAATAAACAAAATAATGAAGACCGATACTACAAAATTTTAGTCCAAATTCTCAAGCCTTTGGAACTCGACCAATTATTACCTAAAAAATAATCCAGGAAGTTGATGAATAAAGGGGAAAAAATGTGAAGCCCTTCATAGTAAAAACGAACAAAGGGTTGCCACAACATAAAATTAAAATTAAATACTGATTAGATGTTTAAAAAAAATATCTCATTCATATTGGAAGGAAAAGATGACAAAAATAACTCAGAGAGTGCCTCTGATCAACATCATTTAAATATGTGAACCTTGCGCAAGAAATGAAAATGGTGCTTCAATCTAAAAATGTTAGATATCTAAACCATGTTACAGGAACTAATAAATGTCACAAGCTTGACTTACTTGCAATCTAACCATCTTAGAAAGAGAGAGAGTTGAGGATCTATTTTTTATTTTAGAAAGAGATATCTTAGGAATTTTGAACTAAAAAGGACAATTTAGTCCAATCATTTAAAAAAATAGACATACTTTATCTTCCTTCCAAATACCCCCAATATTGGAGGGGAGCCAAATTTGGCTCAGGAGGGATTTTGCACCCCTCCATTCCCCTCCCCTCCCTTCTAAAAAATGAACCAAACAAGAAATATTTTAAAAAATCCAACCCCTCCCCTCCCCTTCCCTCCATTCCCCTCCAACCAAATAGACCCTTAGAGTTGTTGTTTGAGATCAAGAAACATGTCATGGATGTGAGTATGAGTTAGGACTTACATGATCTAAAGTTTCTTTCTAAGAGTAGCTCATAGTTACTTGTAAACCCCAATATAGATAACGGTATTCAATGTTTGAAGTGAAAATTGTATTGGACGTTGGGGTATTATTGTAGACCATTTTGGAATGAAATTCATGCCCATTGTGTGCTTGTACTTACTGTTTACTTTGAGTAGAAGCATAGGGAGTAACTGATCGCGATTCCTCAAGGGAATGGGACCGAGAATAACTCTGTTTTGGCATGAACGCCAAGTGTGTGCTTACTATTTGGAAACTTAAATTGTTGTTTTTAGGACTCTTAGAACCCCTTTTTGGGTATTGGTGGGTTAGGACTTACTCCTAGTGTAATGTACCTTGTTGGGATACATTGGTTATGTTGAGACCCTATGATTTAGTCTTGTTGACAAATCTAGACAGACAGAATGTACATCAAACGTGTTGGAGGAGATGACTCGTGCACCGACGTACTTTCCGTACAGGATGGATTCCATGGGTTGTGTTTGGAGCTACCACCTTTTAAGGACCGTGGAGCGTTAAGTTTAGCAGGAAGCTATTTGTTGGTTAGGCCGAGGTTGCAATCAAACTCCAAGCGTCGATGTGGTTGCGACAATCGATGGGGACGATTCGCCGGGGGTTCGTGCCAAGTGTGGACCGAGGCGGGTCAACTCTTGGGCCGGACTAGAGGGCTAGTTATGTCCTAGTGTGAAATGGGTTGAGATATATTTTGATAAAGGTGACTAACTAGGGTGAGTCTACTAATAGAATTGAACTAGTTGATTATGGCAAGCAAGTTGATTATCGAGTTAGGGATTTGGAAATGGCAGACAGATTGTCTAACTAAAAGAATTAAAGTTGGCTAGAGTGATGGTTCAAGTAGTTGGTCGATAAAACAAATCTTGAATTCATCCTTAACCTTTAATCTTAGAGTGGGGTAGCCTTGATACTTTGGTAGGACTAGATCGAGTCTTGTTTGAATGTAAGGACAGGCACTAGCGAGGGTGTTCGCCTGTCAGGGGGATGCATGGCGTCATTGCCCCCGACCGAATCCTAGGTTCGTTTAATGCGGACAGGGACCCGACCTGCCCTGGGAGCTGTGAAACTCTGTTGGGGGCTTCACTGTCTCGAAAAAATGCCTTTATGATCCGTAACAACCTTTGAGGAGGTTTGGAGTGTTGACGTCGTCTCAACTGTAAGTTCTATTATAGTGTAAGGATGAGTGTAGCAGAGTTGGGGAAACCCTATATCCGTTAGGTCCTTTTTCGATCAGTGTGGACAGACGGATTAGAAGATGTCCCGGAGGGCTAGACTCTATCGGGAGTTGCTCTAATCACTTGGTATTGGAGCCCTTATGCCCATATATTGACTTTTGGTGAGGTCCGGGGAGACGTAGATACAACAACATACCATTGAGTACAGTCGTGAAGGCGAAAGCCGTGACTGAGATCCCAGGCATAGTGGATAAAACTAAGAGATCTGGACACCACTATTGACAGCAGTGACTGGACTCACAACCGGGGCCTGCAACCTCACCATCACTGGAATTAGAAACAGGAGAGAGCACAAGGTTAGGATGCATATCGGGAGATCGAGCCCCATTAAATTGAAAAACGTCATTTGGTTGGGAGGTGTGTAGTATGGGATGCATATTTTTCAACCAAGCGTGCATTAGCTTTAGGAGCATTATGTGCATAGTGTGTGCATTAGTTTAGGCCATGGCATACACCGAAACTTGTTTGACATCACTTTTTCTTTGCATCAAATATTTATGTTTGTTGAGGTTGGAACCGTTATACTATGGCGTAGAGAGGATAGCCGGGTATAGCATTTCATCAGTTATAATCAACTGACGTGTCCACAGTTATCAATGCAGACTGCCGATTTGGGAGCACGGGAAAGCTCTAGCAGAGGAAAGCATCCAAGTGAAAGTTATTGTCCAAATTCTATTGTACATTCTTGTTGTAATAATTAATTGTAAATATTGTAATCATTGGACATTGTAATAACAATTTGATGTAATAAAAGTTTTTAATTTCTTGTAAATTTTGTTGTGTTGTGACTCATTTGAAGTAAGATCCTGGAGTGTGTCACGAGTTCCTATGTTAGGAATTCGGGGCGCTATAAGATTAGCCCTGAGGTCTGAAGAGTTGCCCTTGTTGTTGGAAGCCATGATCCTGGGCAAAGGGAGACCAATTTCGAGCGGAATAACAGCCTTGGTGACGTAGGTGAGGTTGAATGGGGATTTGCCTGTGGGGATCCTCTTAGTTGTCCAGTGTGCCCAGAGTACGCTGGGGAGCTCGTCGACCCATAGCCCCTTCGGCAAATTATCCAGCCACTTTTTAAGGCCGACTAGAATTTGGCGGTTCGCATTTTTGGCTTGGTAGTATGATTGGGGGTGGCATACCGATGAGAATCGTTGATGAATGTCAATATCTTCGCATAACTTTTGAAAGTTTTTGCCCGCGAACTGGGTCCCGTTGTCAGTGATGAGCACATGTGGAATCCCGAACCGGCAGATGATGTTCTGTAAGAAGAATTGTTGAGTTTGATGCTCGGTGATCGTGGCCAAGGGCTCTGCCTTGATCCACTTTGTAAAGTAGTCGATGGCCACCACCATAAATTTTCTTTGGCCTGTGGCTTTCGGGAAAGGGCTGACTAGGTCCATCTCCCACATAGCAAAGGGGGTCGGACTGGACATGGATCAGAGGTTGGCCTGGCGGAGCCTCTTCACCAATGAGAATCTTTGGCAAGGGCCGCATCTCTTTACGAGATCCTGGGAGTCTTGTAGCATGGTCGGCCAGTAGTACCCGTGATTTAGGGCCTTTCTGGCGAGTGACCTGCTCCCCATGTGACATTCGCTGATCGCCTCGTGTAGTTCCTTCAGGGCGTACTTGGCCTCGTCAAGGTCTAGGAAGCGGAGGTAGGGCCTACCGTCAGTTATCGTGTACGAGCGCTTGAAGAGCGTCTCGATGATTAGGATGAATCTTTCAGAGCAGACTCTGATCCTTCTTGCCTTGGCCCAGTCTTAAGGGAGCTCGCCATCCAAAAGGAATTTCTGAATGGGCATCATCTAGTTGTCTGGTTGGAGATCAGTGGTAAGGCAGGAGGCTTAAGGGAGGTCGTGTTGGGCTTGAGAAGGACTTCGATCAGAACGGTGCGGTCGAGCCCCTCGAAGGATAACGAGGTGAGCTTGGATAATGAATCTGTCTAGGCATTCTGTTCCCTGGGGATTCGTTCTACCGAGTGGTATTCGAAAGATGCCAAGAGGTGATAGACTACCGCCAGGTACTGCACCATTCGAGCGTCGCGAGCTTCGTACTCCCCGGTGATCTGGTTGACCACGAGCTGGGAATCGTTAAATGCCTTGATGTGCCTGGATCCGGCCTTGTGTGCTAGAGTGAGCCCAACGTTCATAGCTTCATATTCCGCTTCATTGTTTGAAGCTGGAAAATTCAGTCTGAGAGAATACTGAAGGACAAAGTTATCGGGACCTTTCAGGATGACGCCCGCTCCGCTTCCTCCCTCGCAAGACAAGCCATCGACATAAACCTCCCAGATCGGGTCGTTCTTTCAAATGTCGGAGGGCTCAAAAAATAGTGCATTCCATGATGAATTCGGCGAGGGCCTGCCCCTTGATTGCTATCATGGGTTGGAAGCTGATGTCTTATTGACTCAGCTCGATCGACCACTTGACCAAGTGGCTGGAAGTTTCGGACTTGTGAAGGAAGGCTTTGAGAGGCTGGTCTGTGAGGACCTGAATGGAGTGGGCTTAGAAATAAGGGTGAAGCTTTCGCGCGGCCATCACAAGTGCGTAGGCCACCTTCTCCATTTTAGCATACCTGGTCTTCGCCGAAAGCAAGACTTTGCTCACGTAATAGAAAGGCTTCTGGATGCCTTTTTCTACTCGAACGAGCACAACACTGAGCGCGCTTTCCGAAGATAAGAGGTATAGGAATAGGGATTCTCCCGGTTCGGTTGGCGGCGTAGGACTTCAGCTGTTCGAATGCCTGCTAGTAGGAGTCCCCCCACTCGAAGCCTTTTGCTCCTCAGAGGGCTTAAAGAAAGGGAGTGACTTATCCCCGGATTTCAAGAGAAAGCGGTCGATGGCCGTCAGCCGCTGAACTACTTTAACATTTCTGGGAGAGGCCATGTCGATGATGGCCTGGATCTTCTCGGGGTTTGCCTCTATGCCGCGCTGGCTGACGACGAACCCCAGAAATTTTTTGGAAGAGATGCCGAAGGCGCACTTGGCGAGATTCAACCTCATGTCATTTGATCGGAGTACGCCAAATGCTTCTTCAAGGTCACTCACATGGTCCTGACATCGCCGGATTTTGACGAGCATGTCATCGACGTATACTTCCATGTTGTGATTGGTCTGGTTTTTGAAGACCCAGTTGACGAGTCTCTAGTAGGTGGCTCTGACGTTCTTGAGCCCGAAGGGCATGACCCGGAAAAAGTAATGCCCTTGGTCGGTAACAAAAGATGTCTTAGCGATATCGGGGGGAAACATGCAGATTTGGTTATAGCTTGAAAAGGCATCCATGATGGTTAGTAGCTCGTGATCCGACATTGCGTCATTAGGGCGCCAATGCTCGGTTGAGGGAAAGGATCTTTAGGCATGCCTTGTTGAGATCTATGAAGTCTATGCAGATCCTCCAGCTTCCACTGGCTTTTTCCACCATTACGACGTTGGCCAGCCACTCAGGGTAGCTGACCTCCTAGATAAATCGAGCGGACAACAGTTTGTCCACCTACACCTTTAGGGCTTGTTGCCTCTCCGAGGTGAACTTTCACCGCTTCTGATAAATAAGCTTGGAGCCCGGGGCGATGCTCAGTCGGTGCATGATCAGATCTTCAGAAATCCCGAGCATGTCGGATGGAGTCCAGGCGAAGAGGTCGATGTTGCGGTGGACGTAGTCAATCAGGCCTGGCTTCAAGTCGGGTGACAGTGTGCGACTCACCCAAAAATATCTGGGCTTGTCATCCACCTCGAACGAGACTTCCTCTAGTTCGTCCGCTGGTTCTGACTCCGGATGGTCCCTCTCGGGAGGGAGCTCAACTGCGTTGAGGGGATATACCCCGCCCCCGACCGCGGTCATGTAGTAGGAGCATGCCGACTCCTGGTTCCCTTGGACGACCCCAACCCCAAGGTTGGTGGGGAATTTTAGTTTCAGATGGTAGGTCAAAGGGATGGCCTGGAACTAATAGAGCCCGGGTCGGTCGAGGATGGCATTGTATGCTGCCTTGACGTTGACTGCCATGAAATTCATTGACTCGGTACAGAGGACGGGGGTCGTGCATGCCGTTACATCCAGTGTCACAATCCCTTCAATTTGTACGGAGACGCCTAAAAACCCATGAAGGGTGTAACCAGCCGGCTTCAGCTTTTCTCGGAGGAGTTTGCGGTTCTCAAATGCTTCCAAGAAAAGGATGTTAACCGAGCTGACATTGTCAACCAGGATATGGCGGACCTCAAAGTTGGCCATAATACGGCCGATGACGAGGGCATCGCAGTGTGGAAGTCGGACACCTTCGAGGACTTCTCCGGAGAAGGAGATCGTCCGTTGCTGAACCCGAAGGGAGGGATGGTCCCGAACAGAGTTGACCTCTCGGAAAAAGGCCTTGCGAGAGGTATTGGATTCCCCTCCTATGGGATTTCTGGGGACACAGTGCAGAATAGCCGGTCCCCCTATTTCCTCGGGCTCGGGGTCCTGCTCGGGCCGCTGGCTGGTCGTCTATGGAGGAGGCGAAAGCCTCGGGCTCCTAGGTTCTCTCCGATCTTTGGGGTTGGCCCTGGCGAACTCCCTTGGGTAACCTCATTGGATGAGGGCTTCGATCTCATCTTTGAGGGATCAGCAATGATCTGTCTCGTGTCCGGTGTCTCGGTGGAAGCGGCAGTAGAACCTTTGATCTCGCTTGTTGCCGCTGTTGCTCGGTCAGGGAGTGAATCGGTCGATCCCTTTATCCTCGATCTCCATCAAAATTGTCGAGATGTTCTGAGTCAGGGGTGTATATCTCTTGAATCGAGGGACCGGGGTGACCCTCTTGAGACCGGCTATTTCTTTTGCGGGTTTTTTGATGGGCTCGGCATCATCGGCCTTTCGCTTCCCCTTAGCCGTGGCTTCTTTAGTGCCCTCCGGATTGAGGGCCTCTTCAGCCCAAATGTACTTCTTAACCCTGTTGAGTAGGTCGGGTAAGTCCATGGGTGGCTTTTTGGCTAACCTCACAAAGGAGCAATGTTGAATCTCGATCTCTTTCTCCACAATAACCTCACAAAGGAGCAACTCTGAGGTAAGCCTTTGAACTGAGGCACTTGACATGGAAAACCCAAGGCCAACACCCCCTAGTCGCGATCGACTATCGCCTTCTTCAATTGAGCGGCATCCACGCTCAGCTCTTTCGACTTGTTTCGGAAATAGTGAAAAGCTGCATCATGATCACGAGTTTCCTTCCGATATCGATCAAGGCTGGACTCCAATACCTTGATCTTGTTTCGAAGCCAGGACACCTCAGATCGTCGAGGATTCGCCTCAAGGATGGAGGCCGACATCTGACAGAATTGAAACAAAAACTTATTCCGAGGCCCACAGTCCCTAACTTCTAATCTAAAAATGATACAAGTCAAAAGAGTCAGACATGCAAAGAAGATCATCCCAAAATCAATGTAAACGTCGAGTTCAAAACACTTGGCCAAATTTCAAACTCTTTGTTATAAATTGGAAGACTTTACAAAATAATGTGGTGGCTAGTCCGCCTTCGGCAAATACAATTTCAAAAAAAAGGGGGGGAGGGGGGGGGGGGGTAAAGGAAAAGAAAAAAAAACTACTGCTTAGTGCCAACCTCTCCTTGACGTCGGCAGCGGCCACAGGGTCAACAATCGGCTTAGCTTAGGCAGCTCCGCCCCCGGTCTCCCTTTTAACTTGAGCATCGCCCCCGGGGGTCCGTAACGGCTCGTTGATTTCCATATCATAATCGAAGCCCGCCAGATCCAAGGTCGGATAGAAGTGTTTGACGTGGCTCATCGCCTGATCGTACACCTCATTCTGGGCCTCGATTACCATGTCCTGGGCTTTCAAGGTGAGCATCCCCTTTTCCACCTCAAACTCCTTCTTCAGCGCGGCCTCCTTCTGCAGCCCCTCGTCAGCCATAGAAGCCAGGTCGGCCTTCAAGGCCTACTCTCGCTTCTGGGAAGCATCTAAAGCGAGTTTGAGGTCCATCATCTCGCACTTAAAGAGGTTAGCCTGGTTCCCCTCGTACTTCAACTCATAGTCGTGGAGCCTTATCACCTGAGCACCGGATAGACAAGCCTGCAGCCGAGGTAAAACACTTAGCAAGTGAAGTGGAAACGGATGCATGAAAACAGAAATACCTGGCCTCGAAACTTACCTGCACGCTCGCCTGAGCCCACCTCATAAAGCCGACTCGAAGATGTCGGCACTCATGCTGTACCGATTCCGAGGCGTGGCCATCTTGTCCATAAACTCAACGGTGATAGGACCCTCTGTTAGGGTATCCCCCTTTCGGATGGCCCAGTTAGGGGCCCAAGGCTGAAGCCCCTCTTCCCCGGCCATGGTCTGGGTATTGGCACGGAGAGGGGGGACACCCCCCTGCACGAACTTCGTCACCTTTAAGGCACTGGAGCTCGGAACGACCGTAATCTCTCGTGCCTGACTGGACCGCACCCTCTTAGCCCTCGGCTCCAGCTGACCCTCGGGAGTTGCTTTGGAAGAGGCCCCTGCCTGCTTCTCCTTCTCAGACTGCTCCGCCTTTTGCCTCTTCAGAGCGAGCCTCCTCTCCTTGATCGATTCGGGGTCCATCTCTGCACGAAAATCCATTAAAAAGTGATGAGCACAAAAGAAAATTACATAAAGAAAAAATGAACGAAAGACATACGAGACGGGACGGGGCTCAGTCCGACGCAGGCCATGTGACTCTCTGTCACCTTCGGCCAACTTATGTTGTTACTCTTGCGGAGAAGCTCTACAAAGGCCCACTCCTCGGCCAAGATTTCACCCTTTTTTGGGCCCATGAAGTTAGGCTTATAGAAGTTCTAACGTGTCGGAATTTTCCATGGCTACTCGCTCCTGACAACGGTGTAACCCCTATTTTTCGTTTTGTGTATTTTTGAGTGTATTTTTCATTTTGGTATATTTTCTCTCTTTGTATTCTTCTTGTATTTCTTTTGGACTATATATTGGATTTTTGTTCCAATATATTTTCATTTTATTATTCTGTCCTCTTTTATTTGAGTCTTGATTCATTGTCCGTCTTTTGATTCGTCTCTTCTGCTCGTGCCACTATTTTGACTCTCACTGTTAAATTTAATTTTTTATTTCTATTTTGTTATTTTAATTCATTCTTTTGTGCCCGTCTCATTTTATCATGTGTGATCACCATATTTCCTTAATTTTATTTTTCTGCAACCCATATAATTAATCCTACACCCATATAAATAAATCCTATCCGATGCCATTACCATCAGATTTTTTCCTTACCCATTTATTAACTACCCGCTACTAATACCTATTCACTAAACCAGACCAAATCCTTCCACCCATTACTTCCTAGTACTACACCAAACCCTACCAAATCCCAACCTGGGCAATCCTACCGTGAGCACATACCCTCACCCGGTTGCACCCAGGAGCACACCCGACCCATTCTTTTTCTTCTTTTCTCCTCTTGTAGCCGTCAGTTGCAAACTTGACCTTCTTCAAACCCTAATGCCTATATATATCCTATATATATATATTTACAATCCGAACTGCATATTCTTTTATTTTCCCTAGACATTGCACCCTATTTCCGTGCTTCATCTCTCCCGTTTCTCTCTAACCGCCGTCTCGTACTTTCTTGCTCTTGGAATTTTATTGCGCGTGCTCGAATGCGCGTGTGGATCATTCGTGGATTTTTGTTCGTGGGGATTGCTCCTACTTTTGAGTTCATCGTTCTTCATCCCGATTTAAGGCAAGTAACTTGTACTTAAATTCATTTATTTGATACAAATTAAAAAGTTCGCCTATAGTGTAGTTGGGTCTAGAGACAACCTTACATTGTGTTTTCCTTGATGGGTTTTGTCTCTATTGTGATAATTTGGTCATAAATGACTCATGACACAAATCTTGATATGTGATAACCTCGGAATTGCCCAATTCTTGATTTTAATCATGTATGTGAATATTTGTGTGAATTTGTATTTGGATTAAGATCCATGTGAAATAATAGGTGTGGACATGTTAATAACCCTAAATTATGATATTTAGATGCTTGGTAGGTTGTATTTCAAGTTTGGATGTGTTTGGATCAATATTCTTGAAGAAATGTTGTTTTTGTTTTGAGGGGGAAAATCTGTATTTTCTGGATGTTCAGTTTTGTTTGCTATTTTCGTCTATGCTACAGTCAGTATCTTGATTCTGGTATAAAATATGAGTTTTAGATAACTTTTTTTATTTTCAAACCTCACTGGTTTTGCTTGATTTGGATTTCGTATAACTGAGTTATGGCTGTTTTAGTACAGAGGTGTCGATCTTTTCCAGATTCTGTTTTTGGTTGATTTTGATAACAAACTATTTTCAAGAACTATGCTTTACATATTATTTTGATCCAATATTTTGGTCAGTATTTCTTTATGAAGTTAGGGATTGCCCAGAATTTTGGTGAATTTTATTGATAAGTTTTATGTGATGTTTCATGCTCGTTTCTAAAATCTATACATGCTGTATTTTGCTTTCTGTTCTATAAAGAACCCTATTTTCACTATAATTCCTTATACTGTATGAAAAATATTTGTGAAATGTGAAAGTTAGTAAATTCTATCTATTTTCATATCTTTTGGTGGAATTGGATTTCGGTTCACTGGTTGCGAGATATCTTAGTTTTCGTACAGTAGTGTTGAGATTTTCAGATTGTCTAAACTATGTTTTCTTGAGGCTTTCGTATTTTTGATGACTGATCTATTCTTACTGGAATATTATGAAACTTTATATTTTGATTCTAGACATATAGGGAATTACCCCAAATTTTTTCTGGATTTAATTGAGAGGTTTTGATGCTGTTTTTCTGACTGAGAATTTGTTTTCCAGATTTCTGACTGAACATGTTTTCTGTTTTCGAACCTGTTTTGAGTTATGATGTTGTGAAAGACTATGTGACTTATTTGTACTCGCTGGATTCGTGTGGATGTCTATTTTCCAGATCCTTCAACGGACCCATAATTGCATTTCTGTAGTAACAAGAATCACTGTTTTAGTGCTGTACTATCATGCCGTCCTGAATATGAACATACACTGTTTTGTTCGTTTATGTAACTGTATCTCATCTATGCATACTTATTTGTTTCCCTAAACCTAATACTGATTATACCATGTTAATTGATACTATTCCATACACATTCATGTCGGTTTGATGACCATAATAAAAGTAACTAAGCCGGGGTTTATGGAAAAGATCTAGTAGTGGGAAAGCATAGAAATGTGTACTTAGAAGGGGGCCCGTATTTTCCATATGATTATCTGTTATCTGATCCTGTTTACATTACTTCTTATATGAAGGTGTAGAGGAGAAGAGAACCACTAGATTCTATCTGTCTGTCTGAATCTGTTATCTGACCCTGTCTACATTACTTCTTATAGGAAGGTGTAGAGAAGAAGAGAACCACTAGGTTCTATCTGTCTGAACCCTGAGTACACGGCCATATATGCTCCCCTACGAAATCTACAAATATAATTGTTTTGAATGTAGCAACCATGTGATAAAAGTATGGCGCATGAAGTGCTACCTAGATGGTAATCACTCTAGACTTATAAGACATGACATCTGTATCTATATCTGAAATCTGAGTCTGAATCTGATATCTATATCTGATTATCTGTTATCTGATTATCTGTTATCTGTCTAACACTACCATGTGACCCATGTTTCTGTCTAGATTCTGATTTATTTGAGAATATTATATTTGGTTTCAAGTAAATTTCTATTGGTAGTTTGTTTCAATTATGCATGTTGGTTGATATTTTTGCTTCTGACTGTGATTATTTCTGTGATATGTTGTAAAGATTCCTGAACAGCTTATGGATGATAAAAATCATTTGCTGGGCTTTTGTTACGTATTCGTATTCTGTATTCTTTTTGGAAAGTGGGGCGTGACAGGGTTTTAGTGGTATCAGAGCATCAGGTTTGGCTAATGTATTAGTTGCCTAATATATTAGACAAGTTTGGCTCGAACTGGGATCGACACAACATTTCACCGACCATGCACACATAAATGAAATTTATACCAACTCAGATTCTGGATGCTAATTGTTTTTGTTTTTGTGCAGACTATGGCTCGCAGAGGTTCTACTTTCCAGCTGCAGGTTGATCCGATTGAGGCTGTCACTGCTGTGCTTGAGCGGTTGATTAATCAGCAGCAAAACCACAGTGATCTTGTGATGGCTGCTATTGAAGCTGCCCGGGTTCCACCTCCTGCTGTGCAGGCAAACCTTCCGCCTTGTCCAGGGACAGTTACAAATTTTATTAGGCTGCATCCCGACCGTTTTTCCGGCACTGAGACACCTTTGGAGGATGAACAGTGGTTGGTCCGGACTGAGCGCTTGTTGTTAGCGGCTCGTGTTGCCAAGGCTGATCGGGTGGACGTTGTTTCCATCCAGCTGGTAGATCTGGCCCATATCTGGTGGATGGCTGAGTCTGAGCGTCTTGAGAGGCCTATTGCTTAGGCTACTTTTACTCGGGTATTCTTAGAGAAGTTCTTCCGCAGTAGTACTCGAGTTGAGATGGAACAGCAATTCCTGGCCCTAAAACAGGTTAAGTCATTGTTCCATTTTGGATTGTTACATAATTGTTCATGCAATGTTGTAACATGGACTTTCTTGCAACAGGGTTCCATGTCAGTGGATGAGTACGCAGCTGAGCTTACTAGGCTTAGCCACTTCGCTACCGTTCTTATGGCAACCAAAGAGGATATGGCTCGTAGATTCAAAAATGGGCTTGAGCAGAATATCAAGAGGCATCCAGTCTCTCTTCATCTGCGTACTTATGCGGAAGCTCTCGAGGCAGCTCGAGCTTAGGAGTAGGCTCATGGTGGTTTGGTTCCTTCTCTGTGGACTGTTCCGCATTCTGCTGCTAGGCTTTCTGGTGGTCCTGTTCGGAGGCCTGTCCTAACCCATCCGGTCAGGGTAGCTCCATACCCTTCTGCTGGGTTCCCTAGGGGTGGTTTTGCGACTTCTGCCAGGTGTCTGGGCATGAGCGCAAGAACTGTTTCCGTACCTCTCGTCGATGCTTTAGGTGTGGCTCTACTGATCATACAGTGCGAGATTGTCCGCAACCATTGCAGCAGTTGGCTCTTCCAGCCAAGGGTCCTGTTCAGCAAGCAGGCCCAGCTTGTGGTCCAGTTAGGCCACCACTTCCTCTTCAATGCCAGATTGCCGGTCAGAGGATCGCTGTTCCGAGGAGAGGTCAAGCTTTCAACTTGACTGCTGTAGATGTTGAGACCGTTGAAAGAGTTGTGGTAGGTATATATATTGTTTTGTTGTTTTGTTGTTTTGTTCCTTTTGTTCATTTCTTTTAGTCTTGCATTGCTTCCTTTTGTTATTTTCCTGCATTATTGTTTTTCCCTCACCCTTGATCTTCTATGCTTTCTCTTTGTCTTTGATTCCTTTTAGGTATCATCCTTGTTTGCTCTTTTCCTGCCTATGTTCTTTCTGATTCTGGGGCAACCCATTCCTTTGTCTCCTCTCGATTTGTCGCTCGCCATCAGCTAGAATGCAACAACATGTTAGAGACTTGGAACATTGTGACAAGTGGTGGAGTTGTCATATGTTCCCGTGAGTGCAGGCAATGTCCCGTTGTTATTGGGGACGTAGATTTCAAAGCCAACCTGATTATAATTGAAAATTCAGGATTCGATGTTATTCTGGGTATGAATTGGCTGGGTGAAGCCCATGCCGTTATTGATTTCAGTGCCAAGAAAATTGTTTTCAGAATTCCAGATCGAGCAAAATTTGAGTTCCATGCTGGAGAGTCTTCTCTTGGTCAAGCAAAGATTGCAGATGAATAGGTGGATTGTGAGATGGAGTTGCACTCAGGCTGTGAGGCTGCGCCTCTAGTAGTTCGGAATTTCTTGGATGTTTTCCCAGATGAGTTGCCTGGCTTACCCCCTGATAGGAAAGTGAAATTCGGTATTGTTGTTCAGCCTGGAACAGAACCCATATCGAAGAGTGCCTACAGGATGGCACCGGTTGAGCTGGTAGAGCTTAAGGTGCAGATTCAGCAGTTGCTTGATTTGGGTTTCATCAGACCTAGTGTTTCACCTTGGGGTGCTCCGGTCCTTTTTGTTGACAAGAAGGATGGTAGTCGTCGACTGTGCATAGATTATCGAGAACTGAACAGAGTTACTGTAAAGAATTGGTATCCGTTGCCCAGGATCGATGATTTGTTTGACCAGCTGAGTGGGGCTATTGTTTTCTCAAAGTTGGATCTTCGTTCTGGTTATCACCAAGTTAAGGTGAAGGCTGCAGATATACAGAAGACTGCTTTTAGGACTAGATACGAACACTATGAGTACCTTGTGATGCCATTCGGGGTCACGAACGCGCTGGCTGTATTCATGAGTCTTATGAACTGGGTTTTCTCTCAGTTCTTAGACAAATTCGTGACGGTCTTTATTGATGATATTTTGGTGTATTCTCGGAATCGGGAAGATCATGCTGAACATCTTAGAGTGGTTTCACAGACTTTGAGAGAGAATCAGCTCTATGGAAAACTTAGCAAGTGCGAATTTTGGCTCGACAGGATTTCTTTCTTGGGACACATTGTTTCTGGCGATGGTATTTCTGTGGATCCTACCAAGATTGAGGCTGTGAAGGATTGGCCTATTCCCAAGTCAGTTTCAGAGGTCAGGAGTTTTCTTAGTTTGGATGATTATTATCAGAAGTTCGTCCAAGATTTTTTGAAGATAGCAGGACCGTTGAGTAAATTGACTGGGAAGGATCAGAAGTTTTGTTGGTCTGATGAGTGCAGTGAGGCTTTTGTTGAGTTGAAGAACAGACTGACGTCAGCGCCTATGTTGACTATTCCAGATGGTTCAGGCAGATTTGTGATTCACTGTGATGCTTCTGGTAAGGGTCTTGGAGTAGTTCTTATGTAGAAGAGCCGTGTTTTTGCGTATTCATCGAGGCAGTTCAGGCCGCAGAAGAAGAACTATCCTACTCATGACTTGGAGTTAGCGGCAGTGATTTTTGCTTTGAAGCTGTGGAGACATTATTTACTTGGAGACCGAGTGGAGATCTTTACAGTCCACAAAAGTCTTAAGTACGTCTTCACCCAGAAGAAGTTAAACATGAGGCAAAGGCGTTGGTTGGAACTTATGGCCGATTATGACATCAGTTTGCAATACCATCCTGGTAAAGTAAACTTGGTGCCTGATGCTTTGAGTAGGAGACCGGCAGTTATGTTTCTTACTCAGCAGAGTGATCTCATTGAGCAGATGAAGAGGTTGGAGCTTGATGTTGTGTTTCCGAGTTCTGGTCGAAGTTGTCTTGCGCTTTAGCTGCAGTTGTCTCTTGTTGAGCAGATTAAAGAGGCGCAGGCTAGTGATGCGCAGTTGCAGAAATTTCGAGCTGAGGTTGAGTCTGGGTCCAGGACGGACATGGTTATTCATGCAGATGGTTTGCTTCGTTTTGGTTCCCGGTTATGTGTCCCTAAGCGTGAAGTTCGTCAGAGGTTGCTCGAAGAAGCTCATCAGTCTTCGTATTCTATCCATCCCGGCGGTACTAAGATATATCGGGATTTGAAGCTTCATTTCTGGTGGCATGGTATGAAGAGGGCTGTTGCTCGGTTTGTTTCTCAGTGTTTGGTCTATCAGCAGGTTAAGGCAAAACATCGGAGAACCTCTGGACTTCTTCAACCGCTTCCTATTCCAGAGTGGAAGTGGGAACATATCACTATGGATTTTGTGACCGCTTTGCCAAGGAGTCCTAAGGGTCATAATGCTATTTGGGTGATTGTTGACCATTTGACGAAGAGTGCACACTTCATTCCTTTTCGTGACAGTCAGTCTACTGAGAGCCTTGCTGAGAGGTATATGCATGAGATTGTTAGACTTCATGGAGTTCCAGTCAGTATTGTATCCGATAGGGATACGAGATTCAGATCTCAGTTTTGGGAGAGTCTTCAGAACAGTTCGGGGAGTAAATTAAAGTACAGTACAACTTTTCATCCCCTACTGATGGACAGTCAGAGTGGACTATTCAGATTCTTGAGGACATGTTGAGGTCCTGCATGCTTCTGTTTGGTGGGTCTTGGGAGAATCATTTGCATCTTGTAGAGTTCTCGTACAATAACAGCTTTCAAGCCAGTATTAAAGCTGCTCCGTTCGAGGCACTCTATGGGCGGAAGTGTAGGTCACCAGTGTGCTGGAATGACATTGGTGAGAGAAAGTTGTTGGGTCCAGAGTTGATCACCAAGACAGTGGATATTATGGTTCAGATCAGGAAGCACTTGCAGGCAGCTCAGGATAGTCAGAAGCGGTGGGCTGATGTCCATCGTAGAGCTTTGGAGTTTGTTGTTGGTGACCATGTTTTTCTTAAGGTATCGCCATGGCGCGGTGTCATTCGGTTCGGTGGCGGAGGCAAGCTTAGCCCGATGTTTATTGGACCATTTGAGATTTTGGAGCGAGTATGCAAGGTGGCTTATCGTCTTACTTTGCCACCAGCTTTATCAGAAGTACACAATATTTTCCATGTCTCACAACTCAGGAGATATATTCGAGATGAGAGCCACGTGATCGACTATTCTGAGTTGACCGTTCGGCCTGATTTGACTTGTGAGATTCCGTCAGTTGCTATTGTGGATCAGCGGGAGAAAGTGCTTAAGAACAAGGTCATCAAGTTGGTTCGTGTTGCTTGGAATCCTCACTCGCCTAGTGAGTCGACTTGGGAGTTGGAGGAGGAGATTCAGCAGAAGTTTCCTCATTTATTTGAGTAGTTGTTTTGGTTGTATTTTTGTCTTTTTACTTTTTTTGGGGGTTACCCTATGTATCTTTCTTTTGAATTTCGAGGACGAAATTTTTCTGTTAGGAGGGTAGGATTGTAACCCCTGTTTTTTGTTTTATGTATTTTTGAGTGTAGTTTTCATTTTGGTATAATTTCTGTCTTTGTATTCCTCTTGTATTTCTTTTGGACCATATATTGGATTTTTGTTTCAATATATTTTCATTTTATTATTTCGTCCTCTTTTATTTGAGTCTTGATTCATTGTCTGTCTTTTGATTCGTCTCTTCTGCTCGTGCCACTATTTTGACTTTCACTGTTAAATTTATTTTTTTATTTTCATTTTTTTATTTTAATTTATTTTTTTGTGTCCGTCTCATTTTATCATGTGTGATCACCATATTTCCTTAATTTTATTTTTCTTCAACCCATATAATTAATCCTACACCCATATAAATAAATCCTATCCTATACCATTACCATCAGATTTTTTCCTTACCCATTTATTAACTACCTACTACTAATACCTATTCACTAAGGTACCGTTCTTTTTTTTTTCCCTCTTATAAGAGGTAAGAGATTTACAGTAAGAGCCTCTTTTTGAGGTGTTCTTTTTACATAAAAATAACCTCTTATAAGAACCTCTTATAAGAGATTTCTGTTCTTTTTTCACCTCTTACAAGAGCCTATATTACCCCAAAGTCTATATTACCCCCAAAGTATAAAAATAGTGAGATGAAGGACAAGAAAAGATAAGTTCAAATTACTAATATATAAACTAATTTAATGGCAAGTTAAATTCACAAATGAGTGTAAATCATCAATTATAATTCTGGGCTACTATAGACTTTTAATTAGTATGAAAATTAGTATGTATAAATATAAATAATAATAATTTGTTTCAAAGAAGTTGGATTAAAAAAATTTAAGGTCAATGGGCTAATATAAATTCTCCCTTAGCTATAAATAAATTAAATTACAGTCAACTAATTGTTTCGACAGCATCCCTAACATAATTGTTCGAGAATGTGAAGAATGAATTCCCACACTTTTTCTAGGATAGCATATTATAGTCAACTACGTATATGATTACACTTTTTCTAGGATAGCATATTCCGGGCTACTATAGACTAATATATAAACTAGTTTAATTAGTAACAATTATAATATAGACTTTGGGGTAATATAGACTTTTTAAGTGATAGAAGTCTTATAAGAATTTGAAAAAGGCTATTAGAAGTCTTTTAGGCTTATAAGATATTTTGAGAAAAATGTCTTATAAGAGGTAAAAAAAGAACACTAAAAAAATTCTTATAAGAGGGGGACCACCTCTTACAAGAGGTAAATCTCTTATAAGAGGAGAAAAAGAACACTACCTAAACCAAACCAAATCCTTCCACCCATTACTTCCTAATACTACACCAAACCCTACCAAATCCCAACCTGGGCAATCCTACCGTGAGCACATGCCCTCACCCGGTTGCACCCAGGAGCACACCCGACCCATTCTTTTTCTTCTTTTCTCCTCTTGTAGCCGTCAGTTGCAAACTTGACCTTCTTCAAACCCTGATGCCTATATATATCCTATATATATATTTACAAACCGAACTGCATATTCTTTTATTTTCCCTAGACATTGCACCCTATTTACGTGCTTCATCTCTTCCGTTCTCTCCATCCGCCATCTCGCGCTCTCTTGCTCTTGGAATTTTATTGCGCATGCTCGAGTGCGTGTGTGGACCGTTCGTGAGTTCGTGGATTTTTGTTCGTGGGAATTGCTCCTACTTTTGAGTTCATCGTTCTTCATTCCGATTTAAGACAAGTAACTTGTACTTAAATTCATTTGTTTGATACAAGTCAAAAAGTTCACCTATAGTGTAGTTGGGTCTAGAGACAACCTTAGATTGTGTTTTTCTTGATGGGTTTTGTCTCTATTATGATAATTTGGCCATAGATGACTCATGACACAAATCTTGATATGTGATAACCTAGGAATTGCCCAATTCTTGATTTTAATCATGTATGTGAATATTTGTGTGAATTTGTGTTTGGATTAAGACCCATGTAAAATAATAGGTGTGGACATGTTAATAACCCTAAATCATGATGTTTAGATGCTTAGTAGGTTGTATTTCAAGTTTGGATGTGTTTGGATCAATATTCTTGAACAAAATGTTGTTTTTGTTTTGAAGGGGAAATCTGTATTTTTTGGATGTTCAGTTTTGTTTGCTGTTTTCGTCTATGCTACAGTCAGTATCTTGATTCCGGTATATAATATGAGTTTTAGATAATTTTGTCTATTTTCAAACCCCCACTGGTTATGCTTGATTTGGATTTCGTATGACTGAGTTATGGCTATTTTAGTACAGAGGTATCGATCTTTTCCAGATTTTGTTTTTGGTTGATTTTGATAACAAACTATTTTCAATAACTATGTTTTACATATTATTTTGATCCAATATTTTGGTCAGTGTTTCTTTATGAAGTTAGGGATTACCCAGAATTTTGGTGAATTTTATTGATAAGTTTTATATGATGTTTCATACTCGTTTCTAAAATCTATACATGCTGTATTTTGCTTGCTGTTGTATAAAGAACCCTATTTTCACTATGATTCCTTATACTGTATGAAAAATATTTGTGAAATATAAAAGTTAGTAAATTCTATCTATTTTCATATCTTTTGGGGAATTGGATTTCGGTTCACTGGTTGCGGGATATCTTAGTTTTCGTACAGCAGTGTTGAGATTTTCAGATTTGCTAAACTATGTTCTCTTGAGGCTTTCGTATTTTTTATGACTATCTATTCTTACTGGAATATTATAAAACTTTATATTTTGATTCTAGACATATAGGGGATTACCCCAGATTTTTCCTGAATTTAATTGAGAGGTTTTGATGCTGTTTTTCTGACTGAGAATTCGTTTTCCTGATTTCTGACTGAACATGTTTTCTGTTTTCGAACCTGTTTTGAGTTATGATGTTGTGAAAGGCTATGTGACTTATTTGTACACTCTGGATTCATGTGGATGTCTATTTTCTAGATCCTTCGACGGATCCATAATTGCATTTCGGTAGTAACTAGAATCACTGTTTTAGTGCTGTACTGTCACGCTGTCCTGAATATGAACATATACTGTTTGGCTCGTTTATGTGATTGTATCTCATCTATGCATACTTATTTGTTTTCCTGAACCTAATACTGATTATACCATGTTAATTTGACACTATTCCGTACACATCCATGTCGGTTTGATAACCATAATAAAAGTTACTAAGCCGGGGTTTATGAGAAAGATCTAGTAGTGGGATAGCATAGAAATGTGTACTTAAAAGGGGGCCCGTGTTTCCCATATGATTACCTATTATCTGATCCTGTCTACATTACTTCTTATATGAAGGTGTAGAGGAGAATAGAACCACTAGGTTCAATCTGTCTGTCTGAATCTGTTATCTGACCCTGTCTACATTACTTCTTATAGAAAGGTGTAGAGAAGAAGAGAACTACTAGGTTCTATCTGTCTGATTTGTTATCTGTCTGAACCCTGAGTACATGGCCCTATATGGTCCCTTATGAAATCTACAAACGTAACTGTTTTGAATGTAGCAACTATGTGATAAAAATATGGCGCATGAAGTGCTACCTAGATAGTAATCACACTAGACTTATAAGAACATGACATCTGTATCTGTATCTGAAATCTGAGTCTGAATATGATATTTGTATCTGACTATCTGTTATCTGTCTGACACTACCATGTGACCCAGGATATTTGTTTCTATCCAGACTCTGATTTATTTGAGAATATTGTATTTAGTTTCAAGTAAATTTCTGTTGATAATTTGTTTCAATTATGCATGTTGGTTGATACTTTTGCTTCCAACTCTGATTATTTCTGTGATATATTGTAAAGATCCTTGAATAGCTTATGGATGATGAAAATCATTCGCTGGGCTTTTGTTACGTATCCGTATTCCGTATCCTTTTTGGGAAGCGGGGCGTGACAGATGGAGTACTTTTTTTTCAATTCTTTTATCAAGTTAGGGTGGCCATGCACGACCTTGCCCCCGCTCTGGGGCGATACGTAATAGATCCTCTCAAATTCACTTGACGAGCTAACGCCCAACATGGCTCTGCAATCTCGAGTACAGGGGTAGCTTCCTCAAACCAAGTCGCCAGGGGCTCTACGATCTGAACCGACCCCTTAAGCCTCGACCCTCGGCGGCGATTTCGAGCAACGGTGTAGCTTCCTCAAACTAAGTTCGCCTCGGGATCGACAACCCAAACTGATCTCGACGACCTCATCCAACATCGGCAATCGAGCCGACCCCTTTACCTTGATGCCTAGGGGAATCACCAGGGCTTAGTCCTCGACACTCGGGAGAAGCACCTCGTGCTCGGCCGCCAGGACTCGGCTCGGCTCGGCGCCGACCCAAAAAGACCCCAGAAAACTCTCTTTGCCACTCTTCTCCATAGATCCAGACTACTACTCCACAACTATTTTTTACACCGCCCTGCAGGAGTGGGGGGCTTGTGATATGGAATAGAGAGAGTGGTGCAATCAGGGCCCTCAGATCTCCTCAAAACCCGCTTTCCTGCAATCATCAGGTCCAGCATCAGGTTGGGCTTCAACTAGTTCAGGCCCATGGGTAAACGGGTCCAATACGGCCCGATAGGGTCTCAGACCCGTTTACCCCTGTCTATAAATACCAGCCCCCCTCCTCACTTCAACAGGTAATAAACTTTTTTCCACCTGAACCCTAGTTATTGTTGTTTTCTCAGTGGCTGACTAGAACGTCGGAGGGCCAATCGCTAGGACTTCTCCCAATGTTTCTAGGCAGTGTGCAGGTACACAAGGCCAAGCCGAGCTACTATATTTGAGCCGAGCTACTTCATCCGACATCGGCTAGTAATCCGAGCGAAGCGCCTGACCTCTACCTCTCCCCTGCTACTCCCGAGCTGGTCCTACACCATAGGATCGGATCGATGCCAGTATCACAGCTTCCTCTTCACAAATTACAAGAACTCACACCTGCTACCCCTACTCCCGAAAAACAAAAAACATCACCCATCAATTATGCATTGTGTACAACTGAGCATGAATGGTTGATAATTTTAATTTTTTGGACAGTTTAAATTGTAACATTGTGATAATCATGTACAGGGATGGTGCACTTACACTTTCACTATGTATGAATATAAAGTCTTTGTTTGGCTAATTTATTTAAAATCATGCTGAATATTGTGATTTCTCATTTCATTGGGCATTACTTATCTGATCATATAAGTAACCCCCACAAAAGGGAACTACAAATATCACATAATAATTTACAATTTGCATTCAACACAAATTGAAACATGGATATCGAGAGCTTCATATTGTTAATCACCCTAGGAGGGGTGAATAGGGTGATCGTGCGGAATTAAAAAATTAAAATAAGTAAAGTAAATGCAAGAGTGATAAGAAAAGCAAACACACATGACGCAGCAATATAACGTGGTTCGACCCCCATGTCTACGTCCACACCACCTACTTGTAGCAATTCTCCGTCACAAGCGTTCCACTACACTCAAAACCCTTGAACAGTGATTCTCGGATTCAGGCCGAGAGACCTATTACAACTACAAGACTTCTAATTCAAGTCCCGTCAATCTCACCGAAGTGGAAAAGAAATGAAAAGAAAACTCAAGATCTTTAATGATCTTGACTGAAGAATTCAACCAAATAAACGCTCACACTCGAATTGATTAAATGAGGGATTAATTCAGAAATTTTCCCAGAAGTAATTAGGTGAATAATACACAGTGGATTCGTCAATATTAATAGACGGGGAAGTGTATCGATCAAAAATAGAAATGATACTTTCCAAGAATATACACAGCACAAAGTGTGGTCAACCGTCATATTGGAGCGGTCGACCGTTCAGCTCTCTGACATAAAGTAGAGAGGTGAAAGGTCGACTTCTTCTCAAACAACTCAAGGTTGCGGTCGACTGCGATGTGATCGACCGGTCACGAAGTGCGGACGACCGATATCGTGCTGTTTATTCCGAATCCACCCTGTTTTCTTACCATAAACTAATCCCTCTTTAATCAATCTTATACAATTACAATCTCACGAAAATAGAAAGAAAAATTCAGATCTTGATATCTTCCTCTTTTGCTTGTGGATCAATTAATCAAGAATTCTTTTTGAATATCTTCCTCTTTTGCTTGTGTTTGCCATTATTCTTTATTGCTTTCCATGTTTGTTTATTTGTGAATCTCTCTTGGATCTCTTTTTGATGTTATTTGATCCTAAAATTCGGACATACTAAATTCAAACTTATTAGTATGAGTGAGCACGTTTTGTGCACACCAAACTAAGAGTCAACAATCTCTCCCTTTTGATGTGAACAAAACATGCTTAAATATTTGAAAATTTAAAGCACAACATATGAATACTCTCCCTGAATTTAGCACATCATGTAATACAGATTTTCATATAGATAATGTTTCTAAGGGAGTGAATGCTCCCCCTTAATATAATGCTACCTGTAATACAAAACTTAAAGAACAAATATAAGGGAGAGGTGAAAGTAATATACATAGTTGTTCATGAAATAATTTGAAGATTTGAAGATTTATGAAATCAGAAGAGAAATCATTTTGAAATATAAGAGAGAGGTGAAATTAATATACATAGTTGTTCATGAACTAATTTGAAGATTTGAAGATTTATGAAATCGGAAGAGAAATCATTTTGAAAACATTCTAAAATAATTCTCCCCCTTTTTGGAACACACCAAAAGGGGATTAATAGAGAAGACATAAGGAAAATAAGCCTTGGAAAGTTCGTAGAACAAATCATCAATGAAAACACAAAAGAGTAAACATTTTATGATATTACAATGAATACAATCTTTTTATAAAAAAAAATGGAAGAGAGACTTCTTACATGATACCGTTGATAACGAGACTCTTTGTTATACAGTGAGAGCTCTTCATAATATCATAGATTCGAGATTCTCCCCAATACACATGAAAGCAACAAAAAAAATTAAAATTTTGAAAGAGAAACATTAATTTTATAAGACTCTTTAAAAAAAATAGACCAGAGAGAGAACCGGTCGACCGCTCGGTCGACCGCACACTGCAGCTTTTCAAAAAAATTTCTAGAAAGCATGTCGGTCGACCGCAAAACCAACAGAACCCACAGAGGGCGAACCGGTCGACCGTACGGTCGACCGCATTTACTGAAAGACCATTTCTGCTTATAAGGAAGATCTCTTTTGTTGAATTCAGTAAGAGCAGTATATAAGGAAAATGAATCATATGCAGGTTGTAGGGGGTCTAGAGAATTTCTTCTACTGATATATATGTATCTATGATATAAAAAATCCATTTTTCTGATTGCAGTGAAACATTGCAGAAACATGTAGAAGCTAAATCCTTTAGTGAATAGAAGTATGTATAAGATACATCTATAGAATCCTCTTTTGTTTGATATGCATCATATAGAAATGGGTCCTATGTAGGTATATAGAAAATTGATTCTCTATGCATGCACAAAGAACAACCAACACAACACTCAACTACTACTTAATCACACATACTGGATGTGTGGATGGAGATGAACTCTTGTTTATATGTGCACCTGCACAAGGGTGCAGTAGCACCAACAGCAGACTGCAGTAAAAGGAAAACATATACTCTACAGAACTTAACATCTTATCAATTATTTGAAGACATGGGACTGGTTTACTTGGTAGTAATTAAGTATATTAGGATCTTCAAAGCATCAATGCTTGCATATGTAAGCTTATACAGATGTGAATAGTAACGATCATATACTCAGTTTGGCTCTTGTGTCAGTTTTCGACAGATACCACTTAAGTCATGTAAAGATAAAAATCTAAGTCATCACCCATTTAGATAATAGTAAGATAAATTTCATGCATACATTGAGATGAAACATTTGCAATTACAATTAAGCCTACTCATCATCACCTTCTTCTTCTTCTTCTTCTTCTTCTTCTTCTTCCTCCCCATTAGGAGGAGGAAGAATTTCCCAATCCTCCTTACCTTGCAGGTATTCAAGTGTATTGACATAGTACCCATAGACTTGCATTTGATGAGCAGCAAACTGCTCATAGGTCACAAATGATGATGAGGAGGTGGAGGAGGCATTTTTGCAACGCGAGGAGGAAGTGGCTCGTGGTGCTTGTTCCGCTAGCCTTGCTTGTTGTTGGGCTTGACGACGACGAGCCCGCTGATTGAACGGAACATTAATGCCTATTTGTTGAGGGAGAATGGGCAAAGGAATTTTACTGAGCAAATAATTTCTGACCTCAATACGGGAATCAATGGCAAGGTTGTAGATGAGTGAGCTAAAAGGGAGAGCACGATTTGTAGTGGTAGCATAATTCATCGTACGAATGATTAATGTAGCAAGGTCAAATTTATACTCCCTAAGGATAAGAAAGATGATGAAGGATTGATTGACCCTAATTTCTGATATATCATTTTCTTGGGCCAAATGTCAGCATTAACAATTTTATTGAGAACACGAGTGGTATCGGTAAAGTTGGTAGGAGCGGGATGAGGAAGATGAGAAAATTCTTGTTGGACTATCATTGATTTAACAGTATGTTCATTGTGGCCCAGTTTATACACAAGGGTTTTAAAATCAAGATGATAGGCATCGAATTCCCCTTCGGGAAGTTCGTATCTCCCTCGAAGATATTTGGGAGTGATCTTCACTCTCCTCTCAAGGATGATAGAGGAGAGGGTGAGATCACCATCTTGAAGGCCATAAAAATTGGCATAGAATTGGCGGGTTAAAGATTCGAAGTGGGTGCTAGAAGTGGTAAGATAGTTTTCCCAACCAAATTCGCTAAGGATCCTAACCATAACCGAGAATTGCCCTCCCAAAGATGATAAGCTTATAACCCGATTTGCAACAACGGGGCCATTAGCATGTTCAGAAAAGTAAAGATCAACACACAGAGAATTGCGAAAGATTATACTCTCTTTGGTGATGGATTTGGAGGCAACAACTTTCTTGCCCTTCGATTTGTGAGAAGAGGAAGCCATTGAAAAGGAGAATGAGAGAGCACTTGAGAGATTTTGACGCACAAATTGAGAGTTGAGGGTTTACTAGATGGGTTTATATTTGGAGGCTAGGGTTTCATTGTGAGGTTGAGAGGTTGGGGGTGAAGGAGTATTTATTTTAGAGAGGGAATAAGCAGATCAGCCGACTTGATCGGTCGACCGATTCATCGATAAGGTCGACCACTCGACACTAAATAGAGGGTTTTAACTTAGTGATTAGTGACAGAGGGGTGGACGGTCGACCGTTCGTTCGACCGGTCCAGTCTCGACATACAAGAAATTTTAGGAGGTACGGTCGACCGCTCGGTCGACCGGTTACTCACCTTTTGTAAGCACAATTCATAAATTCGTGTTTATTGTAAATTTAAGCAAGTATGGATTTTACTCGGTGCTGTGCTTATTTGAAGAACACCGTTCTTCACTTATTTCCTTGATAGAGATGCAGGTTACTACTGTGCTTGTTGAGTTTTGTGCATTTTCTATCAAGGTTTCTGCACTTTTTCTACATTGAAAACTTTGTACTGCCCACCTGTACGTTTGTAGGAATCCATGTGAGCTTTGAGCCTGCATCAACATTCTTTCTTACCCAGACAAGATTAGTGTTCCTTATTAATGAACAATTGTATGAAATATGTCCTAATCTGCAGCAGTAATGACAAGTGATACAACTATGTCTTGAGTCATACACACTTGCATAGCTCTGGATTGGTTTATGATTTTGTTAGAGTTTATGCAAGTATGTGTGACATGATAATTTACATTTTTGATGGTGTATTGGCTCTTCGTAACCAAGCCCTCGATTATCATGATAGAATCTTGAATTTTTTGTAATAAGGTAACTGGGCCCTTCATATTTTTCAACATCTTTTCAAGCTCGGTTACTCTTTTACATAATATTTTCCTATTCATCTCATTGTCTTTCATGTTCCAACGAAGAGTGTCTAGAGTAGCATCAAGAATCCTATTTTGTTCAAGAGCTTCATTACATCCTTCCACTACCTCATCAAATTTCTTTTTACACTCTTTTAAATCATCTGTGAGTTTAGCTATATAAACAGATTTCTCATGAATTTCTTTTAAGTGATCATCATGTGTTGCTAAGATTCTCGAATTTGTTGTTTTAAGATTTCATTTTCCTCTAGCAATACATCATGATCTTTTCTAAATGACTCAAATTTTTCCAAGATCAAGGCATTCTTAATTTTCAGTTTTTGATTTTTTGTAATACACGAGCCATGGGTATCATTTGAAATTTGTTTATATTGCCTAAGTTCACGACTTAGTTTCTTAGCATAGTCTTTCAAACCATTACACATGTCTACTAGTTCATCATAAGTGGGTTCTTCGAATACCTCTTCTTGAGATGGTGATTGCACCTCACCATGCCCAAGAGCCATGAAGCCAACGTCGTCGTAGCCTTGCTCTCCCTCACTTCAGTTCGAATCTAGCCAAGTTTCTTTTAGCGCCTGCTTTTTCTGACTTGGATTTGAGTGATAGTATTCTCTGTTCCGGTCTTGTTGATTGGGGCAGTTTGCATGGATGTGTCCCAGCTTCTTGCACTTGTAGCACACACCCTCCTTCTCCTTTTCTCTTTCTTCTTAATACCTGCCATATTTTTGTGTTTGAGGTACTTCCGAAATTGTCTTATTAATAGAGCAATGTCCTCGTCTGACTGCTCATGATCTGAATCAGCTTTTGATGGTCGGGCCTTTTCTGCCTTTAGTGTAATGGTTTTCTCCTTAGTCTTCGGTTCAATCTCGATATTTTGCTTGTATCTTTTCGTCTCCAACATTTCCATCTCGTACGTCTTCAGTTTTTCTTGAAATGTATAATAGTCAAATCTCTTCTTTTCAAGAGTCTCTCTCATTGCCGCGGCCTTAACGTCCCACTCTGGCGTGAGACAGCTTATGAGCTTTCCGACCTTTCGATCATCATCAAGCCCCTTACCCAAGCTCTCAAGTTCGTGGGCAATGATATCGAAGTGGGCGAGCATTTGATCTACATTTTCTCCTGGCAACATGCGAAACACATCAAACTTATAGAAACATAACTTCACTTTAGCTTTTACCTCGGAAGTGGTTCCTTCATGCCGCTTCAGCATGTTGTTCCAGATCTCGTAAGCTATTTTGCAGTTACACCCGCATCGCATTAGCTCTTCATTGTTCAACCCTGCATAAAGAGCCATCATGGCTCTGGAATTTGCTATTTTGAGGGATAACTCCGCTTGTGTGAATGCCTTCTTTCCATTGCTAACTGGAATTTCTATTTTGTTGATACATACATTCCATACCTCTTCTCCGAGCATCTGTAAAAAATGAGACAAACGAACTTTCCAGACGTCATAGCATTTTCCATCAAAAAATGGTGATCGTGTAAGACTTGTCCCATTGGAGACGAGAGGCTCCGATGAATACAAGTTTTGGGGATGTGGGATTTCGGCCATTGGACCTTTTGCCTAAGCTTTTAAGCTTTTTATAGGCACCTCGCTCTGATACCACTGTTAATCACCCTAGGGGGGTGAATAGGGTGATCGTGCGGAATTAAAAAATTACAATAAAGTAAATGCTAGAGTGATAAGAAAAGCAAACATAGATGATGAAGCGATATAACGTAGTTCGACCCCTAGGTCTACGTCCACACTACCTACTTGTAGCAATTCTCCGCCACAAACATTCCACTATACTCAAAACCCTTATACAGTGATTTTCGGATTCAGGTCGAGAGACCTGTTACACCCACAGGACTTCTAATTCAAGTCCCGTCAATCTCACCGAAGTGGGAAAGAAATGAAAAGAAAACTCAAGATCTTTAATCATCTTGACTGAAGAATTCAACCAAATAAACGCTCACACTCAGATTGATTAAATGAGGGATTAGTTCAGAAATTTTCTCAGAAGTAATTAGGTGAAGAATACACAGTGGATTCTTCAATATTAATAGACGGGGAAGTGTATCGATTAAAAATAGAAACGATACTTTCCAAGAATATACACAGCGCAAAGTGCGGTCGACCGTTCAGCTCTCTGACGGAAAGTAGAGAGGTGAAAGGTCGACTTCTTCTCAACCAACTCAAGGTTGCGGTCGACTGCGATGTGGTCGACCGGTCACGAAGTGCGGTCGACCGGTATCGCGCTGTTTATTCCGAATCCACCCTTTTCTTACCATAAACTAATCCCTCTTTAATCAATTTTATACAATTATAATCTCACAAAAATAGAAAGAAAAATTCAGATCTTGATATCTTCCTTTTTTTCTTGTGGACCAATTAATCAAGAATTCTTTTTGAATATCCTCCTCTTTTGCTTGTGTTTGCCATTATTCATCATTGCTTTCCTTGTTTGTATATTTGTGAATCTTTCTTGGATCTCTTTTTAATGTTATTTGATCCTAAAAATCTGACACACTAAATTCAAACTTATTAGTATGAGTGAGCACTTTTTGTGCACACCAAACTAAGAGTCAACACATATATCTCAACCAAACCATAAAAAACCAATTTTCCTGCATCAAATTTTATACTAGACTATACAGACCACTGCTTATGACAACCACGTTATAACATACATTAGACTTTCTCAAATTAGATTATTATGACAACCACATTACAACATACATCAATACAGAGAGCAACAACAGAGACCACTACTTATGCTCCTCATGTTGTTGCTCCTACTTATGTTGCTCATTTCCATCTTCAACCATCTGCTGCTCCTCTTTATGCTCCTCCTTATGCTGCTAGCTCCTACTCTTTACTGTTGCAGCTACTGCTACTGCTTTTGAGTTTCTCATTGTTGCTGCATGAATGAAGAATTAATTTGATTCATTTGAGGCATTAAGAAAGTAGTAAGATTAAGAAAAACATGAAATAAATTAATTGTAGGCTCAGAACACAATCTATATATGGATTTTTCAAATAGGGCTGCATTATTATGTCATGCTAACTAGTTCTAACCATGTGTCCCCTCCTCACCCAAAAAAAAAAAGAAACTTACCATAAATTCAGCAAGCATACATTCAGCTTTACATCAACAACAGAGAACATGAGCAGTATGCAAACAAAACCAAGGGAAAATAGTCATCATAAACCACATAAATGAGCAATACACAATACATCAATACAGAAATTAGATAAAGTCGTACAACTCTCAACATTATGTGCAAACTGTAAAGATTTTTATATTGGAGCACTTCTTCTCCCAATACCATCATCAAAATCGAACCAATTCATATTACACATAAATCCAACACATTTGATTCGAGCAATACGAACGATAGTTAATTTTTAAAAAAAAGATAAACCCACTAAAACTACTGTTACAGTTTCATACCTTAATTCGAGGGTGTTGCCCTGGGGGGGGGGGGGTCGGAGGATCGTCAGGGTAGATTTGGGGGTGGCGAGATTTGGGGAAGGTCTGAGGTTGAAGTCGAGCGAAAATTGAGGGAGGTGGAGCTACCTGCGAATTTGGAGCGTCGAGGGTTGTGAGAGGGCGGAGAGAGGAGGTTATGGTTTCGATTTGGGGGAAGTCTGGAGATCGGGAATGAATGAGAGAAAGAAGGGGGGAAAATGAAGATGTCTGTGTGAAATCTCCAAAAAGCCCTCAAACTTAAACAGATCTTCTACATTTGGGCGGGGTTGATCTTGAGCGTTGGATTGTGATTGGACGGCCCAGATCTCCAGCTCACGGTAAACTCATAATAGACTCTCTCTCTCTCTCTCTCTCTCTCTCTATCTCTCTCTCTCTCTCTCTCTCTCTCTATATATATATATATATATATATATATAATACGGGGTATTACATATACCCTATTTTGAGATCTTAACGCCCTCGCTAATCTCAAGATATGCAACCTGATCCAGGATCTCTTTTCTAGCCGATGTGGGGTGGAGTACCTTGATTCTCCTAGCGTACTGCCCGTGGTTTCTCTACTAGCGTACTATCCTAGCTCCATCTCAGGCGTACCTCTAACCCATTTCTGTAGCCGACATGGAGTGAAGTACCCTGATTCTATTAGCGTACTGCCCCTGATTTCTCTACCAGCATACTGTCCTAGCTCCATCTCAGGCGTACCTCTAACCCACTTCTGCACACGATCGGTGTTGAAAGTCAGATCCAATACCATTTGTAATACCCCGAGCCCGACTCAGCTGCCCATGCACCAACATGTGTGCGTACGCGAAAAACAAGTCCTTAACAACGGCCCACCACAGGCTTGCCTCACAAAAGGTGTCATGGCTAATTGGTAACCTTTGATCATAGACTTCTATTATATAATCACTCATTTTCATATCTTATATTATGTAATCACTCATTCTCATATTTCCTAGGTGATGTGGGACAATATCAACACACGCACACACCTTTTTCCATTGCACATGCACATGCAATACCACACAAATGCACAAAGGCCACAAATGCACACATCCACTTCTTAAACTCTTCATGGCCCAGTTAATATTCCCATACACCCAAGCCCATAAACTAATTCTATAGGCCCATCTAATTATTATTATTATTATTATTATTATTATTATTATTATTATTATTATTATTATTATTATTATTATTATTACTATTATTATTATTATTATTATTATTATTATTATTATTATTATTTCTTAAGAAATACGAGGTATGCAATCTAATACAGAACCTCTTTTCCAGCGTACTGCCATCAGATCCATCTCAGGCATCGATCGGTGTCGAAAGTCGGCTCTGATACCATTTGTAACACCGCCCAAGCCCGACTTAGCTGCGCACGCGAAAAAAAAGTCCTGACAACAGCCCACCACAGACTTGCCTCACAAAAGGTGTCATGGCTAATTTGTGGCATTTGATCATAGGTTATCTATTATACACACTTAAACTCCTAATCAAACTACCGATATGGGACTAAATCATTCCCTAATCAACTCATTTCAACTCTCTCTCACCCTCACGTGATGCTCATCACATGCCACGCATGCCAATCCATGCACAACCAGCCAAATTTTCTCCATTTTGGCCGAACATTAATAACCCAAACACATCAAACCCATAATACTTACTATAGGCCCAACTTATTATTATTATTATTATTATTATTATTATTATTATTATTATTATTATTATTATTATTATTATACTCTACTAAATACGGGGTATTACAACATCATTTTAGCTTCGTGGGCCGCACATGTGGTACGCGCACACCAATCTGTAGTGAATCGGGCAGGATTTTTGTGTCCAACCGTTTCAAAATTTGAAATTTGAAACTCGCGCTAAGAGCAGAAACAGATGCCAACAGCGAAAACGCCTATCCCACAAAGGCATCGTATGCATCATCAAAGTCTATGGCGGTTGGAGGCTCCCATCGTCGGGCCCACCCCCCGCAGCCTTGCTACATCGGCTGCCGCCCGCTCACCCGCGCTGTTTGCCCTCTCTAAGGAGGGCAGCCAGGAATCTCCTTTGTCTCCCATATCTTCTCCACACTCTCACTCAGACCTAAACAGTCTTCCATTCTACTCCATCTCTCTCTCTCACTCATAGTACACCGCCAAAGAGAGAGCAGTGAAGAGCTTACCTTCTCCTCTCTCTCTCTCACTCACAACCAATACTCTCACAAACAAAGTATACATTCTCCTATCTCCTCTACCCCAAATCCAAATCCCAACCAAATCAACATTTCCTCACTCTCCCCCACCGAACCAAAGCCAAAGAGTTAGTAAATTACCAGCCTATTGAAGCGATCGTCGTCGACGAAGAGGTCTTGGCCACCACAGATTGAAGCTGTGTGTTTGAGGTGATGACCACTGACTGGTCAAAAACCCTTGCCACCATCGCCGACTCCCCTCTTACCTATGAGGTTAACATTGACCTCTGTGACCGATTACACGACTCAAGTCGGAGCTGCCCGTCATCCGATATTTCGAATCAGAGGATCGAGGGTATGATGTCATTGGTGCGGATGCGGAGAGCGAGGTGATTTGATGAGAGATTGAGGAGCTTCATATCTCCTCTAGGGGTGGGTTGTGTGTGTGTGGGGGGGGTGTGGATAGCCCGAATTTCTTAGATAGGTGGTATGCATACATAGATTGCACACAGGGTGTTTGAAGAAATATCTGAATAAGTGTGTATGCATATGAAGTGTTTGGCAAAAACTAGGCACATGCAGAGCATAGCACGCTAGTTAAGGCCTCAAATCATGCTCACGATCAGTGGACCCGGGGCGTCATAAGAAATGTGGTGGTTGCTGGCAGTGGCAAGAACGACGGGAAGGAGCGGGGGGAGGACGTAAGGCGGCATGAGAAGTTGGAGAAGGAGATAAGAGAGGAGAGATCAAGGTGAACAGGAAGGGGACGACAAACTCTAGCCACCGCCCCCTCCAACTTCAGATCTAGAGTTTCGGCGCATACTTACATCTCAAAATTCTTTCATGTCAAGTAGTTCCTATTTGGGCTCATAATCCTGCCAACAAGAGAAAAAATATTTTCCATTGTATTATTGTTATTTTTTAGCGTATATTATTCTTGATATAATTTTATTTTATGGGAAAGTCATACATTAGAAATTGCATAAGTAGTTTGGGCCTAGGTCCGAACCTATTTTCGGGCCTAATTTGGGCCCAGACTTGGGCCTAAATTTTGAAGCCCAAAGAAAATTCAGGTCGGGTTCGCGCCTATATGGGTTCGGCCCAAATGCAACGATTGACATCAATGTAGTTAGCAAATCTTTAGCCATACGAGAAAGAATAGTAAATATATTTTCATTGATTTTCCAAAAATAAAACACATCTACTACATCATCAATGGGAGGTTGTGCATTATATCAATTCAACTCATTTGCTGAATTGGTTTTTGGTTTTTTAGATTTTATGAGATTTAAAAAACTACTAGTTGCAAGACATTTTCCCTTCGATAATATAGAAGAAAAAGAAGAACTAACATTTTGTGTTTTTGTAATATTAGATGAATAAAGTATATCGTATCATATAAACTAGTCAAAACATTCTCAAAATTTGTAGTGAAAACAACATGATCAAAATATTGTATTTCATTGTGTGGAGCATAAATATAAAAAATCTCAATTAATTTTTTTGTGCCCTCTAACTTAATCATGTGATTCATTACACTAGCAACACAATATAACATAAGAAGTGGATGAAAATATTTTTAAATTTTAATATAAGCGGCATAAACCATTTCTCTAATAAAAGAGTCTTTTATCAAATCTTTAATTGTTGTCAACATAGTGACAATTACAAGTAAAATACCACTAGTTGTAGATATATATATTTTTGAAAATTGTATAGTAGCATCATTAAAAGATTCTAAAAATTTATACAAACTATCGGCAAAAAATAAAAAATCATCATCTAACATATAATCTAGCATACTCATTGCAACATAAAATTCTCTAAGATTAAAATGATAGTGAAGAAAATACATAATAAATCATAAATAGAATACCAACGATGTCTAAAATATTTAGAAAAACGTTTAAATACAATTCCTCTATGTTGACACCAATCATGAAAATATTGATATATTGGACCACTCAACGTAATAAAATGAATACAATTTCTCATTGCCTCAATTTTATCGTGTCCATATTTTAGTGCATCTTGTACACAAAGATATAAAATATGACAAGCACACATAACATGAAAAAATTTCGGTTCTATAGAATTTAATGTAATTTTTAGACTAGCGATTACCTCAGTATTATTAGAGGCGTTATCAAAACCAATGGCAAAAACTTTATAAAAAACACCGAAATTATTACATGCTTCCATGATGTGTGTGGTAATTATTTCACCCTTATGTGGGTACCTAACAAATTCGAATGAAATTATACTATTTTGAAGTAGCCAATCAGAATCTATCCAATTACATATAACACACATCATTCATACGCCGTTCACTCCCACCCACCCATCCGATGTGGAAGAAACTTTAGTATTTAGTGATGTTAGTGTTGCTACTAAAAAATCTTTAGCCTCATTGTAAACTAATTTATAATCATCCTTAACTACGTTCCTAGCAATTTTTTTATAATGGAGATTTAATACGGCTTGTGAAAAAGTCTTTACATTCCTACTTTCACCAAATGAATAAGTTGATTCATCTCTAATTACTAACTTAGCTATTTCCCTATGAACAATATCGTGATCATAGCTCTACTTGACTGGTCTTATGGTGTATTTTTTGTTGTGTGAGATTGTCTTTAGAAATCTCCGATTGACATTCATTTAAGTGACATTGAAGTGTACCCGTTCCCGATCCTATTTTAAACTCATAGGGTATTTGACACTTCTTACAAATTTTTAGTTATACACTCTTATCATTTTGTGAAGGGGCATAATCAAAATATTTGTGTACTTCAGAAATTTTCCCTCTTGTTTTACGGGATTGAAAGGGTCTTGTTCTGATGGTTTTGTTTCTATGTCTTCTACTTCCACTTGATCCGTGTGTGTTTCATTAAAATCGGGAATACTATCATAATTCATAAGTGTTTCTTCACTCCCTACATATGAAATTGAAATAGAAGGAATGCGACGACTACTAGTGGATTCTTGGATACTATTTCTACCACGTGAACGGTTAGATGTCATCTAGACTTATGTATGTATGTTTGGAATGTAAAACAAGTTTTTCTATTGTATGTTCTAAAATTTAATTCTAGTGTATGTTTTAAAAATTAATTCTACAAAACAAATAAAGATAGATAAACTAGTGTATGTTATAGAAAATGATTCTACAAAACAAATACATTTATAAAATTCTACTCTAAATCGGTGTATGTTGATAAACAAAATCTAAAAAAATAAAATAAATCTATATAATAAAACACTAAGAAAGCTATCAAGTGGCTCTCCTTCAATCCCCCCCAAAATCAAAGGCCCAGATCTAACCTAAAAAAACACATTCCCCCCCCCCCCCCCAACCCTAAAGTTTTCCCCCAAAACTCAAATTCAAATCTCCCCACCCAAAACAACTCCTTTATTTATTTAATTATTTCTCTCTTTCACTCTCTCTCTCTCTCATATTCAAAAAAATAAGAAAATAAAATTTAGAAAATTTTAAAAAAATTAAAAAAACTAAAAAACTAAAAAAATTAATAGTTGAAAACTTTAAAAATAATTCAAAAAAAATCAAAAAATTTTAAAAAAAATAAAAAAAATAAAAAATTTTACAAAAATTAATTTAAAAAAGTTAGAATTTTCAATATTAAAAAAATAAAATTTTAAAAAATGCAAAAATTTTAAAAAATTTTGAAAAAATAAAACTTTAAAAACTTTTAAAATAATCAAAAAATAAATAAAATTGATTGTTTTTTAATTTTTAAAAATAAAACAAATTTTTTTAAAAAAAAATTTAAAATTTTGAAAATATTACAAATTTAGAAAATAAAAAAAATAGAAAATTTAAATTTTGAAATTTGAAAATTTTGAAATTTGGAAAATTTGAAAATCTCAAAGCAAATCCAAATCCAAATCCAATGTCGAACCCCAATCAAGAGGTCGTTGCCGATTGTTGATCCGCTGCTGATTCCGTATCGGTGACTCCCCTCCACCAAATCGAGCGTGAATATCAAGCGACTCCGTATCGGCGACTCCCCTCTACCGAATCAAGAGCCTCTATATGCGATGTGACGACTATAATTTCATCTCATTAACCGAATTCTCATTCTAATTTTTAATTTTGTGTGTGCAGGAGATTACTCAGTTTTTTGCTGACTCGAATTTTGTGTGTGCATGGAATCTAAGTTCAGAGAGGTATGATTATTTTATTTTTGGGTTAAAATTTTTTAAATTTGGTGATTTATTTGATGAGTTTTTTTATTGGTTTTGATTTAAGGTGTACGCAAGTAAGAGATTGATTATTTGGTGGCCTCAATTTGGGCTTCCAAACCATAGCAGGACAGGTAAACTGACCAGCAACCTAAAATAACTTGGCAAATATGCAACATTAATTTCTGTACTACAAGAGAAAATACTATCATAAAATGTTCACCACTGGTTATTAGAAACCATAGATAACATAACATATAAGAACTTTTAGTATATATTTGGATATATAGGATTAGGATGACTGGAGTTTACCAGTGAAGGGTGCAAACTCTCCACTCAAGAAAGACAGCTAAAGTAAATTTGTTATTTATCCATTTTGATTTTTTTTATATAAAGATGCAACGGGGGACAAAATGGAGATAAAATAAATGATTAGCTTGGTTTAGAGTATTGAAAACTTCATGTATTTCATTTTGGTTTAAATAATAATAAGAGGTATTTCAATTGCAAACTGAGTCTGAGACAAACAAATATTTAGATTATTGGTATTGTAGATACCTTCACACCTGCACTTGCGTTACCATTGTATTTAGACATACTCATAGTGGTTATGGGATTAGAGTAAGCTCTATAAAACCTATATGATAATATCCTTGCATAACTATTACAAGCATCTAAAAGTGATGCTGAAGTTTGAAAAATTTTATGTAGTGTTTCTAACAAACTATATGCATTCCAGGTAAGTTCAAGATAATGATCAAGAAGGCGATGGTTGAGCTTAAAGGTAGATATACTGCTTCCTCATATAATATGTTTACTACTTCAATTAATTTGCTGGACTTCCAAAACTATTTTATATAATCAAACCAGGTGCACCGTTCCGAAGACGTGCCGTAGGCACGTGTCAATGGGCAAACCTAGTATTTCAATAAACAACAACAATTAATTGGAATAACTAGTGTATGTTTACCATTTTTTTTTAAATCCTAAAAAGAACAAGAAGAAGAAATACAACAAAACTCAATCTAATTAAGATAAATAAATGAGAACAAATAACTATGCTAATTCTAAAAATTATACAAATACAAAAATACCGTATGTGTAGAATGTAGATTGAAGAATGAAGGTAGAGAGAGTTGAGAGCTTGTAGCGTTGTTATTGATGTTGTTGATTGTTGTTGGATGTTGTTGTTGTTGTTGTTAATGTTGATCAAACCAAAAAAGTAATTGAAATTTGTTGGTTGTTGTTGATTTGTTGAGAGAGTTGAAAGATAGTAGAGAGAGTTGAGTGAATTTGTGAAGAAAATTAAATGAAATGAGGTTGTATATACAGATTATGGATTTCCTTGAATTTCCTAAAATACTCCCAAAAACTAGCTAGTATAGATCCGTTGGGGGTATTTAGTAATTATGAAACACCCTACAAAATTGAGTAATGACAATTTTGTCATCGCGTGTTACCACGTGTATTTTGTACCATTACGAATAACATTCGTAACGATTTTTTTATATAAATGTCACTACAACATTTTTGGGCTACCCTGGCAAAACTACCCCGGCGTTTTATTAGTAGTGCCAGGGTAGGCTTAGAGCAGGAAGACGTCCCAAAATTTTTGACACCTACACCGGTATTTTATTACAGCGCCAAGGAATGTAGAACATACACCGGCATTTTTTTGGAAAATGCCGGTGTTGGTATATCCTACACCGGCGCTTTCAGTTAAAACGCCGGTGTAGACATTTGGAATAAATTTACCCCATCGAAACCCTATAGCATTTTAGTAATCGATCCCCAATTCTTTTTTCCCCAATTTATCCCTCTCGCTCTCCCGCCTCTGCTTGGCCGTCATTGCTGTGCCCACCATCGTTGTCCCTGTCGTCTGTCGTCGTCCCCGCACTCGTCCCTGTCGCTGTGCCGTCCATCGCCATCGTTGTGCCCTCCTCAAGCGCAAGGTAACCCCTCAATCTTCTAGGGTTTGGCTAGATTTTTACTGGGTTCAGAAAAGGAGAAAGAAGGAGTCGACCTGGCTGAGGTCAGCTACGTCTGGTGCGCCACTGTGGTGGTGTTCAGGGCGGAAGCGTCAGTGGACTGCGTGGTGGCCACCGGCCTTCGACTGAATTTGAAGGAGGAGAATGTGGTGTTATGAGCTAGGTTTAGGTTGCTTTTCATAAGGGGCAACCTTAAATTAACACTTTTTGGGGGAAATTCATTTGGGAGATAGATGCCCTAGTTGGAATTGTGATGTTTTTATGAGTGCATGAAGTTTTGAAGGCTGACATGCTCTTCTTTAGCTTATTGTTCTCTGCATCATGATCTTTGTTGTATTGCTTCAATTCATGAATTCTGTCGAATCTTTTGAGTGTTGTTTGTTTTTTTAGAAGTATATAATTAAGCATAAATGGGGATTTTTTGGTAATAAGTAAGCTATAGATGGAGATGCTTTAATTGAATTCATCAATTTGATGTTATAAATGGGGAATAGCTTTCTTTCCTTTGTGGTGGTTTATGTTCATTTTAGTATCTTTGATGGATTTGAAACTATATATCTTCTTTAATTTACTCTGTTTAACATTTAGCAGTTTTTTGTGTCTCTGGTTCATTGGTTTTCTTTTATGTTTGATGATGTGGTTCACTACAATAAAAGAGGTCTACTCCGGCATTTCATCAGCTGTGTTTTGTTGTGCTTCTGTGATCCTATTTATGTGGAATTGTTGTGCTTCTATGATGAAAGAACACCCTATGTCTGGAGACCTACAGTGAACACGGAAATCGAGGTGTTGGTTATCACAAGTTTGGTTAAGTTTGTTCTGTCCTGGTTGGATAGATTGAAATAGGCTATGAATCAAAATTTGATGTTAAAAAAGTACATTCGGAACTTTTTGGGCTTTCATATTATAGGAAAGAGACGGAACATACTTGATAAGTGCAAATGATGCATATAGGCAAGGAGTCAAGTTTTTATGCACTCTCCATGACATACTTATAGCATCCTTCAAGCTACTAAGATTGTATGGTGAGTAAGACACAAAATTGATCTTTGTTGTAAGTTAAAACCAAGTTTTGAACTTAGAAGTTTGTGGTCATTGGATTAGAGAGGAGTTTCCGTATGTGGTTCATTATGGTTTACATTATTTCCGTATGTAGTTATCAGAAAACATTGATTCACAATGTGAGAAAGGTCAATTGCTTTGTAGGATTGCAAGTAACTTATTCGGTGGGAAAAGGGATCTTACCTTATTTCACATAATGTTTTGAGGAACACGAAGCTATTATATTCTTATTCAATGCTACACAGGTTGGAAGTTGTAATTATATGAAACTCCGTTGTTAGCATGTGCATTGCACGAGCTTTCTTATACTTGACAAATAGAGAGAAATAGACGGTGAACATGAGCAATGCACTTGCTCATGAGTTCCGTTTCTATCTCAAACTTTTGGGCATACTCAATGTATGTTATTGGATTGTTTTACTGGACTGTATGATTTTCCTCATCTAATAAACCAGCTTCATCTTTCTTACAGTGAAGGCAAACTACTTCAGGTTACTGGATTTTGTATGTTACTGGATTGTATGATTTGAAACTCATGCTTCAGGTTAGTGCAGCTTCACGAGTTACTTTTTTGTCTGAATTTGGAGATGAGATGGATCATGTATCTGAAGTTGCACACTCTGATTTTTTGAGGAATGACTAGTGATGGAAATTTTTTATCTAAACTTTATATACAATTATATCATGATGTCTAGATGAGTATCAGTTTCTAAGATAATGTTCATGCATGCTTGTTACTTGGGTTTGAAAATGAGATTGTTCTTTCTCATTGGTTTTAAGTGATGATGAGATGGATTATATAACTGAAGTTGTATACTATGATTTACAGAGGAGTGACTAGTGATGAAATAATCCTGTTTGAACTTATGTTGTGGTTTCAGTTGATAGTTATCTCATGAGTATTATAAAAGTATAAGTTTCATCTCAGTTAGTATCTTGTTTGCCTGAATTTGATAGTGAAAATATTCTTTTTCGCTCTTTGTAACTCAATATTTTGAACTCCATATTTTGGTAATGAATGTGATGAGATCACATTATTATGTTTCATTATGAGATTACAATTTGATGATATTATACTATTATGCTTCATTCATATTTTAGGGATTGAAGATTTTCAGAATCTGTGCAATGATGAACTTAATTTGGGTCACTTTTAGTTTTGCAATTGGTTTTGCTTCATTCATATTTTAGTGCTGAAGGGGTTTTTTTTTTTAATAATTAAAAATTTTTTGAAAAATATATATATCTATCCCGGCATTTTTACAAGCGCCGGGTAGCTTTGAGCAAAACAGATAAGTCTACACCGACGTTTTTAAAAACGCCGGTGTAGGTGTTGGCTGAAAACGGGACCTAAAACGAAAACACCCTTTTCATGGTATTTTTCAACCGCCGGTGTAGTTTTAACCTTTACCGACGTTCGTAAAAAATACCGGTGAATGTCTCGAAGATACAGCGACACACGATTCAGCGACACTTACACTGGCGTTTTATAAAATGCCGGTGGAATCTACGGCGGCGTTTAAAAACGCCGGTGAATGTGAAAAAATGCCGGTAAAGACGATTAGTGTTGTAGTGTGTCATACATAATTTATATTCTAACTATTTACATGTTTTCTGTTATCTCAAAACTCATTTTTATCCTAGTTCGAGCCAACTCAAATATTTATTTAAAATTTTGTGTTTTTACGTGTATTGCACGTGTTTTCAATACACGTGCCGATTACGTATATTTCACCGTTACGCAAAATATCCATAACATTATCAAAATAAATATTTTTTGTATATTATGTTTCGAGTATTTATAAACATTAACCTGTTAATCAAATCTATTTCATATTTTGAATATTTGTTTTTATACATGCATTGCACAAGCAAATTTTAAGCAATTTAGTTCATAAAAATTTTCTAAGAATTATGCATATCTATTATCATTTTTATTTAAGTTATTTATTTTGATTTTAAATCCAAAGGCCCTAATCTATTTTAAAAGCCCAAAAAAACTAATTGCAAAATAAAAGCTCATGATAAAATTCTATATTAAATACACTTTTGAAATTGTCACCACACTTGGCATGTAACAAATATATACAATTGAAATATAAACAAAAGCATGAGAAGTGTGCATATGTGGGAAATTCAAAGAGCTTAGCCATGCATAAGAAGGGAAAGAGTTAGGGGTTTGTGGTAGTAATAGTGAATGGATATTTATTTCGGTTAATTGGTATTTATTTTTGGGTAATGGGTGTCTCTTCATCACCCAAATACCCTATAAATACCACCTCTTACTTCATGAACATTGCACCAAGAATCAAAAGAAACTAAAGAGAAGAAAAACAAAGAGAGAAAAGAAAGAAAGAGTGGCTTGAGTTATTACTTGGAGGAATGAGAGCTTCCGGTGCTTGCTAAGGAGGAGAAGGAAGTCTCATTCTTGTTGGAGCTACGAGTTCCTATTTCTTTTGCAACTAAAGTGGGTGATTCTTGAACTTTCTAAAATATAATAGTATGCATGTGTAGAAATATTGATGTATGAAATTGATAATTCATATAAATTATAGTTAATTTTGTGATGATATTATTTGGAATATTTGATAGATATGTGTATGAAAAGAAATGCATGCTAATTGGAGATTGTTATGAAGAAAAGTTGAAATGATGTTGTTCGGTGCATGGTAATACATCATGATTAGATTGAATACATTGGGGGATAAATTCATACACATAGTTGTAGATCTATGTAAAGAAAGTTGTTGTTTTGAGTTTGTTTACACTTCATAAAATCATATTAAATAAAATGGTTGGAATCTAGAAGTAAAACTTTTATGGGAACATCTTGTATATGTCAGGAACATCTCTTTAAAATTTCATAAGATTTGGAGGTCGTTTGCTGTTTTAATAAAATCTAAACTTAGGACTGGTTGGCAGTCAACTAATTGTTGGAAATCTGTACACATTTCGGTTTTTTATTATTTCAGCATCGTAAATAAAGTAATTTGAGAAAGGTCAAAACTAAGAATTTGTAGTAGACTCGTTAAAATTTTTGTAAAGTCTAAGAAATCAAATTTTCACCAAGAACTGAATTTATAATGAATTTTATAAGACTGAACAAGTGGCAGTATTTCGACATTTCAATCCCACTGTATATTTCGAAGAATTCAGAGTTATAGATACAATATTTTGGAGAAACTTATAATTAAGAAATTGTATTAGACTTTTATACCTTTATTTTTATCTAAAGAACACAAAGTTTTGTGAAGTAAATAATTTTCTATGATTTTTATAAGAAGCATGAACTGTAGTTTTCTGGTTTTGAACTTACTGTTTTGCAAATGAATTTAAATGAAATAATTGAGGATGATTATAAGAGTTTTTAACTAGAAAGTTATAGTAGAATATTTTGTGAAAATAATGAATCTATCCATTGAATAGAATTGAGATTTATAATTGAAATATAGATGAATATGAAAGGGTTGTTTATTTATCAAAATGAACTTTGTATTTGGAATATATTCTTGAAGAATAAATATATGTGAAAATGAGTTTTTGATAATCAAATGGACTTGGTAATGAATTGTTGGTTGTGTGATCAACCAAGAAGTGTATACTTTATGAATGGTAAATGAGAATGAATGAAAGCATTGAACGAATTATGAATACATGAAATCGAAAATATGAATAACAAGGGTATGAGTACCTCGAGTTGTTGAACATGAAAAGATGTTGATTTTAGAGACTTAGTGAGACCCAAGTACCGGCAGGTGTTGAAAATGATTAATTGAGTTTTGAGAAAGGGCCAGTATTGGCTATCGTTCTCGGTGTATGATTTAAGACCGGTAGGAGGATAAGCTAGCTCTAGTCAGTATTATTTATTCATGTTTCAATTATAAGGACAGACACTAGTTGGTGACATGATGAAACTAGAGCAAGCGTGAGTTATGGACTCCATAATGATCATTGGAGAGAGACAGTCCCCAGCATTCCAGGACGATGGACGTAAGGGCCACAGAATGATCCACGGTGTGGGAATGATCTCCAGTATTTCGGGACGAGAGCGAGGCTCCTGGGATACTTGTGCAATGAGGGCTCTAAGATGACCTGCGGAGTGAGACGATCCCCAGTATTCCGGGACGATGGACGTAAGGGCCACAGAATAATCCACAGAGTGAGATTGGTCTTCAGTATTCCAAGGGCAAGAGCCAATACTTGCAAAGTGTCTGAATCTTGTAGTAGTCATAGTAGTAGGATGCATGGTGAGGGATCTAACCGTATAATGTGAAGTATGTAGGTGCTTGTCGTCGGATCTATGTAGGATGGGGTGCATAGAATCCGAACAAGTATGCATTAGTATCATTATAGTATAACATCTGCATTAGGCATTAAGTCATATCATACACTGGCATGTTTAGGATAGTCACTCTTTATACTTTTATGTGCATTCAAGTTTGTGATTGTTAAAGTAAGAGAATCGTTATATTACGACATAGTGAGGATCGCTATTTTGTAATATTATGTCGGTTGTAAGCAACTGACGTGCCGACAGATTTTCAGTGCAGGGCTTGAATTGGATTGACAAGGACTTAAATACGGTTGATGATAAAGATTATATTTATGATTAAAGCTGCTGATACTAGAATTCTATTTCATGTTGTATTTTATTTAAATTCTGCTGTGTAACTCTGTAATAAATATTGTTGTGTAATAAAAAGTTTTAATTTTCTTGTAAAATTGTACAGAATGAAGTAAAAGATCCTGTTGTACTACAAATTGCATGTAAATGGAATTCGGGGTGTTACAAATTACACAAACACAATATATTTTTTAAAAATCTGGGGAAAAACTGAAAAATCCAACGATCGGCCCGGGCCGATTCAACCGGGTCCCGAGCCTGACCGGGTCGGGCCGGTTGCGGGCAGGTCCATTTCGGGTTTTTTTAGTTTTCATCGAACCGGACCGGCCCTTCATTTTTCGACGGGTTGGCCCCGGTTCAGCCTGATTTTGGTCGTGCCGGTCCTGAACTAGACCAGCCCTAATGCCACCCCTATGATGGTGTGTGAGTTAGGGTTAGGAGAGAGATTGAGATGTTAACCTAACATGGTGACCTTTCTGCGGTAAGAGCATCCACAGTCGTTATTGTTAAAAAATGGATAAATGCATATAGCAATTTCCCATTTCGCTGCAGTCGTCGAATGCTATATTTTACCATTTTAAATTAAAATAATATACTGATGGAGCTTCACATTGCGTCGGAGAGGGGGGAAAATAATTTAAATGATGGGACGGCACATCGAGTGCCGTCGGAGGGAAAAAAAATTAAATGGTGGGACGGCACATGGTCGGAGGGAAAAAAATTTAATTAAAATGTTCAGACACTTCAAGTGAGTGCACGTGTGTATTTTTTAATTTTTTTTAATTACAAAATTTAAATTTTTTTGGAGGAACGACATTTCAAGTGCAGTCCGACCATTAAAAAAAAAAATTTGTGCGACGGTCCTTCGAGTTCCGTCCTTCATATATGCATAATTCTTATTTCGACTCTCATATATAGCAGTCTCCTGTAGCGAAATATGCAAAATATGCATATTTAGCCAACGACTGCAGTGATATTTTTGATAAAATATGCATATTATGCATATTTAGCAAACGACTACAGATGCTCTAAGCCTCATGTTGTGGGCGGTACATTTTTAAAAAAAATTGTGAGCAGCTTCTTTGGAATTAAAATATTTATAGGTGGCCTTCTAGGAATAAACAATAAAACTTTTATAGTAATGCTAGAGCCACTACCAATTTTTTCAGTTTTAGGTCCGAGGGGATTTAACCCAAACTCGCTTTTTGAAAGTGAATATTTTAAGCGAGGGGATTTAACCCAAACTCGCTTTTTTGAAAAAGCGAGTATCGTTTGGGTCTTAAACCCCAACCTCACAAACATATCTCATTCTTCTCTTTTTTCTTCTCCACTTCGCCACGAAACCCTAACCCAAGATCTTATTGCTCTGATTTCAGCCATTCACCCATCAAATTTCATCGAATCACTCACGAAATACTTCAATATCTCATCTCCGTTCAATTGGCCACTTCGATTTTGGGGGTTGCTTCGATTTTGGGGGTAATTGCGGTGTTGTTCTTCAAATTTGGGGGTGAGGCTTGCGGTAGGGGTGAGGCTTGCGGTGTAATATCCCAAGGAATTAATAAAATATTTCCTATGAATATATTTTACTTCCATTAGATGTATATCATGGAAATTGGTACATAACTATTAAGGTAAATAGCCATGTTTATTTTTGTTAAGGGGTTAGGGTTAGAATGGGAGAATTAGGGTTGGCATGACTTAGGGTAAGGCCTAAACCTTAACCTCATCAAACCCTAAAGCTCCATCTTGATGAGATCCAAGGGTGGGAATTGCACATGAAGAGTTCTTCATGGAAGACTTCTAGTTGACTAGGGAACCTTCTAGTTTTGGGTGTTGGCACTAGATCTAACCCTTCACCTCCACTCACTTGTACTTGAACAAATCCCCACCCTACACCTTGGCCGGCCCATCCTCCAAGGGGGGAAAACCCTAACTCCCACTCCCCTCTATTAATACCCACTTCATTTACTCTCTCATCCTCTTTTCCATTTTGGGGTTCTTGTTCCTTCAAAAAAAAAAAAAAAGAAGAGAGAAGAGGGAGGGAGGAGAAAGAAAGAGAGGATATCTTTTAGGTGTTGTAGAAGATTAGTAGGAGTGAAGAAGGGACAAGGAGTAAATCTTGAAGAGCTAGGAGCCAAAGCACATAAGAGGATTTCTTCTTGCAACTCAAAGTGGGTGATTTCTCAAACTCAAAAAAAATCTAGTTTTTATTATTTGTTTGATTCTTGCATGTAAGAATAACCAAGAAAAAGATTGTTTGATCATATATGAATGAGGAGCATGTTAAGAAGTGAAGTAGTCTCATGGTAAAATATTCTTTCTCTTCAAAGATTGTTAAAAGAAAACCATGTTCTTGAAGCTTACTTAGAGAATTGTTATTTCATGAATGGCTAAGAACCTTGAGCCCAAACTTTGGGGGAGTGTTTCTACATGTATCTAGGATCTACATGATTTTTTTTGTAATATTTAGACAACACTTAGTGGGCCAAACAAGCCCCACAATTTCGGACAGCAAGACATCTGCAGAAACAGCAGCTTAAGAATTTTTGTCATAGATTCGAAAAATCATAGTTAATTATTGACTAAGTATCTTTGGCTGAAATTTTTTGTGGGAACCCATGTATATGTCTAATACTAAAATTCCAAATTTCACCCTTTTCTGAAATGGTTTGCTACCTCAAAAAAATTCCTCAACTCCGCTGGTCCAGAGGGTCTGGACTGCAGATTTCTGCATGTAGGCGCAGTTTCTTAGGTGCATAACTTCGGGGGTGCTTATTACATCACCTTGAAATTTTGTGAGCAAATTATGGTAGGAGTTAAATTGTAGATTCCCGAATCTTAGAATTTTTAGACGACGTTTGATAAGGTTTCCGAAATAATCCCTAAATACGAGTAAAAGGTTGTCTGAAAAAACAGAGGGGACTGTGTATCTTTGGTTAGGGAGCCATAGCTCCATGCATATTAAGAGTTTAATCGACATTTTCGGACACATGGTAGTGATGGGGGTCTAGATATAGATTCTAAAATTTCTTGAGCTTTTGATGAAGGGTTGATTTTATATGGAATTTAGCATGCACAGCGTTCAATACTTGGGCTGATTGCGCAGCTTGTGCATTTTTGATTTTTCTGGATATATGTGTTCGGAATTTGCCCAAGCGTTGCACTAGGGATTGGTAGTAGTGACCCTAAGCTTTCCAACGAGCCTAGAAAATCGAGATTCTGAGTTACGCAAGAATTAATGCGATTTTTCTAGCGCTGGACAGATCCAGCTACCCTTCATGAGTGATATTTTGCATGATCTTCCATTTTGCTCTCGAGTGAGGATTGGAGAATTGGGGGGGGGGGGGGGGGGGGGGGGGTAGTCGCATGCCCCCATACTCAGTTGTTTCATCCACGCTGATTAAGACGTGGGAAGTGGTGAGCGGGGAGGCTGCATCGCCAGAGCCACCGGCTGGCAGACAAGGACTAGGGTTCCGATAAGGGGAACCACTGAGTCTAGGTGTAACCTAGACCGTGGATTAAGTTGTGACCACTCTCATAACACGTCTAGATAGAAGTAAGGACCATCTAGAGATTAGTCCCTGACAATAAGTAATCAGGTGACGTACTCTCCTGTCAGTAAGGATACGCGCCGCGGTGTGCATCCTGCACTGTTGATTCCTGAGGTACCGTGGTAAGGACTGTTGGATAGGATCCAGGTATGTGCTAGTGGACACGAACGGGTTGTACGGACTGCGGTCCGATAGAAATACAGTGCTATAGGTATACTACGGTATATCTTTAAGTTCGTCACGACTGTTGAATAGGATCCAGGAATATACTAGTGGACACGAACGGGTTGTACGGACTGCGGTCCGATAGAAATATAATGCTATAGGTATACTGCGGTATATCTTTAAGTTCGTCACGAATGTTGAATAGGATCCAGGAATATGCTAGTGGACACGAACGGGTTGTACGGACTGCGGTCCGATAGAAATACAATGCTATAGGTATACTGCGGTATATCTTTAAGTTCATCACGACTGTTGAATAGGATCCAGGAATATGCTAGTGGACACGAACGGGTTGTACGGACTGCGGTCCGATAGAAATACAATGCTATAGGTATACTGCAGTATATCTTTAAGTTCGTCACGACTGTTGAATAGCATCCAGGAATATGCTAGTGGACACGAACAGGTTGTACGGACTGAGGTCCGATAGAAATACAATGCTATAGGTATACTGCGGTATATCTTTAAGTTCGTCACGACTGTTGAATAGGATCCAGGAATATGCTAGTGGACACGAATGGGTTGTACGGACTGCGGTCCGATAGAAATACAATGCTATAGGTATACTGCGGTATATCTTTAAGTTCGTCACGACTGTTGAGTAGGATCCAGGAATATGCTAGTGGACACGAACGGGTTGTACGGACTGCGGTCCGATAGAAATACAATGCTATAGGTATACTGCAGTATATCTTTAAGTTCTTCACGACTGTTGAATAGGATCCAGGAATATGCTAGTGGACACGAACGGGTTGTACGGACCGCGGTCCGATAGAAATACAATGCTATATGTATACTGCGGTATATCTTTAAGTTCGTCACGGCTTGAACCCAACCATGTCATACTATCAGGAACAGGAAGTAGACCGAATTAGAATGCATTGCATAGCAAGGGTTCGAATCCCTAAACTTAGAGACAACAGCTTGATTCGGAAACTATGTAGTATGGGATGCATATAATTCCAAGTCTCGCTTGCATTAGACTATGTACATTTGACTTGCGCATTAGGCACTAGAGTATATCATATACGGATGTACTTGATGCAACCCCACCTCCCCTTTCCCTTTTAGCACTCTTCTCCTGCATTCATGTTTGATTTTAGTTGGTTTGGAAATCACTGCTTTTATCAGCATTACGTCAGTAGAATTACTGACGTGCCCACTCTTTTAGGTACTAGATGCCGATCATGAAGTCCACGAAGGTCCAAGCCTGGTGAATGCATCCAAGTGACGGTTCCAAGTGTTCCTTACTCACTCCTGATTATATTTCTTTTGTAATACATGGGTTGTAATTTTTCTGAACCAAGTCTATTGTAACACTTAAACTTGTATATCATGGAATAAGAATCATTACATTTTTCCAGCTTTTCCTGCATTGTGACATGTTAGAAGGGAGAATTCTGGATAATGTCACGAATCATCAGTATAGGGATTCGGGGCGTTACAGAGTTGGTATCAGAGCCACCTTCAAACTATAGTCCAATGTAACAGGAAAATAGACTTGGGCGTCATTCGGGAGTCGGGGTTAGCCAGTAGTAGAATATTATAATTCATATTGTTGTTCTTTTCAACTTATGTTTTATAATTTTCTATATCTAGACTAACTCCTCTATTGTTTTCTCCTAACAGATGCCAGGGGCTCGGAATGGAATGGAAAACGGGACTCAAAATGGGTCGGGTCTAGCTGACACTGTAGCTCCTCCTCCTCCACAGCCCACTGCGGTGGAACAAGCCATTAGCAGGCTATTCAGGGATGTTGCCGCGTCCCGTTGGAACCAGGCGCACATAGAGGACCGTCTGGAAAATTGCGGTCACGCTCTGATAGCTGCTAACAGGAAGATGGCTAAACTAAAGAGGTCAAGGAAGAGGCTCTCGAGGAAACTAACACTACTGAGGCACCAGCAGGGGGAAAAGATGGCGCAGTTGGAACTAAGGATTGAAAACCTGCAGACAAGGGTTACACAGCAACAGACCCAGCTTGAGCAGCTCACGACGACTGAGAACTCGACCACCGGGGATCACCATGTCAGGGACATGTGTGACCTAGCTTTATGAAGGGGTTTGGGGATGTCTTGTCCCAGTATTTTGATGTATATAGAATGATGCTTTTTGGCTGCCTAGGGTGCTAGAGAAAAAAAAAACAATGTTTTGTTTTAATGTAGAAAGGGCTTCCTGAACCAATGAATGCTTGACGAGTTTTGACTACTACTATGGTAACGGCATTTGCGGTAGTAGTATTTTGGGTTGTACAAAAAGGGGGTGGGGGCTAATGTAATCTTCCACATGTATATATAAGAATGAATGAAGAACTAGTATTTTCCCTTGACTACTTCTGGTATGCTTTAAGTTCGCGTTATTATTATTGCATAATTAGTAATAAGAACTGATATTCAGATGTCTGGAAGAGCACGTAATGGCCAAAGCAGGGTAACAGAAGGCGAGGGTAGCGAGGCCAACAACGCCAACCTCGACATAGGAGCAGAATTTGCCCGATTATACCAAGTGTTGGGAGCGTTCGTAGAAGCAAGCAGAAATCAGGCACCGCCGCCAATAGCACCGGGTGTCGCTCAAGGGCACGTAGCTACTGACCCAGTCTGGATGGTCGAATCCTTTAAAAGAATGAAACCCCCAGTCTTCGAGGGACAGGCGGATCCGACTGCTGCAGATGACTGGGTACGCCAAGTAGAAATGGTATTTGAAGTCCTCATGACACCAGACAATAGCAAGGTTCGGTTGGCTACAATTTTACTAGAAAAGGATGCCGGTGTATGGTGGCAATCCATAAAGCGCAGCTGGGGAGAAGAACCAATAACCTGGGCAGAGTTCTTGGAAGAATTCAGGGAACATTACTTTCCATTGGACATATAGGAAGAAAAGACAATGGAATTTCATAATCTGAAACAAGGAAACATGACAGTCAGAGAATACGAAACCAAGTTCACACAACTGTCCCGTTTTGCACCCGAAATGGTTCAAGATGAAGTGAAGAAAGCCAAGAGGTTCGAACAAGGACTTAGGCCTGGATTGAGGTCCAGGATGGTACTTTTGGGAATCCGTAGGTTCGATAAATTGGTCAGGCGAGCCGCTGCGACAGAAATAGATATGAATCAAGGCCAAGCGCCACAGGGAAGGACCGACGCCTGGAACCGGGGGAAAAGGTCTGCCCCAGCGTCAAAATTCAAGAGGCACGGTAGGAGTCAGAAGTTTCAGAGGACCGGTAACAAGGAAGGAGGGCAGAAGCCAGGAAGTTGTTTTCTCTGCGGGGAACAGGGACATTTCAAAAATCAATGCCCAAAGAATGAGAAGAGAACGTGCTTCCATTGCGGGAAGGAAGGACATATTAAGCCAGAGTGCCCCCAATACTGGCAGAATAACAGCAAAGCAGCACCAGGAACCCCCAACAGAGGAAAACAGCCTCTTCGCCAAGGTCGAGTATTTGCCCTAAGGGAAGAAGATGCAGAAAACAATGATGGCCTGATCACTGGTATGTGATGGGTCATTGTAATATGTTTTGTTTGTATTTTGAAGTTTTGCTTAGAAAGGTATGAATGAAGACTGTAACTCCTTTTGTAACAGGAAATGTATATATAAATGGAATTTTGGCTACCATTTTGTTCGATAGTGGATCAACTCACTCCTTTGTGTCAAAACCATTCGCAAGAAAGTTAAAATACACGCAAGAGGCAACTCCAGAATTAGCCTTAATGGTAGCTACACCCTCAGGGGCGACCCTCACTACAGACCAATGCTACAAAGATTGTGAGCTCGAGATTAACAAGGAGCCCCTAAAGATCGACTTGTTAGAGTTGGATTTCGCCGGAACGGACGCCATTATTGGCATGGATTGGATGTCAAGACATGAAGCACGCATCGACTGCAAGGAAAAAAAGGTGGTCGTTGCCGCTGAAGGAATAGAACTTGTGTTTCACGGAGGAAAAAGGCCCAGGGAGATAATGGTGACAGCCACCACGGAAGTAAGGATACCTGAAGAGGTGAAGAAGATACCGGCGGTAAGGAACTTTCCTATAGTATTCCTGGAAGAATTACCGGGGCTACCCCCACACCGGGACGTAGAATTCAGCATTTCAATTCAACCAGGCAGCGCTCCAACATCAAAAACGCCTTACAGGATGGCACCTGTAGAACAGAACGAAGTTAAGAAACAAGTTGAGGAACTATTGCAAAAAGGACTCATTAGACCAAGTGCATCACCCTGGGGAGCACCAGTTTTACTGGTTAAGAAGAAGGATGGATCTGCAAGAATGTGCATCGATTATCGGGAGTTGAACAAAGTCACTATTCGAAACAAGTACCCAATTCCCAGGATCGATGATCTGTTTGATCAACTTCAAGGGACAGCTGTATTTTCCAAAATCGACCTACGGTCCGGTTATCATCAAGTTCGAGTCAAGGAAGAGGATGTACTCAAGACAACTTTCCGGACTCGACATGGGCACTACGAATTCTTAGTAATGCCATTCGGAGTAACCAACGCTCCGGCAATCTTTATGGACATGATGAACCGAATTTTGCGACCGTTTATCGACTCGTTTGTCGTGGTCTTCATCGATGACATTCTAATATACTCGAAGACAGAAGAACAACACGCGAGACATTTAACCGCGGTATTAAGCAAGCTGCAGGAACATCAATTGTACGCCAAACTATCTAAATGTGAGTTCTGAAAGTAGGAAGTTGCGTTCCTTGGCCATATCATTTCTAAGGAGGGAGTGGCCATGGACCCACAAAAGATAGAAGCAGTCAAGGAATGACCACAGCCGAAGACAGTAAAGGAGGTAAGAAGCTTTCTGGGTATGACTGGATACTACCGAAGGTTTATTCAAAACTATGCCAGGATAGCAGGACCACTCACTGCATTGACCAGGAAGAATCAAAATTTCAACTGGACGACGAAGTGCAATGAGAGTTTCCAAGAATTAAAGAACAAATTGATCTCTGCGCCCATTTTGGTCTTGCCTCAAGCTGACAAAGGGTATGTTATCTACAGTGACGCATCATATTTAGGGTTCGGATGTGTGCTGATGCAAGAAGGGAGGGTCATAGCTTATGGATCAAGACAGCTCCGACCTCATGAAAAGAACTACCCCACACATGACTTGGAACTGGCAGCCATAATCTTTGCCTTGAAACTATGGCGGCATTACGTCTACGGAGCAAGGGTAGAAATGTACACCGATCACAAAAGTTTGAAATACATATACCAACAAAAAGATCTGAATCTACGACAGAGGCGATGGCTGAAAGTTTTGGAAGATATCAGGCCAGAAATCTTGTATCACCCGGGGAAGGCTAATGTAGTAGCTGATGCACTCAGTCGAAAGAGGAGCATTGCCACACTTACTGCAACAAGAAAAGAGCTAGAAAATGAAATCAGACAAGCAGGCATCGAAGTGATTACTCAAGACTTGAGTACAATTTTGGCACAATTAGTTTTACAACCAAGTCTGAACGAGCAAGTGAAGAAGGCTCAGACAGCAGATGCAGAAATTGAGGCATTGAAGAAGCAGGTGAATGAGGGGAAACTTTCGGAATTCAATATAAAGGAAGGGTCGCTTTGGTATGACAGTAGACTGTGTGTACCGAAGGATAAGGAGGTGAGAGAACAAATCCTGAAGGAGGCTCACTCCACCCTACTTGCAGTGCACCCTGGAAGCACCAAAATGTATCAGGACGTGAAGCAGCATTACTGGTGGTCTGGGATGAAACGGGACATAGCAGAATTTGTGTCCAGATGCTTAACTTGCCAGCAAATCAAAGCCGAAAACCAGAAGCCAGGGGGACTGCTGCAACCCTTGCCCATTCCGGAGTGGAAGTGGGAAAACGTTAGTATGGACTTCATCACAGGTATGCCCAAGAGCTCCAAGGGGAATGACTCAATTTGGGTCGTCGTGGATCGGCTAACGAAGTCTGGACATTTTGTGCCCGTAAAGACGACCTAGTCACTCGAGAAATTAGCAGAAGTTTACACTGAGAACATAGTAAAGCTGCATGGAGTGCCAGTATCTATAGTTTCTGATAGAGATGCAAGGTTTACATCCCGTTTTTGGCAAAGTCTGTAGTCAGCCTTGGGAACCAGGACAGATTTCAGTACGACTTTCCACCCCCAGACGGATGGACAAACGGAAAGAGTCAATCGAATTCTTGAAGATATGTTGAGAGCCTGCATTATGGATTTCGGTGGAAGCTGGGAAAAACATCTACCCTTAGTAGAATTTGCCTATAATAATAGTTATCAGGCAAGTATTGGTATGGCTCCATAAGAAGCATTGTACGGAAGGAGGTGTAGAACCCCCGTGTGCTGGTACGAAATGGGAGAACGCCAGATATTTGGACCAGAGATCGTACAACAAACCACTGAGAAGATCAAGCTTATCCAGAAACGGTTACAAACAGCACAGAGCAGATAGAAGAGTTACGCTGACAATCACCGAAGAAAACTGGAATTTGAGGAAGGTGACCAAGTATTTCTCAAAGTCTCGCCAACAAAGGGTGTGCTCAGATTCGGGAAGGGTGGAAAATTAGCACCAAGATATATCGGGCCATATAAGATTCTGAAGAGGATCGGGAAGATGGCCTACAAATTGGAGCTACCGACAGAATTATCCCGAGTACATGATGTATTCCACGTCTCAATGTTAAGAAGGTACATACCAGATCCCAGTCATCAACTACCTGAGATTCCTGAGGATTTGCAAGTGAACCTCTCATATAAGGAACAACCAGTCAAAATTCTCGACCATCAGGAAAAGGTGTTGAGGAACAAGACCATTCCATTGGTGAAGGTTCTCTGGAGAAATCAGTTTGTGGAAGAAGCCACTTGGGAACCAGAGAGCCACATGAAAGCTTCTTTTCCTGAACTCTTTGAAGAATGATGTTTCTCCCTCCCAACTAGGTATAGTTCTGAGGACAGAACTACTCTAAGGAGGGAGTGATGTAATATCCCAAGGAATTAATAAAATATTTTCTATGAATATATTTTACTTCCATTAGATGTATATCATGGAAATTGGTACATAACTATTAAGGTAAATAGCCATGTTTATTTTTGTTAAGGGGTTAGGGTTAGAATGGGAGAATTAGGGTTGGCATGACTTAGGGTAAGGCCTAAACCTTAACCTCATCAAACCCTAAAGCTCCATCTTGATGAGATCCAAGGGTGGGAATTGCACATGAAGAGTTCTTCATGGAAGACTTCTAGTTGACTAGGGAACCTTCTAGTTTTGGGTGTTGGCACTAGATCTAACCCTTCACCTCCACTCACTTGTACTTGAACAAATCCCCACCCTACACCTTGGCCGGCCCATCCTCCAAGGGGGGAAAACCCTAACTCCCACTCCCCTCTATTAATACCCACTTCATTTACTCTCTCATCCTCTTTTCCATTTTGGGGTTCTTGTTCCTTCAAAAAAAAAAAAAAAAAAAGAGAAGAGAGAAGAGGGAGGGAGGAGAAAGAAAGAGAGGATATCTTTTAGGTGTTGTAGAAGATTAGTAGGAGTGAAGAAGGGACAAGGAGCAAATCTTGAAGAGCTAGGAGCCAAAGCACATAAGAGGATTTCTTCTTGCAACTCAAAGTGGGTGATTTCTCAAACTCAAAAAAAAATCTAGTTTTTATTATTTGTTTGATTCTTGCATGTAAGAATAACCAAGAAAAAGATTGTTTGATCATATATGAATGAGGAGCATGTTAAGAAGAGAAGTAGTCTCATGGTAAAATATTCTTTCTCTTCAAAGATTGTTAAAAGAAAACCATGTTCTTGAAGCTTAATTAGAGAATTGTCATTTCATGAATGGCTAAGAACCTTGAGCCCAAACTTTGGGGGAGTGTTTCTACATGTATCTAGGATCTACATGATTTTTTTTGTAATATTTAGACAACACTTAGTGGGCCAAACAAGCCCCACAATTTCGGACAGCAAGACATCTGCAGAAACAGCAGCTTAAGAATTTTTTTCATAGATTCGGAAAATCATAGTTAATTATTGACTAAGTATCTTTGGCTGAAATTTTTTGTGGGAACCCATGTATATGTCTACTACTAAAATTCCAAATTTCACCCTTTTCTGAAATGGTTTGCTACCTCAAAAAAATTCCTCAACTCCGCTGGTCCAGAGGGTCTGGACTGCAGATTTCTGCATGTAGGCGCAGTTTCTTAGGTGCATAACTTCGCGGGTGCTTATTACATCACCTTGAAATTTTGTGAGCAAATTATGGTAGGAGTCAACTTGTAGATTCCCGAATCTTAGAATTTTTAGACGACGTTTGATAAGGTTTCCGAAATAATCCCTAAATACGAGTAAAAGGTTGTCTGAAAAAACAGAGGGGACTGTGTATCTTTGGTTAGGGAGCCATAACTCCATGCATATTAAGAGTTTAAGCGACATTTTCGGACACATGGTAGTGATGGGGGTCTAGATATAGATTCTAAATTTTCTTGAGCTTTTGATGAAGGGTTGATTTTATATGGAATTTAGCATGCACAGCGTTCAATACTTGGGCTGATTGCGCAGCTTGTGCATTTTTGATTTTTCTGGATATATGTGTTCGGAATTTGCCCAAGCGTTGCACTAGGGATTGGTAGTAGAGACCCTAAGCTTTCCAACGAGCCTAGAAAATCGAAATTCTGAGTTACGCAAGAATTAATGCGATTTTTCTAGCGCTGGACAGATCCAGCTACCCTTCATGAGTGATATTTTGCATGATCTTCCATTTTGCTCTCGAGTGAGGATTGGAGAATTGGGAGGGGGGTAGTCGCATGCCCCCATACTCAGTTGTTTCATCCACGCTGATTAAGACGTGGGAAGTGGCGAGCGGGGAGGCTGCATCGCCAGAGCCACCGGCTGGCAGACAAGGACTAGGGTTCCGACAAGGGGAACCACTGAGTCTAGGTGTAACCTAGACCGTGGATTAAGCTGTGACCACTCTCATAACACGTCTAGATATAAGTAAGGACCTTCTAGATATTAGTCCCTGACAATAAGTAATCAGGTGACGTACTCTCCTGTCAGTAAGGATACGCGCCGCGGTGTGCATCCTGCACTGTTGATTCCTGAGGTACCGTGGTAAGAACTGTTGGATAGGATCCAGGTATGTGCTAGTGGACACGAACTTGTACGGACTGCGGTCCGATAGAAATACAATGCTATAGGTATACTGCGGTATATCTTTAAGTTCGTCACGACTGTTGAATAGGATCCAGGAATATGCTAGTGGACACGAACGGGTTGTACGGACTGCGGTCCGATAGAAATACAATGCTATAGATATACTGCGGTATATCTTTAAGTTCGTCACGACTGTTGAATAGGATCCAGGAATATGCTAGTGGACACGAACGGGTTGTACGGACTACGGTCCGATAGAAATACAATGCTATAGGTATACTGCGGTATATCTTTAAGTTCGTCACGACTGTTGAATAGGATCCAGGAATATGCTAGTGGACACGAACGGGTTGTACAGACTGCGGTCCGATAGAAATACAATGCTATAGATATACTGCGGTATATCTTTAAGTTCGTCACGACTGTTGAATAGGATCTAGGAATATGCTAGTGGACACGAACGGGTTGTACGGACTGCGGTCTGATAAAAATACAATGCTATAGGTATACTGCGATATATCTTTAAGTTCGTCACGACTGTTGAATAGGATCCAGGAATATGCTAGTGGACACGAACGGGTTGTACGGACTGCGGTCCGATAGAAATACAATTGTATAGGAATACTGCGGTATATCTTTAAGTTCGTCACGACTGTTGAATAGGATCCAGGAATATGCTAGTGGACACGAACGGGTTGTACGGACCGCGGTCCGATAGAAATACAATGCTATAGGTATACTGCGGTATATCTTTAAGTTCGTCACGGCTTGAACCCAACCATGTCATACTATCAGGAACAGGAAGTAGACCGAATTAGAATGCATTGCATAGCGAGGGTTCGAATCCCTAAACTTAGAGACAACAGCTTGATTCGGAAACTATGTAGTATGGGATGCATATAATTCCAAGTCTCACTTGCATTAGACTAAGTACATTTGACTTGCGCATTAGGCACTAGAGTATATCATATACGGACGTACTTGATGCAACCCCACCTCCCCTTTCCCTTTTAGCACTCTTCTCCTGCATTCATGTTTGATTTTAGTTGGTTTGGAAATCGTTGCTTTTATCAGCATTACGTCGGTAGAATTACTAACGTGCCCACTCTTTTAGGTACTAGATGCCGATCATGAAGTCCACGAAGGTCCAAGCCTGGTGAATGCATCCAAGTGACGGTTCCAAGTGTTCCTTACTCACTCCTGATTATATTTCTTTTGTAAAATATGGGTTGTAATTTTTCTGAACCAAGTCTATTGTAACACTTAAACTTGTATATCATGGAATAAGAATCATTACATTTTTCCTGCTTTTCATGCATTGTGACATGTTAGAAGGGAGAATTCTGGATAATGTCACGAATCATCAGTATAGGGATTCGGGGCGTTACATGCGGTTCGAATCTGGGCTAAAGATTGTGGTATATTTATCAAACTCTATATTTTTTAATGTTGTAGTTAGAAATTGTTTGATAATATTAGGGGTACAATCTGGATAGTGTCGAAATGTGGATAAATGGGGGTAAATTTTGGATAGTGTCGGTGGAGGTGTAGTAGTTATAAAATGTGGATAAATGTCGAATTTGGGGGTAAAATTTGGATTGGGTTAATAACGATTGTATGTTCGTATGTGTTCTATATTTGTTGGTTATATATATTGGTAAAGTTAATAACGATTTTTTTTAGTTGTAGGATTCTCTATTTTATAAAAAATGGTACGGATGATGGAAAATGTGGAGGAAGGATCTAGTAGTAGACCTCCTCGCGACGATGGACCACGTACATCTTTTGGCCCACCTCCTCGCGGTGGACGTGGTGGTCGTCGTGATGGTACCGTGCGTACTAATGTAAGCTTATAATTGTTTATATTTGATTTGTTTCATTATCATACAATTAAATGTTATATGGGTCTTTTGATGTAAATGTTGTTGTTGTTGTATAGGTCCCAAGTAACCCAAATGTGGCAGGTATTTCTTCTTCGGCCCCTTCATCATCTTACATTCCTCTTGGAGGTCCAGGTCCCCTCGATCCCACACTTCTTACTCTCCAGTCGCAGCACCGCTCGAAGGATGTATGGGAAGGTGATTCGAAGGAATGTACATTCCGGGGGGGTCATCCACTACCTATGCACCCACAGATTCACGAGATCCTAAGGGACTGTGGACTATATGGTATTGCACTGATGAGCTCCATCAAGTGTGATCGGCCTCTTCTTACAGCACTGCTTGAGAAATGGTGGCCTGAAACACACAGCTTTCACCTGACAGTTGGGGAGATGACAGTGACACTGCAGGACGTCTCTGTACTCACCGGCCTTCCAGTTGATGGGCAGGCAGTGACTGGATCAATGGACTTCGACCTGATATATTTAGTGGAACAGTATCTCAGTGTCGAAGTGGAGGCCGGAGCAGTGAATGGAAAACAAATTCGGTTGAAGTGGTTGAAGGATAAATTCAAGGACCGGTTGAATGATGATTCCACTAAGGAGGGGGTTCAGTGCTACTGCAGGGCTTACATTCTGACACTGTTTGGAGGCGTGCTGTTCCCAAATTCCATCAGACATTCTATCCCCTTGATGTACCTCCCATTGATTACAGATCTGGGACGAGTCAATTAGTATAGTGGGGTAGTGCAGCGTTGTCGTCCCTCTACAGGAGTTTGTGCTTGTTCAATCTTGGTTCCGTGCAGATGAATGGACCAATGATATTGCTACAAGTATGGAGTTGGGAGCGTATTCACGTGGGTCAGCCTATAGTGCGGAAGCAATCACCCCACTGGGTCCATCTCCCCGAGGACCAGCACATGTTACCTCCTCTCGATGTGTACTAGTCCGACAATTTGACATGGACTGCCAACCCCAATAGGTGCCTAACCTACTTCCGTGATGGGTTGGACATGTTGGCAGATGATTGCGTAGTTTGGATGCCCTACACGGAGGCGCGTCTTGCTGGACTACCGCTTTTTTCCTTGTACATGCGTGATCTGTGGTTGACCAAAGCACCATTAATGTAACACCCCGGATTGTACGATGCTTATATATATGTGTGTGTATATATGTATGTCGTTTGTATGCGTGCACATGATTGTAGTGTTTTGTTGATTTTGCTATCATTGGCGTGCAATTAGGTTTGCGGGGCGGTTCGTAGGAGGATTGCGTTCTAGAAGATGTACGAGAATGAGGAGGACCGATACTGGTATAAACACTAGTTTTCGGTACGACGCCTATGCAAATATAACATCGTACGATACTACGATGAATATACATTGTGTACGCTCGATAAACCTCGCGTCTTGCATTCCAAAGGACCCATTTAAGAGTAAAATGGGCAGCCAATACATCCCACCACAAACCATTGGCTAAAGCCATGGTTTTGCCTTCAAAACCACCCTGCCACCTACTCCTACCCCCCTAGAAACCGGCCCATCTTCTCCTCATCTTTCCTCCTTCATTTCTCCATCAAAACCCCCCTTTCCACCTCTCTTGCTCTGGTTTTAGAACTCAACTAAGAAAAGAAAAAAAGAAGAGAAAGAGAGAAAGAAGAGAGATTGAAGAAGAAGCCTTGGGAGGGATTCTCAAAGGGAAGGAAAGCTCAAAAGATCAACTACTCTTCATCAACTCGGGGTGGGGAGTTACTCTAAACCTTCCTTTATGCCTCTTAATTGATTTTCTTGCATGCATGTGTGGCAGGAAGTGCTATGATGATTATCTAAGAAGTTGAAAGATGAAATCAGAAACTAGAACTAGAACTTGATCTGAATGCTTTTTTTAGATTTTTCTGAGTGCAAACAACAAGGAATTAGATCATGAAATTTTCAGATATTGTTCCCATACATGTTTAGATAGTTCATGATTTATTTTGGATTTTTCTGAGGTCATTTGGTATTTTAATAAAATCTATTTACAGAACTGTGTCGTAAAGCAGAATCAGCAGTTGGTTAACAGGATGCCTGAGATTGTTGGAATTTTCATAATTTATTGGAACATATTTTTAATCTGAAATTTTTAACCTGTATTGCCACTTGTGTCTAGATTCTACAGTAAAAGCAAGGAAATATTTGGATGAATATAAAGGCATGTGAAAAATTGATCTTTAAACAGTATCTAGGGCTGAACTGAAGAACATGATGACTTTCTGTGCTAAATTGAATTATGTAGAACTCAGCGTAGACTTGGAGTTTGGACATGAAACCTTTTTCATATTGTTCATTATGATCTCTAGTTTCATCATTATAAATTTTGTGTCATTTGGATGTGTATGGAATTTAAGATGATTTTATTAGCATGTACTATGCTGGTTTCAGCCAATTTTGATACCCTGAAGAGATTGCACATTTGAGGCTCATTAAAAGCAAAATTTGAGGAACTGTTTCATAAGAGGATTGTAGTAGATATCAAGACTTTTCCAACAAGACATATTTGAGGTATTTCCAGTAAGTGGTTGATTTATTGTGATTTTTGTAATACTGGACAGAGACCAAGGATCGAGCTGAGTGCTCTGAATTAGGAAGTCCTAGTGTGCGACTTGGTACCTTTGTGAGAAATGTGTGTGTTAGGGTGATCTATTGGTGTATTTTGGACTCATGACCAACTAGAGACTTGTAGATGACATCCACACCTTTTTATAGAACTTGAATTTGTAGCGTTCAGATAGGTGAGTAGTATTTTGTGCTACCGGTAAGGTGCAGCCGTGTACAGGAAATACATAGGCTGGGGCTTGAGGGACTATTTTGAGGACCTAGATGATGATATTTGAGTTTATGATCAACTAGAAAGTTGTAGCCTAGGTTCTTACCTTTCCGGACTGGGCTCGTACACTCCAATCGAAGTTGTATCGAGGGAGTTTTGACCTTTCTAAGTTTCGAGCAGAAATCCCGTAGGGTGCTTAGTCTTTGATTTTGACAAGGTATTGTAAGGACTCGTTCCCCGATGTACTACAGTGTTGATAATTCTCGTATGGGGACGTTTGGTATCTGTTATTAGTGTTGTTGACTCCCATAATGGGTGTATGACTCGAGTTAGTCACTAGGGTAAGGGATCCCCTGCATCTGTCGATCCTAAGTTATGAACTTCCACCGAAGCGTAGGATTTCCAGGTCATGACCGTCAAATTAAGAACATAGGTGCTAAACAACACATGTTCATAGCCCGTGTTAGGGTTGAACACACATTCATTACCGGATTAGCGGTGAATGTAGGCCATGGCGCTGGACAATTCCAAGCCGAGGAACTAGCAAACCAAACTGGTATCGCCAGGGCCAGAGGTCGATAAGCAAGTTTGGAAGGCATTCCTATCTTTTACCCAAAGTGATTAGAGTAAGGCTGAGGTTAGAGTGACATATTAAGGGGTTGGGTAATTGCATTAGTTCTAGTAAACCATAGTCGGTGTTGTACCTTTCTATCGTAGGGATATGTTTTCGACACTCATGAGTGAGTCCTCGGCTCGTATCTCGATCTGTTAATTCCCAAAGTTTTGCCGGAGTAAGGTACGGGAGGCTAGGGGGATTTGACCCCCGAGGTGCTCGGGTTCCTATGCACGTGGAGTTTTGTTGTTGTTTTGTATATATAAGTTCATAACCCGATCAGGGTGAACACGCATGCGTCAATCCATAGCCCAGGTTAGGGGTGGACATGGAAATCATACGGTCTTGCGACCGGATTCAACGCGGCTTTCTGAAGAGGTCCGTACGCGGGTACTAAGTGGCCGACACGACCACCACTTAGGCACTGCAATGGCGGAACTCGACCGACCAACTGCAACCTCCTTGGGTGACGGACAATCTATTGGGAACTGGTTGAGTACAAGAGTAGGATGCATGGTGAGGGTTCGAATCCCTAAATTGTGGAGAAAGACGGCTAGATTTGGGGGTGTATGTAGTATGGGATGCATTCGTTCTCCAAAGTCTTACTTGCATTAGAGTCAGGCATATGATTTGCTACATCTAGTCATAGGGTCATGGCATATCACTGCACTAGAATCCGAATCCATTAAACCCTTGTTTTGGCACGTCACTTTTCTCTTTTGCATAAATTATTGGTTGCGATTGAATTTTAGAGGATCGCTGTTATCATCAGCTTTGCGTCAGTCGAAGTACTGACGTTCCCTACCTTTTAGGTTTCGGTTCTACCTTTCGAGCAGGTGCAGAGATATCAGAGTCGCGCAGCAGAAGCCTCAAGCCAAGGAGCAAGTCCCAGAGGAGCCAATGGGCCACTCAGCAAAGTTCGACAGTAATCAGTCGATTACCATTCCGGGAGGCAGCTCATTGCTTTACAAGCGGAATCTGTAAATAATTGTAATAAGTTGTAATGAGTGGATGTAATTTGTACTCCTTGTTCAAGAATAAGGTATCGATTGTAATCAATGATGTAATTTGGCAAATAAAAGTTTTTAAATTTTCGTATTATTACTGTGTTGAGATGCATTTGAAGGTAAAGATTCTGGTGAGTGTCACGGATATCCGGTAACGGGGATCCGGGGCCCTACAATTAATCAACTTCGGCATAGTTGAGTTCTATTATGTGAATAGAGTGCTACGTAAATTTGGTCTACATCAGATGATTCTTATTGCCGAGCCATTCAATATCGATATGCATTCAATCACTGGAATGGGTCGACAATCAGGACATAATTTGGCCACCAGCTTTTCGACATATGTTGAGAGATGGAATCTGCATCGGTTCGACAAAATCATTGGTAACCTCCCTCCATTCGATCGAACGGTGCATGAGAATTACATGGGCTGGTATGGGAGGATAACGAGATGATATATATCTCCGACAGGACAGACTCCTGCAGGTGTGGTGGTCCTGATTCGTCGACCGACAGCCGAACCAGCAGATCAACATTCGATAAATTTGCCTATGTTTCAACCTAAGGCATCGGCTCTCCGTATAATTGTAAGTTTTTAAGTTCTGTTCTATTCATCAAAGTTAGTATAGTGGTTTGGTTTACATATACATTCACTGTATTTAATATTTTAACTTCTCATGTTTTGTAGATGAGCCAGACTTGGAGTATGGGCAAAAAATGTGATGCTGTATTGAGGAGCAACGTTGCGGATGCGGTTAAGGACTTTGCACGCGAGATGTTGACGTCTTGTCGTGCAAAAGCTGATGCTGTGGGAGAGGGGGCGACCTTAGATGCTATTCTAAATACTCCCGCTTATCAAACAAGCGCACGTGCTTCTCGTATGAAGAAAGTTGCCCACAAACCACCACGTCGTCCTAGAAACGAGCAAGAAGAAGAGGATGAAGATGAAGAGGCTGAGATACATGTTGAGGGAACACAACAACAAGAGGAAAATGATCCGATTTCCATGTCCGGTGTGACACAGGCCACTCCACCATGGGGTAAACGGCAAAGGAGACCTCCCACCTTCTTCACCCTTGATCCATGAAGCTTCTTTGTATTTTTTTGAACCTGTTTGTATTATTAATTTTTTAATGTTATGTAATGTTTGTTTCGATCTTGTACTCATGATGTAAATTTGGTTTGTATGAAGAGTGAAATATTGGTATGGGGTGTGTGTGTGTGTGTGATGGTTTAATTTGTGAGTTGGGTTTTTGGATTTGTGTGAGTTGTGTTTACTTTGGAAAATTTTGGAATCTTTGAAATGTTTGAGTTTGGATGAATTTGATGTATTGGTGGATTGAGGTGGATCTTTGAAATGTTCGTATGAGGTGGAATTGATGTATTGGTGAATTTGAAATGTTCGTATGAAGTTGGGTTATGTTTGGAGAAGCGATTCAGCAGATGAAGCAGATGAAAAGTTGGAAATATGTCCCAACTGAAGAGGTTCAGGTGTGGTTTTATGTATACAAACCCAAAAAAGCGAGTCTAGGTGTGAACACATCGCTTTCTCAGAAAACGAGTGTTGAGCTGTTTGTTTTCCAGAGCTAAAGCTTTCCTCTGCAAAACTTACTACTCCACGTTCGTTTTTCGAGAAAAGGAGGTGGTTTCACCTAAACTCGCTTTCTCAGAAAGCGAGTCTAGGTGAAACCACATCGCTTTTTCAAAAAGCGACTGTGTAGTAGTAAGTTTTCCAGAAGAGAGCTTCGGTTCTGGAAAACTATCTACTTAAGACTCGCTTTCTGAGAAAGCAAGGTAGTTTTAACTAGACTCGCTTTCTTGAGCCTGTATGTTTTTAACAAACAGACTCAAGACTCGCTTTCTGAGAAAGCGAGCCTAGTTAATACTTCCACGCTTTTTCAGAAAGCGACTGTGTAGGCTAGGTGAAATCCACAGAACAGCTTGATCTATGGATAACACTCAACTCCAAACCCGCTTTTCGAAAATAATAGGACAATAAGCATCATACCTTCACAAGCTTATTTGAAAGGATCTAGCCGTAGATATTTGGGTGAAAGAGTTGAAGTTGCTTTCCTCTTCAAGTAGATCAAAATTTCAAAATTTGGATCTTTCGGAAGATGGGTTTAGGGTTTTCAAAGCAATTTTATGGATTAATTGACGAATTTTTATGGTTCTTTGATGAAAATGAGATGAGAGATGAGTTAGGGTTTCGGGGTTACAAGGGGAGGAGGAAGATAGAGAACTTAGGAAAAGTGAGATCTGATTTCGAGAATGGGGTTTAAGACCTAATCGACACTGGCTTTTCAAGCACCCAATCTTGATGAACAAATTTGAAAATTTTATTGACAACAAAATGAGCTGACGCCAAGTAGTAATTGAATAAATATATCAATTAGCCGGTAATTCATAAAATACCGCATTAACATTTAAACTTGTTAATGCACAATCATATAAATGTGAATATTAGAAAGAAAAAAAAGTATCTAGATTATAATTAAAGCTCTCATTACATATAAATGCAACAACAAATTAGGTGATATACAAGTAAACAATGCAGGATGCCTAGTGCAGTACTACTTGTCTAATAACTTATGCATCTCATACTACGTAAATAATCAGATACAAGTATTGTAGAATGCAAAGAAATTTAGTTAGGCTCATCTCTCAATGCGGTTAACGCTTATAGTCTGGTTGACAAGGTAAACGTCACTACAGTCCGTGGTAGGAACAAACAAATTGCTAAAACACCACTATGGTCCGTGGTCAAGACAAATAACACGTGCAATTTGGTCAACACTTATAGTCCAGTTGACAAGGTAAACGTCACTACAGTCTGCAGTAGGAACAAACAACGCTCATAAAGTGGACACATTGCGAACCAAATGGGTTACTTAAATTCCCGACTCGTACACAAATGTGGATACATGACACATGAGCAGTAAAATTATAAATATGGTAGCTTGGTTCTCGGGATGTGACCGAAAAGGTATGAGTTCACTTCGGAAAGGAAAGAACTAATTAATGAGCGATGTTACCACTTTACAAAGAACTCAAAATAAAAATATCAATATTAATTACAACGTCATAAGACCACTCATATACATACAGCCCTACTTACACTACATAAAATGACGTCGATCATTCACAATTACTACTAGCAACAATATAAGTCAAATACGAATAACAATACACACATACAACGATTCTACATTCATAAAACACACAGACAATATATTAATACTAAGTTAATAGGTTCACCACATCACATAGAATAGTTATAGTAATACACACGCAACCTAACAATTAACAACACTACAAAGTCACTAGTATTTTACAAGCTACATTCTACTAGGAGTGTAAAATAAACAGGACAGTCCGTCGTCCGTCCGAGTCCAGCTCTACAAATGGCCCGACCGTGGACCATCCAAACTGTTATACGAACCGAACTTGAACAAATTATTAGGTCCGATGTTTTACCGAGCTCGAGCAGGACATAAGTCCGTCGGAGTATTATTGTGGTCCGATGGTTTATCGAACCGAGTCCAGACTATAAAAATTTTATCCGACCTAGACCGAGCTGGACATAAGCCCGTCCGAGTAGAATTTCAGTCTGAGCTTGAACATATGGTTGTCCGGTTCCGTCCGGTCCGATTTACAACCCTACATTCTACGAGGTATAAGTATTCAATTACTTACAGTGGTTGGTGAAGTAACAGATAGACTATGGCTCCTCCAAATGACTCCTCAATTTCAATATAGATATCTTCTATAAAATCTTTGATTTCTCTTTCGCCTTCTCTCCATTGTTCTCTCTCTATACCTTTATTTTATTTATTATTATTATTATTGTTATTTTAGAGGCGGTGGCCCCGAGGAAGAAAGAGAGAAAGAGGGGTCAAGGGTGGAGAAATATAAGTTTCTTTTGATAAAAAGATCCTTTTTGGCACTTTTATAAAATAGCCCTAAATAATGTAATTATTTTTTTGTATAAAACTCCTACTTAGCATAAACCTCCCGCATATCTTTCTATATACAAATATTAATTAATAAATATTTTTGGACATTACAATGGCATCTACTAATAAGTACAAAGTTATATAAAACAAAGTTGAGATTTATTCTCTTATCACAATTTTTAAGATTTAGTGGAAGTAAAAAATATACTGGTTTCAAAAACCAGTTACAATAGGGAAAACCGAATATTCTAATTTGGGTATATGGAACAATGGCTTCTAGTTAAAAACAGAAGATGCATCCAAAGAAGCATTGTTTTGTCAATACTTAGCAAAAATCCCCGTCGCGTCTCCCATGTAAATCTTTGTATCTTGTTTGTCTTCCTAAACAAGGAACGACATTTCATAGTCCAAATTCCGAAAGAGTTAAATTGATCACTCCAATCGAGGCATTTCACCTCCTTAAATAAACCCACGTTGCCACCATTAATTTGTATCTAGTTGCTCTTTCTAATTCTCCCTGTACGTAGCTTGATCATCATTTCATAGTTAACTAATTATATAATTAAGGTTGGTATCTTTCAGTCTATCTAATATTTCCTGCTCTGACCTTTTTCATTTCTCTTTTGGATGGCATCAACAGGACATCAACCAGCAGATTCACAAATACAGGTTGAAGGAAGAGAAACCCTAGAGCAGCCTGTCTTAATGCCCCCGGTATCAATCTATATATACCTTACTGCTTTTCTCTGGTGCCCTAACCTACAATTGGATTAAAGGAAACTAATTGTGCAGTTTAAATTAATCTAGACTATTTGAGGATCGAGATAAACTCTTCAAATTAATTCCTATATACCATTAAGTACCAGGAATTTTTTCCAAAACGACCCGCCTTTTGAAACTATTTACCAAAATGACCCACATTGAAACTATTAACCAAATTGACCTACTTGTGGTTTGAAACAACGAGTTCTTTGAAATTAAGTTCTTTGTTTCAAAGAACGAGTGTAGTTTTATGATTTTCTCCAACACTTGGAGAAATCTCGTAAAGAAAAGTCTAAAGACAGACCAACTATTTCCAATAGCAAGCTTGGTTGAACCAGACTTGATGTTGGAAACATCGAGTTTTTTTTGTACAACCAACTCTCTGGAAAAAAGAGTAGAACTGTGCTCGCTGTCTGAGATAACGAGTTCGGTTGAACTAGACTTGCTATCTCAGATAGCGAGTATAGTTGTACTTATTTTTCTAGAGAAATTTTAAACATGCAATTTCTACCTGAAATGTATACAACTACACTCGCCATCTGAGATAGCAAGTTCATTTATTCAATTTTTTCAGAGAAATTTGAACATAAAATGTATACAACTACACTCGCAATCTGAGATAGCGAGTCTAGTTCAAATGAACTCGCAATCTCAGATAGCGAGTGTAGTTGTACTCATTTTTCAGAGAAATTTTGAACATGAAATGTATACAGATACACTCTCTATCTCAGATAGTGAGTGTATTTCAACTCATTTTTCAGAAAAATTTTGAGCATGCAATTTATACCTGAAATGTATATAGCTACACTCGCTCTCGCTATCTCAGATAGCTAGTCTAATTGTACTCATTTTTTCAGAAAAATTTTGAACATGTAATTTCTATCTGAAATTTATAGACCTACACTTGCTATCCGAGATAGCTAGATCAATTGAACTAGACTCGATAGCTCAGATAGCAAGTAGGTCAATTTGATAAATAATTCAAATGTGGGTCAGTTTGGTAAATACTTTCAAAAAGTGGGTCATTTTGGAAACAATAAGTCCAAGTTGATGTGGGACTTTTTTTTACCAAAATGACCCACTTTTTAAAAGTATTTGCCAAACTTACCCACTTTCAAAAGTATTTACCAAAATGATCCACTCGCTAACTCTAACTTAGTTAGCGACCCTAGTGAAAAAAGGGTCGCTAACTGAGTTGGCGAGTGTATACTTGCAATTGGCTTTTTTCTTCAAGTTTCACCACTTGGGAAAAAAACTGAAGAAGAAAGTCAGTATACACTCGCTATCTCAGTTAGCGACCATATTTTAACTAGGGTCGCTAACTGAGTTAGCGAGTGTCGATTGGAAATTCACCTAATACCACACTCTCTATCTCAGTTTCTTCTTCCCCTATCTCTCTCTACACTCCGAAACCCTAGTGACCCAAATCTTATCCTCGTTCTACCCATTATTCATGTGGTATTTGTTCATAACTCTTGTTATTTGATTTTTTGTTAATTTTGATGTAGGGTTAGATTTAGAATTGTGAGTTAATTTGAGATGTGTTCAACAATAAATTGAGTATTTTGGTTGTACGAATTATGTCTACATTGTACTAAGTGTAGATGATTTGTACTAAATTTATTTGTGTAATTAACTTAAAATAACGTTTATTGTACTAAGTTAGTTAGTGTTATTCGTGAAATATTAGTGTCAAGAAAAAGATCAAGTATAGACCCGCTATCTCAGATAGCGATTGTGTTTGTACCACACTCGCTATCTTATGGTTTATAGAAAAAATGAATAAAAATACCAAGTTTAGAATCACTATCTCAGTTAGTGAGTGTGTTTGTACCACACTCGCTAACTGAGATAGTGAGTCTAAACCAAATATATTTTTCTTCAAGCCAATACACTCGCTATCTCAGTTAGCAAGTGTGGTATAAACACACTCGCTAACTGAGATAGCGAGTCTAAACCCAATGATTTTTTTTTAAAATTCAAGCAATACACTCGCTAACTGAGATATCGAGGCTAAACTTAGTATTTTTCTTTACTTTTTCTCCAAAGTGTGGTACAAACACACGAATAACACTAGTTAACTTAATACAATATATGTTATTTTAAGTTAAATACACAAATAAATTTAGTACGAATCATCCACACTAAGTACAATGTAGGCATATGTCGTATAACCAAAATACTCAATTTATTGTTGAACACTTCTCAAATCAACTCACAATTCTAAATCTAACTCTATATCAAAATTAACAAAAAATCAAATAGCAAGAGTTATGAATAAATACAACACGAATACTGGGTAGAACGAGGATGAGATTTGTGCCACTAGGGTTTCAGAGTGGGAGAAGGAGTGTGGAGAGAGATAGGGGAAGAAGAAACTGAGATAACGAGTGTGTTACTAAGTGAATCTCATTCGACACTCGTTATCTCAGTTAGCGACCCTAGTGAAAACAAGGTCGCTAACTGAGATAACGAGTGTATACTTGGCTTTTTTCTTCAGGTTTCACCACTTGAGGAAAAACCTGAAGACAAAAAGTTAAGTATACAGTCGCTAACTCAGTTAGCGACCCTGTTTTCACTAGGATTTAGCAAGTGGGCCGTTTTGGTAAATGCTTTCGAAAGTGAGTCAGTTTGGTAAAACTTTTAAAAAGTGGGTCATTTTGGTAAAAAAATTCTTGATGTGGTGAAGTAAAATATGCAGTGTATTATTGCATGTAGTATGTGCAACTGTGCAAGTGTCTTAGCTTGGAAGTACCTGCAATGAAGCACAAATACTTCTATTTGGAGCCGATGACAAATTTGTACATGTTGATATGGCATGGATTTGTAACTCTTATTAAGTTGGTAGCAACTTGGATGCATTGGCGCACTGTCGATGGGTATCTAAAGTAGACCTGTAAGATTCACGCAATTTTAATCAAAAGTTGAAGTTATAAGGAGCCTTCAAAATTGAAAATCACAAGACCTAGCTACATGACCAGCCAAATAGATAAATTTGATCATCTTAGACTTGAAATAATTTCAGGTAGAGGAAATGAATGATCAGAGTTGGAAAGCATCATACAGTAAGTACTACAATCATTAAGTTCGATCCGTGCATATATATATATATGTAGTTTTTCTTAATTTACAAACTAGTTGGCATTCCAAGATTCCGGTAATATATGTTTTTGCAGAAAGTTTTGGCAAATATTAAAACTTTGCTTACTGCATCTCAATTACAAATAAATGGGCTGGTTTTTTTTTTTTTTTTTAACTTTTTCTTCATCAATTAATACAGATGGAACAAAACTTAGCAGCATTACCTGGAGGGAACAATAACGCCCGCAGAGAGAGAGGTAGGAAACAGAACGAAGAAAAAATGGTGGCACAGCGAAAACTAAGTAATTCAATGCTAGCAAGAGCACTGAAGATTATCTTAGCAATCACAGGCTACTTTGCAACCGATACTGGGAAGGAACTCCTCCAATCTGCATTGGCAGCTGAAGATGATGACTTCGCTGCCACTCCCATCTACATCTTCGTATTGACAATGGTTGCATATGTATGGTTGGCTCTGATCAGTAGGATCTTTAGATTCCGGTCCACAATGCTAGAGGACTGCTCTGCATTTCTAATGGCGATGATGGTGGTATCACTTGTGGCCGTCTTCGTTCATGATCGGGTTCCATGGTTGATCCTTGTTCCATTGCTGTTTCCCGTGCTCGTTGTTGTCCGGAAAGTTTGGATGCTTTGCTTCTGAAAGGTGAGTTGTTCTTATATGATTTGATGTATGTTAGGAGTATTATTAATCTATTTAACTGAGCCCTCATTTGTATTTTATTTGTATATTTTCAGAACAATACATGCGGGGTGCGACTTTCAGCATATGAATCCTATGTTGTTAACAGGCTTTAACCCGCAATTCCAGTTGTGGCAGTTCTTGTTTATGTGTGAGAGGGGATGGCATTATTAAATTAAATTAAACACGTACACTTATCAGAACTCTGTGATGCGTAATTTCAGTTATATTTTGCTTACCATTTGTTGTTGTATTTCTCACCTCTAATCTCTAATATTATAATGAAAGAAGGTCTTAGTGTCATTTGTAAATCTATCAACGCGTGCAATGCACGTGCATAACTATTATAAAGGATGTATTAGCTTCAAATCCAAGTTACATCTCAATTTTTATTTTTTAAAAATTAATATATTTATTAAGACGTGCATCGCACATATAAATTACTAGTATTTATAAATGTGAGACTATGCTTATGCCACACTAAATTATTGTGCAGCTTTTTCTTTTTTTCATAATGTTAATTAGTAAGAACCTTATTTACTGCAACGTTGTATAATACACCACACTAAATTATTGTGCAGCTTTTTCTTTTTTTCATAATGTTAATGAGTAAGAACCTTATTTACTGCAACGTTGTATAATACACCACACTAAATTATTGTGCAGCTTTTTCTTTTTTTCATAATGTTAATTAGTAAGAACCTTATTTACTGCAAGTTGTATAATACATTTTTTTTTGAGTGTTGCTGAAACAAGGTTGTTACTGTTAGATCTAATGAGTAATTAGGGTTAGGGTTTATCTCTTAGCCGCTTAAGATATTATACCCTACTTATCAGTATTAGAATATCACATGGCACTACCTCTAGACCAGCTTTTAAAGGGATTAGACTGGGTTTAGGGTACTGGGCTTTGTGCCCACTCAACCCGTTCCAATAATCAATACATAACACGTGTAAACACGTGTTGCCCCATAAAATAATATACAAAATATTATCCTATTATATTGAGAATATACTTATACATCCAACAATTTCCTCGTATATACTACAACTTTCTCAAATTCCTAGAGAGATAAACTCTCCCCCCAAAAAACCCAAAACAAAGAAACCCTAGATCTGAATTGGCGGGGGCGGCGGCTAGGGTTCGTCGCCGCCGCCCCGTTGCTCTTCTTCCACCGTCCCTCCCGTCTATCGCTCCACCCCTCGTCCCTCCTTCCCTTCTTCTTCCCGTCGCTCTTCAGGCCGCTAATCGCCATGTCCCAGACGGGAATGGCATTGCGGTAGTAGCGCCGATGAAGGTGCTGGCAAAGTCCGTGGGTGGAGGAAGTGGAGTCACTGCCACTGAGTTCCAGCCCACCAACCCTCCACTATCCTTCTCCCAACATCAAGCTCCTCCTGCCGCTAATGTCGGCTTAGCTCGAGAGGGCAGTGACGAGGGCAGTGATGAGGGTTTGACCGTTGACAGGGTTGTGGTCGCCTGCACATTCAGCGACGACCGAGATTTGGGGGTTTGCTGTTGCGGGGGTTTCGTCGACAAGGGGTGCAGTCGCCTGGCGTCGACTGGGGTGCGTCGTTGCCCACCTACCACCCCCCCTGCCATCCCTCCCTCTTTGCATGCCTCCACACGATGCTTCAGCCGCCACCTGTTCGAGCTCTTGAGCTTCCTCTGCAAAGACCATTGCCTTCTTGACAACGCCTCCTCTTCTCTCATCAGCATTCCTCACAACGGCTGTCATGCCCCACTTCCCAAAACTATGGAATGCAAGCACGTGACATGGCCCAACAAATGACTTGCGTCATCCATGAGCTGTTATCGATTTAACTCAATAATATAAACAGGAAGTAATACAACCACGAATGCATTAAAAGAGTAATCACATGAATAACAATACTTGGAATTTAAACATAAAATAACCAACATAATAACAATCTAACATCTGGAATCAATAATAACAATATTCGGGTCAAAAGCCTATAAATACAAGAATTAACAACATTGTTCAATTATTAAAGTTCTCAAAATGAAACAATAATTATTTAAGCGGCTCAGCAAAAATAATTCTTTCACCATTGCTGCTCTCCTAGTCCGTCAGACAAATCTCCTTGATTCTCTGTAAGCTGTTCATCTAAAAGAGAGAATAATATGTCCTTAGAGCAAGTCGTGGACAGTAAGTAGAGAAACAGAGGAACAATGATAATAACGGTATAACGATGAATTCCATGAACGATGAAATCAATAGTATTGAACAGTGACAAATCGATAATAGTACAATGTGCAATAACGATGATTTATAACCATAACAATAAACAATAACAATAACAGTAAGCAATAACGATAACACTGTTCGATAACGATGACAAAATGCAATGATAATGCGATAAAGTCTTAAGTCTATTATTCATTTTAATCCTAACTAATGCACGTACTACTGCATCCGATACTGCATGTTCGATGCATACAATCAATTTCGTTTAGACTAAGGTGGTAGATTCTATTGGTCATGTACTCGGCATGATAACAATAATGATAACGATAACAATAGCAATTTTTTGCACCATAACGATAACAATAATCGGCACAATAATCCTAAAATAATGAACGATGAATTGGGATACTGTGGTAAGTAATCCAACAATAAATCGATAGCACTAGACAACACAATATTTTCGAAAACAATGCCCACATTTCCGTGTACAGTCACTATATCAACTACCCTAGTCAACCCTTAACCATGGCTTGATTAACATTCTTTATTCAGTTAACATGCAATACTAATAGGGAACAATAGAATAGAAATATCAATGGAAAACGATAATGCGATTAATAAGAGACACTAAAATGATGACAACACTACCCTAATATCATGCAATGTACTCTATACAATCAAATATACCAAATTCAACATTATAGATTTAATTATATATTATTAAATATAGAAGCCCAATTCTGGACAGCAGTAGGTTGCTGTACCAAAATCAGAATTTTCGTTACTACAGTATAGCAAATGTAGATCCGTCAGAAGGTCTAGAAACTAGACTCTTGCCCGGTTCCAATGCATATTTAAAGTCGAAATTCCGACAACATTAGCAAGGTGAATTTCAGTGTTCTTTACAAGTTACTGTTTCTGGCTGGTTATCAATGTTAACTAGTTTCAGTTGTAACAACAGTAAATATTCATTGTAAAAATCAGTAAAAATAATTTTTATTACCCTAAGTATGTCAACCATCAATCTGGAATTTATCATGGTAATATTTGATCATTAGTTCACCTAATTCCTCAGCTTAACATGGTATATGCATAAATCTGGAAATAAAATGCAGCTGCAGTAAAAAGGTCATAACTCATGAAATATAAGTCGGAATTCAAAAATTCTGGATGTTCTGGAAACTAGAAACATGGGGATACATTTCATATTCAGAAAGTTATTGATTTTGATGATATTATCTAGGTTGAAACAACATGACAATATTCAAGTTGGCAATAATTTTCACGGTTTCAACATATTCTTCATGGACAAAAAGATTAAAATGTTATGAATAATGAGTTAGGGGTTAACAATTATAAATCACAGCAAGTTACATCTATGTGAACATGGTACTAAAATGTATAATGTCCATAATCTTACTAATCACAATCAACTAACACACCAACATCAATCATATAAACAATCAATACTAGTATATAATTTACAATAGTTGTGTAATGTCATGACATGAAATACAATAATAATTCCTATTCCTATATTCAATAATTAACTATATGAATGCATGCAAGATCTCTATACATTGGAAGCAAAAGACGGCACAAAGTCAAGACTACTATTTGGATTCGCTCGTGTAAATCTGTAGCATCCCAACGATGAACAACAATAAATAATATACGATAATCAATATGGATCTACTTGCATAAATCAATAAACAGCCTCGAACATGATACAATAGAATTCGAGAGTAAGATGATTTGCCTTTAGATGACGATTAGATCCGATATAGGGAATAACGGGATTAGGATCCCGGACGACAAATCACGAACACGAAGCAATAACACATGCGAACACGTGCAAGACACCAAACAGCGAACCCAGTACACAAACATCAACCCAAATAGCGGATCTCCTTCACAAAACACCCAACACCAAAACAAGATCGGATCCCCCACACAAACACCAAACACCAAACGAACCACTCCGTGATCTTCTTCTCAAATGCGAGAGAGAGAGAGAGAGAGAGAGAGAGAGACGGCGGGAGAGTGGGCGGCGACTGGGCAACTGCGGTCGAGGAGTGAAGGCAGCGGCGAGAGCTAGGGTGGCGACGGCGAGGCGCTGGCAGTCGGGAAGCGATGCCGCGATGAGCACTCGAAGCTCGAGTGATGCCCTGTTTCGCACCGAAACAGGGCAGGCAAATACGGCGGGTGCTAAAGCGTTCGACGATGACGATGATGGGGCGAGGGGTCGACAGTGGTTGCGGGGGTGAACGGAAAGGCGAGGGAGGAAGACGGCTGGATGTTTTGTTGGCGAGCGGTGACGGGGAACTTGGGCGCTGGCGATGGAGGTGATGGATGCAAAGGCGATGAGGGGAAACTGCGCCGAATGGTGGGTGGCTCAATGGAGGAGGAGGAGGCGGCACTCAGCAATGGCGGAAGGCCATGGCGAGGAGGCGGTGACGAGGAGAAACGGGGAGGAAGAGGATGAGCGGGAGGAAGATGAAGGGTTACGGAACTGCGGTGGAGCTGGAGGTTGGAGCGACGATGGGGATGAGCAATAGGGACGAGGTCGGAGGTGGGAGACGAATGGGGCTTGTAACCCCTGTTTTTCATTTTATGTATTTTGGAGTGTATTTTTCATTTCTGTGTATTTTTATCTCTTGTATTTTTCGGAACCGTATATTAGATCTATTTTCAATATATATTCTTTTCCCTTCATTTGAGCTCCTTGTATTGTTTGTTCGTTGTTTTGGTTCGTTTTCGCCATTTTGGTTTCTTTTCTTCATTTTTGGCCTCATTATCTTCAATATATTTTCCCATGGTGATATGATGGATTTTTGGTGGTGTTTTTCCAAAATTTTGATTTTTGACCCTTAAGGAGATTTTTATGATCCATGGAATTCTCTATAAATTGTATCCCCAATTGAAACCTACCCAATACCCATTACCCATTTGTATACCTATTACTACATATTCATACCCACAACCCATTAGCCCATATTAATCTCACATTTAAATATCCTAACACCCCAAAACCCTAACCCTAAAGGGCCTAAACCTAATTAATCCATCCAAGCATCCGGCCTCTTTTCTTCTCCTCCAAATTCATCCCGGCCTGCACTTGTTCCCTAGGCCGACATCCTCCATCAGCCCTCCAAGCCTTGCCGACCACCACAAACATCTCCTACTCCACCATATACTACATCTCCATACAAAAATCCAACCTATTCCTCTCCGTGTGTGGCCGGCTACCTCAAACAGCACCACCACCATCAAACACATCACAAAACTCTCCCCTTTGGTGATTTTTCAAGTGGGTAATATCCACTTTGGTTCGTTGCATCAAGGAGTTGATCGTAAGGCGTTTTTGTTCGTTGGTTCGCTTGGATTCGCGCTTGGAAGAATTTTGCTCGTGGGTTTTGTTTCTAGGACTAATTTCTTCGCGTTCATCTTCATTAAGAGGCAAGTAACTTGTACTACATTTCCTTAGGTTGATACAAATTAAAAAGTTCACACCTAGAGTAGTTGGGTCTAGAGACAACCAAAAATTGTATTTTTCTTGATGGGTTTGTCTCTATTGTGATAAATTTGGCCATAGATGATTTATGACATGAAGCTTGATAGGTTAATGCCCTAGGTTTACCCAAAACTTGATTTTGTTCGTGTATGTGATAAATTGCATGCTATGTGTTTGATTGATTGCCCATGTGAGAAACGATAGGTTTGGACATATTAGAATCCTTAAAACATGATGTTTAGATGATTGGTAGGTTGTATTTCAAGTTTGGTTGAGTTTGGATTAATATTGTGCAAGATATGATGCCTTTGTCTAGAGATGTGAAATCTGTGTGTGCAGTTTGTTCTGTTTGGTTTGCTGTTTTCACCCATGCTACAGTCCAAATTTGAACTTCAAAATTAAAAGTGAATTGTAAATAATTGTGTCTATTTTCAAACCCCACTGGTTTTACTTGATTTGGATTTCGTATGACTGAGTTATGATATTTTTGGTACAGCCATGTCGATAGATTTCAGATTCTGTTTTGTGTAAATTTTGTTAACAAATTATTTTCAAGAACTAATCTATACATAATATCTTAGTATAATATTCTGCTCAGTGTTTTCTTATGATACTAGAGACTATCCAGATTTTCGGTGTATTTTAAAGATGAGTTTTATGTAGTGTTTCATGTTCTATTCTAAATTCATCTTGTGCTATAAATTGCGTGCTGTTCAGTATAGAACCCAGTTTTCACTCTAATTCCTTATGCTTTATGAAAATTATTTGTGAGATATGAAAGTTAGTAAAATCTATCTATTTTCACGTCGTTTTGGCAGAATTGGATTTCGATTCACTGATTGCGAGATATCCTTGTTTTCGTACAGCAGTGTTGAGAAATTCCAGATTCGTAAAACTATGTTTTCATGTTGTTTCTTATTTTTGATGGCTTATCTATACTTACTGGAATATTATGAAACTTGTTATTTTGAGTCTATACCTATAGGGGATTACCCCAGATTTTTTGTGGAATTATGTGATGTATTTTCATGCTGTTTTATGCTTCTTGAAGTTGTTCTCCTGTTTTCTGGCTGAACCTAGAACCTGTGTTCAACTCAGTTTTGAGGTGAGGTGTTGTGAACTAGTATATGACTTTATCATACTCGTTGGATGCGTGTGGATGTCTAGTTTCCAGATCCATCGACAGATCTTGGTTTGCATGCCTGTAGCTCTTGGAATCACTGTTTTAGTACTGTTTGGTCTTGCTGTCCTGATTATGAACCTAGTCTACTTTGCTCGTATATGTGAATGTATATTATCCATGCATGCTGATTTGTTACCCTGAACCTGAACCTGATTATGTCATGTTTATTTGACACTATTTTGTGCACATTCATGTCTGTTGGATAACCATAATAAAATTTACCAAGCCGGGGTTTAAGGGACAGATCTAGTAGTGGATAATTCAGAAACGTGTACTCGGAAGGGGACCCGTGTTTCCCACATTTGGAATTTTGTATATAATTTTGATAATTTGGAATTTGGTATATGATTTGGTTAATTTGGAATTTGGTATATGATTTAGATTATTTGGAATTTAGTATATGATTTGGATTACTTGTTCCCGAGTATACTGCCCTTTATGGTCCACTATGAAATCTAAAGCAAAACTGTTGTGTTGTAGCAACCATGTAGGGCGGGTTGCATGTCGTGCTACCTAGATAGTAATCACACAAGACTTGAACTTGATACTTGAACAAGATACTTGATATGATACATGCTTGCCTGATACTTGACTACATGATACATGAGACTTGATTACACGAGACTTGATTACCTGATACTTGATTACATGAGACTTGAAACATGATTCTTGATACATGATTACACGACACTTGACACTTGATGCATGTTTATAGAATACCTTGTTTACTTGATACTTGATTTATGCCGTGTACACTTGACACTTTTACCATGCTAGTTTGTCTAGGTTGACATCATACCTATACCATGTGCTAGTTAGTTTTCTCCATTCCATGTGCTTGTATCCTACTCTATTTGTAACCCGCGACTTGCAATTGAAGGGTACTTGTGTTTTCTCTTTTCTCCTTTCCTGCATTCGTTGAATTGCATATTTTGGAGGACAGGTTCCTGAAGGTATTGGCAAGATGATATTCTAGATGCTGGAATTTTGATATTATTATTTCTTGTAGTTGCTTGAACAATAATTGTATTTTGAGACTTGGATTTATTCTTTTATTTGGGCAATGTGACCCAGGGTTATTTGTGTATTTCAGATCATGACTATTTGAGATTAATATATTTTATTTCAAGTATTCTTGTTGGTATTTGTTTCATATGTGCATGTGGTTGACTTTTCTGGCTTCTGACTATGATTATACTGTGATATGTTGTAAAGATTCATGAACAGCTTATGGATGATGAAAATCATTTGTTGGGCTTTTATTACGTGCTTGTATTCTGTATTTTTGGGAAGCGGGGCATGACAGGGCTCCCTCTGTTTTGTTTCGAAACAGAGAAGGAGAGGGGAAAGGGGAGAGAGAGATACGGGGAGGGGGAGGGGGGGTTGAATAAACATAATAATTATAATAATTATGATATATAATAATGGGGAGAGATTACAGGGATAGTAGAGAGATATGGGGAATTGGGGTTACAGGATGTGAAGGGTTTATTGATCTAGTCAACACACAAATAGGAGGATAATTGGGTTTGGATTAACTTGGGCTTTATATTTGGGCTTCACAAATAAAATAATAATTATAGAAAGAATATAAAATTGAGCTTCAAAATTAAATAATTATATAATACAAGATAAATCGAAATCAATGGACTTTTACAAAAATAATAATATTAATGTGATAAGAATAATAATACATGACAGAATTTGGTTCAACATATTCATGAAAATAATTCAATAATAATAATAATAATAATAATAATAATAATAATAATAACATTATACAACAAAATAAGGATTGACTTATCAACTTTATATTAAAATAATTCAAACGGAAAAATATATAATCGATCAATTATAAAATGGAGAGTAAAGTTAAAATACACTATTATTCGAAATAACAAACATTTTTGTTTAGAAAAGATTTTAATTGGAAGATTCAAAACAAATTTAACAAATAATAATCGAAACATAGAAAATATTCGAGAAATGCATATTTACGAGAACGGGGGTTACATCGGCAATGCCACCGCCCATCGTGGCGCGAGAAACCATTTGTTGTTGTTTGTTTGGGGTTTCTGTTTGAGAGTGAGAGTTTGTGAGAGAGATGAGTTACTCTCTTTTTGTATTTTTGTGTGGTGAGAAATTTCCTGAGAGAGAAAAAGCGTGAGAGAGGTGAAGGTATCCTCTCCACGGCTCTCTCTTTGGTTGTGGTTTCGGTTGGGGTGAGTGAGAAAGTTTCTTTGGTGAGAAATCTCCTGAGAGAGCAACAACGTGAGAGAGGTGAAGGTATCCTCTTCACGGCTCTCTCTTTGGTAGCGGCTCTCTCTTTGGAGGTCGTGCTTTCGGTTGGGATTATTGGGTGGTTTGCATGATTGTGAGAGGAGAAGAGGACAAGGTTGGGTTCGGCGGGTGTCTTACACTGCTTGAAGGGAGTAAGAAAATTTTATCGGTGGCAGTAAAGCTGCGGGGCTTGGACCCGAAGAAGGGGTCCCCCACCGATGAGACGGCAGGGTCGGCGGTTGTTAAAATCCTGCCTGACTAGCATCAGGTGGGTGTGCGCGTGCCGTGGAGGCAGCGTACAAAGCAGAATTGACGTACATACAAGTCTACTAGGCCGAGCTTTGTGTTTGGGCCCAAGATGGGGTCCAACACTGTAACGCCCCGATTTCCATATACTGGGAAACCGTGACATAAGTCAGAATCTTTCCTTCAATTAGCCACAGTACACCGAAAAACAGGAAAAATTTAAAACTTTTTATTCAACACAATGTATTACAAGTCCGAACATTATAAAATTGCAATACATTACATCATTATTACAATAATACCATTACAAGCCCAAGTGTTACAACTTTCAACAAGTTACATCAGAGTACAATGAATAAAGAACAACACTTGGTACTTCACTTGGATGCTTTCCAACAAATAAATAAATTACAATAATTGTTATGATGGAACAATAGCAAACAACATATAATACAGCGGAAATGAAAACGAATCTTGCTTCTCTCGATTGAGTCCTCCTGAATCCTGTACCTGTACTTCTGTAATCCAGTAAATGGGGACGTCAGTATATTTACTGACATTTTAAGGCTGATGACTAGTAGCGATTGTCCACTTAAAGCAAGCAGATTGATGAAAAGAGAAATGTGTACATATAATTGATGTGTCTGTGTATGCTATGCCTTAGAATCCAAAACCCAATTAACTAATGCATTGATGCTCTTATTCTAATGCAAGAAAGACTCTGGGACAGTATGCAGCCCATACTACATACGCCCCATATCAAACCGTTTCTTCATATATAGGGATTTGAACCCTCGCCATGAATTCTACTCTTGTACTCGACATGTTTCTGAAGATACGACATGACTGATGAGGATGCTTTGAAACGGTCTAATCTCGCCATCTGCAGTCAACTTATGGTGTCTATGTTTACCACTACTACCTGGTGTACCGGACCTCACTCAAATATTTGACGAATCTTTTGGAGTTATTGCTGGTTACCAGGTTGGCCCGAAGCATCCTCTGCTGCCCCCTAGCCAGACTGTATTCTATGGCTTCTTGCCCTTAGATACAAGACAAGACGAAGTTCCGGGGGGTTCATCCTCCTAGCTCCGACAGGAATCGCTCCTGCTTATCAAGGCACTTCAGAAATTAACAAACGAGATACGAATCCCGTGCTCCCAACTCGTGAGAAGGTACAGACCATATCCCTTTGACAAGAAGGGTACAACCCAATAACACCGCCTAGTGTCGGCCTATAGGACAGGTCGGATCATAAGGAATCACCCTTAACACCAACTCTTTCCCTTTGGCGAATAAATGATAATAATTAAAGGTTAAGTAGTAATATCCATAAGTTACTATCCTAACAATGTCACTAAACCCAAACAATCTCACTAGGTTTTCAATAAGAACTTTCTTACGATTATTCCGGTCCAACTCATGGCCTATCGATCCAAGACACCAGTGACGGGATCTCCCTCACTCATCACTACCTCTAAATCGGATCTCGTCAACATACTCTGCCCACGATCAACCCACATCAGTTAAGATCCATCGGCGCTCGAGGTGTGATTTATCCATAGTTTCCAAGGTGGTAAGATGTGAGTCTTGATGGTCGATGACCCCTAGGGTAACTATAAGACCCTAAACGAGCTTTTACCAAGGTAACAATCCTTGTGACTTTCCCAACCATTATTTCCCATATATTAAAGATAAAGCATGTGCACATCATATGGTCCAATTTCAATTAGAACCGCATACAACTAGGACTCATGGATTCTTTTCCCAAATTTGAACTAGGACAACATGCGACTAGGTTCATGGGTTCTTTCTCAAGGTTGAGCTAGAACCTCCTAGAACCTAAACGCATGGTTTCCTTGCCGATTCGAGCTCGAACTATCATGGAGCTAGTTTCATGGGTTTCTTCTTAAAAATCGAACCAGAACAAGTATGGAACATGGGTTCATTTCAATAATTCAATTGGATTAGCATGCAAGCTAAACTCATGGGTTCCTTTTTAGAATTTAACTAAAACCATTAAATCATATAACTTAAACATGCATGGATTCTTTTGAATCTAAAAATAATTATACATCTCAAACATGGGTTCTTTACTAGAATTACTACAATAACACAAGCATGCGTTCTTTACTTAGAACACCTACAATAACACAAGCATGCGCTCTTTACTAGAACTACTATAATAACTCAAGCATGGGTTCTTTACTACATCAACCTACAACAACTCAAGCATGGCATACAACTTAAAATGGGTTTCTTTACTACATCAACCTACAGCACTCAAGCACGGTATACTGACTATAATCAACTCAAGCATAGGTTTCTTACCATAATCAACCTACAACAACTCAAGCATGGTATACAACTTAACATGGGTTTCTTTCTATAACAACTCAACATGGGTTTCTTTACTACAACAACTCAAGTATGGTATACAACTCAACATGGGTTTCTTTCTACCACAACTTAAGCATGGTATACAACTTAACATGGGTTTCTTTCTATAACAACTCAAGCATGATGTTCTTCATGGGTTTACAAGCATGAATGGGTTCTTATTAAGTTAATTAACAACTCAAGCATGGTTCTTTACGAAAAAATAAATAGAAACTCAAGCATGATAATCTCTTTGAACCTAGAATGACTATACATATCATCACAAGCATGAATGGGTTCACAAGCATGAATGGGTTCAACAACACTCAAGCATGGATTCCTACAACTAATTAAGCATGGTTCTTGGATTCTTTTTGAAACTAGAGCACTTATACATCACAAGCATGAACCTTTTTGACATAGAACAGCATAATCTTAGCATGGGTTTCTTTTATCGCATAAACATAAGCACGAATGGGTTCATGGGTTCACAAATGTGGTTCATGGTTTCTTTTTTTAAACTAAAATACTATACATACTTAAGCATGAGTTCTCTAGCAACGTAAAATAGTTTAGGACATGGTACCACGACATTCATCTCAAGCAGGGTTTCTCTAGCAACCTAGAATAATTTAAGCATGGCTCTTTACTCAAGCATGGGTTCTTGTTGACATTGAACAACATAAACTCAAACATAGTAATAAAGCTAAACAACTATCAATACTTAACTACATATTACAAGGACTACCTCTTTTAGGAATTACAAGTCCCACTTATTACATAAATCAAGTTTTACCGAATTTATGAGTTCCTACATAATACAAATCTACTTTATCAAATTTACAAGTCCCACCTATTACAAGGCCTACTTTTATTTAATCTACAAGAACTAATCTTTTACAAATAGATGCTTAATCCTCCACAACCTAGAAGCAACATAAAAGCTTAATCTCTTACAATCTAGGAGCAACTAGAAGTAAAAATAGAAGCTTGATTTTTTTTTTTTGACCAAGTATTAAGGTAAACATACAACAACTACTAAACCCTTATCTTTTATGAACTAGAATTAGAAAAGACTTGATATTTTACATGGTAGGAAAACAACACACAACAAGTCCACTTTTATGAATTAGGGTCAGTAAAAACTTTGATTTTCCCCTAAGTACAGAGCAACATATAACAAGGACTTATCTTTTATTAGGTTAAATGAGTCCTACAACCAAAAAATGAGTAGTAAATATTTTTACTACACCTAATCTTTATATGCACATAGTTATAGTCCAAGTGGTCATTTGTGTTAACAAAATAACCATAATAACAACAATAGTCATAACAAGGTAAAAAATCAACCTTTATGTGTTTTTAACAAGTTCTTCATTCAAATCTCTTCATGTGGTCCTCTTGGACTCACACTACTTATATGCCCAAACAAATTAGTCCAAGTGGTTAGTTTGTGTTAACAAGAGTAACCTCATAACAACAATAACCATACAAGGTCTTAAAATTCAACCTTTATGCCATTTAATTAGGTCTCACCATCCATCTTTTTCCATGGGATCGTTTTGATCCCTACAATCCCTTATATGCATATCAATTAGTCCAAGTTATTTAGAAACACACACATACAACATTCTTACCTCAAAAAGATGGGTTCTCTTTATCCTACAACAATCCAAACCCATAAGATGGGTTCTTTTAGCATACCGAATAACTCAACCCTAAAAATGGGTTCTTTTTTTTCATATACATAATTAATAAATTCTAAAGATGTGTTCTTTTTCATTCCTACAAGTAGTAGACCCTTAAAGATGGGTTCTTTCTACTCATAAATAACTAAAATGGAAAACAAGCAACTAAATTAGAAGTAGAGAATCCCCACCTTTTGATTCTTGTAGGAAGGACTAGCAAGTAACCTTCACCTTCCTCCTTAGCTTTCTACTACAACTTGTATGAAGAACACTTATGAAAAACCCCAAATGAAGAACACGTAGGGTTTCTTCTCTTTCTTTTCCTTTCTTTTTTTTTTTCTTGTAAATGAGGCAAAGAGTGAAGGGGAGGGGTATTTATAGGACAAAAGAGAGGGGGGGGGGGCATAAATGTGCTAGGGTTTTATGCAAAAAGCTCCTTGGAGCTTCTTGGCCGGCCAAAATGGGGTGACATGGAGGGGCTGAGGTGGAGGGTGAGGTGGAGAAGAGGTATCTAGTAGAAAATACACATATTAACTCTTATGTGTCTCTAATTAACCTTAACCCTAGATTTAAGCCTCCAAACAAATCCTAGCCATCCAAGTTTGATTAATCATGTCAAAAATAAGATAATTTTGTCCAAAACACATACTACATGATTTGTACAAACATACGAAATCGGTACAATACGCATACGTATGTATATATATACCGATAATTTCCGTTTGTAAAACTGCATAATCCGTATAAAAATAAATTAATTCCGAAAATAATAATAAAATAAATTTTATTATCATTTCTGAAGATTCCAGTACCAATTTGATACAATACAGATGTATACAGACTGGTATATATATACAGATAATGTTTATTAACAAAACCGGATGATATCCACCAAAAATATTTTAATTCTGAAAATAAAAGTAAAATAATAATAAAAAAAAATTTTAAATACCTGCCCAGGATTTTTCAGATATTTTCTCAAAAATGCATTTTTTCAGGGTTTTGTACAAGTGCTCAAACTGATGTAATACCTGTATATACATACTAGTATATATGTCCAGGTAACTTTTTATTTAGAAAAACCACGAAATTTCCAAAAAATTATTTTAATTAAAAAATAATAATTATTACCAATATAATATCCGTCCGGAATATTGCAAACACAATATTAGAGGAGTATGGTTGTGCTCTTCGATAGTGTGATGACTATTGGTTTGGCGACCCACCTTCCAGGGTTGTTGGAGGGATCTGTTGTCTGTACAAGTCATGTTGTTTTATGTTTTATTTCCTATTCGTAGGTTGTATGTTTTGTTAATTTCTGATTAATGAAACAGGGTGGCCACATTCCACCTTTTCCCTTAAAAAAAAAACAATCTCCTCCTATATTCTCAATGTATTAGACTAAGCAATGTGATATTACTAGATCACAAAAATTCAAACATCACTGAATCATAAAGAACATGGATCATAGGCTAAATCAATTATAACTTGAATAGTTCAAATATGACTAAACCAAAATAATCAAATAGTTCTAAGACCATAACAAATGAATAGTTCACAAAGACTAAACCAACAAAACAAAATATCATAATCTCAACTCAACCAAATAAAAAACTTCAAAATAAACGAAAAGTTTTAAGCTCAATCAAAGTAAAGAGTCTTAAACTCAAATAGAAGTTCCTCCAAGCATTTGACAAACTATTCTTGCGAGTTCTTTTGTGTCTACTCCTCCATATTGAGCAAATCATCATTCTCAAAATCAAAGTTGACTGATTTATTTCCATTGCCTTTGCTGCCATCTGTTTTTAAACATAACAAATAGAAATCTCATGAGTCACTTCTGTTAGAGTTCAAATAAAATGTATAAGAGTATCTAGTTCAAGCTAAAGAACTTAGTACAATTCAACATAGATCAAAATAAAGTATAAGAACTATTATAATTTCTACGCAAGAACTATACTGTGTTTCATGTTGGAATGATAGAACTGTTAAATCAATTATTGTTAAATTCTAGATCATCGAGATTGGAATGAAACATAAACCCCATAAAAAAGATATATCATCAAAGTTTGAATGATATATCAACAATTCTAAACATCAGAAACACATCGACAAATTTTCATGCTTTCTTTTGGAATAAAAGATAATTCTAAGTAAGTTTTGAAACATATATATCATCATCAAATTTGGAATGAAATTATATATCAACAATAAATACATAGAACTTTTCTAATTATCTAAAACATGTCAACTGTCTAAAGATTGATGCTTAAAGTTTGAACTACTCTATGGCTCTAGCTTTGGATTCTAATTTATCAAAATAACTAGGGTGTTAAAACTTATACTCAATAGTTTTTAACCCCATTTCCCTACAGTTTAGATAATTAGATCTCTACTCAGTCCTTTTGTAAAGGCATCAGCCACATTCTTTTCTGATCGTACATCAATAAGGGCAACAGTTCCTTGTTTAATGAGATAGTTCAACTTAGCCTGTCTAAAGCTCACAACATGTCTCTTACCATTGTAAAGAGTGTTGTTAGCTATTACATTTGTAGCTTGGTTGTCACAATACAGACTAATAGTGGTTACTCTAAACCTTATCAAAGGAATATCTAACAATAAGTCTTTCATCCATTCCGCTTCTTCACCAGCACAAGATAGCGCAAAGAGTTCTGACTCCATGGATGAAAAAGCAAGACCAGATTGTCTTTTAGATTTTTATGACACAGCTGCTCCTCCTAGTGTAAACACATGGTCACTAGTGGACCTACTATCACCATTTCCTGAGCACCACGATGCAACAGAGTATCCCTCTAGTACTGAAGGATAACCAGAGTAGCACAAAGCAAACTCTTGAGTACCGTTTAGGTATCCCAATAGCCTTTCAAGGGCATTCCAGTGTTGTAACGCCCCGTCCCAATACTCAGACAAATTATAAATAATATGTAGTACAACTGCCCACCACAGGCTGCCTTTCAAAAGGTGGTTAACCGGATTGGTGACTCTTGATCATTGGCTAATAGTATTTATACTCAAATCCTCATATCAAACCTCCCATGTGGGACTAAATTCTCAAATCTCAATCTCAATCTCAAATTTCGAGCCGACCAGTCGACTGCTATACCAACCAGTCGACTGTTCGCTCCAAACAGGGGTATTACATACACCCCCCCTTAGGGATCAGCGTCTTCACTGAGTACAGGGCACACATCAAGTGTAGGACCGTCCTTTCTAGCCGATGTAGTATAGTCTCTTATCCCGGAGATCAGTCACTCTCAACACTGCAAATCGGATACCACACTCAACACCGATCCCGAAGATCAATGACTCTCAGCACCGCAGATCGTAGGCCTCTCCTACACCCGGGATCGAAAGTCGGCTCTGATACCATTTGTAACGCCCCGTCCCAATACTCAGACAAATTATAAATACTATGTAGTACAACTGCCCACTACAGGTTGCCTCTCAAAAGGTGGTTAACCGGATTGGTGACTCTTGATCATTGGCTAATAGTATTTATACTCAAATCCTCATATCAAACCTCCCATGTGGGACTAAATTCTCAAATCTCAATCTCAATCTCAAATTTCGAGCCGACCAGTCGACTGCTATACCAACCAGTCGACTGTTCGCTCCAAACAGGGGTATTACATACACCCCCCTTAGGGATCAGCGTCCTCGCTGAGTACAGGGCACACATCAAGTGTAGGACCGCCCTTTCTAGCCGATGTAGTATAGTCCCTTATCCCGGAGATCAGTCAATAAATCTCAATACCACAGATCGGATACTCGGTATGCAATCACTAACAGTGACTCTTACACCGCAGAACATATCCATCTACAAAGACTAAAGATAACATAGATCGGATACCCGGTATGCAATCACTAACAGTGACTCTTACACCGCAGAACATATCCATCTACAAAGACTAAAGATAACATAGATCGGATACCCGGTGTGCAATCACTAACAGTGACTCTTACACCGCAGAACATATCCATCTACAAAGAGTAAAGATAACATAGATCGGATACCCGGTGTGCAATCACTAACAGTGACTCTTACACCGCAGAACATATCCATCTACAAAGACTAAAGGCTTAAAAGAACACTCAAGGTTATGAAAACTCATCAGCACCAGTCGACTTATACTGTAGTAAGTCGACTGCCCCGAGAACCAATATCCAAGATTATAACAAGTGCTATAAGTCGACTTAATAATCCATCAGTCGACTTACCCAAGACAATTACCAATAATTTTCAAGAAACATTCCAAGTACTAACAGTCGACTTATAGAGGTCATGGTCGACTGTCCCGAAAAGACTGAACACATTTTACTCAGCAGGCCAGTCGACTGACAACAGTCCCAGTCGAATGTCCCGAACAATTCTCAAATGACTGAAAGTACAGCAGTAGGGTCGTACCAGTCGACTGAATCGTAGACCAGTCGACTGTCGGCCTACAAATTTCATAGATTAGGTCTGAATACAATAATCGATACTGGAGTTTTTCTAAAGGTTCTTATTCATGAAAATAATTCCTAATCATGTGAAATGACAATCTCGAATAATTCTTTCTTATGGATACATCATTCAATCATTAGATGTCTCAAATCTCAGATCTCATGTTCTATATTCCAACTTCTTTCATTAGGGTTTCTCAAAACTAAATCTTGTCACGACTCATAGCCCAGATCTGATTCGTAGTCTCAAAATCTAGATATTCAACTATCCAATTCCTTATTGTTATAACCATACTCAAGTCTTAAACATGTTTCAAGCAATAAAGAATTTGTCCATCAAGATCCACTAAACATTCATAGATCTCATATGCATAATATAAACAACAACCATTTCATTGATCACATACAAGATACGAAGATATCGAGACAAAACAACACACAATCAATCAACAAAACACAGTTCATATCACTCACCTTTTGGGATTGCAAAGATCCAACGAAAAGCCTCTTTTTTGCTAGATCCCAATCTTCCTTTTCAATCACCAATAAAAGATATAATAAAATCTGAGTTGTGCAGCGAATGATGGCTGCAAACTCTCTTATATAGGCCGGAAATATTGTTTTTAGGGTTTAGGAATACATTTGCAAAATAGTCCTTTCAAAACATAATTTTACATATATAGTTCTTATCCTTAGAAATTCAATATAAATTATTTAAATTAGGATTTAATAGTAAAATATACTCATAAATCTCAATTGGTACAGTTCAAAACGTCCAGAAAATACATTTTGTATTTCATCCCCTAAAATGTCAATTTTGCAAAAAGGTCCTTCTTTTCTCAAAATTGTAAATAGATCCAATTAATTTCAGAAAAATCCAGAAAAATAATAAATAAATTCCAAATATTAAATAATAATTTTTCATAAAGAAAACTTAATTTTTTCAAATATCTCAAAAGTCATTTGCACGTGTTTTGCATGTGTGCGAAAGATAAATCTTTTAGAAAATATTAATTAAATCTCCAAAATAGATTTAGATTCATTTTCAAATAATTAAAATAATATTTGAAAATACGGGGTTCTACAAGTGTAGTTGACTAGGATTGCTAGTAAACCTGCTTAGCATGCCTATCGCAAAGTCTATGTCAGGTCTAGTGCATGTCATAGCATACATGAGACTCCCAATGAGTTTAGAGTAGTCTAACTGTCTCACTGTTGCACCGTCGTTAGGTGTCAACTTTTAGTATTGCCATAAGGTGTATTAAACCTTTTGCAATCACTGTATCCCCAGTACTGCAACACAATTTTAATATAGTGGGATTGGCAAAGGGTTATTCCTTGCCTTCTAAAACCCACACTCATGCCCAATATGGTGTCCACAACACCTAGGTCTTTCATGTTGAATTGTTTGGATAGCATAGTTTTAACTTCTATAACAACAGAGAGGTCACTTCCAACAACTAGCAGGTCATCAACATACAAGCAAATACTGATAATTTTATTCGATTCATCATGATAATAAAGGCATTTGTCAGAATTACTAGATTCAAAACCTAAGCTCTTTACTATTTTATCAAATTTTTCATGCCACAGTTTTGGTGCTTGTTTTAGTCCATACAAAGATTTTATTAATTTGCAAACTTTATATTCTGAACCTTTAAGTACAAAACCTTCAGGATGATTTATATAGATTTCTTCATTGAGATAACTGTTTAGGAAAGCAGACTTAACATCCATTTGATGAATAACAAATTTTTCAATAGATGCTATGGCTAGAAGAATCCTTATTGTAACAATATGGAAAACAGATGAATAAACATCAAAATAGTCCACCCCACTTTGTTGAGTATAACCTTTAGCTACTAAGCGTGCTTTATACTTAGCTACAGTTCCATTAGGATTAAGTTTATTCTTCAAAATCCACTTGCTTCCTATAGTTTTAGCCCCTACTGGCAAATTAACTAATTCCCAAGTGTTGTTCTGCAATAAAGAATCCATTTCATCATCAATTGCTTCTTTCCAAAGCAAACCATCCCTAGACCTTAAGGCTTCCTTAACACTAACAGGGTCAGCTGCTAGTGCATAAGTCACAAAGTCATCACTATAGGTTCTAGGAGTTTTATCTCTTGTGGAGAGTCTTCTTAATTCAACACTATGTGAGGGTTCAGTGTCAGTTGAAATGTATCTAGATTCCTGTTATAGATCATTCCTTGTTTCTGCGTATTTAGATAATGAGATGCCTTTATCTTTGATGAACATATCTTCAAAAAATTCTGCTCTTGATTCCATTACTCTGTTAAGAGATAGATCTAAAAATCTATCTACAGTACTATCAACTGTATACCCAAATACACACACGTATTTATCCAAGGTCCCACTTTAGGCCTTATAGGGTCAAGTATCCTAACAAAAGCAATATAGCCCCAAGTTCTTATTTTATTAAAATTATGTGTGTTTATGCCACAATTCATACAGTGTAGCAGGTAACTTAGAGTGTGGAAACATTTTCAAAATATTATTAGCAGTCAATACAGCCTCACTCCAAAAGTGTGAAGGTAACCCAGCAATCAACAACATAGAATTCAACATCTCTGTGAGTGTTTGATTCTTTCTTTCGGCGATACCATTTGACTATGGTGAGTAGGGTGCTATAGTTTCTGCTATGATTCCATGTGAGTTACAAAATTCTCTGAATCCTAATGAGACATATTCGCCACCTCTATCTGATCTAAATCTTTTAATTTTAGTATCTAACTAATTCTCAACATGGTCTTTAAATTCTTTGAACTTTTCTAGTGCTTCATCCTTAGTTTTTAACAAATAAATGTGACAATATCTGGAGTAATCATCTATGAAAGTGATTAAGTACTTCCGACCGTCTTGTGTCATAAAACTCTTGAAATCACATATGTCAGAATGGATCAATTCAAGTAATTGTGTACTCCTAGAGACGGTACGAAAAGGTCTTCTAGTTATCACTACAAAAGAAAGTAGCTTTCCCGGCGGTTTTTTCCGTCTATACCGGCGTTTTTTTACGCCGGGGAAACTTTCACCGGCGTTTACAATAACGCCGGTCCAACTGCCGCCGAAGCGGGCGTCGCTGAAACGAAGGGTCCTACACCGGCATTTTTGGGGGACGCCGGTAAATACTAGGACTACACCGGCGGTCATAAAACGCCGGTGTATGTCCATTTCTGGGTGCCGTGTTTGTGTGCCTATATACATACACCGGCGGTCGTAAACCGCCGGTATTTATCCATTCACCGGCGTAAATAAAAATGCCGGTGTATATGGAAAGTATACCGGCGGTCATAAAACGCCGGTGTATGTCCGTTTCTGGGTGCCGTGTTTGTGTGCCTATATACATACACCGGCGGTTGTAAACCGCCGGTATTTATCCATTCACCGGCGTAAATAAAAACGCCGGTGTATATCGAAAGTATACCGGCGGTCAGGAAACGCCGGTGTATGTCCGTTTGTAAGCGCCTGTTTTTCCCTGTTTACGAACACCGGCGCGACTAAAAACGCCGGTGTAGTTATATACACCGGCGTTTATAAAACGCCGGTATATACCTGTGCCGTTACAGCTGAAAACTTTCACCAGCGTACGTTGAAACGCCGGTGTATCATACACTCCAACAATTAAATTATATACACTGCCGTTTTTTAAAACGCCGTTCTGGCTATGCCCGTTTATTTTCGATACTCCGCTTTTCCGTTCGATTTCAATTCACAGTTTCATTTACATAACCTGTAAACTAATTCTCACAACTGATTCGATCAATTTCGTTGCATACTACTGCGCAAACCACAGCCAAACACAAGAATAATTAAAGATAATCAAGTTTCACACGTGTCATATCAACGTCCAAATTCATTGATTAATTAACAATGTCATAATTAACAAATTAATATAGAGACTAACATCCAAAATATCCAAACAAACCAGTCTGACAAATATCCAAAATATCCCAAATTCAAAGTATGACATAACTCTCATAAAAAAAACCAGTCTGACATAACAACGGCAAGGAGGAGGACATAAGAACAACAACCATACAGCAAGGAGGACATAAGAACAGCAAGGAGGACAGCAGATTCATACCCCTCGAGTAGCTTCAGCTCTGATCATCTGCATTTCCTTCATCTTGACGACCACTCTGTGAATAAAAAATAATAGTTTAATTGAACAGTAGATCACAATACAGAATATACATATTTTTTGAACTTGCAAAAAGAACTACCTGTGTCTCGAATTATAAGATGAAAGTGCCAACTGCAAATGGAATTGTTAATGCTATATACAGAGGTAAAATAATTACATTGCAATGCTAAAAATTTCGTACTTAATTTTGTTTTTAAATATATCTAAAATAACAAAACAAATGAAAATTCAGTATCTAACTTGAAACCTTTATATTCTCCTCTGATTGGGAATATCAACTATCTAAAACAATAAAACAAATGAAAATTCAGTATCTAAGCATGTCCTTCATGGATTGTTCAGACAATCCATGAAACTGTCATCGTGGACGGAAACCAAATATAAGAAAAATAAGAAAAAATAAGATATGGCTCATATCAAGTGTATTTTTAGGAAACTGTCATCGTGGAAGGAAACCAAATATATATAGAAGCCAGAAATGGAAACAGAAAGAAGAAAGGTAGAGACTTTGGATACACCAGGCTACCATAGCGGCATTTTCCTCATCTCTCTCTCATCCCTTATTTCCCTTCAGCACACGAACAGAAAGAGACATCAGCAACCACCTTAAGAGCGACAAGAACAACAATAATAATAAATTATTATGAACAAGATGTCACTATATGGGTTTCCAGTTCTCCACTCGAGCCCACTCTTTCTAATCACAGCCCAATTAAGAACATAGACCACATCCACTAAACAATCCAATCATAGCCCAGTCAAAATTTGCCATCCTGGATCTTAATGAAATACGCTTCATTAACAGTGAAAGAAAATGAGGATGCTAGCAGCATACTTAGTTTGGAAGTGAACCCATTTTTGTTCAAAAATCATGCCAAAGATGGCAATCAGCTTCATTAACAGTATCTGAAAATGAAAATTTCCATTAACTGAGCTTATATGTTGCTCTACTAATTCACTGTGCCCAACTAAATCTAAAACCCAATTGTTGTGCGTATCCGGAGGATTTTGGCATACGTACCTATAGCATCCTCAGTTCACAGTAAACCCGTTTTGCTCAAAAAAACATGCCAAGATCACAATCAGATGCATGAAAATAAGCTTCACTATCAACAAAAGAAGAACTGAGAATGCTATGCAGCATACTTAGTTTGGAAGTGAACCCATTTTGTGTTAAACAATAAGGTTACATTGACAGTATCCGAAAATGAAAATTTCTCCATTATCTGAGCTTATATGCTGCTCTACTACTTTTTCAGCACCAACTATATTGCAAAACCCAAGTGTGGTGCATATCCGGCCGGATAATTTTGGCATGCGTACCTATACAATATCCTCAGTTCACAGTGAACCCATTTTTTGGTATGAAAACATACATGCCAAGAAGACAATCAGGTGCCTGAAATCAGCTTCACTAACAGTTAGTGAAAATGGGACCATAGAATAGCTTAAGAAGACCATCAGGTTTGTGAAGTAAGCTTCACTAACAGTGATAGAAACTGGGGATGCTATGCAGCATACTCATTTTGGAAGTGAACCCATTTGGTGTTAAAAAAACCGGTTACATTGACAGTATTTGAAAATGAAAATTTCTCCATCATCTGATGACCACAGTGAACCCATTTTTGGTTTAAAAACATACATGCCAAGAAGACAATCAGGTGCTTGAAATGAGCTTCACTAACAGTTAGTGAAAATGGGACCATACAATAGCTTAAGAAGACCATCAGGTTTGTGAAATAATCTTCACTAACAGTGAAAGAAACTGGGGATGCTATGCAGCATACTCATTTTGGAAGTGAACCCATTTTGTGTTAAAAAAACCATGCCAAAGATTGCAATCAGGTTACATTGACAGTGCCCGAAAATGAAAATTTCTTCATTATCTCAGCTTATAAGTTGCTCTACTACTTTTTTAGCCCAACTATATCGCAAAACCGGCCGGAGAATTTTGGCATACGTACCTATACAATATCCTCAGTTCACAGTCAACCCATTTTCGGTATAAAAACATACATGCCAAGAAGACAATCAGGTGCTTGAAATGAGCTTCACTAACAGTTAGTGAAAATGGGACCATAAAATAGCTTAAGAAGACCATCAGGTTTGTGAAGTAAGCTTCACTAACAGTGATAGAAACTGGGGATGCTATGCAGCATACTCATTTTGGAAGTGAACCCATTTGGTGTTAAAAAAAACGGTTACATTGACAGTATTTGAAAATGAAAATTTCTCCATCATCTGATGACCACAGTGAACCCATTTTTGGTTTAAAAACATACATGCCAAGAAGACAATCAGGTGCTTGAAATGAGCTTCACTAACAGTTAGTGAAAATGGGACCATACAATAGCTTAAGAAGACCATCAGGTTTGTGAAATAATCTTCACTAACAGTGAAAGAAACTGGGGATGCTATGCAGCATACTCATTTTGGAAGTGAACCCATTTTGTGTTAAAAAAACCATGCCAAAGATTGCAATCAGGTTACATTGACAGTGCCCGAAAATGAAAATTTCTTCATTATCTCAGCTTATAAGTTGCTCTACTACTTTTTTAGCCCAACTATATCGCAAAACCGGCCGGAGAATTTTGGCATACGTACCTATACAATATCCTCAGTTCACAGTGAACCCATTTTCGGTATAAAAACATACATGCCAAGAAGACAATCAGGTGCTTGAAATGAGCTTCACTAACAGTTAGTGAAAATGGGACCATAAAATAGCTTAAGAAGACCATCAGGTTTGTGAAGTAAGCTTCACTAACAGTGATAGAAACTGGGGATGCTATGCAGCATACTCATTTTGGAAGTGAACCCATTTGGTGTTAAAAAAACCGGTTACATTGACAGTATTTGAAAATGAAAATTTCTCCATCATCTGATGACCACAGTGAACCCATTTTTGGTTTAAAAACATACATGCCAAGAAGACAATCAGGTGCTTGAAATGAGCTTCACTAACAGTTAGTGAAAATGGGACCATACAATAGCTTAAGAAGACCATCAGGTTTGTGAAATAATCTTCACTAACAGTGAAAGAAACTGGGGATGCTATGCAGCATACTCATTTTGGAAGTGAACCCATTTTGTGTTAAAAAAACCATGCCAAAGATTGCAATCAGGTTACATTGACAGTGCCCGAAAATGAAAATTTCTTCATTATCTCAGCTTATAAGTTGCTCTACTACTTTTTTAGCCCAACTATATCGCAAAATCGGCCGGAGAATTTTGGCATACGTACCTATACAATATCCTCAGTTCACAGTGAACCCATTTTCGGTATAAAAACATACATGCCAAGAAGACAATCAGGTGCTTGAAATGAGCTTCACTAACAGTTAGTGAAAATGGGACCATAAAATAGCTTAAGAAGACCATCAGGTTTGTGAAGTAAGCTTCACTAACAGTGATAGAAACTGGGGATGCTATGCAGCATACTCATTTTGGAAGTGAACCCATTTGGTGTTAAAAAAACCGGTTACATTGACAGTATTTGAAAATGAAAATTTCTCCATCATCTGATGACCACAGTGAACCCATTTTTGGTTTAAAAACATACATGCCAAGAAGACAATCAGGTGCTTGAAATGAGCTTCACTAACAGTTAGTGAAAATGGGACCATACAATAGCTTAAGAAGACCATCAGGTTTGTGAAATAAGCTTCACTCACAGTGAAAGAAACTGGGGATGCTAGAGAATGAGGATACACCAGGCACCAGCCTATGCACCATCCTCAGTTCATGGAAGAAAAATACGAATAGGGCTCATAGCAAGTGTAGTTTTAACTGGAATTGTCATCGTGGAAGGAAACCAAATATAGAAGCCAGAAAGAGGAATGGTAGAGAATGAGGATACACCAGGCTAACATAGCGGCATTTTCCTCATCTCTCTCTCACCCCTTCTTTCCCTTCTCCACTCCAACTCGTCTCTTTCTAATCACAGCCCAATTAAGAACAATTGTTCACAGTCACTGCTAAAGAAACATATATGCTCAGATTATGAAAAATTTATATGCTCAGATTATGGAAATTTTCAGTCACTGTTAAAGAAACTAAGTAGGCTGCATAGCATCCCCAGTTTCCTTCACTGTTAGTGAAGCTTGTTTGGAAAATTGTTCACTCAAACATGCCCCTTGTTTCTGAACTCAAACATGACATTAATAAACATCTTTTCTAATAATGGCTACACTTGTGGAAGCTCTCTCTAAGCCTCAATTCTTCAAGGTTTTGTTGCCTACTTCTTTACAGAAGTTGGTACTCCATTCTCCTCTCTTTAAAGAAGAATAGAGTACCAGCTTCTGTAAAGAAGTAGGCAACAAAACCTTGATGAATTGAGACTTAGAGAGAGCTTCCACAATTGTAGCCATTATCAGAAAAGATGTTTATTAATGTGATGTTTGAGTTCAGATACAAGAAGCATGTTTGAGTGAACAATTGGGTTTTGAATGGAGATTGTAGTCATAGATCAATTCTTGATGGAATAAAAATACGAATAGGGCTCATAGCAAGTGTAGTTTTAACTGGAATTGTCATCGTGGAAGGAAACCAAATATAGAAGCCAGAAAGAGGAATGGTAGAGAATGAGGATACACCAGGCTAACATAGCGGCATTTTCCTCATCTCTCTCTCACCCCTTCTTTCCCTTCAGCACACGAACACATAGAGACATCAGCAACAACAGCAAGAGCGACAAGAACAACAACCATAATAAATTATTATGAACAAGATGTCTCTATATGGGTTTCCAGATCTCCACTCCAACTCGTCTCTTTCTAATCACAGCCCAATTAAGAACAATTGTTCACAGTCACTGTTAAAGAAACATATATGCTCAGATTATGAAAAGTTTTCATTTTCAGATACTGTTAAAGAAGCTGATTTCATGCATCTGATTGCAATCTTTGGCATGGTTTTTTTAACACAAAATGGGTTCACTTCCAAAATGAGTATGCTGCATAGCATCCCCAGTTTCTTTCACTGTTAGTGAAGCTTATTTCACAAACCTGATGGTCTTCATAAGCTATTGTATGGTCCCATTTTCACCTCCTCCAAATCAGTACAATGTCATCTATACCAGGTTATGTGCCAAAATGGGATTGGGCATACGATGCAAGGCCGACAAGTATTAGTTGTTTGTGAGTATGCAGTAGGATGCATCTATGAACATGGGCTCATATCAAGTGTAGTATTACGGACTGTCATCGTGGAAGGAAACCAATTTAATATAGAAGCCGTATATGGAGCCAGAAAGAGGGATCGTAGAGAATGAGGATACACCAGGCTAACATAGCGGCATTTTCCTCATCTCTCTCTCATCCCTTCATTCTCTTCACCACACGCACACAAAGAGACATCAGCAACAACAGCAAGAGGGGATTGGTCCAACAATAAGTGTAGATTATAATAAACGAGATGTCTCTATTTTGGGTTTCCAGATCTCCACTCCAGCCCTTTCTCTCTAATCACAGCCCACTTAAGAAACATAGACGAAATGCGACATAGACGACAGCCACAATGCAGACTCACAAACACTAGTACGTGTCTTTCATGCATTCAAGTAACATAATCTCTTTAAAAATACCAATTTCAAGACTTACCGATGTTTTTTGACAGTGGGCGGCGTGCCACCCTCACTCTCATATGTTTGCCTGCCACTATTATTTAGTGGCTGCTCATCCTCATGGCTCTCGTTGCCATCATTTATATTTACCCTCTTTCCACGCCTCGGCATGTTGTACCTGTCAAGGATCCGATAACTTGGTTCAAATGATAGTTTGGTTCAAATGACACTAAGCATAGTTTAATGTAAATAATACCAAGCAGTAGAAAATAGAAAGACAATTAAACCAGTGTATTAAATTCATAATGAACATATTCGAAATTACAGACATAATATTACAACAAGATTTAAGACATAAAATTACAGACATATAATAAACTTGCATAAAAAATCATGTAAACTACAATACGACATCTTCCAGTACATCGCCCTCTTCTCCATCCTTGCGGAGCCAAGTCCCGCAAATTCCAAGATCGGTTGTGTTTACATCAAACACAGGAAACTCAGAAGCAATGTAACTGTTCATGTCTTCACCGTCTTCATCGTCTGAAGTATCGCCCAGTTGGAATACATCTCTTGGTTGCATAGGGATAGCCACATACGATTTTGGCAGGGTTGGATCTGCAATGTAGAACACTTGTTGGACTTGGGATGGAAACACAAATGGCTCATGGCTAATGTGTGTACCGATGTGAATCAATTTTGAGAAGTTCACAACTGTGAAGCCAAGCTTGTCCTTGTTGTTAGCAAAATTCCTATCAAACTCAGCCCAATCCCCACGAAATAAGACAACACGGAAATGGCCAAAATAATTCAACTCAATGATATCCGTGAGCACTCCATAGTAGTCGAGATCCCCATCTACAGGCCTCGTGTCCGATTTGGAAGCATAACTTCTAGTCTTAGACGTCACTACCATTCCACTATTTTGAGACTTCAAATTAGATTCACGATCCTTAGTACGAAATCTAAAACCATTGAATATGTATCCTCCGTATCTTTTGGCCATCTGATAGGGACCTTTGGCAAGTACTTGTATTTCAGATGACGCACCTTCAGGACCCAAAGAATGTACCTATTAATTTTGCGCAAATCGTATCAACACCATAGAAAATATAGATATAATAAAGATTAACTTGCATAACTGTAATTCACCTACATGAGATTCAAACCACTTATGAAATTTTTCATTCATCAGCTTGTTTTGTTCACGTGGTGGTAGTCTTCTTGGTCTAGCCCTTCGTTTGATGTCCCTGACAAATTCGCTAAAAAACAAGCAATTGAAATTAGGAATAAGAAAAGTATCAAAAATATCGAACTCCGCGGTTTTCACTGTATTCGATTTACATTTAAAAGCAACTTACTTTCGAAATGGTTCCACTGATGCATGATGGTCTAGCACATATCGATGTGCCTGTTCCCACGCTAAGCTATCGAGCTCAAATGCATCAACTTTACCAACAGTGGTGCCAGCGGTATCAAAAAGATATTGTGCACCATCAAGGTTGGAAATGTCTGGATTTCTACGTGGTCTACTGGAAGATGTCTCCACACCAGGCATATACCTGGAAAAAAAATGTGAGCACTCCTCTGATAGATATCCCTGGGCTATTGACCCTTCAGGATATGCTCTATTTTTCACATAACCCTTTAGCCGGTATAGGTACCTGAACATGTACAATTAATAAACTAGAGCGGATTAGGGGATTAAAAGAAATGAGCTTTTGAAAATTCAATTTCGTAAGATGAACGAATTATTTTACCTCTCAATGGGGTACATCCACCGATAGTGAACAGGACCACCGATTCTGGCTTCACCAGCAAGGTGGATTATCAAGTGAATCATAATAGTGAAAAACGATGGAGGAAATATCATCTCCATTTTACTAAGTGTCAATGCCGCCTGCTGCTCCAATTGGTCCAGATCTTCAACACGAAGCATTCTTGAGCAAATACCTTTATATATGCTACAAAGATCTTTCAGGACAGTAGTGACTTGCTCACATATTGAAGACCTTAGGGCCACAGGAAGGAGATCCTGCATTAGGATGTGGTAGTCGTGTGACTTTAGCCCCTGAAGCCTCTTCTCTTTAAAGTTGACACATTTTGCCATGTTAGAAGAATAGCTATCGGGGACTTTCAGTTCAAGTAGTACTTTGCAAAACAACTCCAACTCCGATTTTGACATTGAATAGATTGCAGGAGGTAGGAGCACTTTCCCGTTCGGCAATTCTTCTGGGTGCAACTCATGTCGGATGCCCATTGACTTCAAATCAAGTCGGCTCTTCAGATTGTCCTTTGTCTTCCGATCATCTCCCATAACTATTCCTATACAATTCTCACCTATATTTTTGCCGATATGCATCACATCTAAATTATGTCTCAGTAAGTTGAATTCCCAATACGGCAACTTGAAGAAAATACTCTTCTTCTTCCATGCACCTAAACTCGTCAATTTTTGATCCTCATCCTCGCCATATAGATCGGTCTCCTCATCTTGCTCCGGCCTTGCCCTTTTCTTGCCCTTTGTCCTGACTTCTGGTTCCTTTCCATATTTGAATTGATGACCATCTACCCGCCTCAAAATATCTGAACCAGAGGAAGACCCAGGAGCATGTTCCCACTCGTCGGTGCCATCAAATGTCGCTGCCTCTGCCCGAAATATATGTGTGTCAGGCAACCATCTCCTATGACCCATATAGCAAAACTTTCTGCCATTGTACAACCACCTTGAACTAGTTTGGTCAGCACAACATGGATATGCATAACGTCCTTTAGTACTATATCCAGATAAATTTGCATATGCTGGAAAATCATTGATGGTCCAAGACAACACGGCACGAAGAGAAAATGTTTCTTTAGCCACAGCATCATAGGTTGGAACACCCACCCACAACTTCTGAAGTTCATCTATTAACGGTTGTAGGTACACATCTATATCATTTCCAGGACCTTTCGGTCCAGGAACTATCATGGACAAAATAAATGAGGACCGCTTCATGCATTTCCAAGGCGGCAAATTGTATGGTATCAACACAACCGGCCATATGCTGTATGTACTACTCATTTGCCTGAAAGGGTTGAAGCCATCACTAGCTAGTCCAAGTCTCACATTTCGAGGATCTTCCGCAAAATCAGGATATCTTTCATCAAATCTTTTCCAAGATTGAGAATCAGCAGGATGTCTAAGAATCCCATCATTAGTGCGGCCTTCAGCATGCCATTTCATATCAGAAGAAGTTTTCGTGGACATAAACAACCTTTGTAACCTAGGGATCAGAGGAAAGTATCGCAATGTTTTGGCAGGCTTCTTTTTCCTACTTCGCTTAGTAGATCCGCTGGCTCCCTCGTCTTGATTTGGTCTTTCTTTCCATTTCGAAGAACCACACACTTCGCAATTATCCAGACTTTCCTTACCACTCGTGAAAAGCATACAGTCATTTGGACATGCTGCTATCTTCTCATATCCTAGATCGAGAGAACTTAGGAATTTTTTGATTTTATAGGCTGAGTTTGGAATACAGATTTCAGGAAATGCTTCATTCAACAATTCAAGTAGCATAGTGAAGGACTTAGCAGACCGCCCGTTTAAACATTTAATCTGAAATAGTCTGACAATGAATGAGAACTTAGAAAATTTGGTGCAGTCGCGGTACAACGGGATACTAGCATCTTCAAGTAACTTAGCGAAGGATTCTTGCTGCTTATTATTTTCATGGGTGGGGCCAGACATTTCCTCGTCCACCCCACCACCAATCTGGTTTGTTTCTATTGACTCATTGTGAACTTCGGTTGTTGGGTCATTGGTGTGGAAAGGAACATTATGATTCCCCATGGCATCTTGTAACAAAGCATGCATCTCATCGGGAACGCTTAAGTCTTCGTTCACTAAGGGCTCAGCCTCATTTTCTAATACAACCGGACGAACAGGAGCTGCCGTATGATCCTCTCCATGACAAAACCACCTTGTGTACCCTTGAAGAAAACCGTTGACAGCCAAGTGTGTATGTACTACGTCACATGTCCTCAGCATACAATTTGTACAGCGAAGGCATGGACAAAGGATTAGGTTGGGATCACGGGAATGTCGTTTGGCAAAGATAATAAAATCTTTAATACCATCACGGTACTCCTTGGATAATCGTGGTTTACTAATCCAACTTCTATCCATTATATCAATAGCACACAGTCTGAAATTAAAATTTTATATATTAAATAGTAATAACAGTAAAAGGCATTTTGTATATTAAATTTCACCTATTTGAAAATCAACCCTAGCTGCAAATAAATGAACGATATAATCTCTAACTGTAAAATAAAGAAATTGTGGCTCCAAAAAATGTACAAAAAAAAACTACTTCTTAATACAATCTACTCTATTCACCAAACCCTAAACGACCTTTTTGTGGAAATGATCACAACCACCTTAGACGGTATTTTATCACACACCCTGTGTTCGAGCATAAAAAAAAATCGACTATAGTCTCCCCTGTATTTGGCTTTCCGTTCAAGGAGATGATGATGGTAAAGGGTATTTTGCTGATGAAGAGGAATCGGCCGAATAATGAGTGCGTCCTGTTGTAACTACGGTAACAAGAAGATCTGATGACTCATGAACTATTCTGTTCATGACTACTAATAATCACTTATCTCATAATAATAATAATAATAATAATAATAATAATACTACTAAACAAAAGAAACAGTAAAAGAAAAATTAAAATGTCTAGTATGTAAGCATATATTTTGCACGCTGAACCAATTGTTGTACATAGCCGGAGAATTTTGGCATAGAGCTATAGCATCCTCAGTTCACAGTGAACCCAGTTTGGTCAAAAAAACATGCCAAAATGACAATCAGATGCAGGGGATAAGCTTCAATTAATTAACAGTGAAAGAAACTGGGGATGCTATGCAGCATACTTAGTTACGAAGTGAACCCATTTTGTTAAAAAACCATGCCAAGGATTCCAGTCAGGTTACTTTAACAGTATCTGAAAATGAAAAATTTCCCATTATCTGAGCTTATATGTTGCTCTACTACTTCTTCATCCCAACTAAATCTAAAACCCAATTGTAGCCGCATATCCGGCCGGAGGATTTTGGCATACGTACCTATACCATCCTCAGTTCACAGTGAACCGATTTTGGTAAAAAAAACATGCCAAGATGACAATCAGATGCATGAAAATAAGCTTCACTAACAACAAAAAAAGAAAATGGGGATGCTAGCAGCATACTTAGATTGGAAGTTAACCCATTTTCGTATAAAAAACCATGCCAAAGATTGACAATCAGGTTACTTTAACAGTATTTGAAAATGATAAATTTTCCATTATCAGAGCTTATATGTTGCTATACTACTTCTTCAACCCAACTAAATCTAAAACCCAATTGTTGTGCGTATCCGAAGGATTTTGGCATACGTACCTATAGCATCCTCAGTTCACTTAGTCTGGAAGTGAACCTATACAAACTGGGGATGCTATGCATGCAGCATACTCATTTTGGAAGTGAACCCATTTTGTGTAAAAAAACCATGCCAAAGATTGCAATCAGGTTACTTTAACGGTATCTGAAAATGAAAATCTCCCATTATCTGAGCTTATCTGTTGCTCTACTACTTCTTTAGCCCAACTAAATCTAAAATCCAATTGTTGTGCGTATCCGGCCGCAGGATTTTGACATACGTACCTATAGCATCCTCAGTTCACAGTGAACCCATTTTGGGTAAAAAACAATCATGCCAAGAAGACAATCAGATGCATGAAATCAGCTTCATTAACAGTGAAAGAAAACGGGTATGCTATGCAGCATACTTAGTTTGGAAGTGAACCCATTTTGTGTTAAAAAACCATGCCAAAGATTGCAATCAGGTTACTTTAATAGTATCTGAAAATGAAAATTTCCCATTAACTGAGCTTATATGTTGCTCTACTAATTCACTGTGCCCAACTAAATCTAAAACCCAAGTGTGGTGCATATCCGGCCAGAGAATTTTGGCATACGTACCTATACAATATCCTCAGTTCACAGTGAACCCATTTTGGGTAAAAAAACAAACATGCCATGAAGACAATCAGATGCATGAAATCAGCTTCATTAACAGTAAAAGAAGATGAAAATTTCCATTATCTAAGCATATATTTTTCTATTAATTCTTCATCTCAACTAAACCGTTCATGCTAAGGAAATCGAACACGTAACAGGTATATATTTTTCATTATCTAAGCATATATTTTTCATGCCAAACTGAAAAAAGCTGCCTTTTTTGGAAAATAAGGGAAATCAAGAGATCATACCGAAGAGAGAGGGAGGGAGCGGGGCGACGAGGGCGGGGGCGTAGGAGAGAGAGAGAGAGGGGGCGACCGCCGATTCACCTCCAGATCGAGAGAGGGAAGAACGAAATCGAAAAGGACGAAGGGAATAAGGGACGATTTCGAATGGTCGAAGGCCGTCGAAGAGGACGAAGCGGCGGAGGCAAACGCGCGGGAAATAGAGCGGGGAAGGAGGGAAAGGAAGCACCTTTTTTCCTTTTTTTTGGGGGGGGGTAATGGGTAAATGGCGAGCGAACGATTAGGGTTCGCGGGTTTTATTCCCAGTTATTCACCGGCGTTTTAATTGGAAACGCCGGTGAATGTGCCAGTATATTCGCCGGCGTTTATAATAAAAAACGCCGGTGAATAATAAACTTCACCGGCGTGTTCAGCTAAAACGCCGGTGAATTCTAACATTCACCGGCGTTTTAAATAGACCGCCGGTGTATGACCATCCCATCTGGCGCCCAATTCCTACTGGCTCCCTACCCCGGCGCTACTAGTAAAACGCCGGGAAAAAACCACCGGGAAAGCTACTTTCTTTTGTAGTGTATCTTTGTTTGAGCACACGCTACACATTTGTCACCTTTAATGGATGTGACAATTGGCAAGTTAAAAGTTTTAGCAACATTAAGAATCTTAACATAGTTCACATGTCCCAGCCTATTATGCCATGTATGTGGACTACACAATTTGGAACTAACATTGTTGATTACTTCATCTGCTAAAGTAATTCTGTACATGCCATTGACTAAATAAGCATAACCAAAATAAATAGACTTTACAGATAAGATAGATTTACCACTAATCATAGTAACAACCATACCAGCATGATTTAGTAAGCAAATAGAGATCATATTTTTTGCTAAAGCAGACACATATTTAACATTTCGCAAATTTAAAGTTTTACCTAAGGAGAGACTGAGATTTGTTGTCCCAGTCTGAAGCACCTTCACTGATTCTCCATTTTCCATTGAAACTGACTCATCTGCAGCTTTCAGATCAGATAGTAGGCCATCATCGTTGCAAGCATGGCAGGTAGCTCCCAAATCCAACAGCCAACTAAAAGAGGTACTGGCCTTGACATCACCAACAGCACAAAGAAAATTGGTGGGCTCAGTTTTCCCTTCTAACAATTTCACCTTTTCCATGTTCGGTTGTTCTACTTTGGGTAGCCTGCACTCAGAGGCGTGATGCCCCAACTTTCTGCAGTTGTAGCATTTTTCTTTCTTCTTAACAATTTACTTCGTGACTTCTAACTTAGTTGGTTCACCTTTAGAATTAAACTTGTTCTTCTTGAACTTAGAAATGCGTTTAATATTGGTTAACACATTAGCAGTTGAAAGTTGTTTATTAACCAATTCCAAATTCATCCTAGTTCTAGTCTCATCTTCAACTTTGATGCAACGTTTCAGATGTGCAAGTTTAATTTGTTCAGGCAACCTATATATCTCAGTCTTAAAAGATAACCACGAAGCAGGTAACTTATAAATTATTGTACCAGTAAGGAACTCATCACACATAGTAATATTTTCTGATTTTAGTTTCCATACAAGATTCTCTAAATCTGTTACCTAAGGAAGGATTGCTTTTTCTTTTTTAAAATAGAAACCCATGTATCAACTAGATGTGCTTTAGATACTTTCTTTTCCTTATTAAATTCATCTAGTAAATTATCCCAAATTTGATTAGCTGTTTCATATTTCATATACACGCATGCAAGGCAATCTGATATGCTATTTAATAGGAATTCTCTACACAAGTCCTCATCAGTTACCCATGTTTCATCATCAACATCTTCAGCACATTCATCATAGGTTGTTTGACATGTATAGAAAATTTTCAAGAATTTCATTCCGTATTGTGCCTTTCTCTTCCAGCTATTAAATTCAGCACTACTGAATCCCTCTAATTTAGGAACCTCGTACGGACGATTATGTTTTTCCATCGCACAGGAATAAACATTAAATTCCAAATAATAGAGAGTTCTTTCTGAATAATTACTACTTATGTAATTTAGTCAAGAGATGGTTTTTTTCTGTAAAATTGTTTAATTAACAATGATCTGGAGAAAAGCAAATAACTTAAGTTTAGAATGGACCAAATCTGAAAAGCACACAACAGTGAATCAAGAGGAAGAAGGATCCCAGATATGCACTGTAGCGGATCTAAAACTCAACCCCGAACACCGAGCGATCCAATCAAGAGAAAGAGGACCAGATCAGATCCGATCAGTTCCCCCAAACACCAACAACAACCAATCAAGAGGAGGAAGATGACCGGAAAGCGACGACCAGAAGACAATGATCGCGATCTGAATCTGGAGATCGATCTGGTGTTGTGATTTCGGGAACACGGCCAAGAAGAGGAGGCTCGCAGTCGGGGAGTTGCCCCCTTCAGTCTGCAACGGATCCGACGACGATGGCAGCGACGTTTCTGGTCAGAGATAGCTACGGCGGCCACTATGGTCGGAGGTAGCAGCGGCGTCCTCTATGGTCAGAGGTAGACAGGGCACTACGTCTAAACCAACTTTTAAAGAGATTAGACTGGGTTTAGGGTTCTGGGCTTTGTGCCCACTCAACCCGTTCCAATAATCAGTACATAACACGTGTAAACACGTGTTGCCCCATAGAACAATATACACAATATTATCCTATTATATTGAGAATATACTTATACATCTAATAGTTACTACATATACTCATACCACACAACATTCACTCTTATCCCATTATGAAAGAATTGATACATGTGAGACTCCTATAATATCTTCTTGTCTAGCTAAAATGCTTACCACTAAACACTACCGGTACTTGCAATATTGGTCTGGGTTAGTATGTCAAATTGAGATATACACAATGCATATAATATACTCTGAAGCAAGGCTAACAAATACCCCTTCCATTTGTAACATTATAGATGATATAAAATACATTATTCACAATTAATGTTGTTTGTTTTTGGGGTGTGGGGGCAACAGGTGTGAGTTCTTGTAATTTGTGTAGGGGAAGATTTAGTACTAGCGTTGATCCGATCCTAGCCCATAGGGTCGGCTTGGGAGTAGCAGGAGAGAGGTGGAGGCCAGGTGCTCGGCTCGGATCCAGTAGCTCGGCTCGGATCTAGTAGCTCGGCTCGGATCTTTGCAGCTTGGCTCGGTCTTTTGTACCTGCACACTGCCTAAAAACACCGAGAGAGGTCCCGGCGATAGGCCCTCCGATGATCTAGTTAGTCATTGAGAAAGCAACACTAGCTAGGGTTCAGGTGGAGAAAAGTTTATTACCTCTAGAAGTGAGGAGGGGGTCTGGTATTTATAGGCAGGGGTAAATGGATCTGAGACCCTAACGGGCGGGTCGGACTCGTTTGCCTATGGGCCTGAATGGGCTGAGGCCCGTTTTTGACTCGTTTGACTTGATGATCACATGGGAGTGAAGTCTGAGGAGATCTGGCAGTCCAGATGGGGCCACATCACTTACCCCATATCAGGAGCCCTCCACTCCTGAAGGGCGGCGTAAGCCAGCTGTGTAGGAGTAGTCTGTCCCAGTCGGAAGAGTGGAGCGGTGTGTCTGGAGAGTATGACTCGTAGCTTCGTGGAGTGGTAAGTGGGGTAGAACGAAGGAAATCCTCTGAAGGAAGAGGCATTGACGGTCGGGGACCGTTGGTCGGGATCCGAACTTCGAGCGTAGAGCCCCCATGCACTTGGATGTCGAGGCTTACTGCTAAGCATCGAGCCAAGAAGCTTGAAGTGAAAGCTAGGAGGGCTCGAGGTCACTGCCGAGCGTCGAGCCCCCTAGTTTGAGAAAGCTTGGAGGCATCTTGGAATCGATGCCGAGCATCGAGCTCCAAGCTTTTTTGTAAAAGCTAGGGGTGGCTCGGAATCGTTGCCGAGCATCGAGCCCCTAAGCTTACTGTAAAATCTAGGGAGTGGCTCGAGGTTTCCGCCGAGCGTCGAGCCCCCAAACTTGCTGTAAAAGCTAAGGGGTGGCTCGAGGTAAATGCCGAGCATCGAGCCCCCCCGCTTGCTGTAAAAAGCTAGGGGATGGCTTAGGACCGCTGCCGACCGTCGAGCCCCCAAGCTTGCTGTAAAAGCTAGGGGATGGCTCGAGGTCACTGCCAAGCATCGAGCCACCAGCTTGCTGTAGAAGCTAGGGGATGGCTCAGGATTGCTACCGTCCATCAAGCACCGAAGCTTGCTGTAAAAGTTAGGAGATGGTTCGAGGTCACTGTCGAGCATCGAGCCCCCCAGCTTGCTGTAAAAGCTAGGGGATGGCTCAAGGCCACTACCGACCATCGAGCCCCCAGCTTGCTGTAAAAGCTAGGGAATGGCTCGCGATCGCTACCGAATGTCGATCCCCCAAGCTTGCTGTAAAAGCTAGGGGATGGCTCGAGGTCACTGCCAAGCATCGAGCCCCCCAACTTGCTGTAAAAGCTAAGGAGTGGCTCGGAATTACTTCCAAGCATCGATCCACCAAGCTTGTTGTAAAAGCTAGGGTGTGGCTCGAAATCGCTGCCGAGCGTCGAGCCCCCAAGCTTGCTGTAAAAGCTAGGGGGTGGCTCGAGATCAATGCCAAGCATCGAGCCCCTAGCTTGCTGCAAAAGCTAGGGGATGGCTCGGGATCGTTACCGACCGTCAAGCCCCCAAGCTTGCTATAAAAGCTAGGGGATGGCTCGAGGTTACTACCGAGCGTCGAGCCCCCCAGCTTGCTGTAAAAGCTAAGGGATGGCTCGGGATTGCTACCGACCGTCAAGCCCCTAAGCTTGCTATAAAAGCTAGGAGATGGCTCGAAGTCACTACCGAGCATCGAGCCCCCCAGCTTGTGGTAAAAGCTAGGGGATGGCTCGGGATCGCTACCGACCGTCGAGCCCCAAGCTTGCTGTAAAAGCTAGGGGATGGCTCGAGGTCACTACCGAGCATCGAGCCCCCCAGCTTGCTGAAAAAGCTAGGGGGTGGCACGGAATTGGTACCGAGCATCGAGCCCTCAAGCTTGCTATAAAATCTAGGGGGTGGCTCGAGGTCAATACTGTGCGTCGAGCCCCCAGCTTGCTGTAAAAGCTAGGGGATGGCTCGGGATTGCTACAGATCGTTGAGCCCCCAAGCTTGCTGTAAAAGCTAGGGGATGGCGCGAGGTCACTGCAAAGTGCCGAGCCTCCAAGCTTGCTGTAAATACTAGGGGATGGCTCGGGATCACTACTGACCATTGAGCCCCCAAGATTACTATAAAAGCTAGGGAATGGCTCGAGGTTATTACCGAGAGTCGAGCCCCCCAGCTTGATGTAAAAGCTAGGGGATGGCTCGAGGTCACGTCGAGCCCCACAGCTTGCAATAAAAGATAGGGTGTGGCTCGGAATTGCTACCGAGCGTCGAGCCCCCAAGCTTGTTGTAAAAGCTAGCGTGTGGCTCGGAATCGCTGCCGAGCATCGAGCCCCAAGCTTGCTGTAAAAGCTGGGGAGTGACTCGAGGTCAATACCGAGCATCGAGCCCCCATCTTGCTGTAAAAGCTAAGGGATGGCTCAGGATTGCTACTGACCTTCGAGCTCCTAAGCTTGCTGTAAAAGCTAGGGGATGGCTTGAGGTCACTGCCGGGCATCGAGCCCCCAAGCTTGCTGTAAAAGCTAGGGGATGGCTCGAGATCGTTACTGGCCGTTGAGCCCCCAAGATTGTAGTAAAATCTAGGGGATGGCTCGAGGTCACTACCGAGCGTCGAGCCCCCCAGCTTGCTATAAAGCTAGGGGATGGCTTGGGATCGCTACCGACCGTCGAGCCCCCAGTTCTTGTTGTAAAAGCTAGGGGGTGGCTCGATGTCAATGCCGAGCGTCGAGCCCCCCAGCTTGCTGTAAAAGCTAGTAAGCTGTATGTGATGCTGACGTCATGCGGTGGAATTTGAGGCGTTTGAAATCCTAGTGGCCGTTAGATCTTGATGATCAAGATTGGATGGTGAGGATTTTGATGCTGAATTTGAGGAGTCATTTTCACTCTATAAATCCCCCACTCCCCACTCCATTTCTTCACTTTGCCTTCTCTTTCTAAAAAGTAGGAGCTTCCATCTCTAACCAGCCAGTGGCGACTTTTACGCTGATCTCTTCGTTTACGGTATTAAGATTAGTATTTTTTTTTATAATGTTGCGCTCTCAGTCCAGATCCGAAGTGAGTTCTTCTGGTCGGGATGAGCAGGATCGCGAGTCGGACTCCACATCCTGGGATACGGATAATCAGGTTTTGGACATTGTCCCCCACCAAAGTCGTAAGCAGGAGGTGGTAGAGGCTTTAGGCGAGGAGGATAAGGAAGGGGAGGTGGAGCAGGGAGGAGCCGAGGGAGAGGAAGAGGAGGTGGAGCAGGGAGGAGCCGAGGGAGAGGAAGAGGAAGATAAGGAAGAAGACAAGGGAGGGGAAGAGGAAGATAAGGAAGGAGACGAGGGAGGAGAGGTTCTTCCCCCTTTCCCCCCAGAGGAAGATAAGGAAGGCACCTCGTATCCGTAAGAAGAAGAAGAAATAGAGTCTGCCGGATAGTCCGAGGAAACCAGATGAGTTCGAACCAAAGCTTAGGCTCGACGTCCCCTATTACAAGAAGCTTGGGTCGATCAGGATGTATCCTGACGACGTAGAAGACTTGGTCTAATTCAACGTGGAGGTGCCTTCGTCTGGCCGGCCCCAGATACGGATGGACAACATCCAGTGTGCGCCGAAGGCCGATTATCTGCATATAATAAGGGCCAGTTACTTCATTCCTCGGGAGTACGAGCTAATGGTTCCGAGCCCTGGTCTCCGTCCTACCACCGAGTTGGCTCCCGACTTATGCATGTTTTCCGAGGATGCCTTTATCTCGGGAATATGGTTGCCGCTGCACCCATTCATCAAGAGGGTCTGAGGTGGGGGGCGCTATGCCCAATGCAATACGGCCCCAATTCGTGGAAGCAGCCGGTCTGCTTCATTCTGAAATGCACCCATTCATCAAGAAGGCTCCGCTGAAGTTGAAGTACTTCCGAGTTGTCCTATGGGTGAGCTCGCTCGGAGATATGGAGGGCATATTCTACATATCCCCCCTGTCCTCACAAGAAGGTGGTGCATGGTCATCCCGATTCCATAAAGGGGTGGAAGGAGAAGTACTTTGCAGTCGGGAGCAAGTTGCCTTGGGAAATTCCTATGGTCTGGAATTTCTACAAGCCGAACCGCAAACCCTCGAGGCGGAGGGACTTGATGGAGGCAGAGTGGGCTCGAGTGGCATAGCATCGGTTGGTCGCGCGTGACAGAGTTGCACCTAGCCTGAGCCGAACTGAGCCCAGTCGACCCTTTATGTTTTTGTTTCATTCTTGTCTAAATTTCTACTTTCGTGTTAACATTATCTTTTTCTCTAAAGCGATGGACCCATCGAAGCTCAAGGCGAGGAAGGCACTGCTAGCACTGGCCCAGAAAAAGAGGGCCGAGAAGGCAACATCGGTGGCGGGGTAAGTCCAGGGGGCGGCACAAGTTTCTTTGGAGCCGCCCTCAAAGAAGTCGAAGAAAAGCCACTCTTCCCGAGAGGCAAAAGATTCGGGGCCGAGCTCAAGTAGCCGAAAGGTTACCGATGTCCTGAAGGCGGGGAACCCCGCTGTCTGTCCCGACGCCCGACAGATGGTGGGCGATAGGGGCCTAAGGCCGTTCACCCCGGACTGGGCGGTCAAGGAAGGAGATTCGCTAGCCAAGGGCCCGATCTCCATTGAGGTGGCAGATAAGTTCGCCACGGCCCGTGACCGGACCATCCTGGCGACCGAGACTATGGAGATGGCCTACATGAAGTGGGCTCAGACTTAAGTAGTGGTAAGTGTTGGTTTTGTTGTCTGTTTTCTTTTTGTGCTGGGCATTATTTTCTGACCCTGTCTATCTCGACCAGGTGCTGATGACCGAGACGCAGCTGAAGAAGTGCTTGGAGAAGGAGGTCCACACCGAGAAGCAGAATGCTGATCGGTACCTTCGAGAAGCGAGGGAATTGAGGGTTAAGCTGACGATCGCTCAGGGAACAGCGCAGGCCTTCAAAGCCGACCTCGCCTCTCAACAGGACCAGTATTTTCTCAAATTGGCGGCAGTCCAGGGAAAGGAGATAGCGGATTACGACGAGCTGGCGATGGTGGCTTCGGAGGAGTTGATGACTACCCAAGACGAGGCGTATGATAGGGCGAAGTGGCACCATCTGCTCCTTTACCCTGAGGCAAAAATCGACCATCTCCACTACGGGTGGGAGCCCTCCGTGCATCCACTAACCCCCGGGGGCAAAGGAGATAAGGCTCCGAGGGACCCCCCTTGGAGAAGGAGGTGAGGGGTGCGACGGCCGACGAAGAGGTGCAGATCCCCCCTCCGCAGCAGTTAAAATATTTTCTCTCCTTTTGTATTTTCCGAATGCGGACTGGCCACCTTTTATAATCAATTTTTGAATTAATACAATCATTTTTTTGGCCGACCTTCTATGACTTGTTGTTTTTGGCGAGCTTTTTTAGTGAATTGTCGTTTCCTCCCCTTTTTCCAGATGAACGAGACCCTGGGTGCCGACCTCAGTTCTGCCGAGGTCCGGCAACATCGGAATAGGCTAGAGTCCAAGGAGAGTGTCTTGATCCACTATCGCAAGCAGGACCGTGATCGAGAAGCCGTGGTAAGCTATTTTATGAACAAGTCCAAGGAGCTCAACTTAGAGGCATCACGCCTGAAGAAGGCTATAGCCGATCAGGATTGGGAAAGTGCCGAGATGAATTGGTCAATATCTGATGCTTCCACCAGGAGACAGACCTCCGAGTCAGTTCTTCGTGAGGTTGTGGTTGAAAAGGAGATGGAGATTCAGAGGTTGAAAGTTATACTTGGCACAGGTTGGTCTCGGTTCGGCCATCTTGGGGGAGGAGGCCCCTCTGTTTTGGGTTCCTCGCCAACCCTCTATTAGAGATGGCGAGACCCGCTGATGTGCAGAGCTCCATTGCCGAGACGTCTACACTAGCAATGTCGGTGGTGCCGGACGAGCACATCGAAGGACGTACCCGCTCGGTGGGGCTCAACATGGTCTGTGTTGGCTGGAAAAGCCCCAAGGGAAACACTTCGGTTGAGGCTAGCGGAAGCATTAAAAAAACTTTCCTTGTACTGTTGCCATTCAAGGGGCTTGTGATGAACAAAAACTGATTTTTATGTCCCTCCCTATTTTGTAAGAGTGATTAGGACGTTGTGCGCAGTGCAAGTTGAGTGTCAGGCCCCATCTTGTAAGAAAGTTGGTGTGGTTCGGGGTCATTGCCGAGTGCCTAACCCAAAAGCTTGAGAAAGCAAGGGTATGGCTCGAGGTCAATACCGAATATCGAGCCCCTGTGCTCTGTAAAAAGAGTTAGGATGTGGTTCGGGGTTATTGCTGAGCGCCTAGCCCATAAAGCTTGAGAAGCTAGGGTATGGCCGAGGTCAATGCCGAATATCGAGCTCCTGTGCTCTGTAAAAGAGTTAGGATGTGGTTCGGGGTCATTGCTGAGCGCCTAGCCTAAAAGCTTGAGAAGGCTAGGGTATGGCTCAAGGTCAATCCCGAATGTCGAGCTCCTGTGCTCCGTAAAAGAGTTAGGATGTGGTTCGGGGTCATTGCCGAGTGCCTAGCCCATAAAGCTTGAGAAAGCTAGGGTATGGCTCGAGGTCAATGCCGAATATCCATGTGCTCTGTAAAAGAGTTAGGATGTGGTTTGGGGTCATTGCTAAGCTCCTAACCCAAAAGCTTGAAAAAATGAAGATATGGCTCGAGGTCAATGCCGAATATCGAGCTCCTGTGCTCTGTAAAAAGAGTTAGGATGTGGTTCGGTGTCATTGCCGAGCGCCTAGCCCATAAGCTTGAGAAGGCTAGCGTATGGCTCTAGGTCAATGCCGAACATCGAGCTCCTGTGCTCTGTAAAAGAGTTAGGATGTGGTTCGGGGTCATTGCTGAGCACCTAGCCCATAAGCTTGAGAAAGCTATGGTATGGCTCAAGGTCAATGCCGAATGTCGAGCTCCTGTGCTCCGTAAAAGAGTTAGGGTGTGGTTCGGGATCTTTGCCGAGCTGGAGGCACTGAGTTTCCTTTCACACAGTTAGAACAAGAAAGGAAAGAAACAGAGTTACACTTTTTATTTACACACAAAAAAAATGCGAGACACGTGGTGCAGATTACATGAGTTTCTGTTACATAAGGAGTTTAGTCGTCCCCTTTGAGGAACTTGATGAGGTATTCTGCGTTCCAGGGCCTCTTTATGATCCTACTCCCTGGGTCTGTGAGTCGGTACGTGCCAGGACGTACCACTTCGGAGACCTTATATGGACCCTCCCAATTAGGAGCCAATTTTCTCTTTTTACCAGGGTCGGATACCACTAGCTTCCTGAGCACGAGGAAAACAAGCCTGATGTTGGTGGGGCGGACCTTTTTGTTGTAAAACTTCTTGATCCGTTGTTGGTATATGCTTCTTTTGATGGCGGATTTTTTCCTGACCTCATCGATTAGATCCAAGTTGGCTCTGAGGCCCGTTGAGTTGTTCTCCTCGTCGAAGGCCATGATCCTGGGCAAAGGGAATCCGATCTGTAGGGGGATAAATGCTTCTGTGTCGTAGGTTAGGTTGAATGGTGACTCGCCCGTGGGGATCCTCTTCATTGTCCGGTGCGCCTAGAGTACGTTTGGCAACTCATCAACCCACAACCCCTTTGATGAGTTATCTAACCTCTTCTTGATACCGTCAAGGATTTGACGGTCTGCATTCTCGGCCTGGCCGTTTTACTGGGGGTGACACATCGATGAGAAGTGCTACTGGATGCCGATGTCTTCGCAGAACTTCCGAAATTTCTGGCCTGCAAATTGGGTACCGTTGTCCGTGAAAAGTACTTGGGGGATCCCGAACCAACAAATGATGTTCTTTTAGAAGAATTGCTAGATTTGGTGCTCGGTGATCGTGGCCAGAGGCTCTGCCTTGATCCATTTGGTAAAGTAGTCGATGCCCACCACGAGAAACTTTCTTTGGCCCGTTGCTTTTGGAAAAGGGCCGACCAAATCCATCCCCCACAAAGCAAATGGGGTCGAACTCGCCAGGGAGCGAAGGTTCGCTTGTGGAAGCCTTTTCACCGAGGAGAATCTTTGGTAGGGCTGCACCTTTTGACGAGGTCCTGGGCATCGTGTAACATGGTCAGCCAGTAGTACCCGTGGTTTAGGGCTTTCCTTGCGAGCGACCTGCTCCCCATGTGACACCCCCCGATTCCTTCATGTAATTCCTTCAGAGCGTATTTAGCCTCATAAGAGGCCAGGCAGCGAAGATAGGGTATGCCGTCCGTTGTTGTGTACGAGCATTTGAAAAGTGTCTCGTTGATTATGATGAACCTCTCTGAACGGACTCGGATCTTTCTAGCCTCGGCCCGATCTTGAGGAAGCTCGCCCTCGGCCAGAAACTTCCTAATGGGAGTCATCCAGTTGTCTAGCTGAGGTTTGGTTGCGAGGCAGAGGACTTCTGGGAGGTCGATTCTAGGACTGGGAAGAACTCCGTTTAGGACGGTGCTGTCTAGCCATTCGAAGGATGACGGGGCCAGTTTTGACAGGGAATTAGCCTGAGCATTTTTCTCCCTTGGGATTCATTCCACCAAAGAGAAGTCGAAGGTTGAAAAGAGTTGCTGGACTACCGCCAAATATCGGACCATTCGAGCGTCACGAGCCTCGTACTCCCCGGTGATCTGGTTGAACATGAGTTGGGAGTCGCTAAAGGCCCTGATTTTCCTAGCTCTCGCCTTATGTGCCAGAGTGAGCCCGACGATCATAGTCTCGTACTCTGCCTCGTTGTTTGAGACCAAAAAGTTCAGGCAAAGGGAATATTGGAGAATGAAGTTGTCGGGACCTTTGAGGATGATGCCCGCACCGCTTCCTACTTCGCAAGACGATCCATCTACATAAACTTCCTAGATTGGATTTGCCTCTTGAGTATCGGATGGCTCGGAGATAGTTCACTCCATGATAAATTCGGCGAGGGCCTGCCCCTTTATGGCTGTCCTGGGTTGGTAGCTGATGTCGTACTGTACGTTCTTGATTTTGATGACTACAACACAATACACAAATGTTCTATCTTATATATCTCTTGTAGTGTGTACTTAAACCGTTCAAGGCCACAATACAAGGAAGCTTTCAAAAGCACTAGATCAAGCCACAAAGACAAGAACGATTTCAAGGCTTAAGATTCAAGACAAAGATTTCTCAGAGCTTCAAAAGTGATTAGCTAAAAGAACAAGTGTCTTGTAACTTCTTTGTAATATTTGTGTCTTAGAAATCTTTGTAAAAGCCTTGTCACACACACTCACACACCCCTAAGAATGAAAATAAAGTTTACTAAAATCAAAATGTCAAAATGAAGCTTGTGTAAGTTCAGCTGTCAAGTACCAGTCGACTTACTATGGTAAGCAGTCGACTATTCTAGTACGAAACAGACTAAAGTCACTCAAGCTCTGACCAGTCGACTCTTATGGCAACCCATTCGACTGTTCAAGCAGTTTTGAAAGTTTTCTGAAGTTTGAAATTTGTTTTTCAAATTCAAAACTTTACAATCGTTTTATGGCAGTTGTGGAACTATTTCCCAATGTTTTGGAGATTCTCACTCTATAAATAGAGTGCAGAATCAACTTGGAAAAGATTCCCACAATTAATTATCAAGTCTCTTCTTATTTTTGTGAAAAAAGAACTCAAGTTTTCAAAGATTCTCATTCTCTAGACTTGGTTCTCTAATTTCAGTCTTGTATAACAAAGATTAAGTTCTAGACTGAAGTTAGAAGGTGACCTTTAGCCTCTAAACAAAAAGCACTAAAAAACAAGGCTTTAGGTTGTTGTAATCTTCATTTTTGTTCTTCACTCTCGAGTTATGAGAGTGATCCTCTCTGTTGGAGAGAAGGACTCTTGGTGTAGAACCAGTGTCACTCTAGGTTGTAGAGTGAGGTCTTGCTCTCTCTAGTGGTGAGAGAGGTCTACGGATTTGACATAGTTGTTGTCAACGGTCGTAAATTATTCTTGTATCTTTTCAAGAATAGTGGAAAATCTCAAGTGGGTTACTTGGGGACTGGATGTAGGTCGGGAGGACCAAACCAGGATATATCGCGGTGTTAGAATTGTTGATTCTCTGTGGTTTGAACTCTCTAACTTGCATTTTTATTTTCGCTGCATTTCTTTGTAAATCGTGTCTGTCTAGTCGACTGGTTCTCTCCTTAAGTCATCTTAACAGACTCGTTGTTCTTCAGTTGATTTACTCTCTTTTATTTGACGTTACAGTCAACTGGTCTCTCATGTATAGTCAACTTAACAGTTGTGTTAACTTTAATTTACTAAGTTTTTTAAACAACACTATTCACCCCCCTCTCCCCCCCAAGTATTATTTGCCTTGCATACAGGATCCAACACTTGGTATCAAAGCACATTAGTTGAAGGTAAAGATTCATCAAATGAAACATGCATAGATTCTTCAATAGTCAAAGATGACTTATTGAAAATTCTATATACCTTGCTCCTATTTGAGTATCCAATGAAAATACCTTCATTAGATCTAGCATCAAATTTATCTAAATTATCTTTTGTGTTTTATGAATTTCACACTTTTCCAAATGGATGTTAAAAGTGCTTTATTAAATGGTTTCATTAAGGAAGATGTTTATGTTAAGCAACCGCCTGGTTTCGAACATGAACAATTCCCAAACCATATTTTTAAATTGAAAACGGCTTTATATGGTCTTAAACAAGCACCTTGTGCTTGGTATGATCGTTTAAAAACTTTTCTTTTAGAAACAGATTTTGAAATTGGTAAAGTAAATACTACATTGTTTATTAAGAAAATAAAAATAGACATATTATTCATACAAATTTACGTAGATGACATAATTTTTGGATCAACTAACAGTAATCTCTGTCAAGAGTTTGCTACTACCATGAAAAATGAGTTTGAGATGAGTCACATGGGTGAACTTAATTGTTTCCTTGGACTACAAATAAAACAGTCTCAAAATGGCATATTTATTAATCAAGTAAAATATGCTAAGGAATTACTCAAACGATTTAGCATGGATGGCACTAGTAGTAGGACCACACCTATGGCTACTACTACTACACTTGACAAAGATGAATTAGGTAAGAGTGTCGATCAAAAGCTCTATCGATGTATGGTTGGCTCACACTTATATATAACTGCTAGTAGACCAGATATTATGTTTATTGTATGTTTGTGTGCTAGATATCAGTCTGATCCAAAAGAATCTCATTTAAAAGTAGTGAAACGAATTTTAAGATATATTAAAGGCACATCTGAATATGGTTTATTTTATCCACGCACCAATAATTTTTAGCTATTGTCGTATAGTGACGCTGATTTTGCTGGAAGTAAAACTGATCGTAAAAGTACTAGTGAAACTTGTCACTTTTTGGAACATTCTCTAGTATCTTGGTGCAGTAAAAAGCAAAATTCGGTATCTCTATATACTACAGAGGCTGAATATATTGCTGCAATTTGGCTTGTGCTCAAATTCTGTGGATGAAACAAACTCTATTCGATTATGGTATTTCTAGTTCAAAACCCTCTATAATGTGTGACAATGTGCCATTAATTTATCTAAAAATCCAGTTCAACATTCACGTACGAAACATATTGATATTCGACATCATTTTCTACGTGACCATGTCTTAAAAGGAGATATTTTATTGGATTTTATTTCAACTGATAAACAAATAGTAGATATCTTTACCAAACCACTAAAAGAAGATATTTTTATCAAATTTAGAAGAGAACTAGGAATTTTCTCATATCATGATATTTTCTAAAATGTTTAGTCTCTAAGTCGACTTATATTTATGTTTCAGTCGACTTATACAGCGTTTTTGTGTTGTGTTTTGTCACTAAATTTTTGTTTCTTGACAAGTCGACTGTATTGATTTCTCCAGTCGACTGACGATACCTTTATTAAATTGTTAAGTTTTTGGTTTTATTTTGCTCTCGACTTAGTCGACTGCTCTCCAACTCAGTCGACTGTCGCGACTATATTTTCGTTTTTATTCTGAATCATCACAGGTTGAGGTTTCTCTTTTAAAATCCGACCCCATCTTTCTTTTACCCTCTTCTCATCTAAACCTTATATTCTATTTCTCTTGCAATTGCAGCCCTCCATTTACAAGTAAAACCCTAGTCTTCTTCATTGCCTCATTTCACTTTTACCTTTCCTCTTCTAAACTCAAGTCGGCTGGTGCTTTAGGCTTCTCTGAGTTTGCTGCTCTTGGATTTCGCTTGCTCTCAGTTGCAATTTGCTCCTTTGATTGTCGATTCAGAATTCCTCCTCTTTGGAGTCTTGTGTTTTTTTTGTCATTCTTTGTTTCGAGTAATCCTCTCTTTCTCCTCTCTTTAAAAGTGTTCTAAGTTTTCATAATGCCTAAGCCTAAAAGAACTAGATCTTCCAATGCTGAAGATGAACAATCTCAACACAATTATCTTCAGTATTTGAGGCATCCCTCTCTTGTTGATAAATATTTCATTATTTGTCAAATTCTTATTTTTCCGGGTCGTTTTATCAATTTCCCTGATTTAGATAGATATCCTCTTGCCCCATTGTTTCAACAATGTGGGTTATTTGATCTCCTATCTTTAGTTAATCAACCCTACTACTATCCACAACTAATTTATTTGTTTTATACAAATATGAAAGTTGCTACTACTGAGGATGGTAGTGAGATATTTTTTACTACATCTGTGAAAAATGTCCAAATGAAATTGACTGTTCAAAAATTAGGACAAATTCTAAACATTCCAAATGAATAGTTGGATATAGGAGAAATTGAACTTGATGATCACTCTATCGTGTCCAAAATTTTTCTTCTCAATCGTAGTCCTCCAATGACCAATAAATCTATTACCCCGCTTGCCAAACTAGTTGCACGAATTTTGTCGTACAATATTATCCCTAAAACAGGAAGTTACGATCAATTTTCGTTTGAATTACAACAGGCAGTGTATGCTATCTTTGGGAACATTCAAATCAAATGAAGTCGAGTAATCTTTAGTCATCTCCATAAGGCTCACACTTCATTTCTACCTTATGGTGCTCTTCTCACTCATATTTTTCATCACTATCAGATTGATCTCGATTCTGAGTCTAGTGTTGTGACTCATTATGAATCATTTGATCGTGCGAGTCTAACCCGTATGAAAATACTTCATTCACCTCCTATTTCCCCTCAAAGAAATACTCCTATCCCTTTAGCTACTTCTATTCCACATCGTTCTTATGCGTCTAGTTCGTCCTCTAGTCCTCAACCTAGAGCTAGTTTCGCCAATCCTGAGAGTCTTTACACTTTTATCAACTATCTCATGGATCGTCAGGATCTTATCTTGGGTCGACAGAACTCTCTTGAGGCCAGTATTGCTAACCTCACCCAAATGTTTGCTAGGCAGTTTCCTCAACCTACCCCTGCCTCGAACAGTGATGATGAAGATAACAATGAAGATTAGTGTTTCTTTCCAAGTTGGTTTTTGTACTTTTGAATTATGTTTTATGATTTTGTACTTTGTCTTATGCACACTCTCTTTGGATATCCATGTATAACTTTCTCTCTTTATGCTATGGTTTTTATCTATGGTGTTGGTTTCTCCTCTTTCTTTTTGTTGATGAGAATGGGGGAGAAATATCTTATGTATCTATGCATCTTATATCTATGCATCTTATTTATAGTTGTGTGCATGTTGTACTTTATTCAGGGGGAGCTTGTTCAAAATTGTATATCTTTTACAATTATGTGTGAGCATCATGTTTTGTAAATTCCTACTATATAATATATAAGTTATTGTGTTGTCATCATCAAAAAGGAGGAGAATGTAGATTTTTGATTTTGATGACTACAACACAATATACAATTGTTCTATCTTACATATCTCTTATAGTGTGTACTTAAAGTGTTCAAGGCCACAATACAAGGAAGCTTTCAAAAGCACTAGATCAAGCCACAAAGACAAGAACGATTTCAAGGCCCAAGATTCAAGACAAAGATTTCTCAGAACTTCAAAAGTGATTAGCTAAAAGAACAAGTGTCTTGTAACTTCTTTGTAATATTTGTGTCTTAGAAATCTTTGTAAAAGCCTTGTCACACATACTCACACACCCCCTAAGAATGAAAATAAAGTTTGCTAAAATCAAAATATCAAAATGAAGCCTGTATAAGTTCAGTTGTCAAGTACCAGTCGACTTACTATGGTAAGCAGTCGACTGTTCTAGTACGAAACAACTAAAATCACTCAAGCTCTGACCAGTCGACTCTTATGGCAACCCATTCGACTATTCAAGCAGTTTTGAAAGTTTTCTGAAGTTTAAAATTTATTTTTCAAATTCAAAACTTTACAACCGTTTTATGGCAGTTGTAGAACTATTTCCCAACATCTTGGAGATTCTTACTCTATAAATAGAGTGTAGAATCAACTTGAAAAAGGTTCCCACATTTAATTATCAAGTCTCTTCTTATTTTTTTGAAAAAGAACTCAAGTTTTCAAAGATTCTCATTCTCTAGACTTGGTTCTCTAATTTTAGTCTTGTATAACAAAGATTAAGTTCTAGACTGAAGTTAGAAGGTGACCTTTAGCCTCTAAACAAAAAGCACTAAAAAAAGGCTTTAGGTTGTTGTAATCTTCATTTTTGTTCTTCACTCTCGGGTTGTGAGAGTGGTCCTCTCGGTTGGAGAGAAGGTCTCTTGGAATAGAGTCAGTGTCACTCTAGGTTGTAGAGTGAGGTCTTGCTCTTTCTAATGGTGAGAGAGGTCTACGGATTTGACATAGTTGTTGTCAAAGGTTGTAGAGTATTCTTGTATCTTTTCAAGAATAGTGAAAAATCTCAAGTGGGCTGCTTGGGGACTGGATGTAGGTCGGGAAGACCGAACCAGGATATATCGTGGTGTTAGCATTGTTGATTCTCTGTGGTTTAAACTCTCTAACTTGCATTTTTATTTTAGTTGCATTTCTTTGTAAATCTTGTCTGTCCAATCGAATGGTTTTCTCCTTAAGTCGACTTAACAGACTCACTGTTCTTCAGTTGATTTACTCTCTTTTATTTGACGTTATAGTCGACTGGTCTCTCATGTACAGTCAACTTTACAGTTGTCTTAACTTTAATTTACTAAGTTTTTTTAAAAAAATATTCACCCCCCCTCCTCTCTAGTGTTATTTGCCTTGCATACAGGATCCAACACGTACTGGCTTAGCTCAATCGACCACTTGACTAAGCGGCCAGAACTTTCGGGCTTATGGAGGACGGCCTTGAGAGGTTGGTCCGTAAGGACATGGATAGAGTGGGCCTGGAAGAAAGGGCAGAGCTTTCGCGTGGCCATTATCACGGCATATGCCACCTTTTTCATCTTTGCATATCTTGTCTCTGCCGAGAGCAGGACCTTGCTCACATAGTAGAGAGGCTTCTGAACACCCTTTTCTTCCTAAACGAGCACTGCACTTAGTGCACTTTCCGAGGCTAAGAGGTATAGAAAGAGGGGTTCACCCGGTTCGGGTTTGCTCGAGAGTGGGGGGTTGGTGAGGTAGGACTTCAACTGGTCGAATGCCTGTTTCTGGGGGTCGCCCCATTCGAATACTTTCGCTCCCCGCAGAGCCTTGAAGAAGGGGAGGGACTTCTCTCCAGACTTGGAGAGGAAGCGGCCGATGGCCACCAGTCTTCCCGTGAGTCGCTAGACCTCCTTAATGTTCCTGGGAGGGGCCATGTCGATTATGGCCTGGATCTTCTCGAGATTTGCCTCTATGCCGTGCTGGCTAATGACGAATCCAAGAAATTTTCCAGAGGAGAGACCGAATGCACACTTCACGGGATTGAGTCTTATGTTGTAGGACCGAAGGAGGCCAAAGGCTTCCTCAAGGTCGCCGACATGATCCTACCCCCGTTGGCTCTTGATAAGCATGTCTTCGACGTATACCTCCATGTTATGACCGATCTAATTTTTAAATACTTGGTTGACAAGTCTCTGGAAGGTGGCCCCGACGTTCTTGAACCCGAAGGGCATGAGCTGGTAACAGCAGAGGCCCTGGTCGGTGACGAAGGATGTTTTGGCGATGTCCGGAGGGAACATCCGGATCTCATTATACCCTGAAAAGGCATCCATGAAGGTCAAGAGCTCGTGACCCGACGTTGCATCTATCACAGCGTCGATGCTTAGGAGAGGGAATGGATCTTTGGGGCACGCCCTGTTGAGATCTGTGAAGTCTATGCAAATCCTCCAGCTCCCGCTGGCCTTCCTGACCATCACGACGTTAGCCAGCCACTCGGGGTAGCTGACCTCCTGAATGAACCTGGCGGACAACAGATTGTCCACCTCCATTTTTACTGTGTGTTGCCTCTCCGGGGTGAACTTGCGCCGCTTCTGATAGATCGACTTGGAGCCCGGGGCGACGCTCAACCTGTGCATGATTAGATCCTCAGAAATCCCGGGCATGTCGGACAAGGTCCAGGCGAAGAGGTCGATATAGCGGCGAACGCAATCAATCAGTCCTGGCTTCAGGTAGGGGGAAAGGGTGTGGCTCACACGGAACCACTTGCATTTGTCTTCTGCCTCGAATGAGACCTCCTCCAATTCGTCCACAAGTTCTGACTCGAGCTGGCTTCTTTCAGGCGGAAGCCCGACTGCATTGAGTGGGAATACCCCACCTCCGACCGTAGTCATGTAGCACGAACGTGCAGACTCCTGATTTCCTCTAACAACGCCGACTCCGAGGTCAGTGGAAAATTTCAGCTTCAAGTGGTAGGTCAAGGGTACGGGCAGAAACATGCAGAAGCCGGGTCGGCCTAGGATGGCATTGTATGCCACCTTAACGTTGACCACCATAAAATCCATTGATTCGGTCCGTGTGATGGGGGTCATTCCGGCTGTTACATCCAACGTTACGATCCCTTCAATCTATACTGGGATGCCCGAGAACCCATGCAGGGTGTACTCGGCCGGCTTTAGCTTATCTCGGGAGAGCTTGAGGTTCTCAAATGCTTCCAAGAAGAGGATGTTGACTGAGCTCCCGTTGTCCACGAGAATTTGGCGGACTTCGAAATTTGCCATGACGAGGCTGATGACGAGGGCGTCACAGTATGGGAGCCAGACTCCCTCCATGTCCTCTTTGGAAAAGGACACCTGTCTTTGTTGAATTTGGGGGGGCGGGATGGTTCTGGACGGAGTTAACTTTTCGAATGAAGTCCTTACGGGAGGTATTAGATTCCCCCCCCCCAAGGGTCCACCATGGACGTAGTGTAGTATGTCCTGCCCACCGGTCTCCTCGGGCACGGGGTCCCGCTCTGGCCGCCGATCGATTGTTTGAGGAGGAGGCGAAGGCCTCGGATTCCTTGGGTCCTTTCGGCCTCGTGGATTATTCCAAGTGAACTCTCTCAAGTACCCTCACTGGATGAGGGCCCCAATTTCATCCTTAAGGGCCCGGCAGTTGTCCGTCTCGTGCCCATGGCCTCGGTGGAAGCGGCAGTAGAATCTTTGGTCCTGCTTCTTGTTGTTGCTCGGTCGGGGAAGGAGTCGGGCAAACCCTTTGTCCTCGATCTCCATCATGGTTGTCGAGACGTTCTGGGTCAGCGGCATATACCTCTCAAATCGGGGGACCGGAGGAACTCTTTTGAGACTGGCCGTCTCTTTTGTGGTTTTCTTGATGGGTTCGACGTAGTCGGCCTTCCGCTTCCCCTTAGCAGTAGCTTCTTTGGTGCCCTCCGAATTTAGGGCCTCTTCTGCTCGAATGTACTTCTCGGCCCTGTTGAGTAGGTTGTGGAAGTCGACGGGTGGTTTTTTAGTCAATGACGCCTTCAGCTGACCGTGCCGAACATTGTTTAGAAAAGCTGCCGAAGCGATGACCGCATCAAGAGAGGAGACCGAACTTGCTTCGGTGTTGAACCTCCGAACGAAATCGCGGAGTGACTCCCCTTCCTTCTGCCTGAGGTCCAGAAGGGATGCACTCGTCTTCTCGACCTTTCTGCTGGTCACGAAGTAGGCTAGGAAGTTTGCTTCCAACTGGTCGAACGAGAAGACTGATCCGAGAGTGAGCTTTAAGAACCATTCCCGAGCTGGACCATGAAGGGTAACAGGGAAGGCGCGGCATAGGAGGGGGTCCGCAGCGCTGTGAATCATCATGAGGGTCTTAAACCCCTCAATGTGATCAGCGGGATCACCGTCGCCATTGTATGTCTCGAATTGGGGCGGCCTGAAATTTCGGGGGATCTCGGCTTCTAAGATTTGGGGGGAGAATGGGGGTTGGGTCGCCGATGACCATGATCCGGCATTGGTCCGCCCTCGCCAAGATCGGCGAGGCGGTTCTCCATCTCCCGTAAGTGTCGAAGGACGGCGTCCTCTTCCAGGGGACGGGCCAATATGCAGGACTCGCCGCCCCTTGCTCCTAACCGAGGGTCGGAGTTTTTGCAGACTTCGGTTCCATGGCCGCCTCGAATTTCTTGGAGGATCTCGTCCCGGAAGTTTTGGAACTCATCCCGTGTGACTGGGGCTTGCCCCACCGAGTCCTGCGGGGGTGGAGGTTCACGGGGCGAGTGGCTGTGTCCCGGATCACGCTTTATGGATGGCTGTCTGCGATGGTTCGGGACCAAGTTGGAAGCAGCCTCTCCCCTAGTTTGACTGGCCTGCCGATCCAGGATCACTTGTCGCAAATCGGTTGTGTTTGAGTGAGGAGCACTCGGGCCATGTCTAGCTGCGCCGTTGACCCGTGTTTGGTTGGAACCCTGGGCATCCGCGCTGCTGTGATGTGGAGGTTTCGGTTGTCATACCAAGGTGACGGCCCTTCTGGCTTTGGGAGCCATGGAAGAGCTTGTACTTGAGGAGATGTTCCTGGCTGGGCTCGGACTGGCGACAGTACCTGAGTTTTCCACAGACGGCGCCAATCTGATGCTGTTTATTTTTAGGGTGTGGGGGAAACAGGTGTGAGTTCTTGTAATTTGTGTAGCGGAAGATGTAACATCCTGAATTTTTATTTATATGAGTTTGTGATTTATGTGTTTTGCACGTATAATTTCATATGCATTTTTCTAGAGACAAATATTTCTTCATAGCCTAAGCTATTAATTATTCTCTTTATTTCCTAAAAGATCTATTTTTAAAGCCTAAATGAAATCCTAGGCCTAATTATCTCTCTAGCCCATTATAATTAATTTATTAATTAATTCTCTTGAGCCCATGGTCTTTTGGCCTATTTGTTAGCCCAATTAATTAAATTTCTCTTTTTAATTAACCTAACTTGTAGTGTAGACCAACTTAACAAACAATTAATTAAATGTGCATGAACAAATTTTGGTAGGGGGATGCGTCGCCTCGACCCCGATAATTCCGAAGATCAATCCCACACCACAGGTAATTCCGGAGACTATTTCACTCACACCTGGATAATTCCGAGGATTATCTCACACCACAAGCCATACTGAGATCCATAACCCATGTTCTCGTTCATCATATCACCACTAGTGTCTGTCCTTATCATTTAGGTTATTTAATTACTTTACGAATCTCCTAGAGTTGGTGTACCTGACCGGACTTAACAACTGATCAACTAAAATGCCTCAACAGGCCCAAACATAAATATCTCAACTGCCGGTATACTAGGGTCACACACACCCTCTAGAGACTCACACGCAAATATACAAACCAATCTTCCAACATAAATTGCTCAGATAAAACAACACGAAAAATATTTGCTCAGTAGAAGATAAGGTATAGAATAGTAAATTATAGCTTAAAACATTTAGAGAGTAAACCATATAAAGAACATTAAAATATGTATAGATATATCAGTATCAGTCGACTACAAAAGCCATCGGTCGACTGTCCAGAGAGAAAAATCCAATAACCTTGGGAAATAATTCTAAGTATTATAAGTCGACTATAAAAAGCCATCGGTCGACTGTCCAGAGCGAAAAAACCAAAACTTCAATTAAAATAATTCTAAGTAATATCAATCGACTGTAAAAAGTCATTGGTCGACTGTCTAGAACGAAATTTCAAGAAAACTAGAGAACACAGCAGCCGAGTCGCGACGGTCGACTGTGAAATCACACCGGTCGACTGTCGACCTGTAGACTGCAGATTTTGGTTGTGCACATTTCAACCGATATGTAGTTTTACTTTATGAAAACGATTTCTACAAAAAACATATTTCGTATTTGATCAAATACAACTTATAGGATATATAATAATCCATAAAACTAAATCAAAACTACTTGAATTTATAAAAATAGTGATCTGTTGATTTCTTTCAAATAAAACATGAATTGTGCATATAATCAAAATAGAGTTTCTAAAAAAAATAATTAGTCATTGAAATAGCTTCGTATTCAGATCCAAACCATATCAATATCCAAAATCAACAAAGGAAAACCCCAATTTGGATATATTTCCTCAAACTCAACTCAATCCCAAATTTCGATTTCTCAAGACATGATCTCTTGATTCATAAACTCTTCCTCCAATTTCTCAAAACTGATTCACCATTATAACTCACAATCATAATCAATTTATAACATTACCATATCAAGTTTCATTCAACCAACACTTAAGAGTGATAAAAATCTCAGCTTTATTAAATTTATGCATGAAATCCACCATATTCAATCAATCCAACATTAATCCACATACAAATTTTATTCATAAACAACTAGGGTTTCACAAGATCCAATCTTTTTTTCCATCAATCCATCATACATATTCATACCCAAATCCTAACATGCTTTCTATGAAATTAAACAACATATACAACATTCAAAGAACAAACAAAACAATTTACATTACTCACATACAACATACACAAAACAAAATGAAATCAAACAAGTCACTCACCTTGTTGAAGAGATCGAATGAAACAGAAACAGAAGTTAAGAAAGCCCCCCTCCTTCGCAAGAAATCCAAAGTTTTCTCCTTAGAAATCCAAAATAATAAGAAATAAGAGATCTCCTATCTTTTACAGCAAAAGACGGCTGTACAAACCCTATATAGTCCAGGATTTAAGTTTCTAGGGTTTTAGAAAATATTTTGCGAAATAGTCCTTTTACAACATACCTTTACATAAATAGATCCCTTTATTAGAATACTAGTTAAAACCAATTTAATCAATTCAAAAATCATAAAGATCACCTCCAGAATCAGCCGGCACTTGTAGGAAAAATCCAGGAAAACAGTTTTGCACTTTCACCCCCTTAAAATAGCAATTTTGCGAAAATATCCTTTTTTATCAAAACTTATAAAATAATTCGAATATGTCGAAACAAAAGGTAAACTCTTTTTACCTGAGCTGACTAGACATTGTTCCTAGCCTAAGAATCTGAAAATCTGGAGTTTTCACCTCATTTGGTAATTTTGCACAAAAGTCCTTTTTGAAATATTTGCAAATAAGTCCAATAATTATAAAAAAAATCTAGAAAAATCACGAATAATCTCAAACAATATATAATGAATTTCCCCAAAATAATTTGTGGTTTTAAGTTTTCCAAGACAACATTCGCACGTGTTTTGCATGTGTAAGGAATAGGTGTTGGATCCTGTAGGCGAGACAACAAACACTAGAGGGGGTGAATAGTGTTAATAAAAAAAACTGCGGAAATTTTCTCGGTGCAGTCGGCTTGGTTATGAACCAGTCGACTGATATAACCAAAATAAAGCAAAAACAGTAACTCTGTGCAGTCGACTTATGGATAAGATAGGCGACTGAAGACACAATGAAACTACAACTTATACGACACTGACCAGTCGACTGATAGTGCAAGGAGTCGACTGTCCAGACACTTTTTGCAAAACTTAAGTAAACAAGAGTAAATGCAAAAACAAGACAACCAATCACAGAGTACACAAGATATATCCTGGTTCGGTCCTCCCGACCTACATCCAGTCCCCAAGCAACCCACTTGAGATTTCCACTATTCTTGAAAAAGATTACAAGAATACCCTACGACATTAAGACAACAACCTTGTCTAACCCGTAGTCCTTTCTCTCAACCCGAGAAAGCAGACCCACTCTACTACCAAGAGTGAAACAAAACCGACTCTACAACCTAGAGTCAAAAACACTCTCCAACCGAGAGCAAAAGAACAAGAGAAACTTTACAGTCAACCTATAGCCTTGTTGATGTGTTGTGTTGTTGCACGTGGCTAAAAACAAGGTCGACTTCTATACTCAGTCCAGAGCAAATTCGTTGCTATACTGGACTGAATGTAGAGAACCAAAGAGTATGAACTTGAAAGCTTTTTTCTCAAAAATATCACTCAGAATTTTTCTCAAGAATGATCGGATCTCAAAGAATGTTCTGTAGATCTTTTCAGTGAGATCTGAACTCTTCTTATAGAGTTTGATCTCCTGGACGTTGGGAGACAGTTACTCCAACTGTCAACCAACTGATCTAAGCTTTTGATTTTGAAAAATTCAATTTTAAAAAACAGAAAATGGTCAAAAGCTCTCGAACAGTCGACTGGGTTGCCATATGAGTCGACTGATCAGAGTTTGAATAAATTTAAACAGTTTTGTACTGTCAGTCGACTGGCAGAGGCTTAAGTCGACTGGTACTCAAAAGTTAAATTACTTCAAACTGTTTTGACTCTTTTTGGGGGTTTTTAAGAGACACACATTATGAAATTTTTAGTGTGTGTGTGTGTGACAAGGCTTTACATCAGACTAAGACTCAACAAAAAGTAAGATACACTGTTTTTACAAGACACTACAATTTTGACACAATTGAGCTAAAGGTCTTGAGTCTTGAGTCTTGTCTTGAGTGAAGTCTTGAATCTTGTCTGAGTGAAGTCCTTATCTGTATCCTTTGAGCTTGTTCATTTGTTCAGCTAAAATAGTCTTTTGTATGTACAACCTGCAATGTTAGCTGTATAACATAGACACATGTTGCACTGTGTTGTGATCATCAAAATCAAGAATCAACATTCTCCTCCTTTTTGATGATGACAACACAATAGCTGATAATAACAGATAATATACAAGCATAGTAGAAATATGCTCCCCCTATTAAAAACACATCATGCCATCATGCATGCAGATAAAAATGTATCATAAAACATGTATCAGTCGACTTATAGATAAGCCAGTCGACTGATCAGAAAACACATACATAGGAAAAAAACACACAATCACAGAAAATAAGCACAGATGCAGCAGTCGACTTATATGCCTGTGGCAGTCGACTGACCAGAGGATATCAAACATATCAAATATAGATAATAAAGCAACCATAACACAGATATCTCTCCCCCTTTGTCATCAGCAAAAAAAACACAAAATAAACAACCTTTGCATAGAAAATAAACTAAGATAAAGTTGCATACATATATATAAGTGCATTAAGAAAGAAAATTACATAATAGAAAAATAAAATTAAAAAGTCTTCAATCGTCCTCATCGGAGTCTTCATCGTCACCATGAGAAGGAGGATGAAATTGAGAATTGAAGAGATCAGTGAGGTGGTCAAGTTTGGTATCAATGTTGTCTAGTTTGGAATCAAGGTTGTGAAGTTGGGTATCCACAGTGGCTGAATGTTTCATAAGATAGGAGACACAGTCATATAGAGTACGAGGATCATCATAGTTAGCTTGAAGAATAGGTGGATCAGAAGAGGTAGAAGGTCTAGAGGGTCTAGAAGTAGAACCTAAAGGAGCTTGAGAAGGTGGAGGAGACCTAGGGGTGATCTAGAAGGAGGAACAAGAAATTTCATTCGTGCCAAACTGGCACGATCGAAACACTCATAGTGAGTAACAACATTGGTCTCGGAATCGAGATCAATACCAAAAGCTACAAAGACTCTAGTGAGAAGACCACCAAAAGGTAAAAAGTGAGTGTGGTTTTGTTCAAATTTAGAAAAGATGACACGACCCCAATTTATAGCAATTTTACCAAATATTGCATAGACCGCTTTTTGTAATTCTAGAGAATACTGGTCATAACTACCTTTTTTGGGAAGGATGTTATAGGCTAGTATTCTAGCTACAAGCTTAGCAATAGGTTTAATATTCTTGCTAGTCATTGGAGGTCCATGATTAGGTAGAAAGATTTTAGATAAAACAGAGGCATCATCTAAAATAACATCATCAAGATAGAATCCTCCGTCATACCCAATATTTGATTGATTCTAGTGGGTGTGAGTGTCATTTTGACATTTTTCACAGATGAACGGATAACTACATCCCTATCGTGTTTTTGTACAACCCTCATATTTGTGTAAAACAAATAGATGAGTTGGGGATAATAGTTGGGCTGATTAGATAGAGAGAGAAAATCATAAAGACTACTATTTTGAAATAAGGGGACAAGATTAAAACGATCAAAATCATTGAAGTTAACAAATCTTCCAGGGAAGATGGTAATGGTACAAATAAGGTACCATCGTTCAATGAGATCGGGACTAAGAAGAAATTGAGAGTAATCTTGAGAAGAACTACCCTCATGAGATCTCTTGGATCTTTTAGGAGCCATAAAAGAGAGAGTTGGAATGATTTTACCAAAGAAAAAAGACGAAGGATCAGAACAGAAGCTAGCACCAGCAGCAGTTGTGAGTCGACTTCCTTCTTCTTCACAGATTAGGGTTTGGGATTTTGGGTGAAAAATTAGAGATCGGTAAAGGTGAAAAAGAGGGGCTGGTAAAGGGTTTTAACTGAGGATAGAGGGCTGAGATTGAGGGAATAGATATCAACGGCTGAGATAAGGGGTCACGGGTGAAAAGAGAAGTGAATTTTATCTCAAAAGCTGCGATGAATAGTCGCTGAAGACGTTTGAACTCGCGACAGTCGACTGGAGGGTATATCAGTCGACTTAGTCGAGAAAAGACTAAAAAAATTATGTCTACTTATCAGTCGACTGGTATCAGGACCAGGCGACTGGCCAGAGAAAAATATAGATATGGTTTAAAGTACAGTACAGTCGACTTACTTAATAACACAGTCGACTGAACAGAAACAATTTTCAACAAATATCAATAAAAGCACATATTCCTAGTTCTCTCCTTAAGTTAATGAAAGTATCTTCTTTAAGGGGTTTGGTAAATATATCTGCTACTTGTTTATCAGTAGAGATAAAGTCTAAAGATATATCTCCTTTTAAAACATGATCACGTAGAAAATGATATCGAATATCAATATGTTTTGTACGTGAATGTTGAATCGGATTTTTAGATAAATTAATTGCACTGGTATTATCACACATAATTGAGGGTTTCTCAAATGAAATACCATAATCTAATAAAGTTTGTTTCATCCACAAGATTTGTGCACATGCCAAACTTGTAGCGATATACTCAGCTTCTGTGGTTGATAGGGATATGGAATTTTGCTTTTTACTGCACCAAGAGACCAGGGAATGTCCCAAAAAGTGACATGTAACACTAGTACTCTTGCGATCAGTTTTGCTTCCAGCAAAATCAGCATCGCTATGTGACAAAAGTTGAAAATTATCGGTGCGTGGATAAAATAAACCATATTCAGATGTGCCTTTAATATATCTTAAAATTCGTTTCACTGCTTTTAAATGAGACTCTTTAGGACTAGATTGATATCTAGCACATAAACATATGCTGAACATAATATCTGGTCTACTTGCAGTAATATATAAGAGTGAACCAATCATACCTCGATAGAGTTTTTGGTCAACACTCTTACCTAATATATCTTTGTCAAGGGTAGTAGTAGTAGCCATAGGTGTGGATTTACTACTAGTACTATCCATGTTAAAACGTTTGAGTAATTCCTTTGCATATTTGCCTTGATTAATAAATATGCCACTTGAGGACTGCTTAATTTGAAGTCCAAGGAAATAATTGAGTTCACCCATGTGACTCATCTCAAATTCGTTTTTCATGGTATTAGCAAACTCTTGACATAGATTATTATTAGTAGAACTAAAAATTATATCATCAACATATATTTGTATGATTAAGATATCATTCTTAACTCTTTTGATAAACAATGTAGTATCTACTTTACCTATTTCAAATCCTGTTTCTAAAAGAAAAGTTTTCAGACGATCATACCAAGCACGAGGTGCTTGTTTAAGACCGTATAAAGCCTTTTTCAATTTATAAACATGATCTGGAAATTGTTCATGTTCAAAACCTGGTGGTTGTTTAACATAAACATTTTCCTTAATAAACCCATTAAGAAAAGCACTTTTAACATCCATTTGATAAAGTATGAAATTCATAAAACAAGAAAAAGATAATAGAATACGAATAGATTCTAGTCTAGCAACAGGAGCATATGTTTCATCAAAATCTATACCTTCTTCTTGATTATACCCTTGAGCAACTAATCTAGCCTTGTTCCTTACAACTTGTCCTGATTCATCTAACTTATTTTTAAATACCCATTTGGTACCAATAATAGTCTGATCAGGAGGTCTAGGAACTAAATCCCATACATCATTCCTTATAAATTGGTTTAGTTCATCTTGCATGGCATTCATCCAATATTCATTCTCACAAGCTTCTTGTATATTTTTCGGTTCAAAATCCGACAAGAATGCTATATGAGAGATCATATTAACATGTGAACGTGTCTGAATACCATGGAAAATGTCACCAATTATTAAGTCATGAGGATGATCTTTAACTTCAACAAATGACTTTGGTAAAGTTGAAGATATCACAATAGGATCAGTCGGCTGGATAGGTTCTTCAGTCGACTGCTTCACTTCAGTCGACTGGTAGTCCTTATCAGTCGACTTGTCAGTCAGATTAGTTTGTTCTAAGGATTTAATCACATTATCTAAAGGTGATGAATCAGTTTCATCATCTTTATTTAAGGTTGATGAAGGCAGAGATTCATCGAATGTAACATGCATTGATTCTTCAATAGTCATTGTAGACTTATTGAAAATTCTATATGCTTTACTCCTATTTGAGTATCCTAAAAAGATACCCTCATTAGATCTAGGATCAAATTTGTCTAAATTATCTTTTGTGTTTAAAATAAAACACTTACAACCAAATGTCTTAAAGTAAGAGACTTTAGGAATTTTATTAAAAAACAACTCATAACAAGTCTTCTTTAGCTTAGGTCTTATAAGAATTCTATTTAAAACATAACAAGCTGTAGCAACAGCTTCAGCCCAAAATTGCTTTGGTAAATTGCTTTCAACAAGCATAGTACGTGCGCATTCTTGCAAAGTCCTATTCTTTCTTTCAACCACTCCATTTTGTGGTGAAGCTCTAGGAAATGCAAATGAATGTGTTATACCATTCTTGTTGCAATATTCTGTAAATGTTTCATTTTCAAATTCTCCACCATGATCACTTCTAATAGTGACTATAGTTAGAGATCTTTGATTTTGAATACGTTTACAAAAATGTGCAAATTCATCAAAAGCATCATTTTTATGTTTTAAAAAGAATGTCCAAGTGAATCTTGAAAAATCATCTACTAAAACAAACACATATCTACTTTTAGTTAAAGAAGCAACTCTAGTAGGGCCAAATAAATCCATATGAATTAATTCGAGCGGCCTACTAGTAGAAATTACTTCTTTTGTTTTAAAAGTGGATTTTATTTGTTTTCCTAGTTGACATGCATCACATAACTTATCCTTTTTAAAGGATAGTTTTGGCAGTCCTTTAACTAGGTTATATTTAGATAATTTTGAGAGATTTTTCATGTTCACATGTCCAAATATTCTATGCCATAGCCAAGATTCATTGTTAGAGGCTATTAAACAAAAGTCATTTGAAAAATCAATTGCTTTCAAACACAATTCATAAATATTATTTTTACGAAAGCCTTGAAAAATAACATTTTGCATAGTAGAGTCATAAATCAAGCATGCATCTTTTTCAAAAACTATTTTATACCCTTTATCACATAATTGACTAATGCTTAAAAGATTATGCTTTAAACCACTAACTAATAATACATTTTCTATGGTTGGGTTAGAAGTTTTACCGACCATGCCAATACCTATGACTTTGCCTTTGTTGTTATCTCCAAAGGTGACAGTTCCTCCATCTATACTTTGAATGGTGGATAGTAGGTTGGCATGTCCTGTCATGTGTTTTGAACATCCGCTGTCTAATATCCAGCGTTCTTTCTTGGGTACCTATAAAAAGTTTAAGGTAAATATGGTACCCTTTTTATTGGGTCCAAAACACATTAGTTTGGGGGAAACCAAACCCATGAAGAGTTTGATCTTCCTCCATAAGCAGGAATATAATAAATAGAATTACAAACATTTAACACATATGAGTTAATATAAGCAATTCTATCATTCTGTTTTAGACTGACTGGAACCCATACTAACTTGTTCTGTCCAGTCGACTTAACAGTGTCCTTCAGTCGACTGTTAGTGTAAGTCAGTCGACTGGCTGATACACTAGGTCGACTTATAAAAGGTTTTGATCTCGTTGAATAAGATCCAATTCCTCTGGACAGACGACTGGTTGTATGGTTCAGTCAACTTAACTGAATGGTAGTCTTGCTTTTATCACTAAAATTAACAACCTTAGGCTTTTCAAAGAAATCATACAACTTGTGTGTAACACTAGAAATAGATGCTGATTTATTTCTACTAGTGTTTACAGCAGGAGATTCTTTTACAGAAGATTTTTTAAAACCAAGTCCATATTTTTGACTAGATTTTACTTGATGATGAAGCATATCATTTAAATTCTCTTTGCCTTTGTTAAACTTAGCTACGTTCTTTGAAATCTCTTCATAATTCTTTTTGAGAGTTTCAAGATCAGTATCTAAACTTGCAATGCGAGAATTTAAGGATTTTACTTCCTTATCAAGGTTAAGATTTTCTTGATTAAGTGTTTGATTCACTTTCTCAAGATTCTTAACTCTAATCTTTTCTTTCTTTAACTCTTGGAATATTTCATTAAAAGCATCAAGAAGATCTTCTGAATCATAATCATTACTTACATATTCTTGTGCAGCCATGAAACACACATTTGCCACTTCATTATTTTCATCCGTTTCTTCTTCGGAAGACGAATCACTATCATCCCATGTAGCTTGATAGGCCTTTTTGTTCTTGGCAAATTTGTTCTTTGAATATTTGTCCTTCTTGAAGTTGGATGATTTTCCCTTGTTCTTTGCATTTTCTAAGGGACAATCCTTCTTCATGTGACCTATTTTATTGCACCTGAAACATGTAGGAGGGTCATTAGAATCTCTAATTTTAGAATTAAACTTACCCTTCTTTAAGAACTTCTTGAATCGTCGAGTGAACATTGCTATCTCTTCTTCATCTTCTTCCTTATCTTCTGAGTCAGTCATGGCTTTAAAAGTCAATGATTTCTTCTTTGCTTGGTGTGATTCTGTATCCTTCTTTCGATCTTCAAGTTGGACCTCATATGCCATGAGATTGCCCACAAGATTCTCGAGAGAAAGTTGTGACAAGTCATTTGCTTCCTCTATTGCTGTGGTCTTCTTCTCCCATTCTGGAGTGAGTGCACGTAAGACTTTTCTAACCATTTCTGCTTGAGTGTAAATCTTTCCAAGTGCCACAAGGGAGTTTGTGATGTCTGTGAATCTGGTGATCATCTCGGACACAGTCTCATTGTCCTTCATTCTGAACATCTCAAACCTGTGGACAAGAACAGAAATTTTAGACTCTTTTACTTTATTCGTTCCTTCATGTGTTACCTCGAGTGTATGCCAAATTTGATGTGCGGTTGTAGCATTGGATACACGGTTGAATTCTTCCTTTGTGAGTGCACAAAATAAGGCATTCATTGCTTTGGCATTGTTCATGGTTTGACTCTTTTGATCATCATTCCATTGTGCATATGGAATGGTAGGGGCAGTGTATTCCGTCTTTGTCATTTGCCATATCTCGTAGTTGATTGATTGGAGGTAGATTCTCATTCGGCACTTCCAATAATTGTAGTTAGTTCCATCAAATAGCGGTGGCCGTTGTGTAGATTGGCCTTCATGGTACTGATTTGTATTTGATGTAGTTGCCATAGCCTGTAACCTTGCTCTGATACCAAGTGTTGGATCCTGTAGGCGAGACAACAAATACTAGAGGGGGGGTGAATAGTGTTAATAAAAAAAAACTGTAAAAATTTTCTCGGTGCAGTCGACTTGGTTATGAACCAGTCGACTGATATAACCAAAATAAAGCAAAAACAGTAACTCTATGCAGTCGACTTATGGATAAGATAGGCGACTGAAGACACAATGAAACTACAACTTATACGACACTGACCAGTCGACTGATAGTGCAAGGAGTCGACTGTCCAGACACTTTTTGCAAAACTTAAGTAAACAAGAGTAAATGCAAAAACAAGACAACCAATCACAGAGTACACAAGATATATCCTGGTTCGGTCCTCCCGACCTACATCCAGTCCCCAAGCAACCCACTTGAGATTTCCACTATTCTTGAAAAAGATTACAAGAATACCCTACGACATTAAGACAACAACCTTGTCTAACCCGTAGTCCTTTCTCTCAACCCGAGAAAGCAGACCCACTCTACTACCAAGAGTGAAACAAAACCGACTCTACAACCTAGAGTCAAAAACACTCTCCAACCGAGAGCAAAAGAACAAGAGAAACTTTACAGTCAACCTATAGCCTTGTTGATGTGTTGTGTTGTTGCACGTGGCTAAAAACAATGTCGACTTCTATACTCAGTCCAGAGCGAATTCGTTGCTATACTGGACTGAATGTAGAGAACCAAAGAGTATGAACTTGAAAGCTTTTTTCTCAAAAATATCACTTAGAATTTTTCTCAAGAATGATCGGATCTCAAAGAATGTTCTGTAGATCTTTTCAGTGAGATCTGAACTCTTCTTATAGAGTTTGATCTCCTGGACGTTGGGAGACAGTTACTCCAACTGTCAACCAACGGATCTAAGCTTTTGATTTTGAAAAATTCGATTTTAAAAAACAGAAAACGGTCAAAAGCTCTCGAACAGTCGACTGGGTTGCCATATGAGTCGACTGATCAGAGTTTGAATAAATTTAAACAGTTTTGTACTGTCAGTCGACTGGCAGAGGCTTAAGTCGACTGGTACTCAAAAGTTAAATTACTTCAAACTGTTTTGACTCTTTTTGGGGGTTTTTAAGAGACACATATTATGAAATTTTGAGGTGTGTGTGTGTGACAAGGCTTTACATCAAACTAAGACTCAACAAAAAGTAAGATACACTGTTTTTACAAGACACTACAATTTTGACACAATTGAGCTAAAGGTCTTGAGTCTTGAGTCTTGTCTTGAGTGAAGTCTTGAATCTTGTCTGAGTGAAGTCCTTATCTGTATCCTTTGAGCTTGTTCATTTGTTCAGCTAAAATAGTCTTTTGTATGTACAACCTGCAATGTTAGCTGTATAACATAGACACATGTTGCACTGTGTTGTGATCATCAAAATCAAGAATCAACAATAGGTTTCTAAATGAACATTTATTAAATCACCAAAAAATCATTTCAATTCATTTTCTAATCTCAAAATAGTATTTAAAAATACGGGGTACTACATCACTCCCTCCTTAGAAGAGTTCTGTCATCAGAACTACTACTAATGGGGTCCAAACAAACATACCAACCAAGGAATGCAATATCTCATAGATGAAAACATAATTCAAACAATTACATATGAGGACATAATCAAAATAGAAGAAATACAACTCAACTCAAAGGTACAGTCATTCAAAAGAATTACAATCACATATAAGAAAAATACAATCATACAAAAAGCTCAAGGAAATCCTTTTGCATGCGATCTTCTGGCTCCTAAGTAGCCTCCTCGAACTGTTGATTCCTCCACAGCACCTTGACCATAGGTATCACTTTGCTCCTTAGAACCTTCTCCCTACGGTCAAATATTTCTACTAGTTGTTCCTTGTAACACAAGTTCACCTGTAGACCTTCAGGAACCTCTACCAACGGATGACTCTGATTTGGCACATACTTCTTTAACAACAACACGTGGAACACATCATGCACATGTGCGAACTCCTCTGCGAGCTCCAATCTGTAAGCTGTCTTGCCAATCTGCTCCACAATCTTGTTTGGCCCAATATACCTTGGCGCCAACTTGCCTCCCCTACCAAACCTTATCACTCCTTTGGTCGGAGACACTTTGAGTAAAACTGCATCCCCAACCTCAAACTCCAAGTCTCTTCTTCAAGAATCTGCATAACTCTTCTGCCAACTTTGAGCCTTAATCAACCTCTCGCGAATCAGCTCAATCTACTCTGACGTCTACTGCACGATCTCAGGCCTAAACATCTGCCTCTCGCCAACCTCATACCAACAAACAGGTGTCCTGCACCTCCGCCCGTACAAAGCCTCATACGGAGTCATCCCGATACTCGCATGGTAACTGTTGTTATAAGCAAACTCAACCAATGCCAAGTACCTCTCCCAACTACCACCGAAATCCATAACACAAGCCCTCAGCATATCCTCCAATACCCGATTCACCCTTTCAGTCTGAACATCAGTCTGCGGATGAAAAGCGGTACTAAAATCAGTTCTGGTGCCCAAAGCTGTTTGTAGGCTCTTCCAAAACCTGGAAGTGAACCTTGCATCCCTGTCAAAAATAATTGACACAGGAACTCCATGAAGCCTTACAATCTCACCAATGTACAGCCCTGCCAATTTCTCCAACGACCAAGTAATCTTCACGGCTAGAAAGTGGGCTGATTTAGTCAAATGGTCCACAATAATGCAAATCAAGTCATTTCCCTTCGAACTCCTCGGCAAACCCGTGATGAAATCCATACTGATATTCTCCCATTTCCACTCTGGAATGGGCAACGGTTGCAACAAACCTCCAGGTCTCTGGTTTTCTGCTTTGATCTGCTGACAAGTCAGACACCTTGCCACAAAATCTGCCACATCTCTCTTCATACCAGACCACCAAAAGTGCTGTTTGATGTCCTTGTACATATTTGTGCCTCCAGGATGTACTGACAACAAGGTACTGTGTGCTTCCTGCAAGATACTCTCTCTCAAATCTGCATTATCCAGAACACACAACCTCTCACCCATCCAAAGAACTCCACCTTGGACACGAAACTCGGATAACTTGCTTTCGAAAACCTATTGCAACATCTTCTGAATCTTTGAATCTGATCTCTGACCTTCCACAATCCTCTCTCTCAAGCAAGGTTGCAGTCTCAACTGAGCCAAAGACACCCCCAAACCCTGCAGTACCACCTCGATACCTGCCTGATCAATCTCTGCTGCCAACTCGCTTCGAGTAGTGATCAAACTCGATAAACTACTCTTCCTGCTAAACCCATCAGCTACCACATTCGCCTTGTCCGGATGATACTTGATCTCGGGACGAATGTCTTCCAACACTTCCAACCACCTTCTCTGCCGAAGATTTAGATCCTTCTGTTGATAAATGTACTTCAGGCTTTTGTGGTCAGTGTACATGTTGATCTTCTCACCGTAAACATAATACCTCCACTACTTCAATGCAAAGATAATAGCTGCTAGCTTCAAATCATGCGTCGGATAATTCTTCTCATGCGGACGCAATTGTCTCGAACCATAAGCAATAACCTTGCCTTCTTGCATCAAGACACAACCCAAACCTCTGAGAGACGCATCACTGAAGATATCATAATCCTTCCCAGCTTGTGGCAAAGCTAAGATAGGTGCAGTAGTCAACCTCTCCTTTAACTCAAGGAAACTTGCCTCACACTTATCAGTCTACGAAAATTCCACATTCTTCCGGGTCAAACCTGTCAAAGGAACTGCAATCTGAGAATAGCCCTGAATGAATCTCCTATAGTAACCAGCCAAACCCAAGAAACTTCTGACTTCCTTCACAGACGTTTGCCTGGGCCAATCCTTTACTGCTTCAACCTTCTAAGGATCAGTGGCCACTCCCTCCTTAGAAAGGATATGACCAAGGAAAGCTGCCGCAAACTTCCAAAACTCACACTTCGACAACTTGGCATACAAGCTATGCTCCTGCAATTTTTGTAATACCGCTGTCAAGTGCCTAGAATGCTCCTCCTCCAACTTCGAATACACCAAAATATCATCAATGAAAACCACTACGAAGGAGTCAATAAATGGCCTCAAAATCTGGTTCATCATATCCATGAATACTGCTGGCGCATTCGTCAAACCGATTGGCATCACCAAAAACTCATAGAGTCAATGACGAGTCCTGAAAGCTTTCTTACTCACATCTTCCTCCTTGACTCGAACCTGATGATACCCTGATCTCAAATCAATCTTCAAAAACACAGCTGCTCCCTGAAGCCTGTCGAACAAATCATCAATCCGCGGAAGTGATACTTGTTCTGAATAGTCACCCCGTTCAACTCCTGGTAGTCAATGCACATCCTTATTGACCCATCCTTCTTCTTGACTAACAACACCGGCGTACCCCACGGTGAGGAACTCGGCCTAATAAGCCCCTTGCTCAACAACTCCTCAATCTGCTTTATCACTTCGTCTTGCTCTACAAGTGCCATCCTGTACGGAGCCTTAGAAATCGAAGCACTCCCCTGCTGAACATTAATGTAGAAATCCACATCTCTCTGCGGCGGTACTCCTAGCAAATCTTCCAAGAAAACCTTAGGAAAATCTCTGACAACCGGAATGCCTCTGACTTCATCTGGAATCACCATCTTAGATACCATTGCAGCCACTTTTGGAACCTTCTTCTTTCCTTGAAAAGTCACTGTGGGACTACTTGGTGCTTTCACTAACACCTCTTTCTGCTTGCATTCAATTGTGGCATAATATATTGCCATCCAATCAAGACCCACGATCACATCCACTCCTAAGACTTACAGCTCAATCAGATCAATGCCGAATAATCTCCCGCCAATATCAATATCACAACCCTCGTAATATTGATCAGCGATCAATTCTTCACCTGATGGCGTTACCACCGAAAAAACCCTGCTTGGAAACAACTTAGGCTCCACACCTAAGACCTTTGCAAAATTGGGCGACACAAAAGTATGCGAAGAACCAGTATCAAATAAAACTTTTGCTTTAATTCCATTAACCAAAACAATTCTCGTTACATGAAGAATAATACTCAATCTCCAATTATTCTTAAATAAAAGTTTTACTTAATACATTGAATAAAAAATAAATTCAAAACTCTTGCATGACCTGGATCACATCTTCCGAGTTACCCGCATCCTCCTCAGTTAATGCGAACACTCGCCTTTGCCTCTTGAATTTACCTTCACCTGGACCATCCTTCCTCAATGTGGACAATGAGGCTTAGAATGTCCTGCCTGTCCACACTGGAAACAATTCTGCTTTGCCAACTTAGGACACGCTGACCTGTAATGACCTGCCTCCTTGCAGTAGTAACAAGTCACCTCCTGAGTTGCAGGTGCCTTCTGCACTGGACCACTGAACTTGACTTACTTCACTGGGAATCCCTTCCCACTCTGACCTGTTGCTGGCCTCTTGTTCCTGTTCCAGGTCTCTTGCTTCTTCTGGAACTGATCCATGTCCTTCTCTATCATAGTGGCTCTCCTGACCCGCTTATCGAACCTCCTTATGCTCAAAGGAATCATCCTCAACCTCAAGTTTGGCCTCAAGCCATGCTTAAACTTCTTGGCCTTCTTTGCCTCATCAACTATCAGCTCCAGTGCATACCTCGACAGCTAAGCAAACTTAGTCTCATACTCTCGCACGGTCATGCTGCCCTACTGTAAATTCAAGAATTTTGTCGCCTTCTTCTCCTGAATATCCAGGGGAAAGAAACAATCCCTGAATTCTTCCAGAAAAGCCTCCCAAGTCATTTGCTGGTCCCCCAATGTCCTCTTCACCGTTTGCCACCAAACACCAGCGTCCTTTTCCAACTGCATAGTGGCCAACTTCACCTTATTGGCTGCCAGAGTTTCCGAGACCTCGAAGATTGTCTCCATCTGTCTAATCCAATCATCAGCCTCATTTGGATCAAACTGCCCCTCAAACACGGGCGGCCTCATTCTCTTGAAGGACTCAATCTGCTTGATAGGATCAGCGTTAACAAACACTAGTCCAACCCCATAATTCTGATTCTGGTTCTGATTCTGTGCCAAATTAGCTGTCATTAGTGCATTCAAAGTCTGATACACCCTGGCAAACTCAGCCTCGAGATCAAATCCCGTTCCTTGGGAACTCCCAGCCCCATCACCATTGTTACCATTCCTGGTTCTGGGTCCAACCATTCTGAATACTGCTAAATGAGGAAAAGTTAGAGCACCACAACACAATTCATATTCACATCAATACGCTCTGGCAAAACCTCAACCATACCCCAAAAGTAAAAACACCATGTTTCAGCTCTATGTTATACTCACTCTCTAATGTCCACACCTAGGTACTCATGCTTTAGTATCCACACCTAGGTTATTTTATACCATGTTTATTATTACTATTGAAGCATGCTCTGATACCATTCTCTATAGCGCCCCAAATTTCCAATATGATATCTTAGAAATACGTGGCATAATTCGCAGCATCAACTTCAAATGTAATATTAAACACATGCCAAAATACCAGTAAAATTTTCTCAAAATTTTATTACCAAAATGTTTACATAGCACAACGGAATTACATACACCTTGAATTACAAACTTTCTTTCTTTACAACACTTTATTTTACAAATTCACGCAAACCATTACATCACTTTAATTCAAGCATCCTAATCCTAAGCTATAGGGATTACCTGTAAAATATGAGGCTTGAGATAACTCTAACCCCCAAAACTAAAAGGGTCAGCCATAAAGGTGTGAGTGACATAAAACAAGCAACATAAGTACAGCATGGATTCTTCCACAACAGGAAATAAACAGGAGTAAGTGAATATAGGGAAATCACAAAAAGCGAAAACACAACAAGTGAAGCGAGACTAAGTGTCAAGTGTAAAAAACCGAAAACACATCATAATACCAAGTCACAAAAACATCAATGCAACATGCTGACTCTCTAATGTGTACTTGTCGAAGTCTATGCATCCCACTCTATATAGGTCCGATGCAAGCCCTTAACATCTCCACTTAATAGGGTTTAATCCTCCGTAATGTAACTAATCCTACTACGATGACTAGTACGAGATAAAGATAAACAGTGAGTATTAGCCCCTGCCCCGATAATTCCGGAGGTCAAACTCTATCCACAGATAATTCCGGAAACTATTTCACTCACACCTGGAAATCTTCGAGAATACCCCACACCGCAAGCAATGGCACCTCATCACACGAATACCACATGTGCGTCGCTTCGACCCCGATAATTCGGAGATCAATCCCACACCACAGGTAATTCCGGAGACTATTTCATTCACACCTGGATAATTTCGGAGATTATCTCACACCGCAAGCCATACTAAGGTCCATAACCCATGTTCTCGTTCATCATATCACTACTAGTGTCTGTCCTTATCATTTAGGTTATTTAATTACTTACCGAATCTCCTAGAGTTAGTGTACCTGACCGGACTTAACTCAACAACTGATCAACTAAAATACCTCAACAGGCCCAAATATAAATATCTCAACTGTAGGTATAATAGGGTCACACACACCCTCTAGAGACTCACACGCAAATATCGAAACCAATCTTCCAACATAAATTGCTCAGATAAAACAACACGAAAAATATTTGTTCAGTAGAAGATAAGGTATAGAATAGTAAATTATAGATTAAAACATTTAGAGAGTAAGCCATATAAAGAACATTAAAATATGTATAGATATATCAGTATCAGTCGACTACAAAAGCCATCGGTCGACTGTCCAGAGTGAAAAATTCAATAACCTTGGGAAATAATTCTAAGTATTATAAGTCGACTATAAAAATCCATCGGTCGACTGTCCAGAGCGAAAAATCAAAAACTTCAATTAAAATAATTCTAAGTAATATCAATCGACTATAAAAAGTCATTAGTCGACTGTCCAGAATAAAATTTCAAGAAAACTAGAGAACACAGCAGTCGGGTCGCGACGGTCGACTGTGAAATCACATCGGTCGACTGTCGACCTGCAGACTGCAGATTTTGGTTGTGCACATTTCAACCGATACGTAGTTTTACTTTATAAAAACGATTTCTACAAAAAACATATTTCGTATTTGATCAAATACAACTGATAGGATATATAATAATCCATAAAACTAAATCAAAAATACTTGAATTTATAAAAATAGTGATCTGTTGATTTCTTTCAAATAAAACATGAATTGTGCATATAATCAAAATAGAGTTTCTAAAAAAATTAATTATTCATTGAAATTGCTTCGTATTCAGATCCAAACCATATCAATATTCAAAATCAACAAAGGAAAACCCCAATTTGGATATATTTCCTCAAACTCAACTCGATCCCAAATTTCGATTTCTCAAGACATGATCTCTTGATTCATAAACTCTTCCTCCAATTTCTCAAAACTGGTTCACCATTATAACTCACAATCATAATCAATTTATAACATTACCATATCAAGTTTCATTCAACCAACATTTAAGAGTGATAAAAATCTCATCTTTATTAAATTTATGCATGAAATCCACTATATTCAATCAATCCAACATTGATCGACATACAAATTTTATTCATAAACAACTAGGGTTTCACAAGATCCAATCTTTTTTTTTCATCAATCCATCATAGATATTCATATCCAAATCCTAACATGCTTTCTAGGAAATGAAACACCACATACAACATTCAAAGAACAAACAAAACAATTTACATTACTCACATACAACATACACAAAACAAAATGAAACCAAACAAGCCATTCACCTTGTTGAAGAGATCGAATGAAAAGAAAATAGAAGTTAAGAAAGCCCCCCTCCTTCGCAAAAAATCCAAAGTCTTCTCCTTAGAACTCCAAAATAATAAGAAACAAGAGATCTCCTGTATTGTACAGATGAAACACCACATACAACATTCAAAGAACAAACAAAATAATTTATATTACTCACATACAACATACACAAAACAAAATGAAACCAAACAAGTCACTCACCTTGTTGAAGAGATCGAATGAAAAGGTAATAGAAGTTAAGAAAGCCCCCCTCCTTCGCAAGAAATCCAAAGTCTTCTCCTTAGAACTCCAAAATAATAAGCAATAAGAGATCTCCTATGTTGTACAGCAAAAGAAGGCTGCACAAAATCCTATATTGTCCGGAATTTAAGTTTCTAGGGTTTTAAAAAATATTTTGCGAAATAGTCCTTTTACAACATACCTTTACATAAATAGATCCCTTTATTAGAATACTGGTTAAAACCAATTTAATCAATTCAAAAATCATAAAGATCCCCTCCAGCATCAGCCGGCACTTGTAGGAAAAATTCAGAAAAATAGTTTTGCATTTTCACCCCCTTAAAATAGCAATTTTGCGAAAATATCCTATTTTATCAAAACTTGTAAAATAATTCGAATATGTTAAAACAAAAGGTAAACTCTTTATACCTGAACTGACTATGCATTGTACTCAGCCTAAGAATCCGAAAATCTGGAGTTTTCATCCCATCTGGTAATTTTGCACAAAAGTAATTCTTTTTGAAATATTTGCAAATAAGTCCAATAATTATCAGAAAAAACTAGAAAAATCACGAATAATTTCAAATAATACATAATGAGTTTTCCCAAAATAATTTGTGTTTTTAAGTTTTCCAAGACAACATTCGCACGTGTTTTGCACGTGTAAGGGATAGGTTTCTAAATGAACATTTATTAAACACCAAAAAATCATTTCAATTCATTTTCTAATCTCAAAATAGTATTTAAAAATACGGGGTACTACAAGTGTGTGCTTTCTAAGTAGGAGAAAATTGATGTTTTATATCCTTGCGTCAGTTGAATGAAGTGACAAGCCCACAGTTTCCATGCAGGATAAAGAGATTAACAAGAATAAAGTATGCATGCTGCTTAAAGAATGTTTCTAGTGTTGTACAGTTTATTCATGTAATTATTGTAAATTGCTTTCGCTGTTTAAATATAATTTAAAGATGTAACTCTAATGTAAAGTAAAGTTTTAATTTCCTTGTAAAATTGTATGAAGATAAGTGAAAAGATCCTGTGGAAATTCGAATTCAGTCTATTTTGGAATTCGGGGTGTCACAGAAGATGTGCTACTGGCGTTGATCCGATCCTAGCCCGTAGGGTCGGCTCGGGAGTAGCAGGAGAGAGATGGAGGTCGGGTGCTCAGCTCCGATCCAGTAGCTCGGCTCGGATCTTTGTAGCTCTGCTCGGTTTTTTATACCTGCACACTGCCCAGAAACACCGGAAGATGTCCCGGCAATAGGCCCTCCGACGATCTAGTCAGTCACTGAGAAAGAAACAGTAGCTAGGGTTCAAGTGGGGAAAAGTTTATTACCTCTAGAAGTGAGGAGGAGGTCGGGTATTTATAGGCAGGGGTAAATGGATCTGAGACCCTAACGGACCGGGTCGGACCCGTTCGCCTGTGGGCCTGAATTGGATGAGGCCTGTTTGACTCGTTTGACTTGATGATCACAGGGGAGTGAAGTCTGAGAAGAACTGGCGGTCCAGATGGGGCCGCGTCACTTACCCCATATCAACAATCTTATTCTTCAGATGCTTATATTTATTATACATATATATAGGGACATGCTCATGATCTAGAAAATAACATATTTAATGAGTGAAATAAGTGACACCCTAATTCACATATCTCTGCCTTTCAAATGCATGATCCACATTATTGAAAGTGATCTAAATGTCTTAAAAACACAAGAGAATAAAAGCTCACAAAGTTCTTATGTGTTTTGTCTATGCACAAGGCCGGCCATGATTTCCTAGGGACCTAAGGCGAAATGCACAAATAATTATTTTTGAGGGCCCCTAATAACAATATTTTTTTTTACGCGCAAAATACGTGTCTATATCTACAAGGGGAATACAAATTTGGGGCCCCTAAAATTGCAAAAAAACCGGGGGCCTGAGGCGGCCGCCTCACCTGCCTCAAGGTGGGGGGCAAATGTAACCCCTGTTCCCGTAAATATATAATTTCTGAATAATTTTCTGTATTTCGAATTATTTATAAATTTAGTTGTGTTAAATTTATTTTTGAATTTCCTACTAAAATCTTTTCTAATCGGGAATTATGTTTATTTCGAATGAGGGTGTATTTTAACTTTACTTTCCATTTTTTTATTGATCGACTATTTTCATTTTAGCCAAATTAAAAATATTCGGAATTTCGCTAATAATTTGTTAAACCCAATTCCTTTATATAACTTTGTTATTATTATTTTATTCCTTTTTTCATTATCATTATCCTTATTATCATTATGAGTATTATTGTTATTACTATTATTATTGTTATCATTAAAATTAGTGATGTTGTTATTACTTTTATTTTCATGATCTTTATTATTATTATTTTTGTTGAAGCCCAATTGATCTTGACCTATTTTGCATTATTTAATTATTTGACTTGAAGCCCAAACCCAATTGTTTATTTTAAGCCAATTTATATTCATTTGATTTGCATTGTTTATTTAACCTAAATTGTGAAGCCCAAATAAAAAGCCCAATTGTTTTAAACCCAAACCCATTAACCCAATTTCTCCTTAATCTATGTTGACCAGATCAATTCTACTCCACATTCAAATCTCCAAAATCTCTCACGTAACCCCCAATTTAATATCTCTAATAATCAGCCTATTGATTGATCCCATAACCCCCTCCTCCCTATAATCTCTCTACTCTTTATTATTATATTATTTTATACATTTATCTCTCCCCGTACACTCTCTCCCTCTTTCTTTCCTCTGCTTCAAAACCAAAAATTAGAAAACCCAAATGAACCCCGAGCCACCCCTTACCCTTCGTCTCCCTCATCAAGCATCCGCCATTGCCTCTTTTTTCGCGACCCGCAACCACCTAGCATCGTCGCCAGTCACCGTAAATGCCCTAACCTCCACCTCGTCATCCCCTACCTCCGAACACCCCCGTCGAGCTCCCTCTCCCTTCCTCGTTTTCCGCTCTCCATTGCCGAAGCTCCGCCCTGTCCTCTACCCTCCGCCATTGTTGCCCCCGAGCACCCCTGATGCCCTGAGCTCTCCCCCACCCTCTCCATCGTCTTCCTCGCCACGCTTCGTCCCCCCTCTTCCCCGTGCTCCCAACTCTCGAGTCTCCCACTCGAACCGAACCCATCGCCATTGCCGAACCCACCTCGTCAGCCTCCTCGTCGCTTCCACTCGCTCGTCGCCACTGTGATCCCTCGCCGCTCACCCCTCGCAATCTCCGAAGATCCCCCATCGCAGTCATCGCCATCCAAGCCGCAACATTAGCTTCTCTGTTTCGGCGCGAAAACAGAGCTCGCTTCGATGCCATTCTTGGCTGCTGCGTTGCTTCCCGACCAGTCGCCACCGCACATCGCGCCGCCAGACGTCGTCGCCTCTGCCGTCGCAGTCGCCAGTCTTCGCCGAGCTTTCCCGCCCACCGTCTCTCTCTCTGTCGAAGGGAAGAGGACGATGGGCGATTGGCTTTGCCTGGTGTTTGTTGTTTTGGACTTTGGGATCCAACTTTCGCCGTTTGGTGTTCCGCCTGGGATCCAGTGTGAGAGTCTTAGAAGGATTTGTGGGATTTGCTATTTCGTGTTCCATCCACATTGGATCTTGATCGCCGTTCTGTGTTTGGATCAGATCCGGTGTGTGGGATCTGCTGAGTTGCTATGATTGCTTTGTTTGCTGATTGTTTCTTTGCTGCTCTTCGCATGTGATTCTTTGGGAGTTCGTTGGGATTCTGATTCCTTCATTCTCCCGTTCACCTCGGAATCGTCGTCAAATCAGGCAAGTATCACTTTTACAAATTCGTTTGTTCTAGTACAAGTTTCTTTGCATAAATACTGCAAGTATATTTTTTGACTCTAATTCGCGTTCATAAGTCAAATTGAAAACTGTTGCTATACATAACCCTTGACCCCATATTCGTACATGATCGTGAATACTTTGTTGCCATGTGCATTACATGAGCACGATTAATACACACATATGTACTCTTAGGACTATACATTATTATGTGCATGATTATTTTGCTCGTGATAGTAGTTAAATATGACATCTTGTTCTTTTTGATTAAAATTAATAAAATTAACAAGCCGGGGTATAAGGAAAAAGATTTAAGTAGTGGACAATATAGAAGAGCATACTCGGACGGGAGCTCATGGTTTTTCGATGCAAGTTGCAAGTTACAAGTTGCAAGTTTGTAAATTATATGTTTATATGTTTCACGTTACATGTTTACACTATGTTTGACTCGATATGTTTCACATTAAATGTTTGCACGTATCTCGATAAAAGATACAACTGATATGTTTTTTCTGAGTACATAATCTATAGAACCCACCACTAAGTCTAAATGCAACTGATTGTAAGTAGCAACCATGTAGTAAAAATATGGATGCATGAAGTGCTACCTAGATAGAATCAAACATTATACTTAAGATTAACACGTGCACTTGCATGATCCAATTATATGTTACTTATTCATGTTGACTTGATATTTGTTTACTTGATTACTTGTTTACATGCCACTTGTTCCATAATGCCTTGTTCATAATCATGTTTACACATTGCATTTTTCCTATTTCATGACTCTCGATTTCTTGCTCTTTTCCTGTTTTCCTTTTGTTTAGTTTTGTACATGTTCTTTAGCTTGTACCACTTACGGCCCGTGACTTGTATTAACGGACATCTTCTTGTCTTCTTTTCTTTTCTTTTTTGTAATAATGTACTTGCAGGTCCGAATGGAGAGTTACCAGAATGTGTTGCTAATCAAGTGTTTTAGCCTTGTTGTTTATCATGTTATCTTTAGTTTATGTTTCAATTCATGCAACTCTTTATTGTAATCCGGGCTTGTTTGACCCATAACTATTTGTATTTCTCAGTTGTTGGTTATGTTATGGACTATGTCATGAACTTTCATTATCATATTGTGATTTTACATGCCTGCATGGTTTATTTTGTTATCTTGTTGTTGAGTTACTTGTACAACTCATGAATGGTGTTCGCATCATTTGCTGGGCCTTAGTCATGGACTCGTATTCCTTCATTTTTGGGAAGCGGGGCGTGACACCAAACCTGTCTATGCATTAAGTGGTTTTGTATGTTCTATTGTTAAAAATCTAGTAATTATACAACTACGTACTTAATGCATGGACAACCAATATTCAAATTAATTTCGTGGTATGATGATCAATTTGGATGGTATGGATCGTGAATTTTGATAGCGGAGTTGAGTTTTTAGTGCAGTGTGCACCAAAGAAGAATATTGCACATTCCTTAATCTCTTATAAAGGAGATAGTGTGTCATCTTAATCAACTTAGTAGGTAGACATCATAAAATTCACATCTCGACTATTCAAAAAAAAAAAAAAATCACACTAATAGATGTGATCTACATCTTAAAAAGTATAATTATACAAAATTTAAAGAATTCAACATGTTTTAACTATTTATCATGTCACCAAAAAATCGGCATTTTATAAATGGTCTAGAATCACTCTATTTTTAAGTTAAATGATGAATGGTTGAAGTCTGTCGAATTTAAAGTTTAATACACACATTTTGTAGATGTAGACCAGATCTTTAACACAACACCCCCCACCCCCCACCCCCACCTTCTCTCTATCTCTCGATCTCTCTCAGATCTTTAAGAGGGTTATGAGCTTCCAATAAGGTGAAGGAGCTTGAGGTTCGCATTCATTATGGAGACATTCTATGAGGACTCAAATCGTTCATTTTGTTATAAATGCTAATAACAATCTAAAATTGTGGAATTACATTTGAAATCTAATTTCCCCTCTAATGAAATATTAATAAATTGTACAATTGAATATATTTATTTTCCACATTCAAAAAAATGTCGCATCTCTAATATTATAATGGGAGAATGCCTTAGTGTCAATCTATCACCTTGCATGCATCGCACGTGTAACTCCAACTCCTCCATTATACACTTTAAATCTACCAACTTACGTGCAGCGCATGTACAACTCTAACTCTCCAATTATACTATTTATATTACTTTAAAAATATATATTTATTAATACGTGCCTCACATGTACTATATTATATTACTTTAAAAACTATATATATTAAAACGTGCATTGCACGTGCTAAATACTAGTTTTTCATAATGGTACGAAAGGGTAAATGAAGCTCATCTGTTTACATTATGTTGGATATTTGGAACAAGATGACTTCGTAGGATGCGCCCCCATGGTCAGCTCATCCCATCTTATGAGGAGCCCTGCGCTCTCTTCTTGTTTACATTAAATACTAGTATTTAGCACGTGTGATGCACATTTTAATAAATATATAGCTTTTAAAGTAATATAATATAGTACGTGTGAGGCACGTATTAATAAAATATATATTTTTTAAAATAATATAAAAAGTATAATTAGAGAGTTGGAGTTGTACATGCAATGCACGTAAGTTGGTAGATTTAAAGTGTATAATGGAAGAGTTGGAAGTGCACGTGCGATGCACGCAAGGTGATAGATTGACACTAAGATCTTCTCCCATTATAATATTAATAAAGAGTTTTTCATAGTGGTATGAATGGGCAAACGAAGCTCATCTGTATGTTGGATATTTGGAACAAGATGACTTCGTAGGATGTGCCCCCACGGTTAGCTCATCCCATCTTACGAAGAGTCTTACGCTCTCTTCAAAGTTGTTGCCGTACTGACCGACTTTTTGAAAATATTGAGCGATCTGACCCACTTTCAAAAATATTTAGCGATCTGACCTAGTTTTGGACACGTCGGCATAAATCGTTATTGGAAATAACAGCATAGGTTATTTATATGTTGTTATTTCCAATAGCGGCATCTGTTTAAAAAAAAATTCGTGCCGCTATTTGGAGTAACAACATCAGTTATCTTATTCTCAATCGTGTGCTCTCTGACTTGGAAAAAAAATTGCAAGTGTGAAAAAGACCTATAGATGATGTCGCTATTTCCAACAACGACATTCGCAACAGATGTCATTATGAGATATAACGACATCAGTTATAGAATTTTTTGCATATAAATAGTGACCCCCTCTTCTCCTTCCCCTTTCACTTTAGATCTGCTTCCTCTATCTCCTGAAACCCAAAAACCCTAGAACCCTAAAACCCCAAATCCTACTATCAAGAGTGCTCTTTTACATCCCAAACAAATTCATTAAATACCCATCCATAAACCGGAATTGTGATTCCCTCCTATCTTCGTTCACTTTGATATTTGGTGCTAATTTGTTCTACAGCTCTTCTAAAATCCAAAATTGTGGTATGTATTAAAAATCTGAAATTGTTAGTATAGTATATGAGATGTTGAGAAGATTCAACAATGGATTATTGTAGTTTATGTATTCTATAATTGACAATGTTCTATATTAGTCAACTACGGAAAAATTGTGATATATTAGAATTGCAATATTTTTAATCATTATATTCATAGTTGTGTATGTATGAATGGATGTTCATATGAGATTTATGTATATAGATAAATATATAGTGTGGAGATGTTGTGGTGGGGATTGTTATGAGTAATAGTTCGATACGAGTATTGAGAAATTGTTGTTATCTTGACACATCGTTTATTAATATTGTTGTAAACACATGGTTTTCTGATGTTCACAGAAAAATGGATGCTAGTCAACCATATTCTTCCCATGACAAGATTGCATCTTCGCACGCACGCACAAGAAAGAATTCTGGGTCCATTAGACCCAACCCTGCTCTTTTTGCAAGAAGATCATAGGTCTCAGGTGGTGTGGAAGGGAGAGACCAACAATATGAGTTTCCGAATGCACACAATATTGTTGATGCACCCACGTATACATAACTACTTGGTAAATACGATTTCTATAGAATGTCCAAGTTGGCCAAAGCTAAATGCGACCAGTCATTACTTACTATCTTGTGGAGCAATGGAGGCCGAAGACACACACGTTCCACCTACCCATTGGTGAGATGACGGTCATGCCACAAGATATAGTCATCATATTAGGTCTTCCAATTGATAGGGTGGCCGTGACTGGAAACCTCCTGTTCAATAAATTATGTTGGTTAGAGATTACCTTGGGAGGGAGGTTGAAGAGGACGAAAAAGGTGTATTCGTCGGCGAATCAATCCAACATTTGTGGCTCTTTTCAGAATTCAACAATAGTTTGGGAGAGGAACCGACCGACTTTGAAATTCAATGTTACATGTGGGTGTATCTTTTGCCGATGATCGGAGGTATTCTCTTTCCGAATTCTTTCGGTGATGTAATCCATTTAATGTACCTTCCCTTGATTGCCGACATACATAGAGCCTGTCGACATACATAAAGCCAACTGATATAGTTGGGAAAGTGCAGTGTTGGCTTCTCTTTATCGTGCCCTGTGCAATTGTTCAATGAGGTCGATCCAAATGACAGGGCTGATGGGGATATTACAAATTTGGTGTTGGGAACGAATACACCTCGGCCGGCCCCTAGTAACGGTTCTTTCAACTAATTGGAGAGTGGTTGAGGAGAATTTAGTGATGAGAGCATCTTTGGGTGTGTATTGGGCTGGTAGCCTCACATGGAGAGATAAATCATGTGGTGTGTTGACGTATTATAGGGATAAGCTCAATCAGCTTCGGAAAGAGTACGTCAATTGGACACCGTACACGGCCGAAAGACTACAACTCCTACCCCACTGTGCATGCAAACAATCAACTATGGTTAACACGAGCTCCACTTATAAATTTCTCAGTCGTGGAATTTTATTATGTCGATCAAGTCCTCCTACAATTCAACGCATAACAATTTATCCCGGAGAATAGGATGTACAACCGAAGACTTTACAATATTACCGGTTGTGGTGGGGTAAAAATGGCTGGGGGCCCAACCAGGGCCCAATACAACTCTCACTCAAAAATGAAAGAAACAGCAGTATAGCTCGGCTTCGAGCCACCGCAGGGTCGGCGCCGAACCTCCATTTCACCCCCACAGAACTGACCTCCTCGTATCCGATGGGCAACGATGGCCCTCGACCTCCGATCCACGACAGCCCTCCGGGCCGTCCGCCCCTCCTAGTACAGAATAAGGATGACCTGGCACAGCCTGGGCCACCAGATCCTCCCGGAAGCACAGCAGCCCCATGATCGGCCACGTCAGCTCCAAATACCACCAAGGGCTATGCCACGTCAGCCCTATACCACTCCTGGTAATGCCACGTCAGCCCTAAACCCCCTGGGCCTCCCGCCACGTCAGGCCCACGGGCTTTCGGGTCCAGACCCGGCCCCCAGGCGGATCCAAACCCGGTTGGGATTCTCTATAAATACTAGACCCTCACCCACCTTTTGAGGTAATGAATCTTTTGCCACTTAAATTTCCCTAGTTATTGCTACTCTCTCACAGAGACTGACTAGATCGTCGGAGGGTCCGCCACCGGGATAAACCCCGGTGTTTCAGGACCGTCTGCAGGTACATGAGACCTCGGATCCGAATCCTCTGATCCGAGCCGAAGCATACACCACCCTCCGAATCAGTCGCAGGAGCCGCCAGGTCACCCCAGGGTCGTCAGACGAGCAGCTTTCTACTTCAATACAAATCGAGTCCGAACTCACACCTGGTGCATCCACACGTCTCCCAAAAACAAACCGCATCAGGTTGGCGCCGTCTGTGGGAAACTGCTTCAGAAGCCGACCCGAGCACGACCATCAAGGCACCTCGACAGCCGAACTCTCATGGCCTCCAAGGACAAGGGGGCTGCTTCCTCCGTCAACCGATGGGACTCACCCCCTCCAACTGCTAACGCCGATCCACACCCTTCAAAACACAGGGCTCGCCCTCAGGGGTCCCAAAGGAGCGCCACCCGTCAGGTCCAATCCGACCTACGAGGGGTAATCGTCAACCGACAGATTAGCCGCAGCAGGGGAAGGGCCGCTTCCAACCCGGCCCCGAACCATCCAAGACCGCCGCCCGAGGGACGGAGGTCAGCACTCAGCCGCGCCGGAAGGCAGCCTTCAGGCCGACCAAACGAGGTCGAGGGAGCCCCCGTCACTCACAAGGAGCTCCAGGACTTCCGGAGAGAAGTTCTCGGAGCCCTCCAAAGGGCCCCCAGGGAGGAAACCCTCCACTCCCAAACCGGGTCGAATGTCGAGGCCAGCGTGTCGCGCCATTCCACAATCCAGCCAGAAGACGATGGCGTGCTCCTAAGGCGCCTCCAAGAAATGGAGGATCGCCTCGATCATATGGGAGACGGCGACCGACGAGCGGCTCAGGGGTATAGACCTATCCGTCCTCCATTCTCCGCCCCCATCCTCCAAGTGGAAATACCCAAGAATTTCCGGCCACCTCATTTCGAGACCTACGACAGCGAGGGAGATCCTGCTGATCACATGGTGGGTTTCAAAACCCTCATGATGATTCACAGCGCCTCGGATCCCCTGCTGTGCCGAGCCTTCCCTGCCACCCTTCGGGGTCCGGCTCGTGAGTGGTTCTTGAAGCTCACCCCCGGCTCCATTTACTCCTTCGACCAACTAGAGGGCAATTTTCTTGCCCACTTCGTCACCAGCCGGAAGGCCGAAAGGACCTGCGCCTCGTTACTTGGGCTCAGGCAGATAGAGGGGGAGTCGCTAAGAGTGTTCGTCCGGAGGTTTACCGCAGAGGCGAGGTCGGTCTCCTCCCTTGATCCAGGCGTCGCCTCCGCGGCATTTCGACACAACATCCGTCCAGGACAGCTGAAGGCTTCTCTGGCAAAGAAACCCCCCATCGACTTTCCCGACCTCCTCAACAGGGTCGAGAAATACATTAGGGCAGAAGAGGCCCTTAACCCCGAAGATACCAGAGAGGCCGCCGGGAAGGAAAACCGGAAGGCCGAAGAAGTCGAACCATCAAAGAAGGCTCCGAGGGACGCAGAGGTCATAAAGAAGGCCCCTCCGGTCCCCCGCTTCGAGAGGTACACTCCCTTGACACATAACGTGTCCGCCATCCTCTTGGAAATCGAAGACAGAGGCCTTGTCCGACTACCTCCCCGACCTAATAACAACAAAAGGCGAGATCAGCGCTTCTACTGCCGCTTCCACAGGGATCATGGGCACGAAACCGACCAATGTCGGGCCCTGAAAGACGAAATTGAAGAGCTCATCTCACGAGGCTACCTCCGAGAATTCACCCGAGAAGGCCCACGGGATCGGCGAGATGCTAGGGACCGGAGGCTTTCGGTTCCGAACCCCACTCCGAACCGCATCCAGGGTCGGGACCCCGAGTCCGAAGGAAACGCGGATGCGCCCTTCATTTTACACTGTATCCACGGGGGGCCAATGGGAGGAGAATCAGATACTTCCCGAAAAGCCTTCATCCGAGAGGTGAATGCTGTCCAACACAACCCCTCGCCCAAGCAACGACCGATGCCAGTCTCCTTCTCAGAAGAGGACCTCAAGGGCGTTCGCCTACCCCACTACGATGCCCTCGTCATTAGCCTCCTCGTTGCTAATTGTGAGGTTCGCCGAATCCTCGTCGACAACGGCAGCTCGGTAAATATTCTCTTTCTCGAAACCTTCGAGAATCTCAAGTTATCTAGGGGCAAGCTCAAGCCGGCCGGATACACCTTGCGTGGGTTCTCCGGCGTCCCAGTCAGTATAGAAGGGATTGTTAACCTCGACGTTACCACAGGATCGGCTCCTGTCAAAAGGACCGAGTCCATGGATTTCATGGTTGTCAACATCAAGACGGCTTACAACGCCATTTTCGGCCGACCCGGGCTGTGCTCCCTACAGGCGGTGCCTTCTGCGTACCATCTGAGACTCAAAATTCCCACCCCCCAAGGGGTCGGCGTCGTCCGAGGTAGTCAAGAAGCAGCACGGTCGTGCTACATGACCACCGTCGGAGGGGGCGTATTCCCCCTCGAGGCCGTTGAACTCGAACCCGAGCGGGACGGCCCAGCTCCCAAGCCCGTCGACGAACTCGAGGAGGTCCTATTCAACGCCGAAGATAAATCGAAGTGGTTCCGGGTGAGCCGCTCGCTCTCCGAGGACTTGAAGCCAGGCATCATCGCCTGCGTCCGTCGCAACGTCGATCTCTTCGCTTGGAAGCCTTCCGACATGCCCGGGATCTCCGAAGATTTGATCATGCATCGGCTGATCGTCGTCCCTGACTCTAAGCCGGTCATCCAAAAGAGGCGCAAAGTCGCCCCGGAGAGGCAACAAATTGTGAAGACAGAGGTGGACAAGCTCTTGTCCGCTCGATTCATTCAGGAGGTCAGCTACCCCGAGTGGTTGGCCAATGTCGTCATGGTGAAGAAGGCAACAGGGGGCTGGCGGATCTGCATCGACTTCACAGATCTTAATAAAGCATGTCCGAAAGATCCTTTCCCCCTCCCCCGCATCGACGCTTTAATCGACGCAACCTCGGGGCATGAGCTACTGTCCTTCATGGACGCATTCTCGGGGTACAATCAGATCCGGATGTTTCCCCCAGACGTCTCCAAAACCTCGTTCATCACTGACCAAGGTCTTTATTGTTACCGCGTTATGCCCTTCGGGCTGAAAAACGCAGGAGCCACGTACCAGCGCTCGTCAACAGAATCTTCAAAGACCTGATCGGCCGCAACGTGGAAGTCTACGTCGACAACATGCTCGTCAAAAGCCGGGCTGGGCCGGACCACGTCGCCGACCTCGAAGAAGCCTTTGGTGTCCTCCGACATCACAACATGAGACTCAACCCAGCTAAATGCGCCTTCGGCGTCTCCACTGGAAAATTCCTGGGATTCATCATCAGCCAAAGCGGCATTGAGGCGAACCCCGAGAAGATCCAAGCCATTATGAACATGTCCCCCCCTCAGAATGTCAAAGAGGTTCAGAGACTCACGGGGCGGTTGGCGGCGATCGGCCGTTTTCTCTCCAAATCGGGGGAGAAGTCCCTCCCCTTCTTCAAGGCCTTACGCGGAAAAGGGGGCTTCGAGTGGGGCGTCCATCAGCAAGAAGCCTTCGAACAGCTAAAGAAATATCTCGCCAACCCACCTCTCCTCAGCAAACCCGAGCCAGGCGAACCACTGTGGCTCTACCTATCAGCCTCGGATAGCGCCCTCAGCGCTGTCCTCGTCCAGGAAGAGGAAGGGGTTCAAAGACCACTGTATTATGTGAGCAAAGTACTACTCCCAGCCGAGACGAGGTACGCGAAGATAGAAAAGGTGGCCTATGCCCTAATCATGGCAGCCCGGAAACTCCGTCCTTACTTCCAAGCCCACTCTATCCAAGTACTTACGGACCAGCCCCTGAAGACTGTCCTTCACAAGCCCGAAAACTCCGGCCGCCTAGTCAAGTGGTCAATAGAGCTGAGTCAGTTTGACATCAGCTATCATCCGAGGGTGGCCATTAAAGGACAAGCCCTCGCTGAATTCACCACTGAATGCACCGCCTCCAAGCGGCCCAGCATCGAGGTCTCGGATCCGACATGGGAAATCTTTGTCGACGGCTCGTCATGCGAAACCGGGAGCGGAGCGGGCGTCATCCTTCATGGCCCCGACCAATTCTTACTGCAATACTCCCTTCGCCTCAACTTTCCGGCCTCCAACAACGAGGCAGAGTACGAGGCCATGATCGCCGGATTGACCCTTGCCTACCGGGCCGGAGCCAAGCAAATCCGGGCCTTCAGCGATTCTCAACTCGTCGTCAACCAGATCACCGGAGAATACGAAGCCCGCGATGATCGCATGATAAGATATTTGGCGGCAGTCCGACGACTCCTGACGTCCTTCAGCTGTGCCACAATTATCAGAGTCCCCAGGGAACAGAACGCTCAAGCGGACGCGTTATCCAAACTCGCCTCCTCTTCCTTCGAGGGCCTCGATCGGACAGTGCTCATAGAAATCCTTTTGAAGCCGAGTATCGATGACCTAGAGCCGGAGGCGATGTGTGTGCAAGATGATGCCGGTCCAGACGACTGGATCACTCCCATCCGAAGATTCTTAATCAATGCCGAGCTCCCTGAAGACAGAGCCGAGGCCAGACGAGTCAAAATCCGAGCTGAGAGATTTGTCATGATTGATGACATCCTCTTCAAACGCTCATACACCTTGGCCGACGACAAACCATACCTCCGCTGTCTCACTAGCGGCGAGGCCAGCTACGCCCTCAGAGACCTACACGAGGGGATCGGCGGATGCCACATGGGGAGCAGGACACTTGCTCGGAAGGCCCTAAATCAGGGGTACTATTAGCCGACCATGCTCCAGGACTCGCAAGACCTAGTCAAAAGGTGCGGCCCCTGCCAAAGGTTCTCTCCTATCAAAAGACTTCCTCAAGCCAATCTCTGATCCCTGGCGAGCCCTACGCCGTTCGCCATGTGGGGCATGGACCTTGTAGGACCCTTCCCCCCAGCAGTAGGGCAAAAGAAGTTCCTGATAGTCGCCATCGACTACTTCACCAAATGGCTCGAAGCTGAACCCCTATCCAGCATCACCGAGCGCCAAGTACAACAATTCTTTTGGAAAAACATCATTTGCCGGTTCGGCATCCCCCGGATTCTCGTTACAGACAACGGAACCCAATTCCAAGGTCAGAACTTCCAAGCTTTCTGTGCGGATATCGGCATCCAGCAACGCTTCTCCGCTATTTGCCACCCTCAGTCCAATGGCCAAGCAGAGAACGCGAACAGGCAAATCCTCAATGGCCTCAAGAAGCGCCTCGACAGTTCCCCCAAAGGGCTTTGGGTCGAAGAGCTACCTAGTGTGCTATGGGCGGACCGAACCACCAAGAGGATCCCCACGGGAGAGACGCCGTTCGCCTTGACCTACGGGACGGAGGCCGTCATCCCCGTCGAGGTCGGCCTGCCTTCTCCCCGTATCATGGCCTTCGAGGAAGCTGGCAATTCATCAGGCTTAAGGGCCAACCTGGACCTCGTCGCCGAAGTCAGAGAGAAATCCTCAATCCGGAGAAGCATCTACCAACAACGGATTGAAAAGTTCTACAACAAGAAAGTCCGCCCCACTGACATCAAGGCTGGAGACCTCGTGCTACGAAAACTGTCCGTCTCTGACCCAACCAAGAAGAGGAAGTTGGCCCCCAACTGGGAAGGCCCATATCGTGTAGCCGAGGCTGTACGCCCCGGTACGTACCGACTGACGGATATGGACGGCCGGCTCATCAGCCGACCCTGGAACGCCGAGCACCTAATGAAGTTCCTAGAGGGGCGAACCTAGGTTTTAACTCGGCTAATGTGTATAAAACCCTTTGTAAACTTTCATGTGTAAAGGGCGGCTTTGACGACCGTCCCAATCTAGTATGCAAGAAGTCTCTTTCTTTTTTGTCAAACCCCAAATGACGCGGCAGATCGGCACCCGAGTTCCCACTCCGGTAACATCCCCGGCGTCTCGATAGGTCCAACCCAGCTTTGGGCCGAGGGCTCTTCCCAAGGCCCCGCGTTGATCCCTCACGGATCGGCGGAGCCGAACCACACCTCCGACGTCGTTTCACCGCACTTCTTAACAGGACAAAGGAGGAAAAGAATACTTTATTCATACTCCTTTATTTTTGTTATGAGAAAACAAACATAGACCGTTACAGGACCACTCCACTCGTCTCAACCTAAAGGATGCCACCATCTTAGAGCCCTTCGGGTCGTACAAATGGCGGGACCACTCCGACCGAACGGCTGGGAGCCCTCTCCTCATCAAGGCGGTCCTTGGGCTCAGCCACGGTCGACACACCGGCCACGGAGCTCTGGGCATCCACTGGTCGCACGCGCCCCAACAGGAGCAGCGCAGAAGGAACCCCCTCCGCTCGCAGACCCACGGAGGAAGATGACGAGACGCCCAGCATCGTCTTGTAGCGGTGTATCTCCATCTCCTTCTCCACTATGACATCGCGAAGTAACCTCTCGGAAGAGGGCCTCTGTACTGAGGCGTTCGACATGGTGTGTTCAAGACCGACGCCTCCGAGATCTCGGTCCGCCATCGCCCTCCTCAGCCGGCTCGCCTCCTCACTTAGGGCCTCAGACTTATTCCGATAATAGTTGAAGGCCGCATCAGTGTCACGAGCCCCCTTTCGGTAGCGAACCAACGTGGCCTCCAGGGCCTCAACTTTGCTCCGGAGCCACGCCACGTCAGAACGACGGGGGTCCACCTCAGGAAGAGGAGCCGCAACCTACAAGAAAACCAACCAACTCAAAAAACATAAGCAAGGAGGATCGGAAACGCCCGAAGTCAAAACACTTGGCCGATCGAAAAATCCTTTTTTATAAATTGGGTCGCTTCTTACAAAAAATGCGGTGGCCAGTCCGCGGAAGGCAAATACAATCGAGGGAAGGAAATAGAAAGGCAAAAGTTGTACAACTTATTTTCCTACCTCAGCATCGGCAGGCGGGTCCACGAGGGGGTCGACAGGCGGGTCGAGAGCAGGCCCTTCTTCGCCAAGGGCCTTAGGTGCCCCCTCGACCTCCATGTCGTACTCGAAGTTGGACAGATCAAGGGTCGGGTAGAAGTGCCTCACGTGGCTGAGTGCCTTCGCATAACACTCGTCCTGAGCGTTGATCACCAGGAGCTGACTCGTCTCTGTCAGCTCTTCCCGCTCCTTGGCAAACTCCTTCTCCTTAGCCGCCATCTTCTCTGCCCATTCCCCCTTCTCCTTGTCGAAGGTCGTCTTCATCTCTTGCTCCCTCTTCTGAGAGCCTTCGAGTTCTATCTTCATCTCCTTCGCCTCCTGCTCGGCCTTGTCCGCCCGGTCACGCTCCCGCTTCAGAGCGGCCTCGTAAAGGCCCCTCACGTGGGCCCCCTGCACGGTCGCCTGTAGTCACCAAGCACAATTAAGGGAACCTCCTCTACGACGTGATCATGGGACAAGAGAGGTTGGCAGACTTACCAGCACATTGGCCTGTGCGAGGCGAGTATACGCCTCATCCAAGGTCTCGGTCTTCATCTCCGAACGATCCCGGGGGGTCGCCAACTTACTCGCCACCTCGACGGCTTGTCGCCCTCGAGTCAAACAGTCTCCCTCGCGGATCGACCGGCTCGGCACCCACGGTCGTCGAAGCCTCTCCTCTATCTCCGGGTCCACCAGAGGGCCCTTCCCCTTATCGGGATCAGTGACCTTGCCCTGGTCCGGATCGCCCTGGACCGCCGCGTCCTTGGCCATTTCCGAACGAGTCCTTTTTGCCCTTGGCTGAACAAGGACCTCGGGGACCACCTGGGATGACCCCCTCGTCTTCATCTTCTTCTCGGCCTCCTCCTTCTTCATAGCGAGCCTCTTCGCCTTGATCGACTCAGGATCCATGTCTACAGAAAAAACCATTGAGAGCAATGAGCAAGAAAGTACGAAGAGATCGAGAGAAAGAAATAACTACATACATAGATCGGCCGGGCTCAGTCCGGCATTCACCAAGTGGCCCTCGGTCACCTTCGCCCAGTTGATACTGTATGACAAACGGAGGCGCTCAACGAACCCCCACTCCTCGGCTGTCAGGTCCCTCGGCTTCGGCGTTTTATAGCTCGGCTTGGAGTGGTTCCACCGAGTGGGAATGTCCCAAGGTTCCTCACTCCGGATCACCAGATACTTCTTCTTCCACTCCTTGATAGAGTCCGGATGACCATGGACAATCTTCCCCTTGCCCCGGGGCGATAGGCAGTAGATACCCTCGGCCGACGAGCCGATCATCAGCATCGCCTGGAAGACATTCAGCCGCAGAGGTACCCTCTGCTCTTCACACATCAACACGAAGCAGATGATCTGCTTCCAAGAATTGGGCCCGTACTGCATCGGCGCCAAGGACGCCCAGTTCAGCACCTCACGTACGAATGGGTGAACAGGCAGCCTCAGGCCAGAGATGAAGGCATCCACAGGGAAGATGCAATACCGATCCGGCAGGGGGTCGGTCGGTCGAAGAGTGGAGCTCGGCAACATGAGCTCGTAGCTGGACCCTATATAGTACGCCAGCCGCAGAGCCTCCAGGTTACCTGCCTCCAGAACGGTCGGAAGTGCGTCCATTATCACCCTCTTCCGGCTCGGCGACGACGGTTGGACCCCACTCACCTCCTTATCAGAAAGATCGTCGGGGTACTGACAGAACGGCTTAGCCTGTACAGGCGACTCTGTCGTCAAGTCAACAGGCGCCTGACTCGGGCCCCCAATCCTCGACCCCTTCTCCTTTGGAGCCCTCTTCTTCTTCTTAGTTCGTTCCGGGGAGGGGGTAGATAATCGCCCCAGACCTGTCGGCATGGAACTCGAGCCCACGCCCTGACCTCCTATCGGAGCCCCTTCGGCTCCCCCCTCCTCCTCAGAAACCAGCCCTATAATCTGAACTTCGGCGGAACTATCGCCCCCTCCTCAGAGTCGCTACTCTCCACAACAAAAAGCTGCCGAGACCGTATCGGCTTCACATCATACACTGTCTGATCCTCGCCTACAGACTCCCCCTCGAGATCAGACTCCTCCCGCGAAGTCGGCTTGGATGCGGGGTTCACGTCCCCCCCAGACGTCGACGCTGACGAGCCGGACTGAGCCCTATCCATCTGTGCCTAATCTAAACAAACTTACCAACAAACCGGGGGTCCCCTCGGAAGAACGAGCCTGGTGCAGCGAATGGTGGGAACGAAGACTAAAATGTTGGGAGATTTTTAGAAAGAAAAAGAGGCGAGCAAGAAATGGACGATAGGGGGAGAGGGGGGAACATTTATAGAGGGCAAAAGTGACTCCTCGATTTCTGCAATTACTGTTCACCGATTGACGTGTAGCGGCCGCCTAGAAAACCGCGCCACATCCTCGAAACGTGGGCTGCTGACGGCATTCAGTGCCAGGCTGGCAACCAAACACAGGGGTCGGGTCAGATGAATTGCTCGGCGGAAAAATTTTCTTTTTAAAAGATTTAAGGCTACATCGGCCGTCGAAAACCCCAAATTATTCCTGGGTGGCAGGAAAGCCACCATCACCTGCGCCCCGGGCTCTGGGGCTCGGTCGGCTCCTCTCTCACCCGCGAACAGCTCGGGCCTCAGGCCTCGTCGACTGAAACCCCGAATTGTTCACGGGTGGGGTTAAAGCCGCCATCCCCCTTGCCGACACATAAATCCCTCGTCTTCTCGAGGTTTCGCCGAGCACCAGGGCCTTCCACTCAGGAAGAACCACCAGCTCGCCATCACCCTTGCCGACACATAATCCCTCGTCTTCTCGAGGTTCGGTCGAGCACCAGGGTACTCTTCTCAGGAAGAAACAACGGCTCGCCATCACCCTTGCCGACACATAATCCCTCGTCATCTCGAGGTTCGGTCGAGCACCAGGGCCTTCTTCTCAAGAAGAAACACCGATTCGCCAACACCCGTGCCAACACGTAACCCCTCGTCGTCTCGAGGTACGGTCGAGCACCCGGGTAATCCCCTCAGGAAGGCACAATGACTCGCCATCCCATTTCTACAACCGGAAACACTCCTCCACGGCTAGCTCCCGCACTCCCGCATGAGTGGGGGGCTTGTGTGGTGGGGTAAAAATGGCTGGGGGCCCAACCAGGGCCCAATACAACTCTCACTCAAAAATGAAAGAAACAGCAGTATAGCTCGGCTTCGAGCCACCGCAGGGTCGGCGCCGAACCTCCAGTTCACCCCTACAGAACTGACCTCCTCGTATCCGATGGGCAACGATGGCCCTCGACCTCCGATCCACGACAGCCCTCCGGGCCGTCCGCCCCTCCTAGTATAGAATAAGGATGACCTGGCACAGCCTGGGCCACCAGATCCTCCCGGAAGCACAGCAGCCCCATGATCGGCCACGTCAGCTCCAAATACCACCAAGGGCTATGCCACGTCAGCCCTATACCACTCCTGGTAATGCCACGTCAGTCCTAAACCCCCTGGGCCTCCCGCCACGTCAGGCCCACGGGCTTTCAGGTCCAGACCCGGTCCCCAGGCGGATCCAAACCCGGTTGGGATTCTCTATAAATACTAGACCCTCACCCACCTTTTGAGGTAATGAATCTTTTGCCACTTAAATTTCCCTAGTTATTGCTACTCTCTCACAGAGACTGACTAGATCGTCGGAGGGTCCGCTACCGGGATAAACCCCGGTGTTTCAGGACCGTCTGCAGGTACACGAGACCTCGGATCCGAATCCTCTGATCCGAGCCGAAGCATACACCACCCTCCGAATCAGTCGCAGGAGCCGCCAGGTCACCCCCAGGGTCGTCAGACGAGCAGCTTTCTACTTCAATACAAATCGAGTCCGAACTCACACCTGGTGCATCCACACGTCTCCCAAAAACAAACCGCATCACCGGTCAAGGTCGATTGCCGAGTATGGATTGGGCCCATCTCCACCGCTCTCATGTAGCAATGTAAAATGAGAGAAAATATGATTTTGTGCTAGAAGGGATTGTACCATACGACAGGTCATTGCAAGAAGCTTATATGGCATGGTACCGTCGTATTACACATTTATTTATTGGTCCACGATCGGCTATCTAGGTGGGTATCCAAATACCGATCCTGAAGCACCAAGTTGAACCACAACCGGCACATTCCACTTCGCAACCTATGTATCAACCGAAAGCCTCCTCGTACCGACTCATGGTAAATTTATGCTTTTGTTAACAATTATTGTTTTAAAATTTTCGTAGATATTTTTCTTATACTTGTTTAATATATTTTGATTTACTTCTTCTATTATATTTTATTGGTGTTGTAGATTGACAACACATGGGATATTGCACGAAAATGTGCTCGTGTGTTGAAAAGAAATGCTTCGAAAGCTTGCAAGGAGATAGCCCGAGAAATCCTCCATCTATGTCGTTTATCACTCGAAGAGGGTGGAGATGGACCGATCTTTGCTTCTCTTTTACGTTCAACAGAAGTTACAACTCAACCGCCCCGACCAAGTACTAGACGAGCTCAACCTCCCCTACCACCAACAAGACAAGCTCAACCTCCCCCACCACCAACAAGACAAGCTCGATCTCCCCCACCACCGTCAAGACAAACCCAAACAAGACAAACGGAATCATCATCTTCACATGAGCAACGCAGAAGAGTGCAGTCATCCTCATGCGGGTTCTCAATTAACATCACAAGAGATTGTAGAAGAAAAAGCGGAGCATGAAGAAGAGATTGGCCCCCCTGTACCTGGGACACAGGATATTGTAGAACATAGGATGAGAGTCCCATCTCGGAAGAGGAGGCAGCCGCAACACTGTACGCCTAGTTAGGTTCAATGTGGAATCGTGTAATTTTGTAACTGTTGACTTGCCCAATTATTAGGATATGTTTTAAATTTGAACTTCAAGCAGATTTTGTAAATTTGTTAACTTCGGTTGAATGTGAACTATTGGCGTTTATATTGTGTTGCAAATATCAAACTTGATGCTATATATTTGCCGGTGAATTTTTTATTGGTGTTATTTATTATGTTTATTTTATGGTGTTTATAATTGCATTTGTTGATCATATTCAAATTGAAGTCTTAAACTACTTCGAAATGTATGTGAATGTTTGTGCATGTTTTGAACCAAATTTAGAATAGAAGATGTCTTTGTTGGGAATAACAGCATCAGATACCTGTAACATTATTCCCAACAACGGCAACAGTTCAAAACATGCACAATGTTTTTTATATTTTAATTTTACTTGTTTCCATTCTTTGTGACAACGACAACAATGCAAATAATGTTGTTATTCTGAACAAAGGCATCAGTTATCTCCAATTTTTTCCAGCAACTAGCTTCTCCGCCAAATCCTCTTACTCCACAGTCGTTATTTTAAATAACGACATCAAAATAACTGATGCCGTTGATTGGAACAACGGCAAAAATTAAAATTTGGCAAAGAATCTTGATAAGTTAAAATTTTGAACTGCTTCTGTTCCAAACAACATCAGTTATTTTAATGTCGTTGTTGACAATAACGACTGTGGAGGTAAAGAATTTGGCAGAGAAACTATTTGCTGGGAAATATTAGAGATAACTGATGTCGTTGTTTAGAATAACGACATTATTTGTACTGATGTTGTTGTCGCAAAGGACGGCATCCATTACTCTCATGTTGTTTTGAACTGATACCATTGTTTGGAATAACGTTATAGGTATCTGATGTCGTTATTCCCAACAACGGCATCTATTATTTTAAATTTGGTTCAAAACATGCAAAAACATTCCAAAATCTTATCTTTAAGTATCACAATCATATATCTCAAGCTCAACTTGACATAAACATATATTAAAAAAAATGTTCCTCATATCCAACTTCAGCAAATCATAATAAGTTACTGATACATAATGAAAAATTTATAACTCATGAGAAGTACGCTTATTAGGATATGATACAAACACATAAAAATATTACAATATAAGGCACCCACATAAACATATTTGCAAAAATTTAAATATGGGATACAACTTCAAATATCGGTCGTTTAAGATGGGCCTACATTGGGTACATTTTTACAGTTGCGCCTATTGTGACCACTTAACCCGCATTTAGAATAAATTTTACCCGTGCTCCCACCTTCTCGAGCATCATATCATTGCGAATATGAGCACTCTTGGGGTGGGGTGACCTTTCATCCTACGTAAACTCGCATCGGCAATGAGTTTCGATCCATTCAATGTCGGCCAAAAAGACTCATCTTGGATAGTGTTACCGCTCAATCTGGTGTGGGGACAAACAGATAGAATTTGTGGATTCTTTGGGATGCCGAATAGTCAAACCTAAAACTTTTCCTCCGGAGTTTGACCGTGATCTCCCATTGTTAACCTAAAAAAAGTGCGAAACACCAGGGTTGATCCCGACGACGCACCCTCCGATGCTCAAGTCAGTAATCAGGAAGATTATGAATGAGCTTTTATTGGGGAAAGATTGATTACCTCTTAATGGTGGGGTATGGGGGGTATTTATAGCCGCCTTATGGACCAGATTCGGGATAAGATCAAATCCCTACTTCCCAGTGAATGGATAGAAGTGAATCAGAGCCGTTGATTAGGTATAATCATAAACCCTAATTCTACCCAGCTGGACCGGGTTTTTTGCAGGTTGAAACCCACACCCAGTTGAGATGGATCCATTTGCGGGTTATTGGGCTTTTGGAAAAAAGACCCAGTACCCACTTCAGACCCGTTTGTATGTAAAATTACCATTTTACCCTTGATCTTTAAGATTCGCGTTCGATTTGGACAGTTCCGATTTAACCCTATTTTTAGCCATATCACTAGCCCCCCACTCCCGAAGACTGAGTTTAATCAGCCTTTGAGGAGTAGTTTTACTATTTTAATGGCTTGCAGAGTTGTATCGGAGTCCAAATGAGGGGTGTCGAATCATTGTATGAGGTATTATGGTGATTTTCAGAGCTAGTTGCATGCTCAAGGTCATTCTTGAGCTCTCCTGAACTTTTGGTGATTTTTCTCAATTTTTATCTATTTTTGTATGAGCACGGGTCCCTCGTCTAGCCGACCCACCAAGGCGCCTTTGGTGGTCGTCGCCACTTCTCCTTGGGAGCCGTCCTCGTCGGTTGTTGTCCAGCTGACCCTCTCTACCCCTGTAGGTGAGGGCTTCTCTGTCACGGCGGGGCTGGCGCTTGAGGCCCCGCCTTTGACCGAGCAGGCCGAGGCGATACTGACCGAGGCTCACAAGAAGCTGTTCGTTCCTGATTGGCGGGTGAAGAACCACGACGGCTTCTTGGGGGACTCGGGGATTAGCATGCAGGCTGTTTGCCACCTGCCGACCCTGAAGGACCGAGCCGCCCTGAAGGCGGGGACGACCAGCGACGACGCTTTCGAGGTAGCTCGGTCGCTTGTGTCGGTAAGGTTTCCTTGCTGTTTCAAATTTTTCATGAAAATTTTCTAAGTCTTTAGCTCAGTTTTTGTTGTGTTTAAACCACCTCTTCGCGTAGGCTACTTACCACTTCAGCCATCTTCTCGAGGAGTATGCCGAGCAAGAGAGGGAGCTGAAGGCCCTCAGCGACAAAGATCAAGCAGAGAGGGCGAGGGCCGTGAAGCAGCTCGAAGCAGAGCAGCGTTGCTCAGATGCTCTGGCGGCCCAGGTCGCCGACCTCGAGGCAGCTTTGGCGCACGCGAAGGAGAAGCTTGCTTCGGAGGTCGCAAAGGCAGCCGAGTAGAGGGCCGCAGCAGTGAGGGCTTTGGAGGCAGTGAAGCGGCAACAAGCCGAGGCCGTGGAGAAGGCGAGGGTGGAGATCGAGGTCGAGTCTAAGAAGCACATGGCGGCAAACATGGAGCTGTCTTATGCCAGAGCACTCGATCACGTCGAGGCTCGAGTTCCCGACTTCGACAGGTCGGGGTACAGGCCGTGGCCTGGTGCCGAGGAAGAAGCCGAAGGGGAAGAGGAAGAGGACGAAGGAGAGGAATGGGACGAGCCACGAGACGACGATGTTCCTGCCGACCTCGAGGATGTGGCGGCGAAAGTAGGGGGTGACCAGGTCATAGCTGACCCCCAAGGAACAGCAGAGGAGGACGAGGGGCCATCCACCGAGGTGCCTATTTCCGACCTACCGCCTAAGGTGGCCCCTTGATCTTCTTTCTCTTGTAGTAGAAATCTTTTTTTTCTTTTTTCTCTTTTCTTGTACTGCCTTGTAGCGGACTAGCCACCGCTTTTTGGTATCAATAAAAATTGTGTTTTTGGCAAACTCGCTAAGTGTTGAAGTCTTTTTTGAATCTTGAAAATAGTTGTCTTGAGATTTGGTTAAGTGTTGGGCACCGCCTCTTGTTCTTCGTGTTGATATGCCATTGTTTTTCAGGTTGTCGAGTCGAGTTCAGCAGCCGAAACCTCTCGTCTTTGCGCTGACTTGAAAGCTGCGAAGCAGGCCCTCTCCCGTAGCCGAGAGTGTTTCCTCAAAAGTGAGTTAGATCTAGAGGATCTCAAGGCAACGTCGAGGGAGTATTTCTCCGAGCTGAAACAACTACGGAAGCGATCTCACGAGGTTCGTCTTGAAGGCAAGGTGGATTTGCTTAGGAAGATGTTGTTTGATGTTGAGAAGGAAAAAAGCGAACTACTGGTGGAGGTTCATCACCTGAAGATAGCAGAAAAAGAACTTTTGGCGGAGGAAGAGGAGTTAGCTTCAGCGGTGGGTAAGTTGATGGTCGAGCGCGACGAGTTAACGGCGAAGGTTGATGAGCTGAGGAGGGTTACAGTCGACAAAAGCATCGAGGTGACCCATCTTCGTCGAATTACAGCCGACAGCTCTGGAGCCGCAGTATCCGCTCAACTTCCTCATTTCAAAATAGTTGTGAAGGACGCTACTCTGAAGGATCGAATCGTTGAGCTCGAGGAGGAAGTGGCCCGAATCAAACCTCAGCCTGAAAGGATTAACGTCAGAAGCACGTTGTGTACTCGCGAAGAGCGTGAGAGGGGAATCTTGTTTTATGAGCTTGCGACTTGTTCGCCTGCCGTTAGGTAGAGTCCGGCAGACGCTTAAAGTGGAGTGGCTGCTTCGTCTAGTGGCGCTTCGGTTGGGGCCACGATCAGAGGCAGTGCTAAAGAGGCATCTCGATTCGTTGGTCTAGAGATGAGCTCCGAGGTTAGTCGATGCCGTCCCCGGGTGTCTTTGAACCGAAACGTTCCTGTTCCGAAGAAACGCTGAATAAGTTGTTGTAATTATGCCTCTTCGATTCTTTGTAGTCCCTTGTAGTAGAGTAGTTTGGCCTTGTAACCTATGTTCCTTTGAACTTTAATAGAAGTGAAGGATTGTTTTACTCTTTAGCATTTGTATGTTTGCATGTTTTGTTAGCACTTTGTTATTTGTTTGGTACCACTTGTAACTCGCTTATGAGCAAGGGATAGAAGCGAAGCCGAACCAAGCTTTGAGCTCCGCGTTCTTTGCCAGAGCAGGTCCCACCGGATGTGGGAGAAATTCCGAATGGCAAACCACTTCTAGCCCGCTCGATGTAGAAGATGGTGCGGACCATGAGAAAACGCTATCTTGTCATTTTGTGGACGTGGCCGTCTGATCAAGGCATTTCTCCCTAATACGCAGCTCGGAATGCGAGTGGCTCGGGAATGTATGCTTGAATATCTTTATCAGTTATCCAGTCAAGTGAAGCAATGGGGCATTCATTCAAGTACAACTCCTCTAACTTTTGACAACTACTCAGAATCAGAAGCAAATCTTCCTTCTTATACGCTCGGAATGTCAACCTCGTGAACTTGAGATTGATAAGCAGCGCTATGGTTTTTGCAGCCTCCAATGTTATGGCCACTGCGAATTGTAAGAGAAGCTAGTATCTTGCAATGGGGAGCAGCCTCTTGAAGAATTACTTCATCTTTAAATGAATCATAAGAACCAAAGGTTAGTTCCTCCAAGTACTCTTCTCCCATGTCTAGTATAGTTGTAGAAACGATCAGTTATCCAGCCAAGTGATTTGGATTCCAAACGCGTCGTTTGAGTGAATCTCAACGGTTGTGGGAGAAATTCCGAAGGGCAAACCACTTCTAGCCCGCTTAAGAGTGAACTTGCGAAGCGGAATCGAGCCAAGTTTTGGACTCCGAACTCGTCGTTTGAGTGGATTTCAACGGTTGTGGGAGCAATTCCGAATGGCGAACCACTTCTAGCTTGCTTAAGAGCGAGCTTGCGAAGCGGAATCGAGCCAAGTTTTGGACTCCGAACTCGTCGTTTGAGTGAATTTTCAATGGTTGTGGAAACAATTCCGAATGGCGAACCACTTCTAGCTCGCTTAAGAGCGAGCTTGCGAAGCGGAATCGAGCCAAGTTTTGGACTCCGAACACGTCGTTTGAGTAAGTTTCAACGGTTATGGGAGCAGTTTCGAATGGCGAACCACTTCTAGCCCGCTTAAGAGCGAGCTTGCGAAGCAGAATCGAGCCAAGTTTTGGACTCCGAACTCGTCGTTTGAGTAAGTTTGATTAAAGGCCTTAGACAGAAAGATAAAAATAATTCACAAGGAAAATATGGGGAAAAGAAGATCTTTATTGATAACTGCTAATCGGCTGCTTCTAAGTTGCAAGCCGTTATTACAATGACAAAAATAAAGAAGCAAAATACAAGTGAAAAGATGGGAATGGCTCGACACTTGAAGTTACACAGAGAGGCGTTAAGGCGCTCTCTTGGTACTTCAGTAGGTGGTCGGTATTCCAAGTCCTGGGTATCTCTCTGCCTTCAAGGTCTTCAAGACGGTACGTCCCGGGCCGAACTACCTTGGTGATCTTGTAGGGTCCTTCCCAATTGGGGGCTAGCTTATTCTTTTGGCTGGGGAAGGAGATAGCTAGTTTTCTGAGGACCAAGTCCCCTTCCTTGAGATTGGTGGGACGGACCCTTTTGTTGTAGGCCTGCTCAATTCTTCTTTGGTAGTTTTGCTGGCGGATTGAAGCTCTTTCACGGGGCTCATCAACTAAGTTCAAATTCGCCCAAAGCTCTCTGACATTCTGCTCTTCTTCATAAGCCATAAGGCAAGGAGATGGTAGACCGACTTCCAAGGGGATCACAGCTTCGGACCCATAGGTGAGATTAAATGGCAGCTCACTTGTGGGGATCCGTTTCGTAGTGCGGTAGTTCCACAGTATGTTCGGAAGCTGTTCCGCCCATAAGCCTTTGGCCGCCTTATCTAGCCTCTTCTTGATACCGGAGAGGATCTTCCGGTTGGCATTTTCACTTGGCCATTTGATTGAGGATGAGAGACAGAGGAGAAGCGTTGCTGAATGGCGAGGTCTTCACACAGATATCGGAAAGCGGCCCCCGTAAACTGTATTCCATTATCTGTTATTAGGACCCGAGGCACGCCGAACCTACAGATAATGTTTTTTTCCAAAAGAACTGTAGTACTTTGTTCTCTATAATTGTAGCCAATGGTTCGGTCTCGATCCACTTGAAAAAATAGTCGATTGCCACCACTAGGAACTTGAGCTGACCGGGAGCTGGTGGAAACAGGCCTAGCAAGTCCATCCCCCACATTACAAAGGGAATTAGACTTTATAGAGATGTGAGTTGTGCTTGGGGTAAGCGACGAATGTTGGAGTACTGCTGACATGGGCTGCATCGCCGAACATGTTGCTCGACATCTCGGAGTAGGGTAGGCCAAAAATATCCATAGTTCAACACTTTCCTGGTGACGGACCTCGACCCTGAATGGGCTCCGCCTATACCTTCTTGAAGCTCTTGCAAGGCGTATGAGGCTTCTTCTGGGGAGAGGCATCTCAAGTAGGGTCTTCCATTTACTTGGGTGTAGGAGCATTTGTACAAGACTCCTTCAACAAGGGTGTACCGCTCCGCTCTCGTTCGGACTCGACGGGCTTCTTTAGGGTCTTTGGGGAGGAGCCCATCTCTGAGAAATTCTATCAAGGGTTTCATCTAATTGTCCCGAAGTTGGACGGGCAGCGACTCCATTGAATCGGGGGCTTCTTCTTCTATGCTCAGTCTTAGAAGTACTTCAATCAGGACGGTCTGCTTGAGACCCTGAAGGAAGGAGGAGGCCAATTTAGAGAGGGCATCTACTTGGGAGTTTTCTTCTCTAGGGATCTGCTGGATTTGAGCCTCTTCGAATGAAGCCATGAGACTTTGGACCTTGGCTAGGTACTTAGCCATTCGGTCGTCTCGCGCCTCGTACTCTCCTAGGACTTGGTTTACAACCAGCTGCGAGTCACTGAATATCCATAGACGTTGTGCCCCTACCTTGCGAGCCATGCCGAGGCTGGCTATAAGGGCTTCATACTTGCTTCGTTGTTGGAGGCCTTAAAGTTGATACGAAGGGAGTATTGGAGAACAAAATCATCTGGGCCTGCCAGAATGACCCTGGCTCCGCTCCTTTCAGTGCAAGAGGATCCGTCTACGTATACTGTCCAGATAGGAGGCCCGTTTGCTGCTTGACTGACTTTCGGTATGGTGTTCTCAACAATAAATTCAGCTAAGACTTGAGCCTTGATTGCGGTACGAGGCTGGTATGATATGTCATGCTAACTCAGCCCGATCGACCACTTCATTAGACAACCGGAGGTCTCGGGTTTGTGTAGGACTTGCTTAAGCGGCTGGTCGGTAAGAACGATAACCGAGTGGGACCGAAAAATAAGGACGGAGCTTCCGAGCTGCCATAACCAAGGCATATGCCATCTTCTCCAATCTTGGATAGCGGAGCTCGGCATCCTGAAGTACCTTGCTCACATAATAGATGGGATTCTGACCCTTGTCTTCTTCCCTCACTAGGACAGCACTGAGGGTTTGCTCGAAGGCAGCTAAGTAGAGGTAGAGTGTTTCCTCGGAAATAGGCTTGCTGAGGAGAGGGGGATTGACTAGATAGGCCTTTAGCTGATCGAACGATTCTTGCTGCTGTTGACCCCACTCGAAGCCCTTAGCCCCCCTGAGGGCCTTGAAGAAAGGAAGACACTTCTCCCCTAACTTACACAGGAAGCGCCCTATGGCCGTGAGGCATCCTGTGAGCTTCTGAACCTCTTTCACACTTTTAGAAGGAGCCATGTCCAGTATGGCTTTGATCTTCTTGGGGTTGGCCTCGATTTCTCTTTGGCTGACCATGAAGCCTAAGAACTTTCCTGACGAGACTCCAAATGCACACTTGTTCGGGTTGAGCCTTATATCATGCTTCCTCAACACATCGAACGCTTCTTGTAGATCGGCAACATGGTTGGCCCCATGGGTGCTCTTAACAAGCATATCATCAACATATACTTCCATGTTTCGGCCGATCTGATTCTGGAAGACCTTGTTGACGAGATGTTGGTAGGTCGCACCGGCATTCTTCAGCCCGAAGGGCATTACCCTGTAGCAATAGAGCCCCTGATCGGTGATAAAGGAGGTCTTCGGGATATCCGGGAGGAACATTCGGATTTGGTTATACCCAAAGAAGGCGTCCATGAAGCTGAGCAGCTCATGGCCCGAAGTAGCGTCGATCAAGGTGTCGATGCTCGGAAGAGGGAACGGATCTTTAGGGCATGCTTTGTTCAGGTCCGTGAAGTCGATGCAAATTCTCCAGTTCCCGTTGGCCTTCTTAACCATAACAACATTAGAGAGCCATTCGAGGTAGTTGACTTCTTGTATGAACCGGCCTTAAGGAGCTTGTCGACTTCTTCCTTTATGGCTCGCTGGCGCTCAGGGGCGAATTTACGCCTCTTCTATTGGACCGGTTTGGACCCCAGAGCAACGCTTAGGTGGTGGACGAGGATCTCTTCGGAAATTCCTGGCATATCGGCAGCCGACCAGGCGAAGAGGTCATGGTTCTTCCTGATGCATTGGACTATGTTGGAACATAGGACAGATGGGAGGGTCTTGCTGATAAAGAACTTGCGGTTCGGATCTTGCTCGGAAAAGAACACTTCTTCCAGCTCATCCACCAGTTCGGACATAGGTTGGGCGTTCCCCTGGGGAATCTCGAGGGTCTCGAGGGAGAGGATAGGACCCCCGGTGGAGGTCATGTAACACTTACGGGCCATCTCTTAACTACCTCTTACTTCCCCACTCCTGACTTGGTGGGGAACTTCATCTTAAGATGATAAGCCGACGGGACGGCCTCTAAAGCAGCTAGGCCAGGTCGGCCTAGAATCACATTGTAAGTAGCTGAGATGTCGACGACCATGAAGTCCATCGGCTCTGTCCGGGTAGTAGGAATTTTGCCAGTGGTTACATCGAGGGTGATCAATCCTTCAATAGTCACTGGCACTCCCGTGAACCCATGGAGCATGTATCCAGCAGGCTTGAGCCTGTCCCGCGATAACTTGAGTCCTCAAAAAGCCGTCAGGAAGAGGATGTTAACAGAGCTACCATTGTCCACCAGAATCCTCTCCACTTTAAAATTTTTCATATGGAGGTTGATCACTAGTGCGTCACAATGGGGGGTTCACTCCCTCCAAGTCTTCCTCTGAGAAAGTGATCGGGACTCCGAGGCCTTTGGGAGGTGGTATGCCATGAACTGAATTGACTTCTCGTATGAAAGCCTTCCGGGAAGAGTTAGAGGTTCCTCCCATGGGACCTCCATGAATGAGATGCAAGATGCGCTCCTCTTCAAACTTGAGAGTCTCGTCGCGCCTTTCGGGATGCTTATTAGCCCCCTTGGGGGGTGGAGGAAGATCAATTCGGTCCTTTCTCACAAATTTAGACAGCTGCCCTCTCTGGATGAGGGCCTCAATTTCATTCTTCAGGGCCCGACAGTCGTTGGTGTCGTGGCCGTGGCCTCGATGATATCGGCACCACTTTTCCTTGTCCCTCTTCTTGCCAGGGGTGTTCATCTTCGGGGCAGGAGGCAGAACTCCTTCCTTCTCAACCTCCATGAGAATGGTAGAAATGGTGGCGTTAAGAGGGGTAAACTTCTCAAATCTGGGAGGCGGGCAGCGCTGTCCCCCGTTTTCCTTCTGGAGCTTCTTAGCTCCCTCTTCTTCAGCTGCCTTTCTCTTGGTCCCGGAGGAAGACCCCTCAAAAGTGGGGCAATGTTCAGCTTCCTCGGCCCGGATATACTTCTCGCTTCTGAGAAGAAGGTCAGAGAAGTTTTGCGAGGGCTTCTTGGCTAAGGAGGACCGAAGGCTTGAGTTGAGGACGTTCGACTGGAAGGCTGCAGCGGCGACCGATTGGTTGAGGGCGGCAATGGACCTAGCTTCCACGGTAAACTGCTTCACATAATCTCTCAGCTTCTCACCCTTCTTCTGACTGAGGTAGAGTAGCGAAATACTAGTCTTCTCGGTACGGCGACTACTCACGAAGTGGGTGACGAAGAGGGTCTCAATTTTTTCAAAGGAGAATATGTAGGATGGGGCAAGATGAGAGTACCATTCTCGGGCCGGACCCTTGAGAGTAGCTGGGAAGGTTTTGCACAGCAGAGCATCGGAAGCTTGGTGGATAACATGAGGGTCTTGAAGCTCTCGATGTGGTCCACGGGGTCTGACTCCCCAGAGTAAGTCTCAAACTGCGGGGGTTTGAAGCCTATTGGAATGGGCACCTCCATAATTGTTCGAGAGAAGGGAGGTCGGCTTGGACGGAGGGTCCTTCCTCTCAGCTCTTCTTCTTTATCTAGTTGGCCGAGGCGCCTCTCCATCTCGTGGAGACGGCGGTAGACCGCATCGTCCGTTAAATGGTAGCCAAGCGAGTCTCTGGACTCGTCTTCATAAGAAGGGGAGCGCGGAGTTCAGTGATGGTGGCTAGGGGAATGGCGATGACTGTGACGGCGATGACTCGGAGCTTGATGAGGGGTTAAGGACAGATGGCGAGGAATTTGGACCGGAGGAGGAGTGGGGATCCTCCGAGCATTGTTGTTCGGACGGAGGTTGAGGGCCTGCGGGATTGTAGCCTGGAACTCTTGGAATTCGGCTCGGGTGATAGGTCCATTATCGTCCTTCGGGGGCTGGCGACCAGCGGGAGAACGATATCTTCTTCGATGGTACTCAGGGGACTCTCTCCGCCCCCTACGAGGAGGGGACCTCCTGTGGTCGCGGCGACGAGGATATCGCTCATTTGGACGTTCCTGGTGGGAGGATCCCTCACAGGCCTGCCTTTCATCCAAACGGTGGCAAAGGTCCTCTTCTTTCTGCCGGTTAAGGAAGGTATTGCGGAGGTCTTCGGAAGGCCATGGGTTGTGAGATGCCATTGAATCGGTAGAAGGTTTGTGTACGGAGATGCGGTCTCGATGAGGAGGTTGCTTCTGAGGGTTGGGACGAGAGGCCCCTGCACCGGCATTCTGGGGCCTGAGCGGAGCCCATTGGGATTGAAGGTTCTGAAGAGGAGGTTGGTCCTGCTGCGGGGGCTGATCAGGTTGTGGTGGGAGTTGCCCCTGTGGCTGGACAGTTTGGAGGGGGATCTCCTGTTGTTGTTGAGGAGGAGTGGGTCCACGGTTGGATCCCCTGGATCTCAGTTTTCGGGGAGGCATGGCTGGAGGTGATCTTAACCAAAGGAAGACGAAGGATTGCTATTCGTTGCTTCCCACAGACGGTGCCAATCTGTTACCGCTCAATCTGGTGTGGGGGCAAACAGATAGAATTGGTGGATTCTTTGGGATGCCGAATAGTCAAACCTGAAACCTTTCCGCCGAAGTTTGACCGTGATCTCCCGCCGTTAACCTGCAAAAAGTGCGAAACACCGGGGTTGATCCCGGCGACGCACCCTCCGACGCTTAAGTCAGTAATCAGGAAGATTATGAATGAGCTTTTACTGGCGAAAGATTGATTACCTTTTAATGGTGGGGAATGGGGGGTATTTATAGCCGCCTTATGAACCAGTTTCGGGATAAGATCAAATCCCTACTTCCCAGTGAATGGATAGAAGTAAATCAGGGCCGTTGATTAGGTATAATCATAAACCCTAATTCTCTACCCAGCTGGACTGGGTTCTTTGCGGGTTGAAACCCGCACCCAGTTGAGATGGATCCGTTCGTGGGTTATTGGGCTTTTGGAAAAAAGACCCAGTACCCACTTCAGACCCGTTTGTAGGTGAAATTACCATTTTACCCCTGATTTTTAAGATTCGCGTCCGATTTGGATGGTTCCAATTTAACCCTATTTTTAGCCATATCAGATAGGATAAAAAGTTGGTGCCCACGTTAGTGCTAATGAACTTGTAGAATAAAATGCATCAATATAAGGTTGATAATCAATTGCACGGGGGGCACAAGAGGCCAATACACGAAAACATGGAATGTGATAGAGCTGGAACTTCCCACAAGTAAATGTAAGGCTCCCGAGGTCAACAATGTGTCAATGTCCATCCTTTTGATGTCGATTATCCATTCTAATGTCCGTTTTAACTCCGAAAACACCAGGCCGGTTATTAAACATTATAGCCTCATGCAAATTTGATTTTTCACGCCGTAAATCGATAATATCTTGAACACGTGGTGCCCATAATTTTTCTTCGCTAATAATGGTCGGTGCCGCTTTACGACTGTTAGTAAAGTACATGTTGAGGTGAAAGAATATCATTTCCATAATTTCCGTGACGGGCAAGCTACGAACACATTTTAAAACCGAATTGAACACTTCCGATAGACTTGTAGTCATTATACCATATTGACGGCCTCCATCGACGGAAAGTGCCCACTTCTCATTCGGCTTGTCCTTCAACCAATTAGCCACATTAACAATAGCCGCTTCAAGTTGTACACTCTTTGCCTCAAACTTCTTAGATTGACTTTGACAAGCGATCACCTTGAGCTTGTTCATCAAAAACTTGTTCCCAATTTTTTTTTTGAAAATTAGTAGCAAAATGCCGCATACAATAACAATGATAAGCAAGTGGCTCCTTCCATATTCTGAACTCATTATTCATTGCCGACAAAATGTCTGCTTGATGATCAGAACTGATACATAGACCTACACAGTCTGTCACAAAGCACCGAATACAGCTCATGAACCATGTCCAGATTTCTATGCTCTTTCCATCAACTATTACAAACGCAAATGGAAACAACCTACCGTTTGCATCGGGTGAATTAGCTATCAACAAATAATCTTTGTATTTTCCATATAAATATATTTTGTCAACACTTATAACTGGTTTACATGCCTTATACCCCTCGATCGAGGGGTCGAATGCCCAAAAGTCACCCTTAGATGTTTCTTTGGCGGGACCGAACACAATCTTGGCCTAATGGACGGCCATTCCTGGATTTGAGGATTGAATTGCTGTGAGATGATAAGGCAATTTAGTGTAAGCTTTTTGAAATGAATCATACAACCACTCAGTCACTTTATGTTTTGCCTTCTAAACTATCCAGTATGAAATAATGTAATTGAAATGAAGCTTGACTATATTAATTATGGCTCTTGGTGGTACTCCTAGTTGTGTCTTCACAACATTCAATATCATCGTTGATACATTCGTAGAATCAATTTTACTATGATCTTGATTCAATATCGGATTCACACATTTATGCGGACCTTCAATGTTCTTCACCACGACAAAATTCGGCATTTTGGAACAATTGCACGCAATTGCCATGGACAACCCACTACATCTACAAGTTCTGAATTTTCTGCAATCTCCTCGGTTGAATGTTTGATCGGTGCGTATTTATATTTGACATAGTATAAACTAGGGGTCAATTTCACCGTCACAAATTCTCGATGGTTCTTCACGGAGTACATCTTCACTTGATGTTGTATACTATCTTCAGTTGGAAGTCTTTGACCTATGGAGAGTTTATCTGTGTTCGAAGAGCCGACGGAAGACTGTGCATGTTCATGTACAGTCGCACGGGACATCCATTCACTCGATTAAACCTCATGTACATATGCACTAATGAATTGATTGGGAAACACCACATTGTTAACTGGCACATGAATGTTGACATCAGTAATTGGAGCTTCATCGGCATCCTCCTCCTCCTCAACTTCAAGACCGTGATCCTCATCTTCTTCCTCTTCTACCAAATCATTATTTACAATGGCGTTACCAAAGTCTTGCATTACCATATTGGTGTGGACAATATTTTGTATCGAGGTGAATGAATGTACCAGCTCATATTCTGTGGTAATTAGTTCTGTTGGAGTCGTGCTAATGTCTTCTTGTGTATTTGGTATTCTTGCATGTGACTTGGCAGATGGTTTCAAACTCGCAGCTCAGCTTGGACTTGGAATAACAACTGGCCTAGCGTTTAGAAGCTTCATTTGCTCAATATACAACTCCAATGCAATCCAACTACAATTTGGATCAAGTGTCCTAGCAATCATGGGCCTCAAAAAATTATCATTATCTACGGGATCCACCATGAATATTGCTCTTCCCCTTTACCGGCAGCATAACGGGATTTGGTTTTGACACTCAATTCACCTCTATCCCAATTCATAACTTCAAATATCTTATTTACTAGTTGTGAGTATATAAAGTTACGGGGAGCTCAAATAATGACCGGCTCAACATTGCTATAACAATATCCAATCTTCAGATCTCAAATTATTTCACCCCCAAAATATAACCAAATAAGTATATCATATTCCATACCTAAACATAAAGATTCACACATATTCAAGTCATTAACTACTGATAAGCATAACCTATGCATACATATAAAAATATATGGTTATAATAATACCTTCAAATTAGACCATATCTTGGATAGCTTGAAAATACGTCGTGGATGAAGAATGAGATGAGAGTGAGAGTGGGGAAGTAGGATATATGAAGTTTGAAAGGAAACAATTGTGGGATTTTAGGTTTTAGGGTTTTGGGGTTTTTGGGTTTCGGGAGTGAGAGATAGGGGAAAACAGATCTAAAGTAAAAGGAGATAGAGAAGAGGGGTCACTATTTATATGCAAAAAAACTTATAACTGAGCTTGTTATCCCTAACAACGACATCTATCATGTGAATGCCGTTGTTGGAAATAGCGGCATCATCTATAAGTTTTTCTCAAAGTTGTAAATTTTTTCTCATGTCAGATAGCACACGATTGAGAATAAGATAACTGATACCATTGCTCTAGCGGCACGCAAATTTTTTTTAAAACAAATGACGGTATTGGAATCAACGGCATATAAATAACCTATGCCGTTATTTTTAATAACTGTTTATGCTGATGTGTCCAAAACAGGGTCAGATCACTAAATATTTTCAAAAGTGGGTTAGAACTCTCAATATTTTCAAAAAGTGCGTCAGTACGGCAAAAAAATCGCTCTCTTCTTGGCCTCCCTCTACATATCTATATAATAAAACACAAAGAAAGCTATCAAGTGGCTCTCCTTCAATCCCCTCAAAATCAAAGGCCCAAATCTAACCTCACAAAACACATTCCCCCCCCCCCCACCCCCCCAAATTTCAAACCCCAAAACTCAAATTCAAATCCCCCCCCCCTCCAGGAAAAAAAAACTCATTTATTTATTTAATTATTTCTCTCTCTCTCTCCCTCTCTCTCTCTCTCTATCTCTCTCTATTTACTCAGAAATTTTGATTTAGAGATTTCAGGTTTATAAATTTTCAAATTTATGTTTTTTTTATTGTTCATGTTACATTGAAAATAGAAAATATTTCTTTAATAGTTAAATTTCATCACTTTTCACCCTCACAGTTCTAAGAAGTTAGATTTTATACCCTCATTTATAATTATTTTTCAACATATACTAATGGAAACATGGACTTTTATTTATAACTAATATTGTCATACTATTCAAACTTGAGCTACATAATTGTTGTTTTACTGTTTACAAGGCTTTTCATATGCTGTATCGTTCCGAAGACGTGTCGTAGGCACGTGCCTACCGGCAAATCTAGTTATTAATACATTATCATTATGTGTTGTAAAGACACAATTCTCAAAAGAAGCCCTCATCCTTATTTAATGACGAAATATCAAAATTTGTTGACCAGTGACTACTATATGTATATAGCTTAGATCTGATATCTTTAATCTCTAATCTTATAATGAGAGGTTGGGGTTGTCTAATTTCTAATATTATTAATACATTATCATTATGTGTTTGACACAGTCTCAGAAGAAGCCCTTATCCTTATTTAAAGACGAAATATCAAAATTTGCTGACTAGGTGTATATAGATTAGATCTGATATCTCTAATCTCTAATCTCTAATCTCTAATCTAATATTACAATGTGACAATTGGGGTTTTCATTTATAGACGTTTCAACCATATTCATTTTTAAGTGGGAGTTATATTAATCTTTACTCAATTGTTGTTAGTTACCATAATACCCTCAAAGCTTAAGTTTATTTACGACATAATTATTTACAAAAGTGTCACTCATATAAAATAAAAGTTGGTATCACTAGGGATAATTTGTAAAGAGTATGTGATAAGGAATGAGAGGTCTCAGGTTCGAGGCTAGATTACATCTTTGTATTACTTTAAAAATTACTGGTGTACCCTTGTGCAATATTGCACAAACTTATATAAAACAATATATAGTATAACTCGTGCAATACTGTACATAATTTTTTTTTAAAAAATAAGAAAATAATAAAACTTTTTTAGAAAAAATTCATCTAATAACATCTATATAATAATCAAAATTCCAATTCCAATTTGGATGGAGTAAGAGTGAGGAGTTATCTACTACATTTGCCCTCACTTTTTTATTTTAAAAAGAAAAAATGAGAAAAATCATAGACAAAAGTAGCATAATATATTGTATAGATTCCAAAATTTTAATTATTTTTAAGAATTTCTAATTAAATTTCCGTATTTAATAATAATTTTTGGAATTTTAATTTAATTTTCTAATTTTAAATCAATTTATGTGATTTTTTATCGATTTATTGAGCTAGTGCGATTTATGGAGCGATCTGGATCGCCCATCGAGTCTGTGCTCGCCCTCTGAGTGGAATAAGGTGCCATGATGATGTGGTGACGTGGTGTGACTTGGGACGTTGATCATGTGATAGGCTTGCCTGCTGAGTGAAATGGACATGCGTGATTGGGTGGCGATATGGCGCGATCGGAAGCCTCGATTACACACATCTTCGCACATCTGGACGATCGGACGGTCGAAAATTGAGCGGGGGTGGTGACTGGGTGTGTGCACGTGTTAAGCTATGTGTGAATTTTTATTTTTGCTCTTCTTTATTTATTTCAAAATGAAGAAAGGAGAGAGAAGGTACATTATCTCTCCTATTAGCATAATATATAGATAGATAGATAGATATAATATTTATTAGGACATGTTTTAACACGTACATATTACTAGTATAAATTAAGCAGAGTGATTACCATGATATTCCAAATTTCTAGGATGGACAAAGAGGACCAAGTCAAAAAATAATAAATGGCAATAATAACAACAATCAATCAATCAATAAACAAATTAGGATTGGCAGTTCCCGAAATATATTGGAAAATTGAACCAGAAACTTGTTACAGATTATTCAACTAGAACGCTATTGGAAGTTGATCTGAACTCTTAACTTGGTAGCAAAAAGAGAAACGCATATATTATCAACTTCTTTCTGGAAAATCTCTAGTGCGAGTTACAAAACTGACTCAGAGACAGGGGTGCAAGTGAAAGTGAACCAATTTATTCCAACTCGGCCTCCAGCGGCGTCGTTGAACGAGGCGGGCCGTCTTCTCGCCATCGACTTGTAAAACTCTAAGGCACAGCTCAAGATGGAAGAAGGAAGAAGAAGATGAACAAGGGTTAAATTGTCTCAAATCTGTTCATATCAATTCAGGTTATCATGAGCTTATTTATACAAGGAAGGAGACACGTGCATATCATGTAAATGGACATGAATTCTTTAACAGAAATTAGTTAGAGTAGACCCCACATCTAACTAACTACCAACCTTCTTCTTACAATTGTGCAGCCCGTGCAATGAGCATTGATATCGCAGGGCTCTATATGAAAGATGACATAGACTATTTACAAATTAACCCATTAAAGACAAACAATTACTTGCGGACTGATATGTACTGATGATGCTACTCCACTGCAGCTCACGCCCGAGACTCCATGGCTATCACTTGAGTGAGATCCAACTGAGCATTGGATCAATCCTCCCCCCTTCAAAAAAGAGCTACCCTGATCTCTTTGAAGTGATGCAACTCTTTGAACTGATACAATTTTGTAATCCCACCATGGACAACTTGTAGCCACTCTATCTTTTGCAATCTGAGTAGCCATTGAAGCTATTTTTGCACTAGTTTTTTGCAACCCATGATAAAAATGCACATTATATGCACTATGATTTGGATCCAATGAAAGAGCTACCCTGAAGTCTCCTAAAACTACATGCACACCAGCAAGTCAAGCTGCAAGAATTTTTTCCTTACTGATAGGACTACCCCGATATGCTTGACTACCCTGATTTAGGCAATTGATAGTGTTCTTCTCCATACCTATCGACAATATTTGAAGAACAATTTGAAGAAGCAGCAATAACACTCTTGGGGAGGATATGAAGAAGTAGCAGTACACAAAAGTGCTTTGATTTGGGTCTAATTCAAGTCTTGTACCCAGATCCACAATATTCAAAGGCTTGAAAGATGCTCCTTTTGTTCTTGAAGATGTTAGGCTCAAATACACCACACCATATCACCAACTGCATATGCTCATTCTCTTTCTCAATTCTTCCTGCCAACTTCACCTTGAGATGGTCTGGTAGGTTAATATATGCACTGAAAATTGATGTAGCCAGGGGAAAAGTAAGGCCAGCTAAATTTGCTTGCACACTTTTGTGAAGCTATTTCCAAGAGATTCAACAAGCCCACAAGAACAGCCAAGTCTGAGATAGCTCAAAGGAATAGGAAGCAAATGTGATACCATTGTTCCAACGTTGCAGATGTTAACACTCTGCAAAAGTGTTGATAACAGTGGATTCCATGGAAAGCTGCAAACGTGTTGTCTTCATCCAAGTAGTCATTAGAATTGTAGTTTGATGCCAAATCAACACTCTGAAAAGGACTACAGAATTCTACTCTAGTCTGGAATTGCTTCTCTGATGACAAGAAGGTTTTTCTAACATTTAGAAGACTGCTCAGGAATTGCTTCTCTGATGACAAGAGGATTTTTCTAACATTCAGAAGACTGCTCATGAATGAATCAAAATCTTACTTTGCCCAAAAAAGCTCCTGCTCATTTTCTGCTACTCGATGCCTCGTGCCTGATGGTTCTTCTACCATTTCCTCAACCTTCGACACATTTCATTCAACATACCTATAGTGCCCAATGTAAAATTCTCCATCTCTACCACCTCAGCTGACATAGCCTCAGCCTGTAATGTCTGCTAGTCTTCATATGCTTGACTGTAACTTTTAGCCAAATTGTTGAATGATGCTACTAGGGACATCTCTTCTTCACCACCAAATGAAGTAGATAACTCCCCTTCAATCTCTCCAACCAACTGCATCAATGTGGGTACCAATGACCCTCATCATATTTCTCATTACAAAGAAAACACAAACATTTCTCCATCACAACCTGTATATACTCAGCATATTGAGGGCTCCTTGCATTCATACTAGAAGAAGAACTAACAAGATTATTTGAAGTAGCTTCTCTATCAGCCTCTTTTTTGTCAACATCAAAAGATTCAAGAGCTTGAATTGAGCCTTTACAATCACTTAGACTTATCTCCCTAGCTATACCTTCTCTATAAGATGCCAACAGATTAATTTCTTGTTGCATACCCATGTATGAAAACTCATCTATAGAAATTGATATGAAGAATTTAAATTCCTTAATGATAGCTGCTAATAACTTCAAATTCTTCACTATACCACTGTATTCCTCCCACCAGCAGGATCTGTCAAACCTAACATCAAATTTTCCTTGCCCTCCAAAAGAAATAATGACTACAGGAAATGGAGAGATACCTTTAGCAGTTTCGCCACCCAGCTTTTCCTCACCATCATCAAAAGAAACGTCAAGCTCTTCTTTAGCAGTTTTGGCATTCGCAGGATCCTCTCAACCTAGCTTTTCCTCACCCAAAGATTGTATCAAAGGTTGAAACTGTTGTTCACTTGTAAAAACTGAAGAATTCCTCACTGAAACATTAAGTTTCCCATCTTTAATATATTTACACCCTGAACCAACCACTTCAATTGTAATTACTTTTGCAGGTTGTTTTTGTAACTCCACCTCCACAGCCTTTGAACACAACCCTTGCTCTCATCCTAACTTGGATGCATCTATATTAGACAATATAACAACATGCTCTTCTCCTTGAGACTTCTCAGCATCACAATTGAGCATTGAATCAGTGGTTGGAAGCTTCGAAACTTTGACTGTGAGCCTTGGATCCTTCCTTGACAAATCTAACTTCTCATGAAATTTAACCCAACACTTGGTGTGTGTTTCCTGAACCTCATATTGGTTGCATCTTCACCTTGGAAGTTGGTTCTTCAACTGAACAATTGAGGTGTATAGGGGATGAAGACGAAGAATCTTGTTGTCACAAATGGGGAGGAAGATACCAACCATATTGTAATATCCCGAACGGATATTATATTTATATAATTATTATTTTAAAGTTAAAATTTTTATAGAAATTACTTAGTTTTTCAAATAAAAAGTTATCTGGATATATATACTAGTAAGTATGTACAAGTATTGTATCAGTTTTGTGCACTTGTACAAAATCTTGAAAAATGTGTTTTGAGAAAATGTCTAGAAAATCCCGGGCAGATATTAAAAATTACTATTTTATTTTTATTTTCATAAATGATATATTTTTTGTGGATATCACCCGGTTTTGTTAATAAACACTATCTACGTATATACTAGTCGTATATATCTGTTTAGTATCAAATTGATACTGGAATCTTCCGAGCCGGTAATAAAATTATTTTATTTTTATTTCTCGGAATTAAAATATTTTTGGTAGAGATTATTCGTTTTAACGGATAAAAATTATTTTTATATACAGGTATATATACGTGTATGAATTGTATCGATTTCATATATTAGTACAAAATCGTGTAGTATGTGATTTGGGAAAATATATTTTATTTTTTATCAATCTTGATGAGATGAAGGGTCAGTATTGGATTAGAGTTTGATTGCAAATTTATTGGGTTTGAATGCAATTTAAATTTGCAAACAAAATTCCAATTGATTAACCATAAGAACAAATGACACTTGGCTTTCATTCTCACCACAAAGCCCTTCACTTTCTCCTATAAAAACACCCCCAACCCCTCCCCCTTTCCCCTTGGCCGGCCTCAACACAAAAGGGCAAGAAACCCTCTCACTTTTTGTGTATTTCTATCCCCTTCTCATCTCATTCCTTAGCTCCTTCCTTACTAGTTTTTATTTATAGAAAAAAATTGAGAAGGAAAGAAAAGAAAGAGAGAATCAAAAGAAAAGAGGGGTTGATTTCATGGGTTTCATTTCTTCGAGAGGTGTTCTTGAGAAAGATCAAGAACAAGGAGCAAGGAGGAGAAGGCAAGGCTAGTTCTTCCTACACTTTGTTAGATGGGGGTTTCTCATTCTCATGTTTGTTATTTTTATCTATTATTGTTATATGTTATTGTGTGAACAATATGTACTAATTCATGATGCATATGAGTATTATGGACTAAGAATAGATGACATGTAAAGATTCAAGTGGTAGAACACAAAATAGAAGTTTAACGATTCGATATTTGTTGTTTTAGGGTTAGAATTATTTAACTAGGTTAAAGGTGGATTTTTGACCCCAAATTTATTTTGGAGGTTCTTATAGGTGTTATTACCATACTCTAATTTTTGGGAAATTTTCTGAGTTGGTTTGATGGGTGAAACAAACCGTTTCCCCAAAACAGCGAGAGTTTATCCAAAAACTACAACCCTACTATTTTGGGGTTAACATCGACTATGTTCAAGGGGCTGTACCTTGATATTCCTTACGGAATTTGGAAAAGTGATCAACTAGGAAGTTGTAGTAGACATTCTCACCTTTCCAAAACGCCCTATTTGGTCAGATTCTGATAAGTGGTGCAAAAATTATGGTTGTTACAAAACAAAGCAGCCAGCTTGGCTGAAGTGCTCGCTATTTTAATTGTTTGTTGTTTTTTAGTCTTTTACCTAATGAATTTGGGAAAGTGTCCAACTAGAGATTTGTAATAGAGACTCTCACCTTTCCAAATTTCTCTATTTGGTTAGATTCCGATAAGCGGAGTAGGAGTTATAGCCTTTACAAAACACAGCAGCCAGCTTGGACTAAAGTGCTCGCTGTTTGACTTGTTCTATATTTTTGAGCCTCTTACTTGCTGAATCAGAGAAAGTGGCCAACTAGGAAGTTGTAGTAGATGTTTTCAACTTTCTAAATTGCCATATTTGGTTAGATTCCAATAAGCGGAGTAGAAGTTATGCACTTTGAAAGTTTCAGCTTTGCTGTGGCTTGGCTGTCATTTGTTAGTTTGTGCGTGTGTTCAAAGGACGGTGGATTGAATTCCAAAAGTGTTCAACTAGAGAGTTGGAGTATATGTTCCCACCTTTCTAAATTATATGATTTGGTTAGATTCCGACAAGTAGAGCAAAAGTTACAAGCTATAGAAGTTTCAGCTTTTGTTAAAATTTTGTAGTTTGGTTAACTGTTTGCGTATGTTCGAGGACAGGAATTTGGAATTCCTTATGGAATCTGAGAAAGTGGTCAACTAGGAAGTTTTAGTAGATGTTCCCACCTTTTCAAATTGTCCAGTTTCATTAGATTCCGACAAGTAGAGCAAGAGTTACCAGCTTGCAAAGTTTTAGTTTTTTGTTAAAAATTCGCAGGTTGGTTAAACTGTTTGCGTGTGTTCGATGGACCGGATTTTGGATTCCTTACAGAATCTGAAAAAGTGTTCAGCTAGAGAGTTGTGGTAGATGTTTTACCTTCCTAAAAAGTCTATTTTTATCGAATTGGTAGCACTAGTTGCTTCTAGGCTGTCAGAAGATTTTTATGTCGCTTTGGTGTTTTTCATTGGTAGTATGTTTGTAATAGACTATTAGAAGATTCTTCTGTTGCTTCTAATTATAGAAGATCAAGTTTTGCTAGTAAGCACGTCTGGTTGCTTCTAGGTTGTTAGAATACCTGTATGGTTGCTTCTATATGTTGTTGATTTCATACGTAGCTTATTTGACTCGTATGTATGTTATTGTCTCGTACGAAGCTCATTGGGCTCGTATGTAGGTATTGTCTTAAATAAGTAGGCTGTAAGTGGATTCAAGGAGATCTTGTGAAGTCTAGATTAAGACTTGGTTAATCGCGTCGACAAATTGTTACACTCTCTAGAAGAAGAACACGTACGGTGTTTTTTCATGACGAGTTGGAAGTACAGTGCATGTCTCGCTTGTTTAGTTAGAAGATGGACACATACGATACTTTTTCATGACGAGATGGAAGCACAGTGGCATATCTCGCTTATTTGGTTAGGGTTAGTGACATCGTTAGGGTAGTAACAGTTACTTAACCATTTTTATCTATAAATTGCCAAAGGATGAGAGTTGGTGTTCGGGGTGATACCCTATAATCCAACCTCTCCTATAGGCTGACAATAGGTGGTGTTATTGGGATGTATTCCCCTGTCAAAGAGATACGGGCGGTGCTTTTTCATGACGAGTTGGGAGCACGAGATCCATATCTTGATTGTTAATTCATGAACTGCCATGATAAGAACGGGAGGTTTTCCTCGGAAAAAAGACCCTACGATTCCATCAGGTTTTATGCCTTCTCATGACGAGTTGAGGGCACGGAAGAAGGTTGACGAGTATCTTGTAGTTCGTGTTGGCTTTGAGCGAGGACCGGTTCGCCTGGCAATAGTGGAAAACGGGAACACCACTATTGTACTGCAGTAGTAGAACTAGACCGTACCTGTAAGCTCATCAGTCATGTAGTATGTGTCAGGAACAGGATGGTTACAAAAGTAGAATTCATGACGCGGGTTCAAATCCCTATATATGAAGAAACGGCTTGATATTGGGCGTATGTAGTATGGGCTGCATACTGTTCCAGAGTCGTGCTTGCATTAGAATAAGTGCATCATTACATGAGTTAATCTTGCATTAGAGTCTAGTCATAGCATACACTGACACATCAAATATATGTACACGTTTCTCTTTTCATAAATCTGTTTGCTTATAGTTGAGAATCGCTGCTAGTCATCAGCCTTAAAGCGTCAGTATATGTACTGACGTCCCCACTTCAATAGGTACTGGATTGCAGAAGTACAGGTACAGGATTCAGGAGGACTCAAGGTAAGAGAAGTAAGGAGTCGATTTTATTTAAGTTTTCCGCTGTAATATATGTTGATTACTATTGTTTCTTTTGTAACAATTGTTGTAATTTATTTATTTGTTGGAAAGCATCCAAGTGAAATACCAAGTGTTGTCCTTTATTCATTGTACTCTGATATAAATTGTTGAAAGTTGTAATACTTGGGATTGAAAAGGTATTATTGTAACACTGTTGTAATGTATTGCAATTTTGTAACATTCGGACTTGTAATACATTTGTGTTGAATAAAAAGTTTTAAATTTTCATATTTTTCTGTGTATTGTGGCTAATTGAAGGAAGGATTCTGGCTTATGTCACGGTTTCCAAGTCTATGGAAAATCGGGGCGTTACACATGTGATCGTGTCGGTGATTGTCATTTCTCATAGAGAGTGGATGAAGCATTGTGCCGCAGATGGGGAGGAAGATACCCCACCTGCGATCTCTGGGTTGATGCAGATTTCTCACAGAAATTTTGTCGAACAGTTGTCCACCAAGAACCACCTCTATCCTCTGATTCTTCTTCACTGCCTTTAGACATCCAATGCTCCTCCGGTCGTCGTGAATGATGAGTTCCTAATCTTCTACCACCATAAGGGGTTTCTTGATGTTGATATGACTTCCCCCCTTCTCTAGGTCGTCGGTGATGGCCCAAATGTCGATACCGTTCACTTCCATCCAAAACATTTCCACTTTCCTCTGTTTTCCACAACTACTGCGATCGCCGAGAATGACGTTGTCGTTGTGGATCTTGAAGAATTTTATCAATAGCCTTCTCAATTCGATCAATTCTCTCTTCATAGTTGGATCGCTTATGAGCAACACGCCATTACTGGCAGTAGCTCGAGCGATCTGATCCCGAACTCTAGGTCCATATCGAGATCCAGACCTAGATAGGATTCTCAGCTTCTCAAATTGGTTCTTGATCAAATTTTTGGTTGACGGCAGCTACCGGATCGACTTCGAGCTTGGATACCATTGTTCCAACTCGACCTCCAACGATGTTGTTGGACGCGGCGGACCTTCTTCTCGCCCTCAACCTGCAAAACCCTAAGGCACAACTCAAGATGGAAGAAGAAAGAAGATGATGAATAGGGACTAAATTATCTCAAATCTATTCATATCAATTCAGGTTACATTGAGCTTATGTACACAAGGAGACACGTGCATAGCACGTAAATGGACATAAATTCTCTAACAGAAATCAGTTAGTAGTAGACCCCACATCTAACCGACTGCCAACCTTCTTCTTACAACTGTGCAGCCCATGCACTGAGCACTAATATCCCAGGGCCCTATATGAAAGATGACAGACTATTTACAAATTAACCCGTCAAATACAAACAATTACTTGCGAACTGATATGTACTGATGATGCTACTCCACTGCAGCTCACGCCCGAGACTCCATGGCTATCACCTGAGTGAGATCCAACTGAGGATTGGATCACAACTGCACAAGAAGTGATTGCAGTATCGAACAAAAGAACTTGATGCAGGTTAGTCCCATACACCTCAAATTTACTTTCCAAGAATAACTATATGCTGACAGGCATTGAGTAGAAATACCAAATGACGGAAACAATAATATGAACACACTTGACAATCTGATATAGTATATTTACAGAAGCTAACTGCGTCTCTGACAATCCAACTTACAAAAGAATCGAAAATCTTATCATTGACTTGTACACTAAAGAATGCTGTAAACCCCTGCAAATCAGATCTCTTTCTGATGAAAACACCACCTCACAGGAACTAAATAGCCTAATGTATCACGCCTGATCCTTACCTCAATAGAAACTTCTCATTGAATTTCTACAAACAATGAAGTATGTGGAAGCAGTGATGTGTCTGTAATCCTACAACTGCTAACTCATCAAAGATTATTGCCTGCTTCTTCCACCCTTTCAAGTTGCAGCCACTTGGGGAAAAAATAAAGATTTCCACTCAAGATAATATTTATACTGTGATGCTGATCGCCGGAATGTTTGTCCAACACAGAAGTTGCTTCTTTCAATCTAAAGAACAAAATGAATTCCACAGGATAAAGATGGAATCATAGTTAAAACAGGTCACAATATGTCAAGGCAGCGGAGACAATTGTGGTTGAAGAGCCTATCGACAACGCTGTTGGGTTCAGGAACTAATGCTGATGTCAAACTATTCCAAAAATGAAATGCAGTTGACTCATTCAGAATCTTTGCATAAAGAGTCTCTTCCTGAGATCTTTCAATTTCATCAGCACCTAAAGCAAAGTACCTGAAAATCCAAAACATGATTAGTCAGTTCAATTCTACAACAAGCATTAATATAAGATTAGATGAACATCAAAACCACAGCGCTTATAAATATTGTGTTTCCAAGTTCCAACTAAATTAAGGGATGTCAAAATAAAGTGCAGAGAAAATGGAATATACCTTGTAATATTTACTGAATTTATTGGGAAAAAGGAGAAAGGGTCTTCCATCTTTATATCCCCTTTGCCGTAAATCCTATTGATCACTCTTGTCAAAAGATCAGCTCCATTCCACCGTAAAAGAGCATCGTCATATGTGGAATAAAACTCCTTCAGGCATTCCATCAAGAAAGGACTAAGAAACATAAAGCAAAACTGTCAGATTCTCAATCAAAGGTCAAATTTGTTGGATACAAGAATTAAGAGGAAGTTATGATAAATTACTCCCTATCCAGGTAAAATGAATAGCAAGTTATTAACTTATCAGTGAACATGTCATTATTCCTTTCCAGTTTGGAGAAGGGTAAATTTTACAATGATTTCTATTGCTGTAGGCTTTTAGCACTCCTATCCAGCAAAGCAAGGATATGTTATACAAATAGGCTAATACTAATTTATCAGTAACATGAATCATTGAATCAATTCAAAAAAAATATGCATCAGTAGAAAATGCCTCCATAACTAGAATTGACAATGAGCATAGTAGTGGAAACTTCTTACACTGATTAGCAAGAATTCTAAGCACATATTCTACATATTGATATTACCACCCTTGTGAAATATATCCAGATCTTCTGAATTTAAGCCTAGTGAGAAGGAAACACTATCTGCAAGTATCAAGGTAGACGCCCTAGTACTATTCTAGCCCAGGTTCACTTAACTAAAAAATTTCACCACCACCCACCCCTAAAATTCTATCTGCACTTAATTCTTGAACTCCAAAAATAATTAAATACCATACACTTCTCTAAATTTTACACACTTTTACTTGAGTCCCAAATTAAGGATAATGTCTTCCCAATTTAAACAAATCAACTCCACCATGCAGTGTAGGATAAAAGTGGCCTGTTACTTGATAGGCAGCGCCCACTGCACCACTATTTTGGTGAGAGATAGCTTTATGTTGCATTTAGTCCATACTGCTAGCTAGTGCAGGCGTTGACACCACTCGTAAGTGCATACAAATAAAAAGCTACAACATCCTAGTACTACTATAGCCCATGTCACTGGAGTCTTTTTGAGTCTGTACCATAATTTCTCAATCTCACTTAAGAATGCTAAGTGCTAATTTGGGTTCACTGAAATTAGAAAATGCCGTCCAACTATCTAGTGCAATCAAAGGTTGGGCTAGCATGCTTTCAAATAAAATTAAAATTAGAATTTAAAGACCCCTTTCTCTACATGCACACAACTACGAAGTTACAGTATTAGTTGCGTAACAGTTCTCCAGTATTTGGTTTAAAGGCAGCCAAATTAAAGAACATGAAATTGAAATCGCTACTGCTGATCCTGAATTTATATTTCAGTGAATTGATCTAAGTAACTCAGTTTCAACCAACAATTCCAAATCTATCTATAACCGACAAAAAAGAATACAATGTAGTTGACTTGAGAATATTTAGTTACCTGTCTTTATCAAATGCCATAACTGCACCGTTAAAGATAGGACTCCCATCCATTTGATTCTCAACACCAACAGTGTTCTTTAATGAATATAATGGTTTCAAAACTATTACATCAGAATCAAGATAGATTCCACCATACCTGAAATTTATACAACTGTTAACAGCATGAAAAAGAAATGAAGAGGAAAACAGATTAGATTATTAATTAACTACTAAATCACCAAAAGCAAGCGAACATGATAAAATACAAGTAGTCCCCTGATTCAGGTTTCAGTGTTTCACCTTTGGCTTTAAAAAAAAATACTATTTAGAGCAGTAGCAAGACAGATCCGTGAGTCCAAAAACATCACTTAAATAAGGGGTTGCTACTTGGAGAAACCCTTTCGCACATTGCTCAGGTAAAATCCATAACTTCCAATTGTTGGTTTTTTTGCATATTAGGCCCTAACAACAACAACAACAACAACAAAGCATTTTTCCCAACTAGTTGGGGTCGGCTACATGAATTCTGGTTTTCCATTCTGCTCGGTTTAGAGCAATATCTTCTGTAAGACCACAAGCTATCATAATTTTTTCACCGTTTCCATCCAAGTAAGTTTAGGTCTTCCCCTACCCCTAACTCTACCTTCAATACTTAATAAATCACTCTTTCTAACGGGGGCACTACCAGGTCTATGTGTGACATGTCCAAACCACCTGAGGCGATTCTCTCTTAATTTATCTTAACAAATTGCAATTTTGCATAGTCAGATTTGGTTATATGCAAACTGCCCTTCAATTCCACTTTTAAAGAACGAAGATCATTAATTTGAAAAGTTGACCAATTGTTTCTACTTGCAGAACAGATCCTAAATGTTGATGCTGGTAGCTAAACATTATGAATGTGTAACAAATAAACAATTATAACTGTGTGGGAATCCCTTCTTCTATATCTACACATAGAAGTCTGTAGGCATTGTTAAAGTTCTCTTAACCCGAAAGCACTCGACTCTCAAGTGCATACATTATATATCTCAAGTGAACCATTATTGTAGGTGGGCCTCTTGAATCAGGCACCGCTTCCCAGGAGATTCAGAAATCCCCTCAATACCCCTCTCACTAGCCCCAATTTCATATAAGGACACAGAGAATGGGTAAAGTAAGCAACATTTGTTGAGTGTAGCCAGTATTAAAGAAAATAAGAGAGAAAGAAGTCAGCAGCAGCAGCAACAGTCGACTGTATGCATATTGGGGAAGTCGACTACTTTTGCTCTATGACTGGAGAAACAGTTGACTGCCACTTTGGCAGTTAACTGCAACAGGAAAGGTTTACGGATTTTGGGTATTCTATGGGTAATTTTTAGGATCCGATTGTACTTATATATATATATATGTAGTGTTGTCTATTCTCTAGGGTTAACACTAACAAATAGATTCAAGATATAAAAGGCTTGTTTTTCTTCAGAGTCTTGAGGGAGATTAAGATCCATAGTTTTGGTGAGATCTCGGAGTGTGCAAGTTGTAATCTTCACCATATATCAATAAGTCTCTCTTACAGGCCCATTTGACAATGGTTGAGACAAGTATGGAAACCTCAATGAAGACGATTTTTCGGACAAAGATGAGGGGACCAAAGACTATGATGTTTCGAGTGAAGATGACTCGCACAATGAAGTTAAAATAGATGAATAACTTCGTCCATCATCAACTGCAGGCTTTTGACTCATCGTAGTAGTTAACTACTATGCTCGGTTACAAATAATCAGAGGTAGACCTCGAGAACTACTTGCACGATGAATTTATTGATATATTTGCTCTTATCATCAAAACTTGTTTGCATTATGTAGATAATTGGTAGCTCCCACCTTCAGCTGCCAAGAGGGTCACTATTATTTTAATTAGTTTCATTATCTACTACATTTCACATTATGAGACAGTTTGATCAGCCTATTTAGCAAAGCAATTATATCTATATCATTTGGTCGATATTCGATAGTATTAACATGTAAAATAGAATGTTTTATTCATATTTATTCATATCCACAAGTCCACGCTTTGCGCAGGATCCATGAAAGTTATTGAAACTGTCTTCATCGAATAAGTGTCAAACATAGAATAGCACTCAAATTCAAAGAAAAACGATAAGAACAAAGAATTTCCGAGGGTTAAAAGCACCTCCAACGCTGCTCATTTTACTAAAAAAAATGAAAGCTTACTTGTAGAGAGCAGCAAGACGTATAAGCTCACTATAGTGAACTGGATAATGCTTCGTCTTTCTCCATTCAAACCATGCCGATGCAAAATCTCGCGTTGGTGTATCCTTCAAAAGTTCATCAAGGTCAGGCATGGCAACTGCAATTTTATACCTGTAAAGACACATATACAACATAGGGTGACTAAACATCAGAAGAACGGAAGAAAAAAATTCAAACTCAGTCTATGAAGCACAAACACTTCAATTTAAAGTCATGTTAAGTCAGACACAAGTATCAGTACATATAATGAATTAATAATATAGTAATTTAAGCTAGTCAGTGTGTCATGTCACATTGTGTTCATGTCAGCATGCTCACGACAACATCTATTTCTAGAAAAGCAATATAGATGAGTACATTACCCGTCCTGGACGAAACTCTCAAAGAAGTCCATTTCCAACGTCTCCGACAACACCACAACACATGCATCCCTGTGCACCTTGAACACACTCTCCACCCCTCTCTGATGCCTCACCCCAAACATCCACGCCGGACTATTCCACACCATCAACACCCTCACCCCACACTCCCCCCCTTCACCTCCAAAAAAGAACTTCCCCATAAACTCGTCAAACCCAACCCCTTCCTCAATCCCCTTAAAATACCCCCACCTCCTCCTCCTCACATTCCCCTCATCACCCCCCCTCAACCCCCTCCTCATCTCCCCCTTCTTAACCTTTGCCCCAAAGGGCACCCTCACCCTCTCCATCTCCTTCAAAATCGACCTCTGCACCAACCTATCCCCTCTCGTCAACCCACTCAACCCCACCACATCCGGATCCTGAAGCAGCGGATGATTCTTCGGATTCAACGCTTCAAGATTCGACTTCAGCATCCGATCTCTCCTCAAAAAATCCCCCTTCCCTTCCAACCACCTCGACCATCCGTCCCTCAGCGGATTGTCTGAGGAACCAGTCTTCACCATCAGCAGATCTTCGATGTTGTTGACCGAATGCAGCAGGGACCGGATGCGATCATCAAGGGGGAGATCGTCGGAGGAGAATGAGAGGGAGAGGGGATCCTGAAACGGGATGGGGTCGGGCTCCGGCTTGCCGAAGGAGCGGCGGTAGACGGCGAGGGAGTGGTCGAAGAAGAGGGTGGAGGAGGAGTCTTCGGAGGGGTCGGGGGGGTCGTCGGACTCGGGATCGGGGTCGGAGTCGTCGGTGGAAGGGAGGGAGTCGGGGAGGTCGAGGAGGTCGATGCGATCATCGTCGGGGGTCCCGTCGAAGGCGTCGTTGTCGGCGTCGTCGAAGAGGGGGGAGGAGAGGTCGGAGGAGGGGGTGGAGGGGTAGGATGGTAATTTGTGGAGGCGGAAGTGGAGGAGGGAGAGGGAGAAGAGGAGGAGGATGAGGAAGGTCAGGATGGCGCAGACTTGGGCCGGGTTGAAGGAGCCACGGCGGGTTTGGGGGCGGAGCATTTTGATCTGGGATTTTTTTAGATTTGGATTTTGAGGAATGGGGAGGGGAGTTAGGGAGTTGAGTTCGGTGAGGGATAGGGACGGACCGGACGGTGATTGGTGAGCGACGGGAATTACTTTGAGATGCGTGACTGCATCGGGCGGTTGTTAATATGGCCTATAGGTGGATCGGATCCGAGCATCCACTATCGTTTCTTCTAAACGTTCTATTTTTAGCATTTAGGATTTAGAAACAACAAAGAATTACTATTGCTGCTAATTTCGGTGTGCGAGCAAACAAATAATTCGTAGATTCTTTTAGAAACAATAAAATCAAACATCTTTATAGTGGGGTAGAGGAATATTTATAGTCGCCTTTGGAAACAGTTTCTAGATAATCATCTATCTCTATTTCCCGATATTTTTTTATAAGATATAGAGTTTAAATTTCTTCATTATAAGAGATTTGGTTTAATCCGTCTCCTATAGATAATCAAGAATTTGAATTACACTTTAAATGTCTTGGATTTGTTGTAACCCCTATTGCTCCTATAGATAATCGATGTTGGACTAAACCCACGCACACACCCACATCAACACCCATGCACACAGCACCCACTCCTCCTTCTCTTTTCTCTTTCCTTCATTTCTTTTCATTTAATGCCCATCATTTCCTAAGCCCCATAATTCATCTCTATAGGCCTCTTTATTTATCCGATTATCCCATAGCCCATAGCAATCTTTATAGATCACTCTAATTCTCCATATATATCTCTTTTATTATTTCTTTTAATATTTCTCCTTATATACTCTGCAAATACGGGGTGTTAGACAGAGGGAGCTTGGCCTTCTCCTTCCGAGACCAGGTGTCAAAGCATGTTCGCCAACCTTGTAACGCCCCGAATCCCAAATACACTGAATTCGAGATGTTCTACAGGATCTTTTCACTTTCTTAGTACACTTTTACAGGGAAATTAAAACTTTTCATCATACATCAGAGATTACATCATAATTACATCTTTCTTTTGCACAGCGGAAGTAAAATACAACAATTGAATACAAGTACAACAGCTTGATAAAATCTTTAAGCATCCAAATCCTCTTTAATCTTTAGCATAACATTTACCTGCATGTTAGACTGTGGGTACGTCAGTTTATTCAACCGACGATCATTATACACGGCCGTCCTCGCTTTGCCGGGAATAGTATAACTTAACATTTCATATTTAGCAAACACAAACTTGTCACATTCCAACAAAAGGGACTACCCTATTGATGTCGTGTTGTGATTGTGCACTTAGTCCTTAATGCAGTTAATTATGTTACTTGACACTAATGCGCACTTGTTCGGATTCTTTGCATCCCATACTACATAGGTCCGAGGGCAAGCCCTTATTCGTTCTTCATCTTGATAGGGTTCAATCCCCCGTTATGCCTTAACTACTACTGTAACTACGGTAGTGTCTTAGATGTCCTATGATCTATGAGCCCATGCCCAGGCAGCCTGGAGGGGAATCCCACGCACTGTCACGACGCATCGAGCAGGCAACCTATGGACAATTCAGCCTCCGCCATGGAACAATGGCACCACCCATAGCCACTCGAACATCCCACGAGCGTCGCCACCGGGACGATAATTCCGGAGTAGCGCCCACGCACTGTCTTGACGCATCAAGCAGGCAACCTGTGAATCGCTCTCACACCGCTATCCGTTGGCCCTCATACTCATGTTTTTCTTCTACTTTCATCACATCTCCACTATGTGCTAGTCCTTAGTTTTATTTAAAAAATCATGAACAAAATAATCACTAGAGTTAGCCTCTCCATCATCCGGACTTATTCATTTGTTTCATCATGACCAACCTTGGTCTAATTTCAATTCAATTCTTGTTTCTCAATGCCGGGGAGACTTAGCTACTCTATTTCAAATTTCATTTCACAATCTTTAAGTCATAACCACTTCCATGTCACAATTTCATATTCTTCCTTATTCATGATTACTCTTTGTTCACAAGTCCATAGTGAATACTTATAACTCATAAAAATTCATATTCATGGCCAATGTGACAGTGAAAAAATGGCCTGAGGCCCATCCAAGGCCCAATACAATTCCTACTCAGAAAAGCAAGAATACCGACCTGGTTCGGCTCCGGACCCCTTCAGGGTCGGTGCCGAACCTCGTGTTTGCCCCCACAGTGCCGGCTTCCTCGTACTGACGAGCCTCAGTATCCCCCGGAGTCCGATCCGGAGCAGTCCCTCATGCCGTCCCCCCTCTCTGGCGGGGCAGAGGGATGACCTGGCGCAGCCTAGGCCCTCCGATTCCCCCAGATGCACAGAGGACTCACGATGGGCCACGTCAGCTCCAAATACCGCCAAGGGTTTCGCCACGTCAGCCCTATACCACTCCTGGTATCACCGCAACCGCCCTAAACCCCCTGGGCCTTCTGCCACGTCAGGCCCATGGGCTTTCGGATCCAAACCCGGCCCCCAAGCGGAACCAAACCCGGTTGGGATTCTCTATAAATACTAGACCCTCACCCACCTTTTGAAGGTAATCAATCTTTTGCCACTTAAATATACCTAGTTATTGCTACTCTCTCACAGAGACTGACTAGACCGTCGGAGGGTCCGCCACCGGGACAAACCCCGGTGTTTCAGGACCGTCTGCAGGTACACAAGACCTCGGATCCGACCCTTCCGATCCGAGCCCAACCTTCAACGCCTTTCCGAGCTCATCGTAGGCCCCAGAAGGTCAACCGAAGGTCGGCAGACGAGCGGCAATCTCCTTCAATACAAATTGAGTTCGAACTCACACCTGGTGCTTCCACACGTGCCTCAGAAATAAACAGCATCAGGTTGGCGCCGTCTGTGGGAACAGCTGCTCCAGAAGCCGATCCGACCCAGACCCTCAAAGGCCATCGACAGCCGAATCCTCATGGCAACCAAAGGCAAGGGGGCTGCTCCCTCCGTCAACCAACGGGACTCGCCCCCACCCACCATTAAAGCCAGGCCACGCCCGTCGAAACACAAGGCTCCCTCTCGGGAGTCCCAAGGGAGCGTCGGCCGGCCAGCCCAGCCCGACCTCCGGGGCATAATCCTCAACCGCAAGATTACCCGCAGCAGGAGAAGGGCCGCTTCCAACCCGGCCCCGAACCGCCCGAGGCCACCGTCCGAGGTACGCAGACCCGCGCTCAGCCGAGTCGGAAGACAACCCTCGGACCAACCAAACCGGGCCGAAGGAGCCCCCGTCACTCACAAGGAATTCCGGGACTTCCGAAGAGAAATGCTGGGGGCCCTCCGACGGGCCCCCAGGGAAGAAACCCTCCATTCCCGAACAGGGTCGGACGCCGAAGCCAGCGCGTCCCGCCCTTCAACGATCCAATCAGAAGACGACGACGTACTCCTAAGGCGCCTACAAGAAATGGAGGACCGCCTCGATCACGTAGGGGACGGCGGCCGAAGAGCGCCTCAGGGGTACAGGCCTGTCCGTCCTCCCTTCTCCGCCCCAATCCTCCAAGCAGAAATACCCCGGAATTTCCGACCCCCTCAATTCGAGACCTACGATGGCGAAGGGGATCCTGCTGATCACGTGGAAGGTTTCAAGACCCTCATGATGATTCACAGCGCCTCGGATCCCCTGCTCTGCAGAGCCTTCCCGGCCACCCTTCGGGGTCCTGCTCGCGAGTGGTTCTCGAAACTCGCCCCCGGCTCCATTTACTCCTTCGACCAACTCGAGGGAAATTTTCTAGCCCATTTTGTCACTAGCCGGAAGGCCGAAAGGACCAGCGCCTCATTACTCAGGCTCAAACAGGAAGAGGGGGAATCACTCAGGGTGTTCGTCCGGAGATTTACCGCGGAGGCAAGGTCGGTCTCCTCCCTCGACCGAGGCGTCGCTTCAGCGGCATTCCGACACAACGTCCGCCCCGGACAGCTGAAGGCCTCTCTGGCCAAGAGACCCCCCGTCAACTTTCCCGACCTCCTTAATAGGGTCGAGAAATACATAAGGGCAGAAGAGGCCCTAAATCCCGAAGACGCCAAGGATCCCACCGGGAAAGGGAAGCGGAAGACCGAGGAAGTCGAACCACCAAAGAAAGCTCCAAGGGACCCGGGGGCCATGAAGAAGGTCCCGCCAGTCCCCCGCTTCGAGAAGTACACCCCCCTGACGCATAACGTATCCGCCATCCTCTTGGAAATCGAAGACAAGGGCATTGTCCGACTACCCCCCCGATCTAATAACAATAAGAATCGAGACCAGCGCTTTTACTGCCGCTTCCACAGAGATCACGGGCACGAGACCGACCAATGCCGAGCCCTGAAAGACGAAATTGAAGGGCTCATTCCCAGAGGGTACCTCCGAAAATTTACCCGAGAAGGCCCACGGGATCGGCGAGCCGCTAGGAACCGGAGCCAATCGGCTCCGAATCCTCCTCCGAACCAGACCCAGAGTCGGAACCCCGATTCCGAGGGGGCCGTAGATATCCCTTTTATCTTGCACTGCGTCCACGGAGGGCCGATGGGAGGTGAATCAAAAACTTCCAGAAAAGCCTCCATCCGAGAGGTGAACGCTGTCAGAGACGACCCCTCACCCAAACCACAATCAAGGCCGGTCTCCTTTTCAGGGGAAGACCTTGAAGGAGTCCGCCTGCCCCACTGCGATGCCCTCGTCATCAACCTTCACATGGCTAATTATGAGGTCCACAGGATCCTCGTCGACAACGGTATCTCGGTGAATATTCTCTTCCTCGATGCCTTCGAAAATCTCAGGTTACCCCGAGGCAAACTCAATCCAGCCGGGTACACCCTGCACGGGTTCTCAGGCGTCCCTGTCGTGATAGAAGGAATTGTTACCCTCGACGTTACCGCCGGATCGACTCCTGTCAAGAGGACCGAATCCATGGACTTCATGGTGGTCAACATCAAGACGGCCTACGACGCCATACTTGGCCGGCCTGGACTATGCTCCCTACAAGCAGTGCCTTCGGCTTACCATCTGAAGCTCAAGTTCCCCACCCCTCAAGGAGTCGGCATCGTCCGAGGCAGCCAAGAAGCGGCGCGGTCGTGCCACATGACCACCGTCGGGGGAGGTGTGTTCCCCCTCGACGCCGAACGAGCATAGGTTATGACCCGGCTAAATGTAAATCGGCTGTTGTATAAACCCTCACTTGTAAAAAGCTGCCTTAGCGGCCCTCCCTACCTTATGCTAAAAGATATCCCTTTTTGTCCGAACCCAAATGTCTCGATAATCTCAATACGAGTCCGGACCAAAAGTCCTTCCTAAAGCCCCTCTTCGATCCCTTACGGAACGATGGAGCCAGACCTCGCCTCCGACATTGCGTACTACACTACTGACCGGAGCGGGGAAGGAAAAGGATTCTCCTTTCATACCCCTTTTTATTTTTCGTTCCAAAGAGAAAAAATCAAACAAAAGAAAAACAAAGACCGATACAAGACCGCTCCACTCATCTCAAATCAGGAAAACCAGGGCCCCTCAGGCCCAACGAGGAACGGAGAGTATTTCGGTCAAGCAACTAGGGGCCCCTCCCCTCGTTATGGTGCTCCTTAGCCTCAGCCACATTCGACCCTCCAACCACAGAGCTCAGGGCGTCATCCGGTCGCGCCCACTGCAACAGCAGCAGCGCAAAGGGGACCCCCTCCGCCTGTCGACCCGCGAGGGAAGAGAACGAAGCACCCGACATCGCCTTGTAACAAGGCACCCCCGTCCCCTTCTCCATAAAGGTGTCGCGAGGTAACCCCCCGGGAAAGGACCTCGGCACCAAAGTACTAAGCCCGGCCTGTCCAAGGTCCGCGCCGCCAAGCTCCCGGTCCCACACCGCTCTTCTCAACCGGCGCGCCTCCACGCTTTAGACGGCGGACTTATTCCGACAAAAGTTACAAGCCTCATCAGTGTTCCGAGCCCCCCCCCCTCCAGCAACCAACCAACTCAAACGCACATTCTCAAGAAGATTCAGAAATGTCCAGACTCAAAAACAACCGACCGGTCAAAAACTTTTCTTACCACTGTAAATCCAAGTGTTTCTTACAAAAAATTGCGGTGGCCAGTCCGCGGGAGGCAAACACAATCGAGGGAGAGGGAAAGAAAGACAAAAATTACACAACTCCTTGACCCACCTCCGCGCCGACGGACGGATCCACGGGAGCGTCGGCCGAGGGGTCGACGGCGGACCCTGCTTCACCCAGAGTCTTCGACGTCCCCTCGATCTCCATATCATACTCAAAATTGGACAGATCGAGGGCCGGGAAGAAGTGCCTCACGTGACTGAGGGCCCTCTCATAGCTCTTGTCCTGGGCCGCGATCACCATCTGCTGGCCCTTGCACAACACCTCCTCCGCCTCCTTGGTAAACTTCGTCTTCAGGGAGGCCACCTTCTTCTCCCACTCCACATCCTTGGCCTTGAGCTGGAGCTCCAGCTGCTGCTCTCTCTTATGCGAACCCTCGAGTTCGATTCGCATCTCCTTCACCTCCAGCTCGCTCTTTTCCGCCCGAGCTCGCTCTTGGGCCAGGGACGCCTCGTACAGGTCCTTGATGTTGGCCCCTTGTATGCAAGCCTACAACCAACGGCAGACAAAGATCAGGCCTCGACACAAAAATCAACAAGGAGATACAGAGTCGACGGGCTTACCTGCACAGTGGCTCGCGCCAGGCGGGCGAACGCCATCTCTACGGGCTCGCCCTCCATCACCTTGCGATCGCGAGGGGTCGCCAGTTTCTCCACCACCTCAACGGCCTGGGCCTCCTCTGTCAGACGGTCCCCCATCAGAACCGACCAGTCAGGAGCCCACCGCTGCCGCATTAGCTCCACCACCGGATCCTCTTCCTCGGCCTCAACCCAGGGACCTTTCCCCTCGCCGAGAACAGGGGCCCCCGCTGCGCCTTGACCCTTCGAAGAAGCCACGCCCTTGCTCATCTCGGAGCGACCCCTCTTGGTCCTCGGCTCGAGTTGGACTTCCGAGATAACAAGGGGCAGCTCCCTCGGCCTCTTCGCCGCCTCCGCCTTCTTCTTCTTCTCGGCATTTTCCTTCTTCATGGCGAGCCGCCTTGCTTGGATCGATGCCTCATCCATATCTGCAGAAAATAACCATTAAGAACAATGAGCGAGAATGTACGAAAGGATCGAGGGAAAAGAAACAACTACATACGGAGAACGGCGGGGCTCAGTCCAACGCTCGCCAGGCGAACCTCCGTCACCTTAGTCCAATTAATACTAGGGGACAAACGAAGACACTCTACAAGCCCCCACTCCTCGACCGTCAGATCTCCCTGCCCCGGCGCAGGATAACTCGGCTTGGAGTAATTCCATCGAGTCGGGATGTCCCAGGGCTCTTCACTCCGAATTACCAGATACTTTTTCCTCCAGTCCTTAAAAGAATCAAGACGGCTATGAACAACCTTCCGCCTACTCCGGGGGGAGATATAGTAAACCCCCTCGGCTGCCGGGCAAAGCGCCAGCAACGCGCGGAACACGTTCAAATGCAAGGGCACCCGTTGTTCCTCGCACGTCAGTACAAAGCTGATTATCTGCTCCCAAGAGTTCGGCCCGTACTGCATCGGCGCCAGGGAGGCCCAGTTCAACACTTCCCGAACAAACGGATGGATCGGCAACCTCAGTCCAGAAATAAACGCGTCCACAGGGAAGGCACAGTACCAAGCAGACAAGGGATCGGTTGGGCGAAGAGTAGAGCTCGGCAGCATCAACTCGTAACTAGGCCCTATGTGGTACGCCAATTGCAAGACTTCCAAGTCCCCGCCATCCAAGGCGGACGGAATCGCGTCCATCAACACTCTCGTCCGGCTCGGCGAATAGGCCTGCACGCCAAAGAGCTCCTGATCGGACAGGTCGTCCGGATACTGACGGAAATGCTTCGGCTGCGCGGGCGAACCAGTCCCCTTGCTCGAGCCACTAGTTCCCCACTCTACCTTCCTCGGAGCCTTCTTCCTCTTCTCGGACCGCTCCGACGAAGGAATGAATAAGGGCCCCCGACCAGTCGGCATGGAGTTCGGACCTACCCCCGGAACCATGGATCTCCTTACAATGCCGCCCTCGCCTCTCTCTCCCTCGGCAGCCGACTCCAAAACACGGACGTCGTCCAAACCATCAGTCGCTTCCTCCGACCCACTACTCTCCACCACGAGGGGACGACGAGAGCGCGACAACCTCGCACCATGGGCCGCCTCCTCAACCACCGGTTCCTCCCACGAAACCGTGTCAGAAGACCCGTCAGCATGCACTGGCTCCTCCTCGAGTACGGGCTCCTCCCAGGACGTCGAGTCAGAGATAGGCTCCACCCCCCCAGACGTCGACGCTGACGAGCCAGACTGAGCCCTATCCATCTATGCCTAGACTAAATAGGCTTGCTAACTCACCTAGGGTTACTTCGGAAGGGCAAGTCCGGTACAGCAAGACGCGAAGATGAGCGCGGAAGTATTGAAAAATTTTATTTTGAAAGAGAAAGGAGTGGACAAATAGGGGAGAGGGGGGACTATTTATGGGAGATAGAAGCGACTCCTCGATTCCCGCGAGTACTGTTCACCTATCCGACATGCAACTGCCGCCTAAGAATTCGCGCCACGTCCTCAAAACGTGCGACGCTGACATCATCCATTGACAGGCTGGCAGCCAGTCACGGAGGCCAGCGCAGAAGAAGTATTCGGAGGAGGGAACATTTTTATGTTTAAAGATTTAAGGCGCCATCCTCAGACAGACGCCCCGGGCTCCGAGACTGGGCCGGTTCCCCTTTCACCCGCGAGCAGCTCGGGGCTTACAGCGTCATCGGCCGAAGACCCGAACTGTTCCCGGGTGAGACCGAAACCGCCTCAACCTGGAGCCCTATTGGGATACAGAATAGTCAGCCTCCTATCGGAGAACTACTCATCTACCCAGGGCCCAAAGCTTCGAGACGCCCCCCCTCGGCAAGCACCTCGGTCAAAAGCAGATCAACACCCGAAGGCCGAAAGAAGTGCTCCATTCCGAGCCAGTTGATGCAACTGCAAAGGCCCAGCCTACTCCAGCAACCGAACCTTCGCAGTTGCAAACAACCGGCCCGGAACGCCCTTCATCCCTCTCGGAAGGATAGAACCTCCGCTATTGCAGACGGCTCACCCTTCGACGTTCGGTCGCTATCCCTCTCGCCCGGACCCCCCCTGGATCTGACCGCCACCTCAGGGCCATCAGATCCAAGAGAAGATCGGGCGACAAAGAAACTACCTCTCCGACAAGACCAGGGGCAAGAATTTTCAAAAAAAAAAAAAAAAACAGGCGTCCGCCGAAGCAGACACCTTTATGGGCCAAACAGACCACCTTTGCCTGGATTTGAACCACAACGAGAAAAAGGGGGGGGGGGGGGGGGGGGGGGGGTACTTATAAGCCCCCCCAGGGGCCGGCCATTATGATGTGGGGAAAACCAAACGACGGAAGACCATGCGCCATACCGTTACTTAGCGGCGCCATTAACGCACCTGGGAAATGGGAATCTTGCACAGGTCCCCAGGCGCCCCCAAAATGCTCCGCAAAAAAACGGACCACACTACTCAGAACAACCCCAAGGCACAACGGTTCGCCCCATAAACGGCCTGTAACTCCCCCTCACCAACTCAAGGTCCGGTCTGGCACCGGGATACTCTTCTCAGGAAGAAGCAACGACTCGCCTTCGCCCTCACCGACCCGTCATCCCTCGCCAGCTCGAGGTCGGGTCTGGCACCTGGGTACTCTTCTTCGGAAGATCCACCGGCTGGCCATCACCCTTACCAGCCCATAATTCCCCCTCGTCTCGAGGTTCGGTTTGGCATCGGGGTACTCTTCTCAGGAAGAAACAACGGCTCGCCTTCACCCTCACCAACCCGTAATCCCTCGCCAGCTCGAGGTCAGGTCTGGCACCTGGGTACTCTTCTTCGGAAGATCCACCGGCTGGCCATCACCCTTACCAGCCCATAATTCCCCCTCATCTCGAGGTTCGGTCTGGCACCGGGGTACTCTTCTCAGGAAGAAACAACGGCTCGCCTTCACCCTTACCGACCCATAATCCCTCGCCAGCTCGAGGTCCGGTCTGGCACCGGGGTACTCTTCTTCGGAAGATCCACCGGCGGGCCATCACCCTTACCAGCCCGTAATTCCCCCTCGTCTCGAGGTTCGGCCTGGCACCGGGGTACTCTTCTCAGGAAGAAACAACGGCTCGCCTTCACCCTAACCGACCCACAATCCCTCGCCAGCTCGAGGTTCGGTCTGGCACCCGGGTACTCTTCTTCGGAAGATCCATCGGCTAGTCATCACCCTTACCAGCCCATAATTCCCCCTCCTCTCGAGGTTCGGTCTGGCACCCGGGTACTCTTCTCAGGAAGAAGCAACGGCTCGCCATCACCCTTGTCGACGCGTAATCCCTCGACCTCTCGAGGTTCAATCGAACACCAGGGTACTCTTCTCTGGAAGAGACAACGGTTCGCCATCACCTTCACCTGCACTTTGACCCTCGACTAGCTCGAGGTTCTATCCAAGCTTCAGGACAGCACCACCAGGAAGGCCCTGTGATCCGCCCTCCCATTTTTTTTACAATCATGAACACTCCTCCACGGCTAGCTCCCGCACCCCCTGCAGGAGTGGGGGGCTTGTGTGACAGTGAAAAAATGGCCTGAGGCCCATCCAAGGCCCAATACAATTCCTACTCAGAAAAGCAAGAATACCGACCTGGTTCGGCTCCGGACCCCTTCAGGGTCGGTGCCGAACCTCGTGTTTGCCCCCACAGTGCCGGCTTCCTCGTACTGACGAGCCTCAGTATCCCCCGGAGTCCGATCCGGAGCAGTCCCTCATGCCGTCCCCCCTCTCTGGCGGGGCAGAGGGATGACCTGGCGCAGCCTAGGCCCTCCGATTCCCCCAGATGCACAGAGGACTCACGATGGGCCACGTCAGCTCCAAATACCGCCAAGGGTTTCGCCACGTCAGCCCTATACCACTCCTGGTATCACTGCAACCGCCCTAAACCCCCTGGGCCTTCTGCCACGTCAGGCCCATGGGCTTTCGGATCCAAACCCGGCCCCCAAGCGGAACCAAACCCGGTTGGGATTCTCTATAAATACTAGACCCTCACCCACCTTTTGAAGGTAATCAATCTTTTGCCACTTAAATATACCTAGTTATTGCTACTCTCTCACAGAGACTGACTAGACCGTCGGAGGGTCCGCCACCGGGACAAACCCCGGTGTTTCAGGACCGTCTGCAGGTACACAAGACCTCGGATCCGACCCTTCCGATCCGAGCCCAACCTTCAACGCCTTTCCGAGCTCATCGTAGGCCCCAGAAGGTCAACCGAAGGTCGGCAGACGAGCGGCAATCTCCTTCAATACAAATTGAGTTCGAACTCACACCTGGTGCTTCCACACGTGCCTCAGAAATAAACAGCATCAGCCAACAATTTCATCAACATGATTTCTAAAATTCCATAATCCTACAATGGACTCATGCACTTTATAATTAAATACTCATACTTCACATTTTACACAATATCCTCAAGGGAAAAATTAATAACATCATGTCACACCACAAAATTCTTTGTGTCAATTACTTCTTAATAAACCCATTTCATTATATCTTTATAAACTGAAAATTTCCATAAGCATGTGTCTTAGGACCATAGCTTTAATTATACTATTTGTTCACAAACTACATTATATTTTCTTCAAATAATACCCAACTCAATCCCATAAAATTCCTTGTATTTTTATGAAAATTACCATATTTTTCTCACATTTTTTGGACATCACAAACTCACAAAAAAAATATTTTTTATAAAGTGCTAAGGGAAGGATTCGAACCCAGCACGGTAGAGAAGAAGGCCAGAGCACCCGCCAATAGGCCAATCGTGTGCTAGCAATTAGAAGGGGGTGAAATAGGTATATGTGCTTTCGGTTCGCAGTCATGTATACTTATATACACAGTTAAGAAAAAAAAGATGGTGAGGCCGGGTTTCGAACCGCACCGCTCAGGGAAACCGAGCGCCGTCACAGACCGCCTGAGCCACTGGCTCAGGTTGTCACAGTACTGAGTTAAAGTCTATTAGTTTCATATTCGCACTGTTTTAGAAAACAACTCGATGTTCAAATCAATTAGGTTCATATTGCCTTTATACAAACTACAGAAAAATTCCAGATTTAATCATCTTTATTTAATCTTCATACAGCAAGTATAAAAATAAATTTTTGTACTAAAACATAATTTTCTCCACCCAAATTAATAATTTGTTCCTTAAAACTATCATATCTTTTATTTTCGACATTGAAAAAGAAATCAATTGATCTTCTAATCTCTCTTTTATTCCCAAATTTTCCATGATAATTTACTGTTTATTAATCTATATTCACACCACATACAACTTTGGATTTTCCCATACTCATATTAGCAAAAGAATTCATGTAACACATGAATAGGTGAAACTCAACAATTACTAATTTTTTGGGTATTTCTATTTTGATGACAACAAGCAATTCATTGGTTCATTTATGCCACTTCTAGACATGAATTTTAACATACTCATAACTCAAGCTTTCAATATACTTTCTATTCAAATTTCATAGTGTCAATATCTTAATCAATTGTCATGTTTCAACCATACAAGTTACAAGCAATTAATGAAGATTTGCACACATCATACTAACCATATTGCATCATTATTCAATTAAACTAACAATCATAGAAGGTGCTTCATATAGTTTAATTTCATGCTAGAATTTCACATACACAATTAATCACACCATTCCAATCCATTCATATACTAACTTTTTAATTAGAGTGGACTCTTATTAGTATTTTCCATGTATAGTGTTGACAATATAACTAGCATGAATCCTATATTAGAAATATGAAATATTTTACCTACCTTAATGGAGAGAAACACAAAAGCAACAAGTCCTAGTAGATGAGAACACCTCCTCCTAGCCAAAAGAGTGCACCACTCCAAGCTTCCAAGCCTAGCCGAATGCTTCCCCAAGCCGAATGCTTCCCAAGTCCTTGACCGAATGCTCCAAGCAACCAAAAGAACCACACACTCTCTTATCTTTTATAACTCACACAATTATAATACTATAGCTTTAGAAATTTTACTTTGCATATGAAAAATTAGCCATGAGAAGGGAGGTATTTATACTAAAAAATGAGGGGAATGGAGGGCTAAGATCATCTTGGTGGTTGTAAAATGAAAGGCTTAGATCAAAGTAGGAGTTAGGAAAACTACCCACCTCCTTGAAACTACCCCCATGTTCTCCACACCAAAAATTCAATTCCCTCCAAAAAAAGAATGCTACCGGCCTCACTAAAGAAGTGTGCAATGCACGTGTACGTGTAGTGCACGTGCATGCAACTAGACCAAATTTGTACATTCAAAAATTGTATAAAAATACATTTGTTAAAAAAAGGTCTTCTACATGACAAGTTTAATTAAAATAACTTAATTCATGGGCTTTCTTTTTGGGCCAAAATAATTTTATAAAAACAATTAAAATAGAAATGCTTTTGGGCTTTTTAAGAAAGGCTTTTTAATTAAATCAAAGAAGGCTTTTAAAGAAAGGCTTTTGTACTAAAATAATTTGAGAAAAATATATTAAATAATTATACACATTATGATAAAATAATTCAAACAAAATATTGCACGTGCACAACACGTGCAAAATGAATAATTTTTCATTAATCGAAAAATCAGGGTATTACAAACCTCCCCCGACACATGCTTTTTCCCGTTCGATGCATTCCACGCCAGTCTGTGTCTTCCTCTTCTGCCATTTGTGGCTGAGGTACTAAAGTGGTACTCTCTGAGTCCGATTCAGTTTATGCCGAACATATGGAGGCATGTCAACGGCTTCGTCATGCAATGTCAAGCGGTGGGGGTCGAGCCTTAACTTAGTTTGCTTAGGAGACTCTACAAGATCCATTGGAAAAGAAAGACGGAGTATAGGTACTATCTCTCGCCACATTGCGGTGTGAAGCTAATTGATAAACTTGATTCTACCAGGTTTTGGAAGGAAAAATATTTCCTTATTCGGAGTAGTGAGTCGTGGGCAATTCCCACAAGGTGGAGAGAGGAGGTGTCGAGGTGGGCGAAGGCCGAACCCATTTTGAGCCCGGAGGAGGATGAGATAGTTTGGAAACTTCTGAGTCGACCTCCTCTAAGTTGGAAAGATGTAACCGAGGAGGTCCTTTTCAGAGGGTCTCAGTCTGATCGACCCTAGTATGCATCTTTTATTTCTCTTCGTTTTTTTTTGTAGATTTGTATTTCTCTTTATGTTAACTTCTTTGCACCTCGTTTTGCAGGAGAGGCGGACATGGACTTTAAAGCGATGCATTTCAAATGTTCGGGTTTGAGCGGAAAAGCAATCGAAAGGAAGAAGAGAAAGAGGACGACTGCAGGTCCTTCACCTGCTAAAGCCGTTAGGAGTTCGGCGCTCAATCAGCTAGTGGTAAACTTGGAGTCTCCCCCTTCTGTTTATCCTGCCCCGTCTGCCGAGGAATTCACTCTTGGTGCTATTGTTGCTTTGGAAGCTCCTCCTCTCACTGCAACTGCGGAGATAATTCTTACTGAGGAGCACAAGAAGCTCTTCGTCCCCGACTGGTGTGTGATAAAACACGAAGGGTTCCTCCGAGAATCCTCTACCTGCATGCAAGCGGTGCACCACTTGGTGACTCCGAAGGACCGAGCTGCCATGAATGCAGGGTTGGTTGGTGACGACATCCTAGAGATAGCCAAGGCCAAAATGTCGGTAAGTTTCGTCCTTGACTTTATGCAAATTAATAGAGTTGGTCCCCCTTTGTAACTTAGAATATTTTTGTCTTTGTAGATCACTTGCCACTTCAGCCATCTACTAGAGCGGTTTTTGGAGCAAGAGAAAGAGCTCAAGGCGGCGAGCGATAGGGACCGATCGGAGCGGGTGAAGACCGCCAAGGCGTATGAGGAAGTGAAGCGCCTGTCAGAGACCCAAGCGACTCAGATCGAGTTGCTGGAGTCTGCGCTGCCGAAGGCGAACGAGCAAATCGCCATGGAGAAGGAGAAGGCGGACCGAGAGAAAGAACTTTCTGCAAAGGCGATAGAGGCTGCTGCCAAGGAAAGGGAGAAAGTGGTGCAAGCGGCAAGAGCCGAAGCAGAGGGGCACCTGGCCTTGAACATGGAGCAATTGTACGCCAGGGCGCTTAAGCACGTTGAAGCGCACATCCCCGGGTTCAATTGTTCGAGGTACCTCTCTGTACGACCCCATCGAGAGTGAGGAGGAGGAGGGTAGCGAGGAGGAGGAGATTGTTGTAGCGGACCCCCAGTCTGCTATAGTAGCAGTTCCAGATGCGACTGAGGGGAGCGGTTGCGAGCTTACCCCTCCTATGGACCAGTTGGCCGAGGTGGACCCTTGACTCCTCTTGTAACTAGCTATCTTGTTTTCTTTTAACTGCTCTTGTATTGATGTCTATTGACTGGCCACCGTGTAACAACCTGAATTTTCATATGAATATATGTATATTTTGTTAAGTACTAAAATGCTACAGTTATTTATTTATTTTTCTTTTTGAAGCTTTTAGTATGGATTTGACTCTTAAGCTTCAACTAGACCCGATTGAACCCGAGTTAACCCTAGTTTAACTCAACACTTGTAGTGTACCATGGCATGTAACAAAAAAAAAGACTTGTGCACATGCACTAGCCCAAATCCGGCCAAGATTTTAGGAGGGAAAAGAATGAGGGAATTTGAGAATGAAGGTTAGGCTTTTGAACTTAAATTTGACTCATGATGAGTTTTTCTGCACTCCTACACTCCACCTCCATTCTCCCCCAATGCAGCCCTCTCACTTTCTCCCTCCCCCCTCTCTCAAAAATCCATCCACATTCATTCCCATCCTCTATTAAAACACCATAATCTCATCCTAGCTCCATTTCTCATCTTTCCCTACAATTAAGCCATCTTCTACACCTCTAAACCTTATTCTCTACACCGTAGCTACTAATTTGGAAGGAGAGAAACCAAGGAGAAGGAGAGCCACCAAGGAGAAGAAGAGAAGACAAGGAGGAGGAACCAAGGAGCAAGAAGGCTAATCAAGGAGCTAGGAGCTTGTAGAATCTCTCTTTACCATCAAACCCATCAAGGTGGGTGATTCTAATCTTTTTGTTTTGTTTTTATTGTTGAATGCTGGTTTTAGTGACTAAAAAATGATATGCGTGCTCTTGTATGAACTTAAGTAACTCGTTTTGTGCTAAGAAACCCAAAACAGAAAATCCTATCAAAAAGCTGAATTTTTGTTGTTAGTCCGTAGCTTATAACTCAAACACCACTACTTTGATTAACTTGAATTTTTTACAGGATGTTCATATATGTGTCGTACAAATTTAGTATTTTTTCCAGATTTTTATGATTTTTTATGTTATTAAAATAAAATGCTGGTCAGAATAGAAAGAAACAGTTTTTCTTGTTACTGTTGTGAGAAGAATGACTTGTATCTTGATGCATACTTATGGGAATGATCTTAAATTTTAATATGTCATTTTTAAATGTATCTAAGATCTATGTTTCAAATTTCATGAGATTTGGACCACTGTAGCTATGTTAATAAAATCATACAAACTTAGCTAGTTATTTTAGTAAACAGAACTGCTGTTGTTACTGCCCTGTTTTTGGATGACATTAAAAAGAACATAATTGGAAATCTACTTGGTAGAATCACTTGATTTTTGGAATTATTGTAACATCATGTGCCAGAAACTAGATTCTAAAATTTCATGATGATCTGACACCATATGCTATTTTAAATGGATTTTTATCCCATGACTATGTTGATCTGATCTGCTGTTCTGGAAGTCTGTACACTTTTTAAAGATGGGACCATAAGACCTTGTAAACGACCTTGTATGAAGGAACTTGAAACTAAGAAGTTTTAGTAGACACATAGTCCTTTCTGGATTGACCGAGAAATCATGATTTGGACAAGTGTGTGATTTTATATAATTTTTACAAGTGAAGACAGAAACACAGTAAATCTTAGAGCTTACTGTTTTACACCATGATCATTGAGATGAGTCTAAACTTGTATCTTGTTGGCTTAGAGTTGTTGTTTGAGGTCAGGACTCATGTTATAGATGTGTACTTGAGTTAAGACTTAAATTATCTAAGGTTCTTTGCTAAGGGTAGCTTATAGTTGCTTATAGACCCCAATATAGGCAACGTTGTTCACTATTTTGAAGTAGAAATTGTATTGGATGTTGGGATAGTGTTGTTGGCCATTTTGGGATGCAAACCATGCCCAAAGTGTGCTTATACTTGCTATCTACCTTGAGTAGAAGTATGGGAGCGCCCGATCGCGATTTCTCAAAGAATCGGGACCGGGAATGACTCCGTTGTGGCATAAACGACAAATGTGTGCTTGCTGTTTGGATTTATGAATTATCAATTGTAGGGCTCTTAGAACCCCCTTTTGAGTATTCATGGGCTAGGACTTACTCCTAGTGTGGTGTAGCTTGCTGGGGTACGTTGGTTGAGTATTGAGACTCTAGTACTAAGTCTTGTTGACAAACCTAGACGGGTAGAATAGGACCCTTGTCGCATCGAACGCATTGGAGGTGATGACTCGTATGCCGACGTACTCACCGTGCATGGATGGATCCCATGGTTGTGTTTGGAGCTACCACTTGTCGAGGACCGTGGAGCGTTAAGTTTAGCGGAAGCTACGTGTTGGTAGGACCAAGGTTGCGATCGAACTCCAAGTGAAGATGGTGGTTGCGGCGATCGACGGAGTCGATTCGTCGTTGGTTTGTGCCAAGTGTGGGCCGGGGCGGATCAACCCTTGGGCCAGACTTGAGGGCTAGTTGAGTCCCACATGTTTCCCAGGACAGCAGGACGTCCCGGCTTGGTACCAAGCTCCGTATTACTGAGTTGGGACTTGCTCAGTCTCAGGAAAGACTTTCGAAAGTTGAAACGGAACGATGAGGTCTCGCGAAAGGTACCCCCTTGTTGGGTAGATGTAACGCCCTGGGCCCCGTTCAAACAAATTCTAACAACTGCCCACCACAGGCTGCCTCACAAAAGGCGTCCAGACTTTTGGTGCCTTATGATCATAGACAATCCTATATAACCACTCAAATACCCAATCTCCCCACCGATGTGGGACTAAGAAAGCCCCCACACCACCATGCACGTGCACGCCATATAAAACACACACACAGCGCACTCCAACTCCCCCGTGCTCATGTGAGAAGCACAACCCGTGGGGGAGGGCCCCACATGGCAGCCAACCAACTCCCTCGCGTCAGCACACACAAAGCAGCCAACCAACCACTTCTCTCATCTCATTTAATACTATGGCCAAATCCCATGCAACAACCCCATAGACCTTCCTATGGGCCAACTACCAACTTTCTCATATATATATATATATATATATATATATATATATATATATATATATATATATATATATATATATATATATATAGAGAGAGAGAGAGAGAGAGAGAGAGAGTACACATGGAGGGGTGGTGCACAATGGAAGACTTTCCTATATATATAGGAAAGTCTTCCATTGTGCACCACCCCTCCATGTGTACTCATATGCACTTGGCCTTTCCGCCTTCGTATCGACGATCCAAACCGTTCACATTGATTTACACATCTAAATTAGTCTAAATATGTAAAATCAAATCATTTGAAATTCATTTGCCCATCCATCATGTGACTATAAAAAACAATAATTTTCCGCCATACAATTTTGTAACACTTCAATGGATGTGCAAATAAATTTCAAATAATTTGTGTCACACCCCGCTTTCCAAAAAGGAATACGGAATACGAATACGTGACAAAGCACATTGAATGATTTTCATCATTCATAAGCTGTAGGATCGACTCAACATCATAACATGAAATAAAACAAAATATATTCAACCACGCATGCATGAATAAATTATTAATCAACAGAAATTATTTGAACGAATATAAACTTCCCAAATGAATACAAGATCTGGATTAAAAGTACAACTTTGGGACTACAAGCCCGTTACAAGTTTTAAATATCAACAAGAATTAAATAACTCAAATACAAATAACTGAAGCAAGCCTTTCCAAGCGAAACCTAGAAGGTTTTCTCACCAACTCCAGCAGGGAACTCGCCTCCAAAATTTATATATATATATATATATATATATATATATATATATATATATATATATATATATATATATATATATATATATAAAGGGGATATGAGCAAATTTAGTAAATGAGCAAGTAATGAGGTGGCATGCATGTGATTAGAAAATCCTAAAAGTGGTTAGATATGGTTAGATACTCTATGTATCACATGCATGCCACCTCATCACTTACTCATTTACTAAATGAGCAAGTTGCTCATATCCCTTTTACCATATATATATATATATATATATATATATAAAGGAAAATAGAGAAACAAAGACAGAAGCCCTTAGTGCAAGTTAGGGCCGCAAGTAGTACAAGTAAGAGTATGACAATAATGAAGAAAATATGAAACAAGATTTGGAATCAAGGGTATACAACATGATTAACAAGGATGCAACAAGTAGTGAAGTTCAAGAGACTAGTTAGCAAGTAAGACAAATCAGGTAACAGAATCGGGTAATAAATACAAGTGGCAGGAAATACAAGTGGCAGGAACAAGGAACAAGTGAGCATGTAGTTGCGTACAAGTGTCAAGTAACAAGTATCAAGTAGGGTATCAAGTGTGTACAAGTGACAAGTTATTCTTAAGTTTATTGTTTAATTCTATCTACGTAGCACTTCATGCGTCCCATCTATTTACCACATGGTTGCTACATACAAACAGTTACATTTAGGCCTAGTGGTGGATTTTATAGGGCGGTGTACTCAGACATCAAGTATCAAGTAAGCATGTTCATGAATCGGGTAATCATATAACTAGTTCATGTGTCAAGTAATAACATGACCGGTCATGAATCAAATAATAATATACTAGTTCATGAATCAAGTAATAACAAGTCCATGAATTGAGTAATAATATACTAGTTCATGAATCAATAGTAACTAGTTCATGAATCGAATAATAATATAACTAGTTCATGAGACAAGTATCAAGTGGGAAACAAGGGCTCCATTCTAAGTACACTTACCTATATTGTCCACTACTATGGTCTTTCCCTTAAACCTCGACTTGTTATTTATTATTATTATCAAGATAAGCATGAAAGTGTGTGAAACAGGGCAAGTAAATATGATCAAGAATAGGGAACAAGTTTAAGATAGTTAGAAGGCATATTCGATGATCAAAACAAATTAAAATTATCAAGAACGACGAGAATTCCAATTATGGACAACAAGACGTTGCTGTACCAAAACTGAGATTTCCGTCATCACAGGAATGCAAATCTAGATCCGTCAGACAATCTAGAAACTAGGCTCTCTACCGAGTCCAGCACATATAAACAAGATACATGAAAGTGATAGCCTCAGATGTCAAAACAGCAAACTACACAGGATTCGTGTTCAGCCAAAATTTGTAAAACTGTGTTTTTAAATGTGAAACAGGTCTGAAACTTCATTAACCAATTCCAGAAAAATTAGGGAATGTTCTCTAGTGTGTCTAGTATTAGCATGCAAAATTTCAAGTCATTATCTTATAGGTAGCATAGTTAACTTAATTGTAAATCAAAGTAATGCGGCAAATTTATGAATCTGAAATTCTACTACATAGCAGCAGTAAAGCTGCGATAAATCACAAACTATAACTCGAAATTCAATTCCGTCAAAAGGTTAGTAAACTGGACATCTAGGGATACATTTCATGTTTAGAACTCAAGTCCAAATTCTAATTTTATCAGGGTCGAAACAGCAAGCAAAAATAGGAACGGCAACATAGATGGTTCTTTTGTATAGAAAGTGACATGATTAGCTACTAATATGAGTCTAAATTAATGTGTAATTCAAATTAAGGTGTAATAGATATCAAATCAGCAAGTCACAGATATTTCTCAACTCAAAATAAGTAAAATCAACACATACATCATACAACATACATCTACACATCAAGGTAGTTCTTAGTTTCATGTGTTCAAATAATTAGGAGATAAAATAGATCCAACAAATGGTGAAACGAATATATCAACAAAAGATTGTGACTCTTATGATCATGGAGTTAATAAGGAATAAAATAAGATCGTCAAACAATAAGCCAAAGAGGAGTCACAACTATGATCTACTTGCAGTATTTCCAAATAAAAGCTTGTATTAGAACAACAAGTTGTACAAGAAGATATTTGCCTTGATTGGATGAGGGTGTTGATCGACGATCGAGATCGGATGGATCAGATCGGCGCAGATCTTGATGGCGATCAAGATCAAGACAATCAGATAGCTGAGATCGCTCTGACCCGATCAAGATGATGGAGATCAGATTAGATCTGATGATGGTCACGATATAGATGAGATCGGATGGCTGAGATTCAAAACAACCATTCTCTTTCCTTCTCTTCTTGATCAACACAGCGACTGGTGTCAGGAGCTTCGACAGTGGCAACTGGCGGCGACGATTGTGGGCAGTGCTGCGGCGGTGAGACGGCAGCGACGTCGAGGCTCGACTGTAGAGCAGTCGACGAAGGCAACAGCAGCGATGAGAGGAAAGTGAGGTGCTCTGTTTTCGAAAGATAAATAGAGGAGCGATGAGGCATTGCGATGGAGGGGATGTAGAGGTAGGGGATGACGACGAGGATGGGGCATAGGCGATGGGTAATGGGTTCGGCAATGGCGAGTTGATGGGTGCACGTGGAGGAAAACGATGAGTTCGATGGGTTAGCAATGAGGTGGTGGCAACTCAACGACGGGGTGTCGAGGAGATGGGGATGAGGATGAAGAGGTGAAGGGTCGACGTGGGTGAAGCGGTGAAGAAGACGAAAAGTCAGGAGGTGAAGAGGTGGGAAGACGAACAGTAAAGGGGGGGGGGGCTACTCTGGGGTTTCAACAGTGATAGGGTTAAGGGGTTAATTAGGGTTAGGGTTGATTAGGGTTATATAGTATAGGGTTGCGGGTTGTGGGTTATTGGATAGCGGGTTTGAGTAGGATCCAAAAGGAGATTGAGTCAAAATTCACTATAATTAGGCAACATGGATTAGATGAGTTGAAACAGTCAACTCCCCATGAAGAACAACAAATTAGGGCAGATATGGATGATGCAAATGAATTAAATTGGGCATCAAATTGAGTTGAAACAAAAGGAAATGACTTTTTATTAAAACTGGAAACAAAACACAGAACCTTGAATTGATAAATAAAGTACAATGAAATGAAATACAGCAGGAAAATACAAATATAGAGAACAGAGGTTACAATTTGATTTTACACTAGGTTTGCCCGTTGACACGTGCCTACGGCACGTCTTCAGAACGGTGCACCTTGTTTGATAATATAAAATAGTTTTGGAGGTCGAGTTAATTAATTGAAGTAGCAAACATATTATATGATAAACTTTTGGGGGTCCAGCAAAAAGCATATTATATGATTTTTTTTGTTTTTTTTGAAATATTTTTAAAGTTTTTAAATTTTTATTTTTTTTAGTTTTTAAATTTTCTATTTTTTTAAAAAATTTTAAAATTTTTATTTTCTTAATTTTTTGAATTGAAGAGGGAGGGAGAGAGAGAGACAAAAAAAAAATATATATATATATATAGGAGTTGTTTTGGGTGTTTTTTAGTTTTTAAATTTTCTATTTTTTTAAAAAATTTTAAAATTCTTATTTTCTTAATTTTTTGAATTGAAGAGGGAGGGAGAGAGAGAGACAAAAAAAAAATAAAAAAATATAGGAGTTGTTTTGGGTGGGGGATTTGAATTTAAGTTTTGGAGGGAAACTTTTGGGGGGAAAATATGTTTTGTGAGGTGAGATCTGGGCCTTTAATTTTTTGAGGGATTGAAGGAGAACCACTTGATAGCTTTCTTTGTGTTTTATTATATAGATATTTAGACTATTTTAGATATGTAGATCAATGTGAACAGTTCGGATCATCGATACTAAGGCCGAGTGCACACGCCGTGTGCACCATAGGTGGTGCACAACGGAAGACTTCCTTATATATATATATATATATATATATATATATATATATATATATATATATATATATATATATATATATATATATATATATATATATACACTCCTAAGTACGGGTTGTTACACACACACACCCTTAAGAACTCAGCATCCTCGCTGAGCCCGGGACTTGCAACCTGCTCCAGGATCCCGTTTTATCCGATATGGAGTGGAGTACCCTGATTCTGCTAGTTGTACAACCCTACCTGAGACTCTGGTTACCCACCAGTGTACATCTACTAGCTCCATCTCAGGCATACCTCTAACCCACACTTACCCACGATCGGTGTCGAAAGTCGGCTCTGATACCATTTGTAATGCCCTGCGGCTCGCTCAAATAAATTCTAACAACTACCCACCACAGGCAGCCTCACAAAAGGTGTCAGGACTATGATCATAGGAAATCCTATATAACCACTCAAATACCCAAGCTCCCCACCGATGTGGGACTAAGAAAGCCCCCACACCACCATGCACGTGCACACCATGTAAAGCACACACACAGCGCACTCCAACTCCCCCTGTTGCTCACATGAGCAGCATAACCCATGGGGGAAGGCCCCACATGGCAGCCAACCAACTCCCCCATGTCACCACACACAAAGCAGCCAACCAACCACTTCTCTCATCTCATTTAATACCATGGCCAAATCCTATGCAACAACCCCATAGACCTTCCTATGGGCCAACTACCAAGTTTCTCATATTATATATATATACACTCCTAAGTACGGGGTGTTACAGTAGAAGATGGTCCTTCAAGGGAGGCAACTACTAGAGGGTCTTCACGGGTTAAACTCCTTCGTCATTCCTTACTTTCGGCTACCAGTGAGCGAGATGGGTTGAAGAATGTGGTGCTCGAGAGGAGCATGGAGGTCGCCCATCTTAGGAGGATAATTCTCGAATTTTTCGCAGGGAGTGCCTCGTTTGAAGTTCAAGGTTGAAAGAGAGAATAGTTGAGCTAGAAATAGAAGTTCGCCGATTGAAGAGGCTTCTTGATGGTGGCAACGTGAGGAGCACGTCATGCTCACGAGAAGAGTGTGCCCAAAGAAGATCATTTCAGGAGTTGGCTCTTCGTTTGCCCGAAGTCCCGCAAATCCCACGGGACGCTCAGAGTTGAGTAGCTAGTTCGTCTAGCGGGGCATCGGTTGGAGGGGCCGCTAAAACAGTAGGCCCCGAGGGTACTTCCCGGCTTGCGGGTCTAGAGATCGCTTCAGAGGGGTCGAGAGAACGGCATAGCGCTCATCGGGTGCGCATATCTCTCAACAAGAGCGTCCCTCTTCCTATAAAGAGTTAGTGAGATTCTTGTGATTTTTTAGAGGCTTGTAACTAAATAAACTTGTAATGAGGCTTTTTCTTTGTCAGACGAAGTTTCACCAAGTATTTGTGTGTTGATTTATTTAACCTAATCCCTGATTTGCTGCAAGTTTCATTTAAGAGTTTGAATAGTTGTGGGAGCAGTTCTGAATGGTGAGCTACTTCGCACTTGCTCATTTGCAAGTGGCTAAAGTGGCATCAAACCAAGTGTTGGACTCCGAACTTGTCATTTGAGAGTTTCAACAGTTATTGGAGCAATTCCGAATGGCAAGCTACTTCGCACTTGCTTGTTTGCAAGTAGCTAAAGTGGCATCAAACCAAGTCTTAGACTCCAAACTTGTTGTTAGAGAGTTTCAACTGTTGTGGGAGCAATTCTGAATGGCGAGGTACTTCGCACTTGCTCGTTTTCAAGTAGGTAAAGTGGCATCGAACCAAGTGTTAGACTTCGAACTTGTCGTTTGAGAGTTTCAATAGTTGTTGGAGCAATTCTGAATGGCGAGCTACTTTGCACTTTCTCGTTTGCAAGTAGCTAAAGTGGCATCGAACCAAGTGTTGGACTCCGAACTTTTCGTTTGAGAGTTTCGTACTTAGTGTGTATGCTTTATGGTAGAACAATCAGTTTTTTATAATAGTTTTTCAAAAAATAAACTATGTTTTTATAAAGGAGAAAACTAAGTGGCTGCTTCTAAGTTGCGAGCCTTTATTACATGGAAATGAATAAAAAACAACGGGTGTCAAAAACAAAGGAATCTAGCTCTCTTGGAATTTTATCAAATGCTCTGCATTCCAAGTTCTTGTCACTTTCTCCCCCCCCCCCCCCGGGTCTTCAAGTTGATATGCCCTAGGACAGAAAACTCTAGAGTTCCTGTATGGACCCTCCCAATTTGGAGACAGTTTTCCTTTCTTCCTAGGGAAGAAGATTGATAACTTTCTAAAGACATGTCTCCTTCTTTGAGATTTGTGGGGTGGACCTTCTTGTTGTAGGACTGCTCGACCCTACGCTGGTAGATCTGTTGGTGGATGGATGCTTTTTTTTGGATTTCTTCAATGAGGTCAAGATTGCCCCGGAGATGGTTGGAATTTTGTTATTCACTGAAGGCTAGCAAGCGGGGAGAAGGTAGGCCAACTTCAAGTGGAATTACAGCTTCTGAGCCATAAGTCAAGTTAAACAGAGATTCTCCTATCGGGGTCCGTTTAGTGGTGCGGTAGCTCCAAAGCACATTGGGAAGTTGTTCAACCCATAACCCTTTTATAGATTTGTCGAGTCTTTTCTTTAGGCCAGCGAGAAATTTTTGGTTGGCGTTCTCTTCCTGACCGTTGGATTGCGGGTGGGATATTGAGGAGAATCGCTGTTGGATGCCGAGATTCCGTACAGAAGTTGTGGAAGTTTGCCCTTGTGAATTAAGTCCCGTTGTCAGTCACTAGTATTCGAGGGATGCTGAATCGGCAGACAATGTTCTTCCAGAAGAACTACTGGACCGTGTTCTCCGTAATTGTTGCTAAGTGTTCGGCTTCAGTCCATTTCGAGAAGTAATCGATCGCAACAACAAAGAATTTCTTCTGACCAGGCACCGAAGGAAAAGGCCCGAGAAATTCCATTCCTCACATAGCAAAGGGGATCAGACTGGATAAGGAAAATAGCTCGGCTTGAGGTGTACACCGAATGGATGAGAACCTTTGACAGGGAGCGCACTGGCGAACATGTTGTTCGGAGTCGCTAAGGAGCGTGGGCCAAAAGTAGCCATGATTCAGGATTTTACGAGCAAGAGACCTTGCTCCCATATGGGCCCACTGACTCCTTCATGAACCTTTCTTAGGGCGTACTGGGCTTCCTCAGGGGAGAGACATCGTAAGTAGGGTCTGCCGTCCACCTGGGTGTAGGAGCGCTTGTACATAACTTCCTCGATGAGCGTATGTCGCTCGACTTTAGTTCTGACTTTCCTAGCCTCTTTAGGGTCTAGGGGAAGGATTCCTTTTTCGAGGAATTAGAGCAGGGGCTTCATCTAATTTTTCTCGTGTGTCGGGGGAGGTATCTCCATTAGTTCGAGGCTTCCTTCCTCAATGCTGGGCCTTAAAAGAACTTCGATCAAAACAGTGCGCTCAAGCCCTTGGAGAGAAGAGGAAGCCAACTTTGATAGGGCATTTACCTGCCGGTTTTCTTCTCGGGGGATCTATAGGACTTCTGCTTCTTGGAAGGTGGCTAGCAGCACATTGACCCTAGCTAAATACATGACCATGTGGTCATCTCTGGCTTCGTACTCTCCCGAGACTTGGTTTACCACCAGCTGTGAGTCGCTAAATACCTTGACGCGTTAAGCGCCAGCCTTGCGTGCTAGGAATACCGGCAATGAGTGCCATACTCTGCCTCATTATTTGATGCACGAAAGTTGATGCAGAGCGAGTACTGGAGAACAAAGTCATCTGGGCCTGTTAGGTTGACCCCCGCTACGCTTCCCTCTGTGCATGAGGATCCATCAATATAAATGCTCCAGAACGGAGGATCTTGCCTTCCTTACAAGGATCAGAGATAGTGCTTTCCACTATGAATTCTGCTAGGGCTTGAGCCTTGACAGCAGTCCTTGGCTGATAGCTGATAGCTGATATCGTGTTGGCTCAGCTTGATGGACCACTTCATGAGTCTCCCCAAATTTCAGGCTTGTGCAACACTTGCTTGAGGGATTGGTTGGTAAGAACGACCACCGCATGGGCTTGGAAATATGGGTAGAGCTTACGAGCAGCCATGACCAGTGCGTAGTCCATCTTTTCTATCTTTGAATAGCGGAGTTCGGCGTCCCGGAGGACCTTACTCACATAATAGATCTGGGCTTTGTCTTCTTCCCTCACTAGGACGACACTGAGGGTTTGTTATGATGTGGCGAGGTAAAGATAGAGGATTTCCCCTGGCTTGGGCTTACTCAAGAGCGGGGGGTTACCAGGTATGCTTTGAGTTGATCGAAGAATTCCTGCTGTGATTGTCCCCACTCATAGCCTTTTCTTCCTCGTAGGGCCTTGAAAAATAGGAGACACTTCTCCCCTGACTTGGAGAGGAAGCACCCTATAGCGGCGAGGTGCCCTGTAAGCCTTTGTACTTCATTAACACTGGATAGGAGAGCCATATTCAATATGGCTTGGATCTTCTCTCAGTTGGCTTCTATGCCCCTCTGGCTAACCATAAACCCCAGCAATTTGCCAGAAGATACCCCAAAGGCACATTTAGATGGGTTGAGCCTCATGTTGTGCCTTCGCAAGACATCGAAGGCTTCCTGAGGGTCGACCACATGGTTCTGCTTCCTGCGGCTTTTCACCATCATATCATCCACATAAACCTCCATATTCCTCCCGATTTGTTCCTTAAAGATCTTGTTGACGAGGCGCTGATATGTTGCTTCGGCATTCTTTAGATCGAAGGGCATGACGCTGTAATAGTATATCACATCGTGAAAGAAGTCTTCGGAATATCACGGGGGAACATCCTGATCTGATTGTACTTGGAGAAAACGTCCATAAAGTTCAAGAGTTTGTGATCGGAAGATTAGAGCATCGATGCTAGAAAGTGGGAACGGATCTTTTGAACAGGCCTTGTTAAGATATGTGAAGTCGATACAAATTCTCCATTTTCCATTTTCCTTTTTCACCATTACGACGTTGGAAAGCCACTCAGGGTAATTAACCTCTTGGATGAACCGAGCCGCCAAGAGTTTATCTACCTCTTCTTTGATGGCTTGTTGGCGATCCGGTGCAAACTTGAGGCACTTCTGTTGGACGGGTTTTGCTTTGGGAGCTATGCTGAGGTGGTGCATAAGTAATTCTTCCGAGATACCAGGCATATCGGCAACTGTCCATGCGAACAGGTCTCGGTTCCCCCTTATGCATTAGACGATGTCGGCTTTGACTGGGTGGAGGAGAACTTTGCTCACTTGGAACGTTCTGGTCGGGTCTTCTTCGGAAAAAGCCACTTCTTCTAATTCATCGACCTGCTTCAAGAAGGTTTGGTTGCTCCCTTGGGGGAGCTCAAGGGTTTCGAGAGGACCAAATCCCCTACCGAAGTCATGTAACATTTTTGGGCAGTCTCCTGGCTCCCCCTGACTTCTCCTACCCCTGCAAAGATTGGGAATTTCATCTTCATATGGAAGGCAGAGGGTACGACTTGAAGCGCGGCCAGACCAGGTCGGCCAAGGATGGCATTGTATGCAGCTTTTACATCGACAACCATAAAATCCATTGGCTCTGTTCGGATGGTTGGGGTCTTTCTAGCTGTTACGTCAAAGGATATAACTCATTCGAAGGTCACTGGCACCCCAGAGAATCCGTGGAGAGTGTAGCTGGCGGGTTTGAAGCGGTCTCGGGACAACTTAAGGCCTTGGAAGGCCTCTATGAAGAGGATATTGACAGAGCTACCATTGTCGACTAGGATCTAGAGCACTTCGTGGTTGGCCATGTGGAGGCTGATTACGAGAGCATCACAATGAGGTGTTCGAACGCCTTCCAAGTCTCAATCTGAAAAGGTCACGGGAACCCCGAAGCCTTTTTGCGGAGGATGGTTCTGTACTGAGTTTAATTCTTGCATGAAGGCTTTTCGGGAGGATTTCGACTCTCCCCTCATTAGGCCTCCATGAATGAGGTGTAAGATTGCCTCAGGTTCATAGTCAAGGGACTCAGCAAGTTTTTCAGCTCGCTTGTTTGCCCCCCGGGGTGGAGGAGGATCAACTCTGTCCTTCCTAACGAACTTGGCTAGTTGCCCTTTCTGAATGAGGGCATCGATTTCGTCCTTAAGGGCCCGACAGTCGTCTGTGTCGTGGCCATGGTCCCTGTGGAAGCGGCACCACTTATCTCTGTTCCTCTTATTTCCAGGGGTATTCATCTTTTGGGGAGGTTGGAGCAGCCCTTCCTTGCCAACCTCCATGTGGATAGCCGAGACACTGGCATTAAGAGGGGTGAACTTTTCGAAATGGGGAGAAGGGCGGCACTAGCCGCTGTTGTCTTTCTGAAACTTCTTAGTGCCTTCTTCATCTGCACCCTTCCGTTTGTTCCTGGATAGGGGCTCTTTCTGGTCATGAGGATGGAGGGCTTCTTTTGCCTGGATATAATTCTCACTCCTCAGTAGGAGCTCCGAGAAGTTCTAGGGTGGCTTTTTGGCTAGGGATGCCTTTAGGTCGGCATGGTTGATGTTGTTTCGAAACGCTGCTGAAGCCACAGACTGATCGAGAAAGGCGATAGACCAAGCCTCAGTGGTAAAGCGTTGAACATAGTCTCTCAGGCGTTTGCCCTTCCTCTGACTGAGTGCCAGCAAAGATGCATTCGTCTTCTCGGTTCGACGGCTGCTGACGATGTGGGTAAGGAAGAGCTCCTCAAACTGGTCGAACCAGATGATGGAGGCAGGGGACAGTCGGGAGTACCATTATCTCGCAGGTCCTTTCCATGTGTCTGGGAAGGTCTTGTAAAGGAGCGCATCTGTGGCTTGGGGAATCATCATGAGAGTTTTGAAACTCTTGATATGATCGGCTGGGTCTAACTCCCCGTTGTAGGACTCGAAGTGGGGGGGCTTGAAGGTCTCAGGGACCGGAGCTTCCATGATGGCCCTGGAGAAGGAAGGCATGCTCAGGTAGAAATTTTTGGCTCGCTGTTCTTCTTATAGGTTGAGTCTGCTAAGGTGCCTCTCCATCTCTTGGATACGGTGATGGACCTAGTCATCCCTCTGGTCAAGTCAGATCACCATCGGGATTCTCCTTCGTAAGGGGTGGCATGGCGAGGGCTAGGTGCACGTCGATCATGACTCGGGGTATGACGAGGGCTATGTGCACGTTGATAGTGACTTGGGACCTGGTGAGGGCTAGCTGCACAGTGGTCGTGACTTGTGGCAATGTTGAGGGCTCGCAGGATGTCCTCTTTGAAGTTCTGGAACTCTACCTGAGTGATCGGTGCTCCTCCATCTTGGTAGTCTCTTGGTGCTGATCGACTTTTCGGGGTGAGACCTCTCCGCTGACGACGTGGAGGCAGTGTTCTAAAAAGCAGTCTAGGCGGCCCCCCAACGCCTCGACTAGGGCCTAGGCGTTTATGAAAATCGAAAATGGGTTCTATGCGGCTAAAATCGGACCTAGGCGGCGTTTAATCGGTCTAGGCGGACTAGACCTGCTTAGGCCTCAAGTAATTTTTTTAAAAAAAAGTAAAAAAAACCCACCGCTCTCGCCTTAAGTAATTAAAAAAAAAAACCCCCACCGCTCTCACTTTCTCCTCCTAATAAAATTTAAGCATATCTTTAGTTTTTTTTTATCTTGCATAATTTGACATGTATTCGCACTCTCACAGCAATCATGTTAAAACTTACAAGTATGGACTTTAATATCACTAACGCAGCCAAATAAGTGAAGTTATGCACCAAAGGGGGAAGTTTATAAGAAGTATCATGTGCCAACAACTTCAAGGCTCAATCAGTCTACCAGATTATAAGTAGTATGCTTTTCCTCATTAGTGAAGCTATTTATTCATCTTCTATTTTCAGCTCCTAAAATGTCACCCAGATCTACATATCTTTCCAAAGCAATCTATGGATGGCCAATCCACTTAGTATGGGACAGCATGTCATGAGATGGGAGGAAGTTATCTGATTTAAGTGTGGTTATTAGTTAAGGCTGTTCATCGTTATCAAGCATATCATGAGATCATCTATCAACTTTACATTTATTCTCTCTTTAGAACTTGTATTCTTTTATGAGTAGCCACAATGTGGTTTACATCGGATATGGAGAAGATAGAGTCCTCATGTTCACCGATACAATAATACACCGATTCGACTATGTGAAGCCCATCCTACAATTGCAAAGAGAAAAATTTCAATAGTAAGAATGAGTAGCAATAAAGAGTAAAAAGGGGTAACAACAAAATAAACCCAAAAGATCGATAAATAAATAAATAAATAAATAAATTAGAAAAACCGCCTACCGCCTAGCCGCTTAATCCCCGATTACAAGGTCTAGGCGCTAGGCCCCCATCGGCCGCCCGACTACCGCCTAGCGCTTTTTAGAACATTGCGTGGAGGGGACTCCCTTCACCTCCTTGTGGAGGGGGTTCTTCTAGATCTTGGCCTGTGGGCGGACCAGACTCTCTAGGCCCTTTGGTGCTCGGGGCGAAGGACTTCATCAAGGACTTGCCTCTCATTTAAGCGAGTTCGGAGGTCTACCCCCTACTGACGGTTAACAATGACTTTTCGGAGATCTCCCTGACCTGGAGGACATTGAAAGGTCAAAGAGTCGGTTGAAGGATTGTAGACCAAGACATGGTCATGGTGAGAGTGTTGTCCCTGACAGCTTCGACGGGAGCCCCCTAGACCTAGGAGGAGCCTGTTGAGAAGGAGGTTGTTTAGGCTATGGTTGCTGAACCTGTTGGCTTGGTTGAGGAAGAACATCTTGGAGTGGAGGAGGAGGAGGAAGACAGTTGGCTTTTCGGCTGGACACCACCGACTTTCATTTTCCCTTTGGAGGCATGGCTAGAAACTATTTCACCATAGAAGTGTGGTTAGGTCGCTTTTTCTGGTTCCCACAAACAGCGTCAATCTGTTGTTGCTCATTTCATTGTGGGAGTAAACAGATGATTCGTAGATTTTTCTAAAAACAATAAAAGCAAACATGTTAACTTCTTGCAGGAGTTGATTATTTCTCAACCCTGCCGCTGACCTGCAAAAAGTTCGAAACACCGGGATGGATCCCGACAACGAACCCTCTGACTCTCAAGTCAGTAACCAAGGAGATTATGAAAGAGCGTTTGTGGGAAAAATATTGATTACTTTTTTTATGGTGGGAGTAGAGGGGTATTTAAAGTCGCCATTGGAAACAGTTTCGAGATAATCTATAACTCCCGTTTTCATTTTTTTCCCTTTTATTATTGATCCCCATTGTAATCTCTTTTGTAATTCTATAGCATCTCGTTTTGTCTCATTATTGTATCGAATAATATCAATTCCAATATTATTTATGTTTATCCTTAATCTCTGTTGATTATTTGAATCTTACTCCCTCTTTTCTAACCAAAAGTTTAATTTCATAAAGATTGTCTTTTATCTTATTTGGTTGTAGATTGTTCTTCTATTTGACCCATATTGTGCACAAACCCTATAACCCACCTCCTATTATCTTGTACCCAAACCCACTAGCCCAAACTACTCCACGACCCCACTAACAGTCAAATCCCTTCAATCACTCTCTCACCCATGACATCCCGTAACCCCCCCCCCCCCCCCCCCACCCAAAAAAAAAAAATTGAATCCTAACAATCAGCCCTACAATCTCTCCCCTCATTATTATTATATTATTATATACATTTATTCATATTAAAGCCCCTCCCCTGTTCTCTCTTTCTTTCTCTCCTACAGTCTCTCTTTCTCCTCTCTGTTTTCCCCATTAAAACAGAAGCCAACCCTTCGTCTTTAATCTCCCTCTCGATCTCTCCCCCTCTCCTCGTCTTCACCCACCAACTCGCCATTGCCACCGCCTGTGCCTTGCCTCCGAAACCATCATCCTCATCATCGTCTCCCGAACACCATTTCATCCTCGAGCATCCTCCCCGTTTCTCCTCGCCACCGCCTCTTTGCCATGACCTTCCGCCATGGCTGAACGCTGCCCTCCTGCACCTCGTCGAAGCTCTGCCTCAGAGAACCCATCGCCATCGCGGTTTCCCCCTTCAGCCATTGCCGCGCTTCGAAGCTCCGAAACCCCCGTCTTCTCTCTTCGTCGTCAGTGCCGCACTCTCCTGCAACCAAACAGAGCACCACTGCACCCCCTCGACTTAACTCCAACCGCCATTGTTGATTTCCTCCTCCTCCGCTCACAACCTCCGAAGAACCCACCTCGCTTGTTTGCCTTCTCCTGCTCGAACCACCCTCGAGCTCGAGTCCCCGTCGTCTCCACCAGTCATCGTCATCCCAAAGCGTCATCCTCGTCTCTGTTGCCCATCGCCATTGCCAAGAACTCGAAACTCCATCGTCTTTTTCCTCCTCCGTTCGAGCTCCGAGCATTGCTGAAACCCATCAAAGCTTCCCCCAGGCCTCATTGCCTCCTGCTCGAGCCCGAGTGTCGTCCACTCCATCCTCGATTCAAGCGCTTCCCGTTCGAGCCATCGTCACCGCCGTCCTCTACACTCTGTCGATGCCATGTGCTTCCTCCATCCACTGTAATCCCCTCTTCGTTCACCCCGCAACCACCAAAGACTCCTAGCATCATCGCTGTCACCGCCCCGCTGCAGTGCTACGCCGTCGTCTCGTGTGCCACCAGCCATCGCTCTTCTCTTTTGCCCGCTCTCTCTCTCTGTCGAAGTTGAGGAGAAGCACAGTAGTGCTTTTGGTGTGTTGCTTTTGTGTGAAGGAGGAGATCCGGTGTTTGGTGTTTGTTGGGTAGGGGATCCGTTGTTCTGTTTTTGGGTTGGTGTTATTTTATGTGTGATTGGGTTTTTATTTTAGGTGTTTGGAGTTTGGATCTATGCTTGGCATATAATGTTTTGTGTGGAAGAGAAGAGTTGGAGTTTTGGTGTATTGTTTGGTGTTTTGCGAGAAGAGGATTAGTTGTGTAATGGAGTTTGTTGTTTGGGAGATCCTAGTTGCTATGGTTGCTATTTTGTGGACTTGATTCGCTGTTTTGCTGTTTTGCACGTGAAGTGCACGTGTCGCCGTCGGGATTCTTATCCCGTTATTCTCTTCATATTCAGAATTGTCTCCTAATAGGTAAGCATCTCTTGAACTTATTTTTATTGTTTCTAGTTCAAGAAAACACTCTTTCAAATCTGGCAAGTAGTAATCAAATTGAATATCATATTTAATTGAACTCCGTTGTTTCTTTATTGTACCATGTTATTTGATTCATAATATTCTCATCGTGCTATTATTATTGACTTCAATCCCAAACCGTAAATTTTGTAATGCCTCGAATTCCAAATAAGACCGAATTCGAGATTTCACAGGATCTTACACTTCACTTCGTACAATTTGACAAGAAAATTAAAACTTTTCAATATACATCAGAGCCCTTTACATTTTGTTTACACAGCGGAAGATTAAAATACAACATTGAAAGTAAAATATAACTTATGCAACTTTATCAATGTGAGTCATCAACTGCATCATAACATCTTTACTTCTTCATAAAAAAGTCCATTACCTGCATATTAGGCTGTGGGCACGTCAGTCACTTACAACTGACGAAAATGTTATACTCAGCCATCCTCTCTATGCCGTACATATAACGATCTCAATATTTTAACAAAACACAAAAGATTGAATGAACAATAAAGTGTCAAAGGTAGTTATTCTAAACCTGTAAGTATATGCGATGTCTTAATGCCTAATGCACACATTTTATACTAGGATGACACTAATTCATACTTGTTCAGATTCTATGCATCACATACTATATAGGTCCGAGGGCAAGCACCTACGTACTCCACATTTAGGGTTCGATCCCTCTCCATGAAAACTACCCAGTAATAAGACAAGGTTTAGATTATTCCACGAATATGGATCCCAGTCTCGAAGTCCACCGTCAGACTGTTATAACAGATCCCTCATCGTGCGAATAATCCCACAAGTGCCCCTCTAGCCCCGGTATACGTATATACATTGGAGTATGGCAAACCATCCGCCCGACTACTCATGATCCCAGAGTCCACCGCCGATCAATCATCATAATCCCGAATTTAAATATAAAAGTCTGTCTCCCACGGAGCAACCACAGTCACGGAGTCCACCGCCGACTGGGTCTATAGCCACGGAGTCCACCGCCGACTATATAGAGGCAACCCACTTATGTTTGCCCAGGTTTACTATATCTTCACTTATGTGCCTAATTATTTAGTTCAAGACATGAATAAATTTTCAAACTTAGAATTAGTTTTACCTCCAACCGGACTTAATCAACAAATACGAGATAGCTCTATGGCCATATCTCAAACTCTTTTCAATTCAATAGTGCCGGTACCCGAGGTTTCACTAACTCTAAATCACGACTTCTTCATGTACAAGAATCCATGGGTACACATACCCTTTAATAAACATGTCTTAAACCTAGATATTTTCATATTCAACTTATTCACAAATGATCAAAATCTTGTCACTATTCATGATCTATTTATTCATTTATAAACCCTTCCCAACAATAATTCTTTCTCATGAATTCATTCATTAACAATTTGAGCACATAATAACGACCACTCTATTAAACCTAGATCTGAAAATTCCTGGGGCGACGACAGCTAGGCAGTGTCGCCACCGCCCCGACGCGACCGTCCCTGTCATCCCCCCCAACCTTGCCCTCCTCCCTGTCGCGCTCAGTGCCCAATCGAGACCAGGGGAGATCGCAGCGATGATGCTCCCCAGATCCACCGCCATCGACGCTCCTCAGAATGCGCGACAATGCTCGTACGATGGCGAGCACGCGGCGACGACCCCCCACAACTGCCGCCATCATTTCTGGTGATGCTCCCCAGATCGCAGCGACCCCACTCCGGTGCCGCCCCACTCCGTCGCCGTTATGAAGTCGCGCCGCCCTACTCCATCGCCCAGATCCATGCTATTCCTATCCATTTGGGTTGATTTGATTTGTTTTTTGGGGAATCTGGAAGCTAGAGTTTCGGGTTTCACTTATTCTTCGCCGAAGAGATTGAGATTTGAGAGCGAGAAGACGATCTGACTTGTTCTTTGCGGTTTCCACCATGTCCACACTTTCGGGGCCAATCACGGCGATCTGCAGCTATGTTTTGGTTATCGAGAGTTGGTAGCACGTGCGAAGAAGTCGGGGTTGGATTCTCTCTTGCGTGTGAAGAAGCCGAGGGTCGGTAGTGCATGTGTAGATGTCGGGAGTTAGGTTGTCTTGCTCGATTGTGGAGCTTGGGCTAAAAGATGGTGTCCCTCCGTGATGTGCGCTCACTTGTCCCAACTTCCGGGGTGCTTGCATATGATGGTGCCTCCCCAACCAGCAGATCTAGATGTGACTCCCATGGTGGGGAGATCGCGCCACCTTCGGCTCGGAGATGGCGACCTTCTCGCGGTGACGCCGCCAGGTGAGCCCCCATGGGCTGCCCCCCCCAGATCGTAGAGTTCATCCTACGGTGCACCGACGCACTTCGACTGCAGAGTTTGTCGGCGCGCCGATCGTGGATGTTGGTAGTGCCTCCTTAGGTCGCGGAGCGACGTCTTCATCACGCCAGAGCATCATCCCGTGCCTTTGGTAGCGATCGCCTCCGATCTGGGTGATGGCGAGGTCCGCCCACTCCCCCCCCCCCCCCCCGCACGCCTCACATTGCTTCCCAACTTTGGAGGTGGAAAGCTCCCACGGTGGGGAGATCCAGGTACACTTGCAGTGGGGTAGATTTACTGTTAGAGTTAGGGAGTGTGAAGTTTGCATGATTGTGGGGCTTAGGCCCGTAGATGGGGTCCCCCCATGTTGTGTGCTTACTTGTTTCAGCTTCTGGGGTGTCCAACGACGTCGCCGGTGCAGTCTTTATAGCGCTTACTATCTGGCTATTAAGCTTTCTCCAGCTTATGCCACTGTCTCGTAGCAGCATCGCCTCTTTCCTCTGTTTGAGAGTAAGAGTCGAGATGAGTCTATGTGGTGAGAAATCGCCTGAGAGAGCATGAGTGTGAGAGAGGTAAAGGTATCCACTCCACGGCTCTCCCTTAGAGAGTGGTTCTTTTGGTGGGGTGAGCGAGATACTTGTTTGGTGAGAAATCGCCGGGAAAATCACAATCGTGAGAAAGGGAAAGGTATCCTCTTCACAGTTATCTCTTTGGTAGCGGCTGTGGGAGCTATTGGCGCGTTTGTAAGATGAATGATGGAGATGGTGGGAGGGTGCGGTTGCTGTGCTTGTGCCGTAATTCAACCTACGGGGCTTGGGCCCAAATATGGGGTCCCCCCAGCGAGGAGAAGGCAGGAATCGACGGGTGATAAAAGCCTGCCAGGCTAGTTTCAGGTAGGTGTGCACGTGCCGTGGAGGCAGTGTACGAAGCTAAACTGATGTACATACAATTTAGCGGGTCCAAGTTGTCGGCCCACCCGTCAGGGTTGTTGGAGGGATCTGTTGTTTGTACGGGTCATGTTGCTTCATGTATGTTTTATTTTCTGTTTGGCCCAGTTCTCTGGGTTTGTATCGTTAATTTCTTATTAATGAAACAGGGTGACCAGATTTCACCTTTTCCTTCAAAAAAAAAACAATTTGAGCACATAAAGAAATCAAGAAATTCTTATTCAACAAAATGTATAATTTCATCAAAAGGTTTAATTCTGACATTACTTTTCTTTTAAGGAGATAAATCATGCTACTAAATAATTTATGTTGAAGACAAAATCTCATTCTATCTCAATGTCTCTTTCATAATTCATCTATTCATAATCGATAATTCTTCTCAAAAGCAAATTTAAGCTCATGAACAAAACTCGACTATATCAAGAACTTCTTAATAAAATAAATGTATGATTTCTTCAAGAGAATTCAATTTACCCAAGCCATTACTTTGTTCTCTTTCTAGAATAAAAACGCATGTTCTTTATTAATAATTTGTAGTATTTCATTTCACTATCTATCTCAAATCCTCTTTAAAACTTCTCAAAATACATTGAAATCTTTAAAACAAATTTTAATAAATTCTCTATCACATTGTATGAACACTAGAATTTTTCCCAATTTTTTAATTTTTTTTATTATCTGCATTTAAACTCATTAAAAAATTAAAATAAAAAAGTAATAAAATTTTCGGCCACAGGGTTTCGAACCCGTGACCAATCAGTCAACGCCCAAGGTCTCAGCCGCTAGCCAATAAACCCAAGTGACTATACTGTCACAGAGGAGAATTCGAACTCTTAAATACTAAGATTTCGATCTGTGGCTTAATTAAAACAAAACAGAAAAGAAGGGGGATTGTTGAGTTTCGAACTAACGACCCAAGCCTCACACGCGCTATAGTAACGTTTTTAAAGAGCCCTGACTAGCCAGTAAGTCCATTGCGACTAATTGGCATAAAAAACATTACTAATCTTTTGCTCAATCTTTCTGTCATTTCATTATTTTCATAAAACTTGATTCTTCATTTGATCTAATCTTTTATTAGATGTAATTTGTTCATACAAACCGAGTTTACTCTCTAACAGTAACTCATAGATTCAATACTCATATTTAGACAAATAATTAACTCTCAAGTTATTTCTTCTTACTAATAAACATGAACAGGTATTATGTTAGTTAAATTAAAGAAAAGGCATTGTATCCTTTACAAGCATTCACACGAGTTCATGAATATCGAATTTCTCATTACAAAAATTTTCTTGCTCATCCTAAGAGGAAAGTTCAACAATTATTCATACAATCAAAATTCTCTACATTCATGTATACTAATTGTGAGCCCTGTTTTCCCAAATACACATTTTCTGAATATTTCCTGTATTTTGACTAATTGTGAATTCACTTTGTTTTGAAATTTGTTTCGGATATTTTAATAAAGCGTTTTCTAATCGAAAATTATATTTTGTTCGAATAAAGGCATATTTTAATTTCTATTTCTATTTGATCGGTTATTTGAATTTTTACTCAATTTAAATTTAAATGTGCTGTTGTTATTGTCTTATTTTGATAAATGTATATTTTATTATATAAATCTTATTACTATTATTATTATTATTATTATTATTTTTGTAAAGCCCGAATATGCCTATTTAATTGTATTTTATTGTGTGATTTGATGTTTGTTTATATGTACATTTTTAAAACAATATTTACTTGTTTATTTTTATCTTAATATAAACCCTATTTAAAACTCTATTTTTCTTTACTGGATATTTTCCCTGAACCCAATACCCACTCTCCTATTGGATCATCTACCCATCTAAACACCCAGACCCTATAACCCTATCTATATAAACCTAACCTAACCCTAGCCCTAACCTAATAACCCACCATAGTTCCACTGTTCATCTTCCATAAAAAAAAATAAAAATAAAATAAAAATAAAATAAAAAAAAAACTCCTTGTCGTCCACTACCTCCCTTCCCTCTCTCCCGTTTTTCCCTAACCCATACACCCACCCTCCTTCTCGTTTCTCTCTCCCCACCGCGTCGCGCCAACCCAATCGCGACGACCGCCTCGCAAACCCATGCGCCTTCGTGCCGCTGCTCCACACCACGACGCCGCGGTCCGCTTCCCCTCCTCGCCAGCAGCCTAGCGCTGCACCTCGGCGCGTCACAACTCCCTTGTCGCGAACTCCACAGGCGACAACAGCTGATGCCCCGACTGCACCAGCCATCGACATCGCGAGCCTCCCTCGCGACTGATGCTCCCCTGTGCCGCAAGCCGACGCCCTTGCCCTCGCCCCTACTCCGTCCTCTGCCTCCTGTGGTCGACGGCAACGTCGACAGTGCAGCCGTCACGCCAGTACTTCGCCGTGCACTCCCCGCTCCGATGCCGTCCAGTGCAGCAACCGCGACCCCAGTCGCGCCCCTGGCCGTTGCCGCCATGGCCGCCTCCCCCTGCCGTAATCCGTTGTCGCCTCGCCGCCTCGCCACTAGCCGCCGCTGATCCTCCCTCTCTCGCGCTCTATTTTGAAGCAGGGAAGAAGAAGAGCTGCGATTAGGTTGGGATTTGATCTCAACCGTTGGATCTTCCGAAAATTGTGATTTGATCATATCTGATCTTTTCAGCCAGATCAAATCTCAGCCGTCCATCCGATTGTGATTCTCAGCTCAGATCTAAGTAGATCCAGCCATCCGTTCACATCTCAGCCGTCCGATCGTCGTTCATCGCAGTCACGATCACCGTCTTCTTGAACCATTGATCTCGGTCGTTGATCGCATCACCATCATCAAGATTTTGATCTCGACCATCGGATCCCTTTTGATCATCGCAATCGTGATAATAATCTTGATCATGATCTTGAATAGTGACACTTGACATTTATAACTTGATACTTGTGACCTGACAACTTGACACTAGACTTGAGACTTGTTACCTGACACTTGTACTTGATACCTGTCACTTGAGGTTAGATACCCTATGTGTTCACTTGTCACTTGTTTCACCACTAATATTTGTTATCCACCCTGTTTACTAAGATGTCCCTCTTGCTAGCTAGTTCTTGGATTTCTACTACTTGTTGTATCCCTGTTACATTCTTGATTCCAATTCTTGTTCCCCATTACTTGTACTCATTTATACTATTTGTGGCCCTAGCTTGCACTAAGGGCATTTTCTCTTGTTTTCCCTGTTTTTCCTTTTTATATTTATTAAGCAGACTTTGGCGACGAGGTACCTACTGGAATTGGTGAGCAGATGTTCTAGACCTTGCTTGGGAAAAGCTTTTTTTAATCATTTCGTTTTGTAATTTAGTTATTCCATTTGTTGTTGCTTAAGACTTGTAACGGGCTGATGTTCCCGAGTTTTAACTTGACCCAGACATGAGAACTATTTGAATATTATTATTTATTTTTAATTGTTTTCTGTTGCTTAATGAATTATTCATGCATACTTGGTTATATATAAATCTTGTTATATTCTTGTTATGATGCTGAGTCGATCCTACAGCTTATGGATGATGTTAAAATCATTCGCTGGACTTCGTCACGCGCTCGTATTCCATGTTTTTGGGAAGCGGGACATGACAAGGTTTTTAGTGGTATCAGAGTCAGGTTTGGCTAATGTGTTAGTTTGACTAATACATTAGACAAGCTTGACTCAGTCAGGATTAACTCAACATTATACAGGCCATGCAACCACATGAATAATTTAATAGTCAACTCGATCTGGACACAAGTCTTATCCCATCTATTTTGATACCTTCATATTCAATTCTTTGATTCAATGCTTCTTTTCACCTCTTACAGTCGTCCTGATTTGTTGATTCCTTATTGGGTACAAATTTATTCTTCCTGTACCCATATTCTTTTGATTCCGGTGCAAGCGATCTCTTATCTTCTGCTTGCCTCGTTAATTCCTTCTTATTTCAACTCGTGTGTCGTTCATTGCTTTCCCTGCCTTGCATTCATTTTTATTTGTTGATTCATATTGAGTATCATGTTAGTTATTTCTTCCCTGCTGTATTCTATTCGATTCCGATTTTGCCCCTCATCCTTCTTCCTTCGTATTCAATTCCTCAATTTTCTTTTGTTCCTTCTAGTCATCCTCCTCTTTAACTCTTTATTGGGTATAGATATATTTTTCTCCTACCTATTTTTCTCCTTATAATTAATTTTCCGAATACTTCTATATTTCGATTATTGATTGTTATATTTATTTTCGATCTTCTATAAAAAAATGTTTCTCAACAAAAATTTTGTTATTCCGAACAATGGTGTATTTTAACTTCACTTTTCATTTTTGATCGACTACAAATTTATACTGGATTATTTTGATAGGACAAATTCTTATTTTGTTGTATAATGCTATTATTACTATCATTATTATTATTGCTATTGTTTTCATTATCATAACTAGTATTATTATTACTTTTACTACTATTGATATTCATATTGTTGTTTTCATTATTTTATTATTATTGTTAATATTAAATTACTTCCACAAAAATGTTGGGCCAAACTATATCTTGTCTTGCATTACTACTTTTTCTAGTGTTGTAAATATTTTAATATTATTGTTATTATTATTGTTATCGTTATCATTCTTTTTACGATTACTGTTATTAATATTGTTATGATCATTGTTATTATCATTGTCATTCTTATTGTTATTAATATGGACATTTTGTTATTATTATTGTTATTGGTATTATTATTTTTATCACTACTACTACTATTATTATTATTTTGTTTTGAGCCTGAGCATGCTCAATTTTATATACATTTCACCATTTCGGTGCAACCTAATGTCGAGATGGCAAATATACAACTCGATATCAATGGAGGCATATTGCAACTGGATATCGGGGAGGCAAAATGTGCAACCGAATATCCAGACGGCAACCTGCAACCTGATGTCGTGAAGGCAAACATGCAACTTGATATTATGGAGGCAAGATTTTCTACCTATTGCTAATTGATATTTCAAGACTCTTTACTTATATAATGAAACTGATGGTAAAAGAATATTTTCGTTATTATTGGTAATATTATTATTATTGTCATTCAATTAATCTTATTATTGTTTTCATTATCCTTATTACTGATATTATCTTTATTATTATTATCATTGTTACTTTATTGATATTATTGTTATTATTACTATTATCATTATTATTATTATCATTATTGATATTATTTTTAATGCTATTATTATTATTATTATTATTATTGCATCATTTCCATGGATGTGTTAAATTCTATTCTGTCATGTATGTAATATCATTATTATCAGTATTGTTGATATTTTTATTTTATTATATTATTATTACCTGTGTGATTATGATAATTTTGATTATTGTTATTATTATTGTTATTATTTTGTTATTATTATTACTATTTTTATTACTATCATTGTTATTATTAGTTTTTATTATTGTAATTATTATTCTATTATTCTTGATACTATTTTTATTATTAACATTCGTTGTTATTATCATTTTGTTAAAACCCATTAGTTTTGATCTATAGCATACCTTTTAATTATTTAAATTAAAGCCTAATTTTATTTTATTTTTCCTTTGATTGAGGTATTTATTAATATCTCACTCGAGCCCAACCCAAATTCTTCTACCTATGTTCTCTTTGATTTTGGTGCCTCATTCTTTTCTTTCTGCTCGGATCGTCGCCTGGTGTCACGTGGTCTACAACGACATGTCGGGAGCTTGGAACGTCACCATCAGAGTAGTGCAGCGGAAGCGTGGCGGACCCATAACCCACAGGTACCATGGTCCTATTGTTGCCTCTTCTTCCTTGCATTGTTTGCTATTCCCTATTCCTTGCATTTGTCCTCATCCGTTGATCCATTGCTTGGTTCATTTTTTTTCTTGTCCATCCCTTCTTCGGTTCCAGCTCTATTTATTTCTCCATCTCCTTGCTTTATTATCTTGCTAGCCTTGTGTTGTTTCTTTTTCATTTTTGTTACCAGTTATTTCTTTCTTGCATTCCATTATGCCATCATGCACTCATTCATTATTTGATTCAATTCTTCCCCGTCTTTTCTCTCTTTGATTCCAGTTCTGCCTACTCCCTATCTTACTTTGTTAAAGTGTGTTGTTCCTTCCTCTTGATACTGCTTATTTTCTTTTTTTTCTTTCTTGCCTTCCATTTGACCTCATTGTTATCCACTTCCTTATTCTTCTAGTGTTGCTACTGCTTGTTCCTTCCCCTTCAATTCTCCGCCTTGTTTCCCTTCCCCAAGTTTGTTTCGCCCGGTCCTATGTACCGCCTAAGCAAATTTCGAGGACGAAATTTTTGTGTAAGGTGGGTAGGATTTGTGAGCCCTGTTTTCCCAAATACACATTTTCTGAATATTTCCTGTATTTTGACTAATTGTGAATTCACTTTGTTTTGAAATTTGTTTCGGATATTTTAATAAAGCGTTTTCTAATCGAAAATTATATTTTGTTCGAATAAAGGCATATTTTAATTTCTATTTCTATTTGATCGGTTATTTGAATTTTTACTCAATTTAAATTTAAATGTGCTGTTGTTATTGTCTTATTTTGATAAATGTATATTTTATTATATAAATCTTATTACTATTATTATTATTATTATTATTATTGTAAAGCCCGAATATGCATATTTAATTGTATTTTATTGTGTGATTTGATGTATGTTTATATGTACATTTTTAAAACAATATTTACTTGTTTATTTTTATCTTAATATAAACCCTATTTAAAACTCTATTTTTCTTTACTGGATATTTTCCCTGAACCCAATACCCACTCTCCTATTGGATCATCTACCCATCTAAACACCCAGACCCTATAACCCTATCTATATAAACCTAACCTAACCCTAGCCCTAACCTAATCTACTTTGCAATCCTTAATAGCCGCCAACCCACCATAGTTCCACTGTTCATCTTCCACAAAAAAAAAAAAAAAAAAAAAAAAAAAAAAACAACAACAACAACAACAAACTCCTAGTCTTCCACTACCTCCCTTCCCTCTCTCCCATTTTTCCCTAACCCATACACCCACCCTCCTTCTCGTTTCTCTCTCCCCACCGCGTCGTGCCAACCCAATCGCGACGACCGCCTCGCGAACCCATGCGCCGCCTCTCGTCTCTATCTCCCGACTCTTCCACCTTCGTGCCGCTGCTCCACACCACGACGCCGCGGTCCGCTTCCCCTCCTCGCCAGCAGCCTAGCGCTGCACCTCGGCGCGTCGCAACCCCCTTGTCGCGAACTCCACAGGCGACAGCAGCTGATGCCCCGACTGCACCAGCCATCGACATCGCGAGCCTCCCTCGCGACTGATGCTCCCCTGTGCCGCAAGCCGATGCCCTTGCCCTCGCCCTACTCCGTCCTCTGCCTCCTGTCGTCGACGGCAACGTCAACAGTGCAGCCGTCATGCCAGTACTTCGCCGTGCACTCCCCGCTCCGACGCCGTCCAGTGTAGCAACCGCGACCCCAGTCGCTCCTTTGGCCGTTGCCGCCATGGCCGCCGCCCCCTGCCGTCCTCCGTTGTTGCCTCGCTGCCTCGCCACTAACTGCCGCTGATCCTCCCTCTCTCGCACTCTGTTTGAAGCAGGGAAGAAGAAGAGCTGCGAATAGGTTGGGATTTGATCTCAACCGTTGGATCTTCCGAAAATTGTGATTTGATCATATCTGATCTTTTTAGCCAAATCGGATCTCAGCCATCCATCCGATCGTGATTCTCAGCTCAGATCTAAGTAGATCCAGCCATCCGATCACATCTCAGCCGTCCGATCGTCGTTCATCGCAGTCACGATCACTGTCTTCTTGAACCATTGATCTCGGCCATTGATCGCATCACCACCATCATCATCATCATCAAGATTTTGATCTCGACCATCGGATCTCTTTTGATCATCGCAATCGTGATCATGATCTTGATCATGATCTTGATCTCGATCTTCGATCTCGGCCGTCGATTGGTTGATCAACTTGATCTCGGTCTTTGATCGTCTCGTTCGTCCTTTGCTTGGTGAGTAAACATTTGATCTACTTTTGTTCTTACTCATCAATTATCAATCATGATATATTTTGGTACTCTTCTAATTCTTATATGTTTCATTTTCGATCTTGACTATTGGATTCGCTGGACCTTCATCTTGATCTTGATCATCAACGAGATCCATGCCCAATCGTGATTATCGTGATCGTTTGCTCGTCGCCGTGTCGCCGGGATCCGTTCCCATCATCCGTCGGATTCATCGTCTCCTCCCCTAAAGGCAAGTATTCCTCTTGTACATATTTTTGTTCTAGTACAAGCATCCATTGAAAATACTGCAAATAATTAGAAATTGTGACTCTTCCTTGACTGTCGTTATCGATCAAATATTAAACCTCCTCAATTTTATAATCTTAAGAGTCACAATAATTTCATTGTATTATATTATAACTACTTGGACTCATTTGACCCCCTGAACACATGGACACATGAAATTAAGGAGCCCTAGAGTTGTAGATACATGTTATACCTTACATTTGATGAACTTGCACCCATTTGACTTGAAAAACAATCAATACTTGCTGTTTTGATAACCATTTCCCTGTATTTATATCACACATTAACCTAGATACCTAATAACAAAATTTCATGTAACCTATACTAGTAAGATATTCCCACATGTTGCTGTCCTGAATCTTGTTTTGCTGTTTTGACCCCTTTAACATCAGAATATGAATCCAAGCCCTGAATAGAAAACGTATCTCTAGATGTCTAGATGTCGATAGCCTCCGGAATTTCCGAATTCGGAGTTGCAGTATAGGAGTTATTGCAGTTTTACTGCAGCTGTGTCGGTAGACGCAGATTCGCAAAACTGTTGCACACCTTTACTTTGCGAATTAATTTAACTATGTTAGCAGCAAGAGTTTGACTTGAAATTTTATATGCGGTTGCTAGACACCCTATAGGACATCCCCAATTTTTCTTAGAATTAATTAACGATATTTCGACCCTGTTTCACATATTTAAACTTCTATTCATAAATTCTGTCTGAACACATTAACTATGTAATTCGCTGGACACATGTTCCCACCACTTTCTCGTACCTTGTTTCACACACTTGCATGCTTGCTTGATAAAAATTATTAAAAGTAACAAGCCGGGATTTAAGGGAAAGACCATATTAGTGGACAATATAGGTAAGTGTACTCGGAAGGAGGCTCGTGTTTCCCATAATATTATGTTAAATGGAACTAAGTGCCACGTAGAACTAAGTGCCACGTCATGGTGACGGGGGCCACCTCTAATAGTGCCTACGGAGGCCACCTCTAGAGCCCATTATATGATTACATGATATATATTTGAGATCACATGGAACTAAGTGTCACGTAAAACTAAGTGCCACGTCATGGTGACGGGGGCCCCCTCTAGAACCTACGGGGGCCACCTCTAGAGCCCATGGTTTGATCACTTGCTTGATACTTGATACCTGAGTATACCGCCCTGTAGACTCCATTACTAGGCCTAAGCAAAATTGCTTTGCCTGTAGCAACCATATAGTAAAAAGATGAATGCATGAAGTGCTACCTAGATAGTAATAATTACAAGACTTGAACATGATACTTGCTTACTCGATACATGAAACTTGATACTTGAAACTCGAACTTGATACACATTTACTTGAAGCTTGATGACGTGTTACATGAGACTTGATACTTGAATATTAACACTTGACATTTATAACTTGATACTTGTGACCTGACAACTTGACACTAGACTTGAGACTTGTTACCTGATACTTGTACTTGATACCTGTCACTTGAGGTTAGATACCCTATGTGTTCACTTGTCACTTGTTTCACCACTAATATTTGTTATCCAGCCTGTTTACTAAGATGTCCCTCTTGCTAGCTAGTTCTTGGATTTCTACTACTTGTTATATCCCTGTACATTCTTGATTCCAATTCTTGTTCCCCATTACTTGTACTCATTTTTACTATTTGTGGCCCTAGCTTGCACTAAGGGCATTTTCTCTTACTTTTTTCTGTTTTTCCGTTTTATATTTATTAAGCAGACTTTGGCGACGAGCTACCTACTGGAATTGGTAAGCAGACGTTCTGGACCTTTCTTGGGAAAAGCTTTCTTTAATCATTTCGTTTTGTAATTTAGTTATTCCATTTGTTGTTGCTTAAGACTTGTAACGGGCTGATGTTCCCGAGTTTTAACTTGATCCAGACATGAGAACTATTTGAATATTATTATTTATTTTCAATTGCTTTCTGTTGCATAATGAATTATTCATGCATGCTTGGTTATATATAAATCTTGTTATATTCTTGTTATGATAATGAGTCGATCCTACAGCTTATGGATGATGTTAAAATCATTCGCTGGACTTCGTCACGCGCTCGTATTTCATGTTTTTGGGAAGCGGGGCGTGACACTAATTTATGGCAAAACTAATCAATTATCTCAATACCCACTAACATAATGTAGATCTATTTACTAAACATAGCATCTTTCATTACATCCAATGTATATATTTGTTCAACTTCATCATATCAAAATTTTCATACTACTCATTTATTATTATTAGCATGCATTGTTCTACAATTAGAAAATATGAGAACACTCACCTCTAATGAAGGTTGAACAAAGGTGGAAGCACAACTCCTAGCTCCTAGCAAATTCTTTTTCTCCTAGTAAGAACTCCTCCTAGCAAGAATTTCTCCAAGCAAGAACTCCTCCAAGCAAGAACACTATACTCTCTTTCTTTTTCTTTCACTTATTTAGTTTACTTTTTGGATGCAAAAAGTGAAGGAGAATTGGATGCTATTTATAGGATGATGTTAGGGTCTAATTTGCAAACTTCTCAACCTAATAACTCCTCATTTAAACTCTTCATCCCTTCACTTTCCTAACTCCTCCCTCAAACTCTCTAAATGCCCTAACTCCCAAACTGCCACCTCTTCCCCTCCCCACTAGCCCAAACCGGCCAGTCCTAGGTCCAACCGGCCAACCCCCTATGTGCACAAATGTACACATGCACAAACCAACATAAATACAATTTTTATAGTTCTAAATGTGTACTAAAATTTGTAACTTGTCATGTATTAGTCCATACTTAATTTAAACTAGGTTTTAAGTGATGAGCTTGATTCATGGGCTCTCTTTTTATTTTAATTAATTAATTTAATTATCCTAGTGGGCTCTCCCTAATCTAATGGGCTAGAATTTATCTTTAGGTCCATGGATTAAATAAAAGGCTAAATAAGACTATGCATGCTTAAAATTAGTAAATGAGAGTAGAAATTAGAGATGGAAAATTAGCATATGCATCATACGTGCAACAATCAAAAATGCATTTTTAATTTAAATAAAAATGTGGGGTGTTACAACACTCCCTCCTTAGAATAGTTTCGTCCCCGAAACTACACTTAGGAGTGAGAAAGATACAAAGAAAAGAAAAAGTTTACAAAAAAAAATTTAGTTAACGAATTCAGGGTGATCTTTCATCATCTTTTCCTCTGATTCCCAGGTGACCTCCTCAACAAATTGGTTTCTCCAAACTACCTTGACCATAGGTATTGTCTTGTTTCTCAATACCTTTTCTCGACAATCCACGATCTCAACTGGACGCTCAGCATAGCTCAAATCCAGTTGCAAACCTTCAGGCACTTCTGGCAAATGATGATTCGAATCTGGGATATAGTCTCGTAACATGGACACATGAAAGACATTGTGCACTTCGGCCAACTCTTCTTGTAGTTCTAACCGATAAGCTATCTTCCCAATTCTTTTCAATATCTTATAGGGTGTAATATTTCTCGGGGCTAATTTTCCTCCCCTGCCAAACCGAATCACTCCCTTGGTCGGAGACACCTTCACAAAGTCAAAGTCACCTTCATCAAACTCCAGGTCTCTCCTCCGGTTGTTAGCATAACTTTTCTGCCTGCTTTGTGCATCAACCAACCTCTTCCTAATCAGCTCGATCTTTTCTGAGGTCTGCTACATAATTTCTGTTCCATACAGCTGCCGCTCTCCTACTTCATACCAACAAACCGGTGTTCTGAACTTTCTCCCATATAGAGCTTCATATGGTGTCATCCCAATGCTTGCTTGGAAACTGTTATTGTAGGAAAATTCCACAAGAGAAAAATGCCTCTCCCAGCTGCCACCAAAATCCAATGTAATACCTCGCAAAACTGGAAATGACAATTTTGCCCTTGTGTGTTACGCACGTATATTTTGTAACGTGTTTTCACTACATATTTAGATTTTCGTCTATTTATGCATTTCTGTATATTTTATCCTATTTAAACCAACTAAAATATAATATTCAATCTCTGTATTTATACGTACTTTTTACGTATTTTCGATGTACGTATCGATTCCGTATTTTTCCACTGCTACGTGTGATATTTCTGTGTCTCAATTATTTATTTTATTCATTTGAATACGTTTTATAAACGAAAATTTATTTTATCCTATTTTTGATTAAAATAAATTTTGTACGTGTAATGCACGTGTTTTCTACGTACGTAACAATTACGTCGTGGAATATATAAAATAAATAGATATATTTTCTTATATTTTATTTTTATTATCTTTAACATTTTTTTCGTTGATAAAATCGAATTTAGTATTTTTATGTTTTACGTGCGAAGTACGTATTTTTTTGGTGCGCATATTTGAGCGTATCCGTTTTCAAAATAAATTTTAGAGTGTGTGTATTTATTTTATTTGTGCATGATATATTTTAGATTTTTAGGTAAACTATTTTAACTTACTTACAGTATATATATAAAGATGATATGTATATGCATAGATATGTTGAGATTTTGGCTGGTTGGTGAGATGTGTATATGTTAAGGGGGGGCCCACACGTGATGGAAACAACAGCACACAAGTGCTTCTTGACTTGGTCAAAGGTGTCGATGACGTGGCCACTAGGAGGGGCCCACCCAGGTGCATAATTTGTGTGCTTCGGGCTGTGCATTTTTTTGAAGTGGAGTTTTGTTTGACCGGTTGAAGATGAGAAGTTGGGCTTTTCATTGCTTGACCGGTTTTGAAGGTTTGAATGTGAAGATATGGGAGTTGGGTTTTGAAGAGGTGGGGGTTATGGGAGTTAGAGAAATGAAGAGATAGAGAGTTATTTGAGTAATTTATTAGGTGTGTAAGTTTGCATTTTAAACCCTCCCATTATCCTATAAATACACCCTCACTTCTCTTCTTTTGTCACACTCAAAATAAACAAATCAAAATAAGAGAAAGAAAAAAGAAAACGAGTAGAGTGTTCTCATTTTGGAGGAGTTCTTGCTTGGAGAATTTCTTGCTAGAGAAGAAGGAGCTAGGATTGCTTGGTTGGAGCTAGAAGCTAGAAGTAACCTCTTCTTCTTTATTTGCAACCTTCAATAGAGGTGGGTGTTCTCTACTTTCTAATTCTAGAGAATGGGCATGCTAATAAGAAAATAAATGAATAGTGTAGAATTTGATTTGATAAAGTAGAACAAACTTATGCATTGTATGTAATGAAAGATGCTATGTTTAGTAAATTAATCAACATTATGTTAGTTGGTAATGAGAAGAGAAATAATTGATTAGTTTTTCATAAACTAGTATACATGAATGTAGAGATTTTTGATTATGTGAATAATTGTTGAGTTCCTTTTGGATAAGCAAATACATTTTTTTTGGTAAAGTAAATTTGATGCTATGGAACTCATTGGATTATTATAAAAGATATAATATGCTATGTTTGGTTAAAAAGAAATGAATGCAAAATTTGTGTTTAAGAAGAAAGAATTTTGAAAGTTTTTATTTTGTTTCAAAAATATGACTTTTAAATCTATGAGTTACTGTTAAGAAGTAAACTCAGTTTATATAAACAAATTTCAGTCTAACAAAAGATTAGAACGAGTAGAAAATCGAGTTTTTACGAAAGAAAAGAAATAACAGGAAGTTCTGAACAAAAACGTATGAATAGATTCTATAACGTTGGGCGCACGTGGCCTAGTAGTCTGGCGTTGGCTGTGTGTGTCGGCAGGCCACGGGTTCGAAACTTGTGGTCTACAACATTTTTTTGTATTTTGTTTTTAATTAATTCATAAGCCGAGAATTGTATACTTAGATAGTTACCTTGGGCTTTAGAGCACAAGTCCACAAAGGACTTAGTGGCTAGTGGGTTGGGCTTACGCACTGGCTGTGTGTTCACGGGTTCGAAACCCCCAGCCACCTTTTATATTTTTGAGTGTTTTTAAATGATTTAGTAAGCTTATAATGCAATTAAAATTTTGAGAAAAATTCTATTATTAATATAAAATGAAATGGAAAATTATAAGAGATAAATATGAAATTTTTCTTGAAGTATAAAAATAGAAATTTGAGAAAATGAACTTGCTTTTGTGAAGAAAAGTAAAATTTATTTTTGTCAGTTGATTACTCTTGAAGAGATTGCACTTATATTTTTGTTAATTAAGAAATATCTCGAAGTAAATTAAGACATCATATGAGCTTGAAATTGTGAATAAAATTTCATGTGATGAAATTGTGTACTTGAAATGAATTATTATTTGCTATGAATAATTAGATCATGAATAGTGACAAGATTTTAATCATTTGTTTAAGACATGTTTTAGGGTATGTGTATCTATGGTTTCTTGTACATGAAAAAGTTTGTGATTTAGAGTTACTGAGACATCAGGTACCGGCACTATTGAATTGAAAAGAGTTGAGATATATTTTGAGATATGGCCATGGAGCTATCTCGTATTTTGTTGATTAAGTCCGGTAGGTGGTAAAACTAATTCTAGACTTGGAAATTTATTCATGTCTTGAACTTAATAATTAGGCACATAAGTGAAGATGTAGTAAACCTAGGCAAACATAAGTGAGTTGCTAGTATATAGTCAGCGGTGGACTCCGTGACTGTGGTTGCTCCGTGAGAGACAGTCTTTTATTTTTAAATCCGGAATTATGAGGACGGGTCAGTGGTGGATTTCGGGATCTTGAGTAATCGGGCGAATAGTTTGCAAAACTCCAATACATAAACGTATACCGGGGCTAGAGGGGCACTTGCGGGATGGTTTGCACGATGAGGGATCTGTTATTGCAGTCGGCGGTGGACTCCGTGGCTGGGATCCATATTTGTGGAATAATCTAAACCTTATTTTATTACTGGGTAGTTCATGGCGAGGGATCGAACCCTTAAATGTGGAGTACGTAGGTGCTTGCCCTCGAACCTATGTAGTATGGGATGCATAGAATTCGAAGAAGTATGCATTAGTGTCATTCTAGTATAAAATGTGTGCATTAGGCATTAAGTTATGGCATATACTTATATGTTTAGCATAGTCACAATTTAACACTTTATCGTTCATTCAAATTTTTTGGTTTGTTAAAATAATGAGATCGTTATATGTACGGCATAAAGAGGATGGCCGAGTATAACATTTTCATCAGTTGTAAGTGACTGACGTACCCGCAGCTTAATATGCAGGTAATGGACTTTTTATGAAGAAGTAAAGATGTTATGATGCAGTTGATGACTTACATTGTTAAAGTTGTACAAGTTGTATTTTATTTCATTGTTGTATTTCTTTTATTCTTCCTCTGTGTAAACAAAATGTAAAGAACTCTGATGTTGTTGAAAAAGTTTTAATTTTCTTGTAAAATTGTACGAAGTAAAGTAAAGATCCTGTGAAATCTCGGATTCAGTCTTATTTGGAATTCAGGGCATTACAGATGGTATCAGAGCAGGCTTCACACGTAGTACAAATTTATAAGGAATGACACCCTAGAGTGGACATTAGAAGTGTGAGTTCAGTTTATAGAGATTTAAATGTAAGTAATTTACATTTGTGTTGCTCTATACACTGATGTTTTCTCTTCCTATTGGATGGCTGGAGTCGTGAATGAAGGTTCAATAACTACTTGCATTCAACTTCATTCATGATGTTCTTCTCGTATACATTGATGTGAGATTGTATGCAAGTACATTTTTCCTGGGTATCAGAGTGGCGCAGTGGAAGTGCGGTTGGTTGACCATACATTCATTACATGTAGACACACCTCCCTCTCAAATTACTTTCGTGAATTTTATCATAATACTTTTCAACATTCAATATTTTCAAATAAATATTTTCTTATACTATTAATCACTTGAATATCTATTATTTTGTCTATTTTTCCTCAGTCTTGATCTTTTGAATTTGTTTTATCTGTCTTTCAATCTTAAAGATTTGTTCTTCGTGTTTTATCCGTTTACATTTGTTATTACTTTTCGTATTATTGCAACTATTATTTTCTTCATTGATTATCTCTATCTTGCTTATGAAATTTTCTTATGTGCATTCATGATTTGATTTTGTGATACTATATTTTCAATATCTTATATTGTCCTATATATTCCAATATATTTTTAACAAGATTGAAATTTTTATATGACCTACCATTTTGTTTTATTATCTAACATTCGATACTATTGTTACTACATATTATTTGCAAAGTTGTTTTGTTATATTCACTTTCACTATTAATCGCTACTTATTAATTTTGTAGTTTTACGTTTCATCAATATAATACATACATAATTATTTGTGTTTTCATCTCATGCATATGCTTTTCACTATTTTCGTCTTAATATTATAAATCATTTTCATTACTACAAATTTTGTATATCCTATATTTAAAGTCTATCTACTTTAATATTTTATCGTCATAATTTCCTATTTCATTTGCATCTTTTTCATCCACTTTCATATTATTGATTTCAAACATTTTATTAAACATCCCAATATCCAAGTATATAAGGAAGATTACATCTTCCCATCTCCCGTTTTGAATGCAACTTGATGTTAAGTGGGCAAATATGTAATCAAACGTCAATGGAGGCAAACTACAACTGGACGTCAGGGAGGCAAAGTATGCAACTGAATGTCCATAAGGCAAACTGCAATCGGATGTCGTAGAGACAATTCTGCAACTTGAGATCATAAAGGCAAGCCTGCAATTGGACACAAATGAGGCGAACCTATACCAGAAGGAGATTTTCCACTTTGATAATCCCTATTTTGTTTTCTATAATATTTACTTACTACTATTCTATTTTGTACCAACTTATAATATTTCACAACCTAGCATTATATTATTTAAATTGATTTCTATCCTACTTGTGTATTACTGCTCAATATCAACTATCTTTTTCGAAGTATTTTGAGTCTTTAGCATTTCATACTGCTTTATCGTATTCTATTTTGCTACTAACTTATCTTAGATTTTGGTGTCTACTCACCTAACAAAAAATAAAATTTGGTATTTATACTTTTTCTTCAACTTGTAAGTTTTCGCACTATTTCAATAATATGTTACTACTTTTACAACTATGATGTTTTGTTTATACTCCTACAAACCGTGTATAATTTTCATTGTTTGTTTCACCCATATGATTTTGATGCCTATGTACGAATATAAATTTTTCATGTTAGTTTTCTAGCTCTACTTAACAATTCGAAAATATTTCGATGTATGCTTTCTATATCTTTAAATTTCAAATCGTATGTATAATGATTATAGTTACTTTACAAACAATTTTATTAATTGGTATGCAAAGTCAATTTTATGTTGTCTATATTTTTAACTAAATTTCATTCTCATTTATTTTTCAAACTCTTATCCAATAGTCCTCTTTTAAATTGCTAATTCAGTTTGTGATTTTTCTACCGCTTATTACATTGAAAGATTTTGACTACTAAACCTACTTACAAATTATCTATTAACTATGTTTTCTTTATTGTGTTGTTCTGAACTATTCCAAATTAATGACTAAGTTTATTTTTCTGTTTTATTTAATGCTTTACCTAAAATTATTTTGTATGGAACTTCTTTCAATCTATTCTATCTTTTGTGGTCATATTTTATTTTCCCGGATTTCTTTGTTTCATTCTTAAAACTTTTTGATACTCACGGTTTTCTTATAAAGAGCTTGTCTTGTTTTTCCTCGTTGCATATTTTTATGCTACATTTATTTTTCTTAAAATTTGCAGTTTTCTAAATACAATAATGATATTTTCTTTAGTGTGTACAAAATACTACATTTACCCTAATAAGTTCCGGGGACGGAACTATCCTAAGGGGGGGGGGGGGGAGAGTGTAACACCCTGCAAAATTGGAAATGACAATTTTGCCCTTGTGTGTTACGCACGTGTATTTTGTAACGTGTTTTCACTGCGTATTTGGATTTCCATCTGTTTATGCATTCCCGTATATTTTTTCCTATTCAAATCAACTTAAATATAATATTTCAATCTTTGTATTTTTACGTGCTTTTTACGTGTTTTCGATGCACGTATCGATTCCGTATTTTTCCACTGCTACGTGTGATATTTCTGTGTCTCAATTATTTATTTTATTCATTTGTTTGTTATATAAATGGAAATTTATTTTCTCCTATTTTTGATTAAAATAACTTTTGTACGTGTAATGCACGTGTTTTCTATGTACGTAACAATTACGTCATGGAATATATAAAATAAATAGATATATTTTCTTATATTATATTTTTATTATCTTTAACATTTTTTTTGTTGATAAAACCGAATTTAGTATTTTTATGTTTTACGTGCGAAGTACGTATTTTTTCAGTGCACATATTTGAGCGTATCCGTTTTCAAAATAAATTTTGGAGTGTGTGTATTTACTTTATTTGTGCATGATACATTTTAGATTTTTAAGTAAACTATTTTTACTTATCTACAGAATATATATAAAGATGATATATATATGCATAGATATGTTGAGATTTTGGCTAGTTGGTGAGATGTGTATATGTTAAGGGGGCCCACACGTGATGGAAACAACAGCACACAAGTGATGCTTGACTTGGTCAAAGGTGTCGAAGACGTGGCCACTAGGAGGGTCCCACCTGGGTGCATGATTTGTGTGCTTCGGGATGTGCATTTTTTTGAAGTGGAATTTTGTTTGACCGGTTGAAGATGAGAAGTTGGGCTTTTCATTGCTTGACCGGTTTTGCTTGTTTGAATGTGAAGAGATGGGAGTTGGGTTTTGAAGAGGTGGGGGTTATGGAAGTTAGAGAAATTAAGAGATGGAGAGTTATTTGAGTAATTTATTAGGTGTGTAATTTTGTATTTTAAACCCTCCCATTATCCTATAAATACACCCTCACTTCTTTTCTTTTGTCATACTCAAAATAAATAAATCAAAATAAGAGAAAGAAAAAAGAAAGAGAGTAGAGTGTTCTCATTTTGGAGGAGTTCTTGCTTGGAGAAGTTCTTGCAAGAGAAGAAGGAGCTAGGATTGCTTGGTTGGAGCTAAGAGCTAGAAGTAACATCTTCTTCTTTATTTGCAACCTTCAATAGAGGTGGGTGTTCTCTACTTTCTAATTCTAGAGAATGTACATGCTAATAAGAAAATAAATGAGTAGTGTAGAATTTGATTTGATAAAGTAGAACAAACCTATGCATTGTATGTAATGAAAGATGCTATGTTTAGTAAATTAATCAGCATTATGTTAGTTGGTAATGAGAAAAGAAATAATTGATTAGTTTGTCATAAACTATTATACATGAATGTAGAGATTTTTGATTATGTGAATAATTGTTGAGTTCCTTTGGATAAGCAAATACATTTTTTTTGGTAAAGTAAATTTGATGCTATGGAACTCATTTGATTGTTATAAAAGATATAACATGCTATCTTTGGTTAAAAAGAAATCAATGCAAAATTTGTGTTTAAGAAGAAACAATTTTGAAAGTTTGTTTTATGTTTCAAAAATATGAATTTTAAATCTATGAGTTACTGTTAAGAAGTAAACCCAGTTTATACAAATAAATTTCAGTCTAACAAAACATTAGAACGAGTGGAAAATCGAGTTTTTACGAAAGAAAAGAAATAACAAGAAGTTTTGAACAAAAACATATAAATAGATTCTATAACGTTGGGTGCACGTGGCCCAGTAGTCTGGCGTTGGCTGTGTGTGTGGTAGGTCACGGGTTCGAAACTTGTGGTCTACAACATTTTTTTGTATTTTGTTTTTATTTAATTCATAACCCGAGAATTGTATACTTAGAAAGTTACCTTGGGCTTTAGAACACAAGTCCACAAAGGACTTAGTGGCTAGTGGGTTGGGCTTAGGCGCTGGCTGTGTGTTCACAGGGTCGAAACCCCCAGCCACCTTTTATATTTTTGAGTGTTTTTAAATGATTTAGTGAGTTTATAATGCAATTAAAAATTTGAGAAAAATTATATTATTAGTATAAAATGAAATGGAAAATTATAAGAGATAAATATGAAATTTTCCTTGAAGTATAAAAATAGAAATTTGAGAAAATGAACTTGCTTTTGTGAAGAAAAGTAAAAAAAAAATTTGTGAGGTGATTACTCTTGAAGAGATTGCACTTATATTTTTGTTAATTAAGAAATATCACGAAGTAAATTAAGACATCATATGAGCTTGAAATTGTGAATAAAATTTCATGTGATGAAATTGTGTACTTGAAATGAATTGTTATTTGCTATGAATAACTAGATCATGAATAGTGACAAGATTTTAATCATTTGTTTAAGACATGTTTTAGGGTATGTGTACCCATGGTTTCTTGTACATGAAAAAGTTTGTGATTTAGAGTTAGTGAGACCTCGGGTACGGGCACTATTGAATTGAAAAGAGTTGAGATATATTTTGATATATGGCCATGGAGCTATCTCGTATTTTGTTGATTAAGTCCAGTAGGAGGTAAAACTAATTATAGGCTTGGAAATTTATTCATGTCTTGAACTTAATAATTAGGCACATAAGGGAAGATGTAGTATACCTGGGCAAACGTAAGTGAGTTGCCACTATATAGTCGGCGGTGGACTCCGTGGCTATAGACCCAGTCGGCAGTGGACTCCGTGACCGTGGTTTCTCCGTGGGAGACGGACTTTTTTTTAAATCCGAGATTATGAGGACGGGTCAGCTGTGGATTCCGAGATCTTGAGTAATCGGGCGGATAGTTTGCCATACTCCAATGTATATACGTATATCGGGGCTAGAGGGGCACTTGCGGGATGGTTCACACGATGAGGGATCTGTTATAACAGTCAGCGGTGGACTCCGTGGCTGGGATCCGTATTCGTGGAATGATCTAAACCTTGTTTTATTACTTCGTAGTTTCATGGCGAGGGATCGAACCCTTAAATGTGGAGTATGTAGGTGCTTGCCCTCGAACCTATGTAGTATGGGATGCATAGAATTCAAAGAAGTATGCATTAGTGTCATCCTAGTATAAAATGTGTGCATTAGGCATTAAGGCATGGCATACACTTACATGTTTAGCATATTCAAAATTTAACACTTTATCGTTCATTCAAATTTTGTGGTTTATTAAAGTAATGAGATCGTTATATGTACGGCATAGAGAGGATGGCCGAGTATAACATTTTCGTCAGTTGTAAGTGACTGATGTGCCCGCAGCTTAATATGCAGGTAATGGACTTTTTATGAAGAAGTAAAGATGTTATGATGCAGTTGATGACTTACATTGTTAAAATTGTACAAGTTGTATTTTATTTTATTGTTGTATTTCTTTTATTCTTCCTCTGTGTAAAAAAAATGTAAAAAACTCTGATGTTGTTGAAAAAGTTTTAATTTCCTTGTAAAATTGTACGAAGTGAAGTAAAGATCCTGTGAAATCTTGAATTCAGTCGTATTTGGAATTCAGGGCGTTACATCCAACACACAACACCTTAACATATCTTCCAGCACCCTGTTGACTCTCTCAATCTGCCCATCAGTTTGCGGATGAAAGGCTGTACTGAAATCTGTTTTCATCCCCAAAGCTGCTTTGAGACTCCTCCAGAAATGCGAAGTGAAATGCGCATCTCGGTCGGATACTATCGATAGTGGAACTCCATGAAGCTTCACAATCTCGCCAACATACAACTCTGCCAGTTGTCCATTGACCAAGCAAGCTTCATCGCTAAGAAGTAAGCCGATTTGGTGAGTCGGTCCACTATCACCCAAATTGTATCGTTGCCGTTGGAACTCTTGGGTAAACTCGTGAGGAAATCCATGCTGATACAATCCCATTTCCACTCCGGGATGGGTAATAGCTGCAACAAACCGCCAGACTTCTGATTTTCTGCTTTGGCTTGCTGACATATTGCACACTTGGCAACAAACTCGGCTACATCACGCTTCATCCCTAGCCACCAAAAATATAGCTTTATGCCCATGTACATCTTTGTACTCCCGAGATGCACAGACAATAAAGTAGCATGCGCTTCCTGAAGAATACTCTCCTTCTGTTCCGCTTGACTGGACACACACAGCCGCTCTCCAAACCCTAATACTGCATCCTTCACCTGAAACTCAGCCAACCTGCCAATTCCAACTTGTTCTATCATCTCCTGGATCTCTGGATCTGTCTTTTGACTGTCGATGATTCTGTCTTTCAAAGTAGGTTGAATCCTCAACTGAGCTAACGAAGCTCCCAAACCTTGCAAAACCACCTCAATCTCTACTTGATCAAGCTCCTCTGCCAACTTTTCCTGAGTTGTGATCAGTCGGGACAAACTGCCATTTCTGCTGAGCGCATCTGCCACAACATTTGCCTTGCCTGGATGGTACTTGATCTCAGGTCGGATGTCCTCCAACACTTCTAACCATCTTCTCTGCCTCAGATTCAGGTCTCTCTGTTGATGCATATATTTCATACTCTTGTGATCCATGTACATATTGACTTTCTCTCCGTACACGTAATGCCTCCACTGCTTCAAAGCAAAGATGATTGCTGCCAGCTCCAAATCATGGGTTGGATAATTCTTTTCATATGGTCTCAGCTGTCTAGACCCATAAGCTATTACCTTCCCCTCTTACATAAGCACACAGCCCAATCCGTTATGGGAAGCATCGCTGTAGATATCATACTCGACTCCTGCTCGTGGCAAAGCCAAAATAGAAGCGGTAGTCAATCTTTCCTTCAATCTTGGAAACTAGCTACACACTGCTCCGACCATTTGAAACTCACATTCTTCTTTGTAAGCCTTGTGAGTGGCACAGCTATCTGAGCGTAGCCTTGAATGAACCTTCTGTAATATCCAGTCAAGCCCAGAAAGCTCCTAATTTCTTTCACTGTGATCGGTCTTGGCCAATCTTTTACAGCTGCAATCTTTTGCGGATCAGTAGCCACTCCCTCCTTAGAAAGGATGTGACCCAAGAAGGCAACTTCAGTTTTTTAGAAGTCACATTTGGATAACTACGTATACAGCTGATGCTCCTGTAGCTTCTTCAGAATCTCTGCTAGGTGCTCGGCATGCTCTTCCTCTAACTTGGAATAGACCAATATGTCGTCGATGAATACAACGAAAAAAGAATCGATGAATGGCCGCAGAACTATGTTCATCATGTCCATGAAAATAGCCGGTGCGTTTGTGACTCCAAATGGCATGACTAGAAACTCATAGTGACCATGCCTAGTTCGGAAAGCCGTTTTGTGCACATCTTCTTCTTTTACTCGGACTTGGTGATATCTTGACTGTAAGTCTATCTTGGAGAATAAAACTGCTCCTTGTAGACGGTCGAACAGATTATCGATTCGAGGAATAGGATACTTGTTCTGTACTGTAACCGTGTTCAACTCCCTGTAGTCGATACACATCCTCATTGATCCATCCTTATTCTTCACCAAAAGAACTGGGGCTCCCCATGGTGATGCACTTGGCCTGATGAATCCTTTGCTCAACAATTCTTCGATCTGTTTCTTGATCTCATCTTGCTCAACCGGTGCCATTCTGTATGGTGCCTTAGAAATAGGTGCACTCCCTGGCTGAACAGTGATGCTGAACTCTACATCTCGATGAGGGGGAAGCCCTGGTAGATCATCAAGAAGCACAGCTAGAAAATCTCGGACAACTGGGATCTGTTTCACTTCTTCTGGAACTTTCTGCTCTAAAAAAACTGCTACCAACTTCTTACACTTCCTCTTACCTTGAAATGTAACTGCTGGTCCCCTTGGAGCCTTCAGCACAACTTCTTTGCTCTTACATTCAATAGTGGCACTGTAAACTAACATTCAATCTATGCCAATAATGATGTCGACTCTCAAAACTGCCAATTCAATGAGGTCGATGCCAAAGAGCATGCCTCCGATCTCAAGATCACACCCTTCATAGTATCGATCGGTAGTCAAGTTTTCTCCCGATGGAGTAGCCACAGATAGAACTTTGCCGAAAATTTTTTAGGTTCAACTCCCAACCTTTTTGCAAATGAGGGTGACACAAAAGTGTGTGATGATCCCGTATCAAATAAAACTGATGCTTTTATTCCATTTATTAGAATGTCTCCTATTACATATCAGTACTCTCTTTACATAACATTTTATTACACAAATGAAAAGAGCAACAAATCAACTAGGCTTCATCTTCCATACCAGTGATAACATTATCCACATCATCAGCATCTGCCTCGATCAAAGCGAATACTCGCCCCTGCCTGAACTGCCTTTGCCCTGGGTTGGACTGTTTTTGACTCGGTCCTCCCCGTTGAAGCTGAGGGCAATCCGACTTGAAGTGGCCCTCCTTGCTACACAGAAAACAAGTCTTAATCGGCTGCGGCTTGGTGCACCCAGTAAATTTGTGGCCTGACTCTCCACATCTGTAGCAAGTGGGTATCCTTCCTGCCACTGCAACCGCATTAGCTCCAGTTGGTTTGAAGCGTTGTGCTGCGGGCGGACTCCTGAAATTGCCAGGCGCTGCAGGCCGTTTGCCCAAGTTCCAATTGTTCTTCTTGACTTGCACAGCCTAGAACTGGTTCATGTCAGACTCAGTTGCGGCAGCCCTTCTGACTAGCTTCTCAAACCTGCGGATACCCAGAGGTATCATCCGAGACCTCAAACTTGACCTCAACTCTTGCTCAAATTTGCGCGCTTTCTTGGCTTCATCTTGTACCATTTCAGGCATGTACCTAGAGAGTTGGTTGAACTTGGTCTCATATTCCCATACCGACATACCGCCCTGTTGCAAGCTCAGAAATTCCATAGCCTTCTTTTCCTGAACGTCCATTGGAAAGTAGTGACTCCTGAATTCATCAAGGAACTTCTCCCAAGTAAGTTGTACATTGCCCAAAGTCCTTTTTTTCGATTGCCATCAAACACCCGCATCCTTTTCTAGCTGAATGGTAGCCAATTTCACCTTGCTGGCCATGGGGTTTCTAGTACATCAAAAAATATCTCGATCTGTCTGATCCAGTCGTCACCTGCGTCTGGATTTTTCTGTCCTTCGAATACAGGTGGCTTCATTCTTTTGAACGATTCAACCAACCTGATTGCCTCGGGAATTTGTACAGCTGGCCCTGGTCCCCTGTTTCGAGCGATGTTTGCGGCGACAGCATTTAGGGTCTGGTAGACTCGAGCTAGTTCGGTTTCTAGATCTAGCTCATTCTCACCGTTTTGCTCCTCACCGTTCATGATCCTTTGTGCCATTTCTAAGTCATAAAATTCATCATTAATCATCACAAATAACACAAATAACATCGCTTCGACAAAATTTATTCATTCCAAAAATTTAAACTCTTTATTCAGAAAGAAAAACTTTGTTCCAATACAGTCATTACATCCTTTAATAAAAGACATTCTATATTCTACGGTTTCTCTTGGCTTCTCTGAACTCTTCCTGTAATTCTTGGATTTTCTTCTGCATATCTTCAAATTTCTAATGTCGCTCTTCCTTGTCCCAGTGAGTGATATGATCCAACATGGCGAAGTGCCGATCATTCACGTGCTGGACCTTGTTGAGTTCGCACACTAGAAAGCTCAACTCCTGAATCCGCTTCTTATCCTGGGCTCGCTGTGATTCCAAGTGGTTAACTCTCCACTTTTGAGCATCCAATTCTCGTCGAAGAGAAGCAACAATGTCATTTGGATTATCTGGAACGAGTTCTTCGTCTAGGGATTCTTCGGGAAGGTCACGCGGAGGTGGAGTGATCTCCCTGGACTCGGAAAATTCTTCTTCTATTTCATATGGTTCTTCTTCTTCCTCTTCTTTTGGGTCTTCTTCTTCTGGGTCCTCTTCCTCTTCTTCCATTGGCTCTTCCTCTTCATCCTCGAAGTGGACAAACCAAGGCGCATCATTCTGGGGATCATGCTGATTGGCCATCTTATAAGGAAAAGGAGGAGAAAAATGTCATCTCATAGAGCAATACAAACATAAGTTTAAATCTCTATAAGTTCAAACTCACACGCTAATGTCCACTCAAGGGTGTCGTTCCTTACAAATTTGTACTACTTGTGAAGCCTGCTCTGATACCATCTGTAACACCCCGGATTCCAGATAAGACCGAATTCGAGATTTCACGGGATCTTACACTTCACTTCGTACAATTTTACAAAGGAAATTAAAAATTTTCAACATACATCAGTGTCCTTTACATTTTGTTTACACAGCGGAAGAATAAAATACAACATTGAAAGTAAAATACAACTTATACAACTTTATCAATGTGAGTCATCAACTGCATCATAACATCTTTACTTCTTCATGAAAAAATCCATTGCCTGCATATTAACCTGTGGACACGTCAGTCACTTACAATTGACGAAAAGGTTATACTCGGCCATCCTCTCTATGCCGTACATATAACGATCTCAATATTTTAACAAAACACAAAAGATTGAATGAACAATAAAGTGTCAAAGGTAGTTATTCTAATCCTGTAAGTATATATGATGCCTTAATGCCTAATGCACACATTTTATACTAGGATGACACTCATGCATACTTGTTCGAATTCTATGCATCCCATACTACATAGGTCCGAGGGCAAGCACCTACGTACTCCACATTTAGGGTTCGATCTCTCGCCATGAAAACTATCCAGTAATAAGAGAAGGTTTAGATTATTCCACGAATATGGATCTCAGTTCCGAAGTCCACCGTCGGACTATTATAACAGATCCCTCATCGTGCGAATAATCCCGCAAGTTCCCCTCTAGCCCCGGTATACATATATACATTGGAGTATGGCAAATCATTCGCCCGACTACTCATGATCCCAGAGTCCACCGCGATCAATCATCATAATCCCGGATTTAAATATAAAAGCCCGACTGGGTCTATAGCCACGGAGTCCACCGCCGACTATATAGAGGCAACCCACTTATGTTTGCCCAGGTTTACGACATCTTTACTTATGTGCGTAATTATTTAGTTCAAGACATGAATAAATTTTCAAACCTAGAATTAGTTTTACCTCCTAGCGGATTTAATCAACAAATACGAGATAGCTCCTTGGCCATATCTCAAATTTTTTTCAATTCAATAGTACCGGTACCCGAGGTCTCACTAACTCTAAATCACAATTTCTTCATGTACAAGAATCCATGGGTACACATATCCTTCAATAAACACGTCTTAAACCTAGATATTTTCATCTTCAACTTATTCACAAATGATCAAAATCTTGTCACTATTCATGATCTATTTATTCATTTATAAACCCTTCCCAACAATAATTCTTTCTCATGAATTCATTCATTAAAAATTTGAGCACATAAAGAAATCAAGAAATTCTTATTCAACAAAATGTATAATTTCATCAAAAGGTTTAATTCTCACATTACTTTTCTTTTAAGGAGATAAATCATGCTACTAAATAATTTATGTTGAAGACAAAATCTCATTCTATCTCAATGTCTCTTTCATGATTCATCTATTCATAATCGATAATTCTTCTCAATAGCAAATTTAAGCTCATGAACAAAACTCGACTATATCAAGCACTTCTTAACAAAATAAATGTATGATTTCTTCAAGAGAATTCAATTTACCCAAGCCATTACTTTGTTCTCTTTCTAGAATAACAACTCATGTTCTTTATTAATAATTTGTAGTATTTCATTTCACTATCTATCTCAAATCCTCTTTAAAACTTCTCAAAATACATTGAAATCTTTCAAACAAATTTTAATTAATTCTCTATCACATTGTATGAACATTAGAATTTTTCCCAATTCGCTTTCTTTTTTTATCTTTTTTTTTTATTATTATTTGCATTTAAACTCATTAAAACATTAAAATCAAAAAGTAATAAAATTTTCAGCCACAAGGTTTCGAACCCGTGACCACTCAGTCAATGCCCAAGGTCTTAGCCGCTAGCTAATAGACCCAAGTGACTATACTGTCACAAAGAAGAATTCGATCTCTTAAATACTAAGATTTCAGTCTGTGGCTTAATTAAACAAAACAGAAAAGAAGGGGGATTGTCGAGTTTCGAACTCACGACCCAAGCCTCACACGCGCTACAGTAACGTTTTTAAAGAGCCCCGACTAGCCAGTAAGTCCATTGCGACTAATTGGCATAAAAAACATTACTAATCTTTTGTTCAATCTTTCTGTCATTTCATTATTTTCATAAAACTTCATTCTTCATTTGATCTAATCTTTTATTAGACTGTAATTTGTTCATACAAACTGAGTTTACTCTCTAACAGTAACTCATAGATTCAATACTCATATTTAGACAAATAATTAACTCTCAAATTATTTCTTCTTACTAATAAACATGAACATGTATTATGTTAGTTAAATTAAACAGAAGGCCTTGTATCTTTTACAAGCATTCACACGAGTTCATGAATATCGAATTTCTCATTACAAAAATTTTCTTGCTCATCCTAAGAGGAAAGTTCAACAATTATTCATACAATCAAAATTCTCTACATTCATGTATACTAATTTATGGCAAAACTAATCAATTATCTCAATACCCACTAACATAATGTTGATCTATTCACTAAACATAGCATCTTTCATTACATCCAATGTATAGATTTGTTCTACTTCATCATATCAAAATTTTCATACTACTCATTTATTATTATTAGCATGCATTGTTCTACAATTAGAAAATATGAGAACACCCACCTCTAATGAATGTTGAACAAAGGTGGAAGCACAACTCCTAGCTCCTAGCAAATCCTTCTTATCCTAGTAAAAACTCATCCTAGCAAGAATTTCTCCAAGCAAGAACTCCTCCAAGCAAGAACACTCTACTCTCTTTCTTTTTCTTTCTCTTATTTAGTTTACTATTTGGGTGCAAAAAGAGAAGGAGAATGGGGTGCTATTTATAGCATGATGTTAGGGTCTAATTTGCAAACTTCTCAACCTAATAACTCCTCATTTAAACTCTTCATCCCTTCACTTTCCTAACTCCTCCCTTAAACTCTCCAAATGTCCTAACTCCTAAACTCCCACCTCTTCCCCTCCCCACTAGCCCAAACCGGCCACTCCTAGGTCCAACCGGCCAACTAGGGCTGCAAACGAGCCGAGTCGAGCCGAATATCATGAGGCTCGAGCTCGGCTCGATTCATATTTATTGAGCTCGAGCTCGGCTCGAGCTCGTTTCGAGCTCTAATAACGAAGCTCAAGCTCGGCTCGTGTAAGCTCGCCTAAGCTCGAACTTGGCTCGTTAAAGCTCGTTTACAAATCGAGCTCGAGTCAAGCTCGAACTTGGTCGAAAAAATGTGAACCTACACCGACTGTTGTTGCTGTTCAAATTAAGAAACATGTTGCAACGTTTTAGTTTTTTACTTGCAGTCTGTTTTGGAAAATCTGCATCATGCAACTCTGCTGTATAAAGAAATTAACCTTTAGCAATAAAACACATTGGATATAACTAACATACAACTCATTTTCTATCTTTACATGCACTTCTCTACTTGTTGCTCCACCCTAAAACATAACAGCCCTAACTAACACTAACCAACAGAACAGCACTAACTAACACTAGCTAAAAATGAAAATAGGGAAAGAAAAACTAAAGGATGGCTAAATCACTTCTACTAAGGGCGATTGCTGATCGAAATGAAATAGAATTCACTTGTGCAGCAGGAATGAAGTAGACTTCACTTGTGCAGCAGCACCAGAAGCAGGGCCATCCACCTCCATGACAATTTGGCATTTATTGCTCGACTGACTGATCACCTCATTCTTCGCCAAAGAACCACAGTATTGCAAAGTGAGGCGACTTTGTCCGTGAGACCAGCCTGATATTTGTTGACTGTGGATATATTTGCAGCATTCAGCTGGTCTTCTCTGGCTGTGACATCAAATTCATCAGAACTTTGTTACCCCAAATATTGAATAAAACATTAAGAAAAAGTCTATCAAATTGTCACCAAAACAAATTTATATAATTACCTATTTTAGAAAACAATGAAGTGTTGTCACAAATAGATTTCTCCAAATCCGCTTGCAGGACACAAGCTTGATGGGCCAAAGCATTCTCTGGTTAAAAAATTACAGAATTAGAAGAAAAGCAATTTCCTAAACCAATGAGCATGAAGCCATGAGCAAACAATTTTGTACTAACCCAAGGTGAAACCTTGGGGTCTAGGCTTTGAAGGAAAAGCCTTCCCATCACGATCGTGGTGCTATCATCGCCAGTCACCGGAACGCGAGAAATCCCCCACCATCACGTATTCGCCAACTGCAAAAGTCGGTGCAGAAGCGTAACCCTCCATTGTGTGCAGAAACCCTCCTCAAAGTCGCGGACAGAAACCCCACAAATATTTGCGAGTATAGTTTTAGGCTTCTATAGTTCTTCTATTATATGTTGTCCCACAAAAGTGTGAATGGACCTATCTTAATATGTTTGCAAAGAAATTTATTTTAAAAATAATCATAAACAAATGATATTTACAGTTTTGGAACAACAAATTATCAACATTGTTCAGAAGAATCTTCAACATCGTTCAGAAGAATCTTCTTCTCATGTATTACCTTATATTTCTTCAAGCAAACTTTTGCCACGATAAGTAAATATCCTTAATTATATAGCTCCCAAGAATGCCTAAGCAAGCAGGATTCATAAAGGTTTTCAAATTTTATTCTTCGTTTAGCAAGTTATAGGTGTTAGATTTGAAAAGCTTGAACTAAATTGTTCTTGAATAATCAACCTAAATGACATTCTAACAGACTAATTGATTACTATTTAAAAGAACGAGTATTTTACATCAAAAAGTGTACAGATGAAAGGTACCTAAGAAAGCAACAGCATTGAGCCATTGAGAACTCAACCTCACAAGCCCCAGTCATGGAAAATCAAACTTTGCAAAAGTCTCTATCAGAACTGATCCCCCTAATTGGGCTGCCTGCAATATATTAAATGATCATTTTGTATACAAAGTCACTCATAACAAATGCAAGATAACAATGCATAGACAATTAAAAATACCCATTCCTTTATCCATGATTCCTAGTAACTGAGCCACTACCTTTTCACTTTCAAGTTTTTTGATTCATTGAGTTCACGTAATGAAAACCAAGCTTTTCAGGCACAGAACTTGTCAGCAATTACGTCATACCAATAAAGCCATTTCTAATTTTTATTTATTCAAAGAAGGCAGTTAAGATAAAATTATTATTTGAGGATGCAAGGGTATGAACTAGAAATAAATTAAAAGTTAAATACTGACCTAAAAAGGCTATCAGTAACTAGGAGAGTTTGGATAGCCATCTTCTCCAGTGCCACCTCAACATGCTTAGGACCATAACAATTAACAAGTACGATCAGTATCCTGCAAATAAATAGGAAAATGGCATGAATCTAACATCATAATATGCATCATCAAAATAATACCAAAAAATTTAGTTATTTAACAAAAGTAAGCAAACAGTTTTTTAAATAAAATGAAGATAGCACTGAATACATGTAGAATGCAATAGGACACTATCAAACAACAGCTAATTAAGTATATAACAAGTTAACAACTCAATAAGCAACAACATCATACAACCAACACTTTTACCCATTGCGCTAGCTAATTTCACTTTATCGCAAATGGCATCAGGTAAACTGAGAGATATTTTTCTCAGATAAATTGGTTACATGCATCACCTTGGTGGGGCAGTTTCCAAATGACCCATAACATGCATATTTATTTACATATGTCAAATTGTCAATATCAAGTTCTTTGAAATTTGTTTTCTCATAAATTAAATGCATCAATTTCCTGCACTACTTGACAACAACATTTACATTAAAGTTAGAAATCACGGGATCCATTTGATCTTATAATTATCCACTATTTGTTAGATCATTCAAGAAGCTGCTCACCAAGATGATCCAAGTTTCAACTACTCTACCTGACCCATAAATATAAATCACAAAAGTTTTCTAGTATTTTAATATATACGAAATCTTTAGCAAATGGTATAAAAACTAAGCATCCTTTTTCCTAAATTAACAACCAGCATGCCTTAAACCCTGGCTGACTAGTTCCAATGAGTTACTAGAATCCAATGAATCTCTCCCTCCAAAAATCATTCAGATATGCTACTGCAAGGCAATTCATTTTAGGATTTACTCAATTAAACTCTTAGATATCCTCACAATTAAACTCTTAAGACTCACAAATTAAGACAATCGTGGATATACTCACAAATACTCACAAATGAGGATGAGAAAGAGGACTGCGAGCTTGCGACTGCGGGAGGGCGAGGCGATGAGGATGAGGATGAGAAAGAGGACTGCGAGCCTATGAGCTTCCGGCTCCAAGCCTGCGACGCGCTGAGAATGAGGATGAGGATGAGAAAGAGTTCGGGACTTGGTACTTGGCGATGAGGATGAGAAAAAGAGCTGGATGAGGACTTGGGAGTTGGGACTTGGCGAATGGTGACTGAGGACTTGCGATGAGGTTGCGACACCGATGGCGATTGGCGATGAGGATGATGAGAAATTGAGGTATGAGGATGAGGATTGACCGATTGAGGATGACAATTGAGAAGTGAGTGGCGGCTGCAAAAACAAATTAGGGTTTTGGTCTTTTGGTTGAGAATTGGGGAGTGGTGACTGGGCAAAGAGTGTATGAGTTATGACTTATGGGCTCATTCTATTAAAGCCCAGTGCCTATCTATTATCCGGGCCCTTATTTAACTCGAGCCTATACGAGCTAGTTCGCGAGCCCGTTATCAAGCTTCTTAACAAATAGCTCGCGAGCCTAACGAACCGAGCTAGGCCAAGCTCGAATTCAGCTCGTTTAATTAACGAGCTCGATTTCCAAGCTTGAATTCGGCTCGAGCTCCATTCGAGCCGAGCTTTGACCGATCTCGAGCCGAGCTACTCGCGAGTAGCTCTGTTCGTTTGCAGCCCTAATGCCAACCCCCTATGTGCACAAATGTACACATGCACAAACCAACATAAATACAATTTTTATAGTTCTAAATGTGTACTAAAATTTGTAACTTGTCATGTATTAGTCCATACTTAATTTAAACTAGGTTTTAAGTAATGAGCTTGATTCATGGGCTCTCTTTTTATTTTAATTAATTAATTTAATTATCCTAGTGGGCTCTCCCTTTTAATTAATCTAATGGGCTAGGATTTATCTTTAGGTCCATGGATTAAATAAAAGGCTAAATAAGACTATGCATGCTTAAAATTAGTAAATGAGAGTAGGAATTAGAGATGGAAAATTAGCACATCCATCATACGTGCAACAATCAAAAATGCATTTTTAATTTAAATAAAAATGTGGAGTGTTACAAATTTATTGTACTATTGAACATTCACATATACTGCCTTGTCGTTGCCTGACTTTGTACTGAGGTTTCGACCCGGTTCCCGACACAGAAACTTAAGACATTGCATAAAGAAATTGTAGTACACTTAGTCCATATATTGTTATGTTTTGAATGCAAACTGTGTTTTCCATATTTAACGAATTGGACATGTATATTTCATGTATTGTATAGTCTTGATATCATCTTGAAATTGTACTAGTGCTACCGGTCTCATCGATTGTACCTGTTACATGAGTATTGATACCATCGTCCACATTGATCACATGCATGTTCATAAATGATTGTTAATCAAGAATGTTAATCAAGCCGGAGTTAAGAGTTGACTAGGATAGTTGATAACATAGTGTCTGTACTCGGGAGTGTGGGGCCCGTGTTTTAAAGTTAAATGGAACTAAGCGTAGAACTAAGTGCCACGTCAAGGATTGACGGGGGCCACCTCTAGAACCTACGAGGGCCACCTCTAGAACCCATTACATGGAACTAAGTGCCACGTATAACTAAGTGTCACATCAAAGATTGATAGGGGCCACCTCTAGAACCTACGGGGGCCACCTCTAGAATCCATTACATGATTGTATTATTATTGAAATGTTATATTGTGCCGAGTACATGATCTATAGAATCTACCACCTTGGTCTAAATGAAATTAATTGTATGTATGGAACCTGTAGTATGGGATGCAGTAGTACGTGCATTAGTTAGGATTAAAATGAATAATAGACTTATAGACATAAATGAACACTGAATCTTGACACTAATACTGAATATTAGTTATTAAACTTTGATTCCTGATTTCTGAATTATTGACTATCAACTTTTGATATTGTTACCGTTTATCAGTTATTGACTCCAATATCGTTCGAATTTCTGTTCTTGTTATATAGTCATTTATTTCCTATTTTACTGCTTTCTACTACTTGTCGCCCGAAGCTTACTCTAACGGGTTCTCTTCCTCTTTCTTTTGGGTTACGTCATACAGGTACAGTGATGGGTAACCAAAAGGAACTCGTCGAACTGTTACCGCATTGCATATTCTCGAGCTATTTGGAAAGGTCTTGTATTCTAGATTTGGTTATTGAATTTTATTCTCATTTATGTGATTATGTTATCTGCATGGTTGTGATTATTTATTTTCATGTTGTTGAGTTAAGACTGGTACAACTTATGAATGATGTTAAAATCATTCGCTGGGCCATATCACATGCTCGTATTCCCGTATTTTGGGAAGCGGGGAGTGACATAATCATTTATCTCTACTTCCCAGTATTTTTGGATAAGATGTAGAATTTAAATTTCTTCATGATAAGAAATTTGGTTTAATCCATCCTATAGATAATCATGAATTTGAATTACTCTTTAAATGTCCTGGGTTTGTTCATAATGGGCTGTCACCCTAACCCAATGAGATAGGCTCGTTTTTGGGTTATTAGGTTTGAAAAAGACCCAATTCCCATTTTCAGACTTGTTTACAAATAAAATTACCGTTTTACCCCTGAGAGCTTTAAGATTCGTGCCCGATTTGAATGGCCCCAATTTAGTACTATTTTTACCCATATCAATAGCTGCTATCGTTATTGCTAACAATGCAAGAACGAAAAAAATAAAACAATAGGACAAATGATCTTGCTCCGTCTAACACAAAATTAAATTTTTTTATATTAAAAATGGAGGGACGAATGATGATCCTCCGTTTGTAATTTTTTATTATTTATTTTAATTCCGAATTGCCTCGGACGGAGCTTCTTCATCCGTCCGAGGGTTTTTTTTAAAAAAAATTAATTTTTTGCAACGAAAAATAAATAAATCAACCAGACGGAGGAACTTCATCCGTCTGGTGGGTTTTTTATTTTTTATTTTTACTTTATTAATTTTTTTATTTTAAAGTGGAATATATAAATTACAAATTTTCCCACATTCATCTAAGTCTATTTAAATGCATGCTTATTTAAATTGAGGGGTAAATGAGTAATATTTAAAAAAATTATAAAGAAAAGATGAGAGATGGATGAAGGTGGGCATCCGTCCTCATCCGTCTTTCATCTATTCGGTTTTTTTTTCCAAATTAATCGACGGATGGAGCATCATTTTCTGTTTGTCAATTTTTTTTCCTTCAAGCGGATCATCTTCTTCTGTCTTTTATATTTAGCATTTCTCTATCGCAACTTCTACTTTTAGCGAACGACTGTTCACTTCTATTTAAAATTTGGGTTTTTAGCAAACGATAGTGCGGAGGTTTTTCAACTCAAATACTAACTTTTAGGTTTTTACAAAACGATAGTAGATGCTCTCATAGGCATGTCTTTGTAAGGAATTTTTTTTCTTCTTTTTTTTCTTTTTTTCTTTTTTTTTCCTTTCACGCGATGCATAAACAAATGTTCTAAACTTCTAATCCAATATTTTTTTTTCACACGCCACAGTTTTCAAATTACTCACCCGATTAACTCTCAAAGTGATTAGTTAAAATTTTAATTGCAGTATTATACAAATTTTGATAGATTGAACTAAGTTTTTTTTTGATGAATCGGATAGAGTCTTACGACTCCAGCCATCAGCAAAAATTATATTAATATCAAAACAAACGTCAAATTTTACAAGTCGTAAAACAGAACAAAATCAAGCAACCACAGACAAAACAAAACAGAGAAACCGAACAAGGAAAAGTACAAAGGTGACAGATTGAACTAAGTTTTGAATAAATAATCTTAATTTAAAACTGTTGTCGGAGTCCGTCACGGGAGTAGTAAGGGATTGTAATTTGCAAGTGAATATATATATATATATATATATATATATATATATATATATATATATATATATACTACTATAATGGATGGGAGAAGACCATAGTGTAATTTGTCTATCTACCAACCCGTGCAACGCACGTGCATAACTATTGTAAACGATATTTATTATGACGTGCATCGCACGTGTGAACTACTGGTATATATAGAAGACTTCCATTGTGCACCACCTATGGTGCACACGGCGTGTGCACTCGGCCTTCCCGCCTTCATATCGACAATCTGAACCGTTCACATTGATCTACACATCTAAATTAGTCTAAATATGTAAAATCAAATCATTTAAAATTTATTTGCCCATCTATTTATGTTACAAAATTGTATGGCTGAAAATCATTGTTTTTTATAGTTACATGATTGATAGGCAAATGAATTTCAAATGATTTGATTTTACATATTTAGACTAATTTACATGTGTAGATCAATGTGAACGGTTCGGATCGTCGATACGAAGGCGGGAAGGCCGAGTGCGCACCATCTGTCCGTGTGCACTCGGCCTTCCCGCCTTCGTATCGACGATCCGAACCGTTCACGTTGATCTACACTTCTAAATTAGTCTAAATATGAAAAATCAAATCATTTAAAATTTATTTGCCCATCTATCATGTGACTATAAAAAACAATAATTTTCAGCCATACAATTTTGTAACACTTCAATGGATGTGCAAATAAATTTGAAATGATTTGATTTTACATATTTAGACTAATTTAGATGCGTAGATATTTAGATTTGTAGATATATATATTTTACATATTTAGACTAATTTAGATGTGTAGATATTTAGATGTGTATATATATATATATATATCTGTGTGTGTGTGTGTGTGTGTGTGTGTGTGTGTGTGTGTGTGTGTGTGTGTGTGTGTGTGTGAGTCTTCTTCCATTGCAAACGGGTCTGGGTGCAGACTCGTGCGAACTTTAATCTGGTAAAGATCCAGCGGCCCATATATTTTTTTATAATATTTTGCCTTAACCCGTCGTTGGGAACGACGGGTTAAGGCTAAATTTTATTTTAAAAAAATATAGCCTTAACCTGTCGTTCCCAAGAACGGGTTAAGGCACTCTAAATTCATTTAGATCTGTATACAGATCATCTTCTTCAACCGACTCTCTCCCCCTCTCTATCTCTTTTCTTCGACGAACCCAAAGCGAAGAAAACCCTAATCCTTGATTTAAACACAAAAACCTGTCCTCCGTCCGCTCCCCCTCCTCTCTCCCAATATCTACTCCAAACATTGAAACCCAACTCTTTCTTCCCCTCTTCGAAAGCAAATCGAAACCCTAGTTCGGCCCCAAATTGAATCATTGGCTAAATTCGGATTTATTTTGTAAGGTATTGACTATTTCTTTACCTCAGTAGATATATTTGTGTTTATTTTTCATTTTGTGCATACTAAATTATTTAGAAAGTGGGCAAAAAATTATTTGCCTTAGTAATTTGTAGATGCAGAATTGGGAAGACTTTCAATATATTCAATTGCCGAAAATTTTTGTTTGCCTTAGTAATTTGTAGAACTAGAAATGTATATACGAAATTATTTAGAAATTTTTCAGTGCGGTTATAGTTGAAAACCTTGCAAACGACTGTAAAAAATTACGAAACTTTGCGAGTAGGTTGGTCTCACGTAGTACAAGCTACCCCAAGTTGTAGAAGTGAGTTTCGATTCACGGCTCGAGAGATACGGCCGCGTATCGCTTTTGGTTGAAAAAAACCAAGTAAAGCGGTACCCGGCCGTATCTCGCAAACCATGACTCGAAATTCGCTTCTACAAGTTGGGGTGGTTTGTGTTACGTGAATTCGACTAAGTTGCAAAGTTTTATAAATTTTGGATGCCGCTTGTGCGATTTTCTCACGTTTATCTTTTTATAAGTAAATGAGTTTGAACTTTTCAGTAAGGTTAGACTAGATTACCCTTCAAACGACCTCCAAAGGATACGAAACTTTGCGAGTTGGGTAGTGTTACCTATCAGAAGCCAACCCAACTTGCAGAAGTAAGTTTCGACTCACGGTTCGAGAGATACAACCGTGTATCATTTTTGGTTGAAAAAAAACCAATAAAGCGGTACACGGCCGTATCTCGCAAACCGTGACTCAAAACTCGCTTCTACAAGTTTGGTGGCTTGCGCTACGTGAATTCGACCAAGTTGGAAAGTTTTATAAATTTTGGATGCCGTTTGTGCGGTTTTCTCAAGTTTATCTTTTTATAAGTAAATGAGTTAGAACTTTTTCAGTAAGATTAGACTAGATTACCCTTCAAACGACCTCCAAAAAATACGAAACTTTGCGAGTTGGTTGGTGTCACCAATCAGAAGCCAATCCAACTTGCAGAAGTGAGTTTCGACTCACGGTTCGAGAGATACGGCCACGTATCGCTTTTGTTAAAAAAACGAAATAAAGTGGTACCCAGCCGTATCTCGCAAACCGTGACTTGAAACTCGCTTCTGCAAGTTGGGGTGGCTTGTGTTACGTGAATTCGACTAAGTTGCAAAGTTTTATAAATTTTGGAAGCCGCTTGTACGGTTTTCTCACGTTCATCGAACTTTAAGTAAATGAGTTAGAACTTTTTCACTGCGGTTAGACTAGGAAACCCTTCAAATGACCTCCAAAAAATACGAAACTTTGTGAGTTGGTTGTTCTCACCTAGCACAAGTCATCCCAACTTGTCGAAGTGAGTTTCCAAGCACGGTTGTAGAGATACGGCCGCATATCGCTTTTGTTAAAAAAATATCAAATAAAGCGGTAAACGGCTGTATCTCGTAAACCGTGACTCGAAACTTGCTTCTACAAGTTGGGGTGGCTTGTGTTACTTGAATTCGACCAAGTTGCATAGTATTGCTATTTTTCGTTATGTTTTGTGCATTTTTTGACACATTTTTGCTTTTTTTATTGCTGACAGATAAATGGATATAACTCGTATCAACTAAGCTTAAATTTTTCATTCACAGATAAATGGCTAGAACAAGGCGACCGAGAAGCCTTTCTGGTAGCGCTAGTGGTGCACAAATGGAGGTAAGATTGATTATTATTATTGATTTTAAATACGAATATGAGTTTTATTGTCTCATTAATAACAATATTTCTCTTTGTTCGTGTAGGTTGGTGGTCGTCAATCTACACCTGCCGAGACCGGTCCCTCGTCTTCGGTATCCGTTGCTCCTCCTGGACCATTGAACTCCAGCTTATTTTCGTTGCAATCAAGACACCGATCGGAATCCGTGTAGACTGGGTCCGCAAAAAAGTGCAACTTCCGGAAGCACGAACTTCTTGTCATGGACCCCCGTATCACTCCGTTCTTAGTTGAAGCCGGTTTCTACGGAGCTCGCTTTATAGGAGATGTGAAGCTTGACCGACCTCTACTTACAGCTCTGGTCGAACGATGGAGGCCGGAGACCCACACATTCCACCTACTGGTGGGTGAGATGACCGTTACTCTCCAAGATGTAGCAATCATTACTGGGTTACAATAGATGGGGTCGTCGTGACGGGGAACATGGATTTTGACCGAGTAGAAGTTCGTGATCTGCTCGGTATCGATGTTGAGGAGTCGTTGATCCAAAAAAGAGAGGACGTTGAAAGAGAAATCCTCAGAGATACTCCTGATCATTATGATGCCGATCTATTAGATCAAGCCTTAGAAGATGCGAAAAATAAGGCGGAAGCTGAATTCTGGACTGAAATCTTCGATGAGAATCACTTCTACTTAGTTGGTTGAAATATCAATTCGACGGATATTTGACGGAGAATTCGGACGATGAATCCATACGTTACTATACTCGTGCGTACATTTTCAGTATGATCGGGGGAGTGATCTTCCCTAACTCATCTGGTGCGAGCGTGTCGCTGATGTATTTACTCTTGTTGGAAAATTTTGGTTTTGCTGGCTGTTTCAGTTGGGGGAGTGCCGCATTGGCATCTCTGTATAGGAATATGTGCTCATGTGTATTAGGTGCCGTACAAATGGGTGGCCCGATAGTTCTTTTGCAAATCTGGAGTTGGGAACGCATCCACATCGGACGTCCCCATATTATTGAACCAACGCCGGATTGGTTGGCCGACCCACCAGTTATAGAGTTGTTACCTCCTTTAGGGGTATATTGGGCGGGGCGGCGCATGTGAGTCGATAACCCACGGCAATCACTTATCTATTACAGAGATGAATTAGATAACTTGCGGGACGAGTTCGTCAATTGGAAACTGTACTCGACCGCAAGGTTGGAAAGGGTTCCACCGGTTTGTTTGGTCGGTGCCCTTTGGTTGACGGCTGCACCACTTGTGAATTTTTCTGGTGTTGAGTTCCAGTACCCGGATAGAGTGATGCGGCAATTCGGATATCAGCAAAAGATTTCCGAAGTCCGGTGTTATGATAAAAAATTGCACGAGGTGAGAGGAACTGGTCGAGTGCCCAACTTTGATTGGGCTGATTTTCATCGGGTCCATGTGGTCAACTGGAACACCATGCGGTATCAGATGACACCGAATATGATGTACCTCGCTATACCGTTATATGGCTCTTTCCAACATGTATACATGACGTAGTACAGGTGCATTATACGGTTGTATGTTTCTCCACAAGCCGCTGTACCAGTCGGTGTGCAGATTTCGATTCCCCCAGCCGAGGAAGAACCAGCCCCGGCATATTTCTCTTCCCAGCCGATGTATCAACCAAAGGCATCGACGTATCAGAACTTGGTTAGTAATTTTTTACGCAATTTCATACATTTATTATGCATGTATTGTTAAGATATAAGGATAGAATGATAAATTATTGTACATGTTTAAATTGAAATTTTCAACTTTATGTAGATTGAAAACATATGGAAGACCGTTCGGATAGCTACTCACGTCTTGAAGAGTAAGGTACCCGAGAACGTTAAGAAAATTATGCGGGAGATTCTAAAGCCATGCCGCCGTAGTCTTGAAGAGGTTGGTGAAGGTCCACAACTTGATGCATATTTAAAATCCAACGTGGCACTTCCTCGGCGAAAAAGCGCAACAAGGTCGGGAATTCACATTGCCGAGCCACAACAGGTTCAACAACACCAACCACCTGAAGAAGATGAGGAGCAGTGGGAAGATGACCCTAAATTTCCCGAGACGGAAGGTAGACGACGGAATCCTCAACGAAAGAGGAACCCACCTGATCAATTTACACCAAGTGGTCGCAAACCGCGTGGTCGTAAAAGGTAGTATCTAACAATAGGTTGGTTAGTAGTATTTTAGTGTTTGGTTTATGATTTTATTCCGTTAAAATAACCAAGAACTACTGTTTGTTTTTTTGTTTATAAATGTTGTAGATAAATACCGGGCATCCACGGAAGTCAACCATGAAGATAGCTGAATCGATCCATGTACACGACTTCATTGTTGAGATGAATATTTTTGTACTGAATGTCTTGTAATGGGTAGTTGAAAAAATTACACAAATGTAGTTGAACGAATTGTTGAGATGATTATTTGGTAATGAATGTCATATTATTTGTCGTATCATATATATTGTTGCGATATGCGTTTCTGAGTTGTTGTGATATGATATATATGTTGTTGTATTGTTGTGAACTGAGTTTCTCAATTCTTGTGATATGAATTGTTGTTGTGAAGTTGTATTTTCATCCAGATACATGTATTGATGTTCTGCTAATATATGTCTACTTAATCCGTTATTGGTGATGACGGGTTAAGTAGACATATATTGGCAGAAGTTCATCATCTACAGACCAAGTATTCATATAGTTCTGCCAAAATATCTCTACTTAACCCGTCATCTGTGATGACGGGTTACATACACCTAACCCGTCACCACCAATAACGGGTGAAGTAGAGATATATTGGCAGAACATGATGAATGATTGGTCTGTAGATGATGAACTTCTGCCAATATATCTCTACTTAACCCGTTGTTGGTGATAACGGGTTAAGTACACTTAACCTGTCATCAACAATAACGGGTTAAGTAGACATATATTGGCAGAAGATTTTGAATACTTGGTCTGTAGATGATGAAGTTCTGCCAAAATAGCTCTATCTAACCCGTTAAAGTAGACGACGGGTTATGTGTAATTAACCCGTTATTGTGAATAACGGGTTAAGATCACTGAACCCGTTATCCCCAATAACGGGTTAAGTAGAAAAGTATTTTTATGCTTTCTACAACTTTTTCTTCACTCTTTGCGAACATTGTCTCCTGAACTCTGCAAAGTGACATTCATATGCTTGTAAATTGTTTATATTTTTTAATAATTTTCATTTATTGCCACGTAACTAACCAATATAAAATCGTTAACATTAAATGTGGTCAAAAAGTTCAAAAAAAAAAATTTGATAACTAGCCTAGGGTTAGGGTTAGGGTAAGCTAGGGTTAAGGGTTAGCGTAGAGTTATGTGTTGGGGTTAGGGTAAGGGTTAATATTAGCCCTAAGTGGTTGTTTTTTTTGTTTTGATTAATTAGGTTAATATATGTAGTTCTCCGATCTAAAACGCACTGAATTTTTTCCATTATTGGGTTCTACATGTGGGGTTCTACATATGGTGTTCCACATGTGGGGAGTATAATCTGATGTGATTTTCACAGTTTCGTTCAAATCCCCACATTATTGGGTTCTACATTGTGGCATTGTACATGTGGTGCCCACTTTGTAGAGTGAAATGTAATAGTAGAATCATACTTTTCTTGCTCGGTCCTTGCTCTTTTTCTCTCCATAGTTCCCCCTTCACTCAGATAGATTTTGGTAAGTTTATGTCGAGAAATGGAGTGTTCATTTAGTGAGCACCACATGTAGATCCCCACATGTAGAACAAGTCCATAATGAGCCTATTATTAGATTTCACTATACAACATGTGGAACCACATGTACAACATGGCCATAACTTCGTCCTTGCTCTTTTTCTGTACATAGTTCCCTCTTCACTCAGATAGATTGTGGTAAGTTTATGTCGAGGAATGGAGTGTTCATTTAGTGGGCACCACATGTAGATCCCCACATGTAGTACAAGTTCATAATGGGCCTATTATTAGATTTCACTATACAACATGTAGAACTACATGTACAACATGGCCATAACCCTAACATGTAGTACAAGTCGTTAACTTGCTTTTACAAAAATAGGGTTACGGCTTGGCAGCACTTTAGGGTTACGGCTAGGGTTAGAATAGATCTCTCTACATTAGGGTTAGAGATTAGTTCGTAGAGTTATTTCCAATTTTTAATTAATTTTTTCATATTTTCAACTATATTATTTAATTTCAGAATGTTTAAAATTATTTTAACCCTACTGTAACCCTACTTTAACTATCCAACCCTACTGTAACCCTACGAACTACTCTAACCTTATTTCTAACCTACCTTTAACCTTATCTCTAACCCTTTCTAAACCTACAAACTTGTCCTAACCCTACTCTAAACCTTACTCTAACCTTAGGGTTACAGCTTGGGTGAGAGTAGGGTTACAGTAGGGTTAGAATAGTTGGGTTACATTAGGGTTAGAGTAGTTCGTAGGGTTAGATTCATTTTTAATAAACTTTTTCAAATTTTCAACTATATTATCAAATTTTCATAATGTTTAAAATTACTCTAACCCTATATTTATTTGTTGTGAACCAAGTTCCTCTAATTTGAGTATTTTTTTATATTTCATCATTTTCAACACTCAAAGTTTTAAGAAGTTGGATTTTACATAACCCGTAACCCTATTTTTACCCTAAGAATTACTCTAACCCTACCGTAACCTTACAATAACCCTGTAACCCTAGCCGTAACCCGTTGACACTGTAAGTTTTAAACCGAATTCGTTTATAAAAATTTATTTGTTTACTTTAAGGGTTCAAATCGTGTAACGAACTTCTGTGGATAGGTGATTATATAATTTTTTATGAAGAGGTTTTTTTGTAACGTACTAGGGTTAGAGAGTTTTAGTAGAGTTACAGTAGTGTTTGAATAATTTGTAATAAATTGTTTTCATTTATTGAACTACATTATTTATTGTATTTACAAACATTTTGATATTTTTTTTTCAAACAATGTTAAAATTATTTGTACTGCCAATATATGTCAAGTACTGCCAATATAACTATACTTAACCCGTTATTAAGGATAACGGGTTAAGTGCACTTAACCCGTCACCACCAATAACAGGTTAAGTAGACATATATTGACAGTGCTTCATCATCTACAGACCAAGTTTGCATAAAGTACTGCCAATATATGTCTACTTAACCCGTTGTTGGTGCTAACAGTTAAGTGCACTTAACCCGTCATCCTTAATAACGGGTTAAGTAGACAATATATTGGCAGTGCTTCATCATCTACAAACCAAGTATGCATAAAGTACTGCATATATTTGTCTACTTAATCCGTTGTTGGTGATGACGGGTTAAGTAGACTTAACCCGTCATCCTGAATACCGGGTTAAGTAGAGATATATTACCAGAAGTTTATGAATACTTGGTCTGTATATTGCTGTCGTTGTTGCTGCATTTTGAGAAGTGTATCATATTGCTGTTCATGCTTGTTTTCTTGCCAATCTTTTCTTGCCTTTATCATTTCCTTCTTGTTTTCTTGCCTTCTTCATTCAACAAAGTATTGAGAAGTGTATCAATGTATTGAGAAGTGTATCAACATTTCAGAATCATCATGAATGCCTTCTTGTTTTCTTGCCAATCTTTTCTTGCCTTCTTCATTTCCTTCTTGTTTTCTTGCCAATCTTCATTCAACATTTCAGGATCACACTCAATGCCTTCTTGTTTTCTTCTCAATCTTTTATTGCCTTCGTAATTTCCTTCTTGTTTTCTTGCCTTCTTCATTCAACATTTCAGAATCACACTCAATTCCTTCTTGTTTTCTTGCCAATCTTTTCTTCTTTTCTTCATTATTTCCTTCTTGTTTACTTGCACTTCAATGCTTCCTTCTTCATTTCCTATAACTATGCCTCTTGAGTTCATGCCTCTTCAGTTCAATTAAGAAAGTACATAAGATGAAGAAAAGAAAGAAAAAAAAAAGGGAGGAGACAGATGCTGAAGATGGAAGAAGTTTGAGTTCAAAAAAACCTGAGTTCAAAGAGAGTCTCCTTCAACTGAGTTCTTCATAACATTGTTTCAGAAAGAAGCTGAAGATGCAGAAGTAGAGAGACAGATGCATGTCTACTTTAGCGTACAAGTGCATGCTGGGTTTCTCTCAAGGGGTAGAGAGGACTCCTGACTCTGCCTTTTTTTTTCTTCATTCCCCTTACTCTTCTTTTTGGGGCTTTTTGAATGAATGCATAAGTAGCAATTCTCCTACCTTCATACACATTCGTTCCCTATTGTTACACAGAGTGCAACAATTCTCTGGTTTCGTAGGACAGAGTAGTGGTGGGTGTCACAATGTATTCATGGTACTTTTCAACTTCTTGGCATGCACACCTCACAATCATGCAACAAATAGTACGAATATGAGGAGTGCGTGTCAAGAAGTTGTCAAGTACTTTGAATATACGGTTACACCCACTACTACTTTATCCCACGAACCGGAGAATTGCTGCCTCTGTGTAATAGTAGTGAACTAAATTGTATGCAGGGGGGATAACTGCTACTTATGCATTCAAAAAAAGGCAGTGTCAGCAGTCCTTCCTACCTCTTTGAGAAGAAACCCAGCATATACTTGTACACTAAATTAATTGCAAATTTTGGTGAAAGTGTCAAAGAATGACTTTGTAATATCAATTCGCTTGAGTTATGTATGCATTCTATGTATGTTCAATTTACATGTTTTTGCCAGTTTGTAATGTTTGATGTACAAAGCTGTTATAAGATATAACCCGTATCCCTATATTCTCCGAACTTTATCTTGGAAATTTGAAGAGTTGTACCACAAAGGCGAAGATGCTGCAAATATCAATCAACTTGATGGGTTAAGTATCCCAAGATTGATGTGAATTGCTGAATGAACAAATTATCATCTGTAGAAGTTGTTGTGAATGAACAAATTTTGTGAAGTTGTATATGTATCAACAAAAGCACATAGAGCCTACACAAACGAAGGTTCGGTAAAAAACTCTCTACTTAACCCGTTATTGACGATGACGGGTTAGGTGATCTTAACCCGTCATCACCAATAACAGGTTAAGTAGAGAGATATTGGTGGGACTTCATCCCCTACAGACCAAGTATTGATAAAGTACTGGCAATATCTATCTACTTAATTCGTTATTGAAGATAACGGGTTAAGTGATCTTAACCCGTTATCCCCGATAACGGGTTAAGCAGAGAGAAATTGGCAGTATTTTATCAATACTTGCTCTGTAGGGTATGAAATTCTGCCAATATCAATCTACTTAACCCATTCTCCTCAATAACGGGTTAAGTTATTTTAACCCGTTATCTCCAATAACGGCCTAGGTTTATCCGATTTTGTAGTATTTTATCTTCAAAATGTAAGTTTCCATAAATTTTCACAATTTTCCACAAATTTAAAAAATCCAACAGCATAGATATATAGCAGAAAAACACAGTCTGCAAAAATACATAAAATTCACTCACAACCTTCAACACAAATAATAAATCTGTACACATCGGCATCCAAAAAAAATCAATTACAACAAAAATTTGAAAGTATGGAAGTATCAATTACAAAAACTCAATTACAAAGAAACGTTCAATTAACCACCTATATACAATCAAAAGTATGGAAGTTTTCAACGCATTGATTCTTTCTATGGGCACAATTTTGTTTCATTCCGGACCTGCACAAAAAAAAGGTTAATAATCAAGTCGAAATTAATAATTCTATTCACATCGAAAGACAAATGTAAGCAATTATTCGGTGTTTATCATGAAAGTTTGATATGACATACATAACACGAAAAACTCCTTAGCACGAACCTTCACCTTCATCATCCTCACTCTCTCCAGCATTTGGAGCTTCTTCATACCCTACCGATCTACTAAATAAGGGAGAAGAATGGGTTAGTATCGACTACAACAAGTTTAGATTCATTGAGTCCAATTAACAAATACTTAGTCTCTGATATATTACCTTGCCATATTTTTTGGGCAATTTCGTGAATCGTGACATACGACACGAAGGCATGTCCTACAAAGTCTTGGCCTCTTTGTTTTTTGGAATTCTCTGATAGACCTCAACTTTTTCCCTTTAGGCCTCCCCTTTGTGGTGCACTGCACGGGGTCCCCTACTTGTGCATGTGCATGTGCATGTGCATGTGCATGTCCACCACTCTCCGATTGTGCGCTACCTTCGTGTGGTTTGCTATTCCCGGATTCAATGTGAGAAAAGCCTTTGATTCCCTTGAGCATGTGGTCGAGCATGTACTTGTACCCTCGCTCTGAAGAACAACCAAGATCGACCAAATGTCTTGAGTGCATAGTCAGTTCACAATAACGAGAGGCAAAATTATCGCCCATACTATTGGGAACCGGTGTACTGCTTCTTGTCAGTTGATCCCTGGTTCATCGCCTACAAATATATTGCTCGAGTAGTGCGGTGTGATCTGTAAACCGAATAACTGCCAAAAGATGTTTGCAGGGAATGCCTACGAAGTCATACACGGCACAAGGGCATTTAGCAATTTGACTGATTTTACAATAAGAAATCACCCTCCCCTGTTCTGAATTTCCACAAACGGTTACAAAATAAGCTGCACTATCCGGTGTATCCATACTCGCAATTAAACTCACATTAAGTAATAAGCTTTTTACGACTTCTTGTTGGAATTTGTAGAAAATCTTCAGTGTGTATGTTCCCGCCATTTGTGACTCCAATGCCCATTCGGTCTTCAGTTTTGGCCTCTCATCGCGATTACGATGTGTTTCTTTAAGTTCATCGTGTCTTTGTTTTACTAAGACTCTGTCAAAGATGACGGCAAATTCATGTAATGAGTACTTCTTATGAGTATGGTGCTTCAAGGATGAATGTAGCGATTCGCTACGTTGGGTACTCAACATGCCGCCCCAAAATGAGTCTCTTGAGTACACGGGAGCCCATTTCTAGCGAATCTCAAATTTTTCCTTCAACCATTTGTTATTCTCAAGTTTGTACTGGGAAATCAAAATTTTCCATTTTTGTTCAAATTCAGTTTTATATTCCGCCGTATAAATGATAGTCTTCAAGCATCCCTAAAATCATCAATGTTATTCGACATACGCACTTCATGCGGTAACTTATCCAAAATATGCCAAATGCAATATCTATGTGACGTGGTTGAGAAAACTTTAGAAACTGCAGAAGTTATTCCACGATCCTCATCTGTCACGATGTTCATCGGATCGTGAGTCATTGCTCCTCGCCACTTTTCAAAGAACCACTCAAATGAGGATGCCTTCTCATTTGGGATGAACCCACAACCTAGGAATATTGATTGCCAATGATGATTGAATCCAACAAATGGTACAAACAACATTCCGTATCGGTTTGTGTTGTAGGTAGCATCAATGCAAAGAACATCCCCAAACACTTCATAATTCTTTGTAGCGATACCATCCACCCAGACACAACGGGACAATCGCCCTTCGGGATCACATTGGTAATCATAATAGAATAAAGGATCGGTCTCCTTTTTGGATTCAAAGAACTCAAGTAGCATTTGCCCGTCGTGTCCTTTTAAACCTTCCATCTCGTCTCTCCTAAGATTTTTGACATCGGTTTCAGTGAAATCAATTTTCTCATTACCTCCACTTGCACCTTCAAAGAATAGCATTTGTTTGCATACAGGGACATTAGCTTCGGTAAGTTGACCAATTACTTTTTTATCTGTATTTGTCAATTCACGATTTCGAGGTAGCAAGTGACGTCTACCGGGTGAAGTAAATTCGTGATTGTGTGGTTCATTAAATGAATAAAGAATCCACGAATTACTTTGTGGGTTTAGTTTGACACGAATGAAAGCTTTGCAACCCGTTTTAGAAGTTGTTCTTCATCTCTCATCTAGCTTCATTCTGATTATTCGGTGACTCCCCGGCTTTATTACAAACATATGATTTATCCACTACATCGTTTTCCTTGTATTTATTTCCACCCTTATGCATAGAGAATCCCGCACATTTGCAGTACGATGAATAAAATTTTTCAGCTTCCTATAGAGTGGAAAATGTCATACCAATCTTCGGTTTTAGGTGCTCGTCAACATGAGGAAGAAACTCGCCAATTTGTTGTGCTCGAACAAATTTCTCTCTGGCAACATAACTTCCTTCAAAATTGTCCATACCTAAGAAAGAGTGAAAAGGAGAACAATTAGGGTTACTAACCCGGTACGGAATGTGATGATAACTTTCTAACTTTATTTACATATTATTAGAGAAACGTCACAAAACCCCACAAAATGGCATCCAAAATTTATAAAAGGTTGCACCTGGCTTGAATTCACGTAGCGCAAGCCACCATAACTTGTACAAGTGAGTTTCGACTAACGGTTCGAGAGATACGGCCATGTATCACTTTATTTGTGTTTTTTTCAACCGAAAGCGATATACGGCCATATCTCTCTAACCGTGAGTCGAAATTGACTTATACAAGTTCGGGTTGCTTGTGCTACATGAGACCATCCTACTCGCAAAGTTTCGTATTTTTTGGATGTCGTTTGATGGGTTTTCTAATCTAACTGCACTTAAAATATTCTAAGTCACTAACTTCTAATGCGAGGAACGTGACAAAACTGCACAAACGGCATCTAAAATTTATAAAACTTTGCACCTTGCCTGAATTCATGTAGTGCAAGTCACTGAAACTTGTAGAAGTGAGTTTCGACTCACGGTTTGCGAGATACGGCCGTGTATCACTTTATTTGGCTTTTTTTCAACCGAAAGCGATATACGGCCTTACATCTCGAACCGTGAATCAAAACTCACTTCTACAAGTTGGGGTGGCTTGTGCTGCGTGAGATCAACCTACTCGCAAAGTTTCGTATTTTTTAGAGGCCGTTTGCAAGGTTTTCAACTCTAACCGCACTAAAAAATTTCTAAGTCATTAACTTCTAATGCGAGGAAGGTGAGAAAACCGCACAAACGGCTTCCAAAATTTATAATACTTTCCAACTTGGTCGAATTCACGTAGCGCAAGAAACCCAAACTTGTAGAAGTGAGTTTCGACTCACGGTTCGAAAGATACGGTCGTGTATCACTTTATTTGGATTTTTTCAACCAAAAGCAATATACGGACTTACATCTCGAACCGTGAATCGAAACCCACTTTTACAAGTTGGGATGGCTTGTGCTGCATGAGATCAACCTACTCGCAAAGTTTCGTATTTTTTGAAGGCCGTTTGAAGGGTTTCCTAGTCTAACCGCAGTGAAAAAGTTCTAACTCATTTACTTAAAGTTCGATGAACGTGAGAAAACCGCACAAGCGGCATTCAAAATTTATAAAACTTTGCAACTTGGTCGAATTCACGTAACACAAGCCACCCCAACTTGTAGAAACGAATTTCGAGTCACGGTTTGTGAGATACGGCCGGGTACCGCTTTACTTGGTTTTTTTCAACCAAAAGCGATACGCGGCAGTATCTCTCGAACCGTGAGTCGAAACTCACTTCTACAACTTGGGGTGCCTTGTACTACGTGAGACCAACCTACTCGCAAAGTTTCGTATTTTTTTACGGTCGTTTGCAGAGTTTTCAAGCATAACTGTACTGAAAAGTTTCTAAATAATTTCGTATATACAATTCTAGTTCTACAAATTACTAAGGCAAACAAAAATTTTCGGCAGTTGAATATATTAAAAGTCTTCCCAATTCTACATCTACAAATTACTAAGGCAAATAATTTTTGCTCACTTTCTAAATAATTTAGTATACACAAATTGAAAAATAAACACAAATATATCTACCGAGGTAAAGAAATAGTCAATACCTTACAAAATAAGTCTAAATTTAGCCAATAATTCAATTTGGGGCCGAACTAGGATTTCGATTTGCTTTCGAAGAAGGGAAGAGAGAGTTGGGTTTCATTGTTTGGAGTAGATATTGGGAGAGAGGAGGGGGAGCGGACGGAGGAGGACAGGTTTTTGTGTTTAAATCAAGGATTACGGTTTTCTTCGCTTTGGGTTCGTCGAAGAAAAGAGATAGAGAGGGGGAGAGAGTCGGTGGAAGAAGATGATATGTATGTAGATCCAAATGAATTTAGAATACCTTAACCCGTTCTTGGGAACGACGGGTTAAGGCTATATTTTTTTATAAAATTTAGCCTTAACCCATCGTTCCCAACGACGGGTTAAGGCAAAATATTATTTAAAAAAATATATGGGCCGCTGGAACAAAGATCCAACGGCCCAGATTAAAATTCGCACGGATCTGTGCATACAGACTCGTTTGCAATGGAAGAAAACTATTTATATATATATATATATATATATATATATATATATATATATATATATATATATTCTTTGTTTTGTTTTGCTTTTTTTTTTTTTTTTTTAGCGAAGGAAAGGGCCGTCCGAGTGAATTATATGGAAACAACTGTACTAGTTCCTTATGCGAGTGAATTGTATTAAACAAGAACAGTTTTACTGATTTAGGTGGAAGAAACAGTCGTCGTTGTTTTTTTATTTTTGACCATGGACTTATCCCCACACACATTCTCATCCAACAGCAAGGGTTAGCAGGACCTGGCCAAAGAGTTTTACCCTTAGGCTATTAAGGTGCACTTAGAGCATTCAAGAAAGTTGTTTCGATGCTAGAGCTAAATTTTGGCAATTAAAATATAGTTATTTGGCAATTAAAAATAGCAATAAAGTTGTTTCGATGCTAGAGCTAAATTTTGGGCGAAAAACTAATAAAATATTCGAACGGAAGAATACTCTCCGTCTCGCACATTTTTATTTTTTTTAATATTAACAAATTGTTCGACGGAAGATCATCTCCTGTTTGACCAAAGTATTAATTTTTTAATTAAAAAATTGCTAAATTTTTTATATATAAATACTAGTAAGATACACGTGCGATGCACATATTAATGGGAGAGTTGGAGTTGCACCTGTGTTGCATGTAAGTAGGTAAATTTACAACTCTAACACTTCCATTATAATAGTTATTATATATTATATTATAGATAGATAGATAGTAATTTACATGTGTGTAATGCACAATTAATATATTAAAAAAATTAAAGTAAAAAATTTGACGTGGTGAGAACTCGAACCTGAGACCTCCTTCATATTTGTTATGCACATGCAATGCACGGGTTGGTAGATTGACAAATGACACTAAGGTCTTCTCCCACTATAATATTAGAGATTTTGGTCCAGACGGATCTTCCGTTTGAGGCAAATTTTTTTTTTATAATTAAATCTGTGTGGACCTTTAACAAAAAAACAAAATAAAAAATAAAAAATAAAAAATATCTTGAATGGGTGATCATCTACCGTCTCTCATATTTTATTATTTTTTAACATAATCCAAGAAGAGGACGGAAGATCTCTCTTCTTTTATTAATTTTTTATATAATAAAAGTAGAGGACAAAAGATCTTCTTCCGTCTTTCAACTTTTCTGCATTAAAAGTTGGCGGACGGAAGAAGATCTTCCATCCGTCATTTTTTAGTATTGAAAAATATTGACAGACGGAATATGATCTTCCGTTTTCTATATCTTTTGTTGCATGTGTTAGGGTTATATACTGAAAGCATCACTTTTGTATTAACTTTATTTCCTTATTTTTTTTAATGAGAATCATATGGGCATATGTTTGCATATTGTGTTTATTATAATATTAATGCAAGTGTCTGATATTCTATAAGGTTGATAATATGGTGTGAGGTGACACACAGAAGATCATATTATCAGTTCCCTATGGAATATATAAATAGTTCACAACCTAGACGGACTTGGACAATCCATTGGAAAGGTTGTAGTGTAATCTGGTATTAGTCTGTCTTGACTATAGGTTTACACTAGTACACTTTGTGTGTATTGAACATGACCACTTGAGGTTGTTCTCTTTGTACTGACTACAAAAGAGAACAAACACCTCTGTTATTATGGATGCTTATGCTCTTAATCCAGATATAATAACAGACATGTATATGCAGTGTGCATTACTTTGACTCATAAAAGAGTGAGATTCATTATGGATCAACAATCTCTATGAATTGGGTAATAGCATTGTATGTATGATGGGCTGTTGATTGTAAAAGGAATCCATGTCCCGATACGTCGGGTTGATGATGTCCCCTTAAGGAGCTCATAAGGATTGTCATGTAAACCCTGCAGGTGGATTACATCCGACATGACAAATAAAGTTGAGTGGTACTACTTAAGGATAAAAGATGTTGATCAATATAGTTGTCAGTAACTTAATTTGATCGACGGACATTCGATATCTTAACATGGGGAGTTGAACGAGCATATAATAAAAGGAGCCCATAAATATAATTTGGGATTAGGAAGGTAGTGCAACAATAGCTCCTTAGTGGACCGAGCTATTGTTAATGGGCCTGGGTTGTGTGTTCGGGCTGAACACGGGATACCCAGATTCGTTAGGAGACCTAACCCTAATTTCTCCTCATAGGTCCCTGCCGTAGCCTTATATATATCCTCTATTCTTTGGCCGTCATTGACAATCTGAAACATAAGATTTCTTATCAAAACTCGTGATTCACGTAAGGAGAGAAAGAGAGGTCAGCCAAGGAGAAGAAAGGTTGGGAGATCGTCGCTCACACGACGTCCAACCCGAGGAAGGAATACGTGCAGAAGATCTTGGGGTCGCTGTCGTCTTCTTCTCACCGCAGGTATAATTTGTGAACCCTAGATTCCGCTATATAGGGTTAGATCACATTTTTAATCTGTTAAATATTTAACGATCGATACGCACACCAATCCGTAGTCCTGGGAATCATCTCAGTTCCATCAATTGGTATCAGAGCCGGTATTGGATCTGCGTATTGATTGTTACATCCATGTTGTCCAATAAAACTTGTGTTGCATGATAGTCGGTAGATGTAGATCTGTTCTAGATGTAGATCTGTTCTAACTCGGTTTTGCAGGCATCTTAGATCCAACTATTATGGTCCAATGCATGTTTTGTTTGTGTTGTTGTTGTTTTGTGGATGTAATTATTGTGTTGTTGTTGTTTTGTGGATGTAATTAATATCACGAGGGTTGATCGTGCTTATAATTTTAATTTTTCAATCTAGGTTATGTATGAACTCCTTCGGGAGGCATAGGATTGATGTAATTTTATTTTTTTTATCGATCGTGATGGCGGTGGTGGCTGTTTCTGACGCCGGAGGAGACGCTGTTTTTAGGCAGTCCAGAGATCGACAGATGGTTTCGATGAAGAAATCGGGCAGCCAAACCTTAAAAAAAAAAAAAAAAAAAAAAAAAAAAAAAAAAAAAACGGGGCCCTGCCCCGAACCCCGCGACCCCACGACCTGACCGGGCAGGTCGAACCCCATATAGCTCCGCGCAGGGTCAGATTTGGGCTTCGCACAGTCGGGGAAGAATCAGGAAAGATGGCCATAATAGTTGGATATTTATTTTCAAATTTATTGCCATTATTGCTTGTTCTGATTATGCATGTTTATTATTTTGTGATGTTTTTTTTGAAAAACTAGGATCACATTAATAATGGACAACATGGACATAAATTAACTAGTAGAAAAACCCTCATTGTTAAATAACTAAGTGGGAGAGGGAATTCATTTAACATGAATCCCACGGTCTCCATTGCTGGTTTGTAGGTGATATAATTATACTTGCGTGTTGGCTTTAGTGCTTTCCTCCATATCGGATGAGTATAATTATGGATCACCAGTACAGACTTCCTTAGGGATAATTGTAGAAAGTTACCTAGTATGTGTTCACTTCTCCATCTGAAGGAACTCAATACAAGATAATGGACTTAGTATTAAGCATTGGTATACACTTAGATACAAATAATGGTATCCTCCCCATCGGAGTCACTGCTATTATTTGTAGGACCAGAGCAAGACCAACAGATTAATTTTATTTGTCATAAAGTTGTGTTGACATGATAGTAAAATTAATAGGAAAAACCTACTTGAACAAATATTGAATTTGTATACGTCCACACTATCGTGGCATACTAAATTCATGGTGTTTAAGGTGTTGGTGAATTTTTTTATTATTGTTTTGAGGGAATCAATATTTAATTAATTCAAAAAGTTTTGCCCTACATAATTTTTTTTGTGATTCTCAGGATTTCAAAAATGGGTTCTTTCAGTCCACTTATGGTGATTCTTAAAGAAAACAAACTTACTGGCCCTAATTATATTGACTGGAAACGTAACTTGGATATTGTCTTAACTGCTGAAGAGTACAAATTTGTACTCAATGAAGTATGCCCACCTAAGCCTGATGCTAACTCTGATGAAGAGGTCAAAGAGGCTTATAAGAAGTGGAATAAGGCAGATGAGATGGCGCGGTGTTACATTTTGGCATCTATGTCAAATGTACTGCAGCATCAGCATCAGGCCATGTCCACAGCTTATGATATGATGTACAACCTTAAGGAACTCTTCGGACATCAGAGTAGAGCAGCTAGGCAATTTGCTATGAAGAGTTTGATGAATGCATCTATGGCTGAGGGGACACCAGTAAGGGATCATGTTCTCAAGATGATGGGTCATCTAAATGAGATGGAGATCCTTGGTGCTGAAATCGATGGGGAAACCCAGGTCGATATCATTCTCGGGACTCTGCCTAAAAGTTTTGACTCCTTTTGCCTTAATTACAACATGAACAAAAGGTTGTATACTTTGTCAGAACTTGCAAAAGAACTACAGGATGCTGAAGCTCTCTTCAAGCAGAATGCCCATGTTTGTGTGACTGAAAAGGTCTCTACTTCTAAGCCGAAAGGTGGTAAGAAGAAGAAAGTTCAGAAACAAGTAAACTCAGCAAAGAAGGGCATGGGACCTCAAGGCGCTGTGAAAAAGCCGAAAGGCAAGTGTTTCAAGTGCAAAGAGTCAGGACATTGGAAGACTGACTGTCCACTTCTCAAGAACAAAGAAGGTATATCTCATTTACTAGTTGTTGAAACATGTTTAGCGGTGCTATCTACCGGCACCTGGTGTGTAGATACAGGAGCCACTAATCATGTCTGCAATACATTGCAGGGGTTCCAGGAAACCAGACGGCTCAGTGATGGAGAGATATGCTTGTTTATGGGTGACACTACAAGAGTAGCGGTCGTTGCAGTAGGAGATGTTATTTTATCTTTTGGTAAAAAATAAGTCTTTGACATTGAGAGATTGTCTTTATGCACCTTCACTTAGAAGGAATTTAATTTCTGTTTCCATGTTAGTTAAGGATGGATATTCAGTTTATTTTAATGACAATATTGTTATTAGAAAAAATAAGCATTTTATCTGTTCTGGTGCATTGGTTGATAATCTATATGTCATTAATCCTATTTCGCCCACGATGCAACTTATGGAAATGAATAATATGTCTTCTAACATAAATAAGAGAAAAGAACCTTCTTGTATGAACCAAACATATCTTTGGCACTTGCGATTGGGGCACGTTAACCTAAGAAGGATTCAAAGACTGGTTAAAGATGGACCTTTGAGTTCATTGAAAGTGGAGGCACTACCAGTCTGTGAATCCTGCTTGGAAGGTAAAATGACCAAAAGGCCTTTCAAGGCAAAGGGGTATAGGGCCAAAGATGTGTTGGAATTGGTTCATTCTGATTTGTGTGGGCCCATGACTGTCCAGGCTAGAGGTGGCTTTGAATATTTTGTCACATTTACTGACGATTATTCAAGGTATGGATACATTTATTTGATGCGCCGTAAGTCTGAGTGCTTTGAGAAATTCAAAGAGTACAAGGCAGAGACGGAGAAACGTCATGGAAAATGTATCAAGTCATTACGTTCAGATCGTGGTGGCGAGTATCTCTTTGGGGAGTTTAGGGACTATTTGTCAGAGGCTGGGATTACATCCCAATTATCAGCACCTGGAACACCCCAACAGAATGGTGTAGCAGAAAGAAGGAATAGGACTCTTATGGAGATGGTTAGATCAATGATGAGTTATTCAGATTTACCAGATTCATTTTGGGGATATGCCTTAGAAATTGCAGCTTATATTTTGAACTTGGTTCCTTCTAAGTCAGTACCAATTACTCCCACAGAACTGTGGACTGGGCGTAAGCCTAGTCTGAAACATGTTCGGATTTGGAGTAGTCCAGCACACGTGCTGAATGGGAAAGCCGATAAGTTGGAATCTCGTACAGAAGTACGCTTGTTTGTAGGCTATCCAAGAGGAACGAAAGGAGGTTTATTTTATAGTCCTAAGGATCAGAAGGTCATTATTAGCACCAATGCTCGATTCTTAGAGGAAGACTATGTAATGAACCATAAACCCATAAGTAGAGCTGTTCTAGAAGAACTGAGAGGTGAGACACCAAATACTTCAGTACCAACAGTACAACAGGATGTACCACCAGTAACTGCACAACGTGTCACAAATGTTGCACCACAACCGATAGTGCCTCGTCGTAGTGGGAGGGTTGTGATACAACCTGATAGATATATGTTCTTGGGAGAGTCGTCAGACTTTGTCCCTGAGGAACAAGATTATGATCCCTGTACCTACAATGAAGCACTCCAAGATAAAGATGCAGAGTCTTGGCAAAAAGCAATGATATCTGAAATAGAATCTATGGATTCTAATCAAGTCTGGGAGCTTGTAGAACCACCTATTGGTGTAAAAGCCATTGGATGCAAGTGGGTCTATAAGAGAAAAAGAGGATCAGACTGTAAGGTTGAAACCTTTAAAGCTCGGCTTGTTGCAAAAGGTTTTACTCAAAGAGAGGGTATTGATTATGAGGAAACCTTTTCGCCAGTAGCCATGCTTAAGTCTATCCGGATTCTTTTATCTATTGCAGCTCATCTTGATTATGAGATTTGGCAAATGGATGTCAAGACAGCTTTCCTTAATGGAAGTCTTGAGGAAGACATCTATATGCAGCAACCAGACGGGTTCATTGAAAAGGGCCAAGAGCATCTTATTTGTAAGCTCAAGAAGTCCATTTATGGACTTAAGCAAGCTTCCAGATCTTGGAACATATGTTTTGATCAGGTGATAAAATCCTATGGATTTGATCAATGTCAAGATGAATCGTGTGTGTACAAAAAGTGTGACGGAAACGTAGTGGTATTCCTAGTACTTTACGTGGATGACATCTTGCTCATTGGAAACAATGTGAAGGTATTATCTAACGTAAGGGTATGGTTATCCAAACAGTTTGATATGAAGGACTTGGGAGAAGTAAGTCACATCCTTGGGATCAAAGTTCTACGAGATCGCAAGAAAAGGATGTTGGGCTTGTCTCAAGCTTCCTGTATCGATACTATACTAATGTAGCGCCCCAAATTTCTAATATGAGAGCTTAGAAAATAAGTGGCGAAATCCCAGCAATCCACTTCAACACAACAATAAACACCAACAACACCACTAAAATTTTTCTTTCTCTTATTACAACAATTATTACAAGTCACAGCGGAAGTCTAATCTCAACTCAAATTAATCTTTCATTTACAGCTCGATAACAACTCAAATATGTCTTTACGATTGTACACCAATCACTAAATAATCCAATTATCTCAAACTGCCCACTCAAGCATCCCACCTCCAATCTAGGCAATAACCTGCAACATATGAGGCTAGAGTTGAACCCTAACCCCCAAACTACGGGGTCAGCCATAAATGGTGTGAGTGGCAACAAATCAAATAAATAACACAAATGAACTTAAAAACATAATGTCCAACAATAATAATCAAACACTAAAGTATGAAGTAACAACAAAGAATGAAGAGTGATATCAAATCCAAAAGCCAAGTGTGTAAAAACAGGAAATCCAAATGCATAAAAGTGATTCAAGAAAACATCATGACTACATGCTGACAACGATGACTACTAAGAGATGAAGATAAACTATGATAACTTGCCCATGCTTGATCATTCCGGAGATTGATCCCACATCACAGGTATTTTTCCTGGATAATTCAGGAGATCATCCCACATCTAAACATAGGTTCCTTATCACAATAATACCCCAAAAGTGTCGCCTCGACTCCGATCATTCCGTAGTTCAATCCCACATCTCAAGATAATTACTTGGATAATTCCGGAGAAATATCTCGCATTACAGGTTAACTGCCTGGATAATTCCGGAGATTAAATCCTACATCAAAAGCCATACTGAGGTGCATAACTCAAGTTCCCATTCGTCATGACTCTACTAATGTCTGTCCTTATTAGTTTGGGCTACTGAACAAATCTCCTAGAGTAGTGTACCCTACCGGACTAAAAATCTGAATAACTGAAAGTTTGCCTCAATGGGCCTCAACAAATAACTGAACGAATATCTCAACACCGGTATACTAGGGTCACATACCTCTAGAGACTCAAAACAAATATCTGAACAAATTTCCACTTAACAAGTGGCTCAACAAAATATCTCAAAATCATGTTCTTAACTGAACATCTCAAATCAAATACTGAACAAATGTCTTAAAATCAATTACTGAACAAAACATCTCAAAATCAAACACTAAACAAAATATCTCAAATCAAATGCAAAGATCTCTCAGGACCAGTCGACTGTATAGTTCATCAGTCGACTGTCCAGAGGACATAACCCAACATTTTACAAAAAATAATCTAAGGCATGACCAGTCGACTTGACAAGTCATCAGTCGACTGCCCCGAGACAAATTCAAATAGTCCTCATCAAAATAATCTAAGTGTTTAAGTCGACCGAAAGGTCATAGGTCGACTGTCCCGAAAGGACAAAACAAAATAACAAACAGAGGACCAGTCGACTAACCTCAGTCTAGGTCGACTGTCCCGAACAAATCTCCAGGACTCAAAAATACACAGTAGGCTCGTACCAGTCGATTGCTTCGCAAGACAGTCGGCTGTCGGCTACAGATTCCCAAAAGATAGATTTGAACACAAAACTAAACTGGAGTTTTTCCAAAGATCCAACGATCCCAAAAATTAATTTGTAATCCAGGCAAATGAACAACTCTCAAATATCTCTATCATGGATACATTATTCAGTCAATCAAATACTCAAATCTCCTATCCTCATGATCCAAACCCTTATTCTTTCTATTAGGGTTTTTCTCATCAAACTTCTTTCACAACACTATCATAAAATCTGAACTACAATCATAAGATCCAGATGTTTATCATCTGATCATAATACAATAAATTCTTAATATGTCTCCCAACAATACGATCTCATGATTCCACATTTCCTCAACAAATCTTAATATTTCTCATACATGATCCAAATATCAATAAGAATTCTCATCCTCCATATCAACTAATAGATCTACATCATACATACAATGAGACTAACGAAAATAATGGCATAATGATTCACAAACAAGCATTACAAAGGTCTTATGTCATCCATCAATCAAACAAAGCAAACAAAACAAACAAAACAAACCACTCACCTTTGATTTGAAGAAAAGATCCACAAATGCTCCTCCTTGCTAGATCCAAGAATCCTCCTTTGTTCTTCAAAATCCAAATCACCAAAAAAATCTGTATTCTTTTTACAATGACGGCTGAAAGAGAATTTCGCTTATATATGCCGGATAGAATATTAGGGTTTTATTCCCACTTTACAAAATAATCCTTTCCAAAAGTACATCTCACATATATAATCCTTTTCTTGAAAATTAAACCAAATATCATTTAAATTAGGATCTAATAGAAAAATATATTTTTAAACCTCAACAAGTGCTGATCGGAATGTCCAGCAAATACGTTTTGCACTCTAACCCTCAAAATGTCAATTTTGCAAATAAGTCCTTCTTTTCTCAAAAATTGCAAATAGTATTAATTAATTTCAGAAAAATCTGGAAAAATACTAAATAATTTTCAAATAATAAATAATGATTTTTCATAAAGAAATCTTAATTTTTCAAACTTCTAAAAAGTCATTTGCACGTGTTTTGCACGTGTACAAAAGATAATTTTCTTAGAAAATACCTATTAAATCCTCAAAAATCATTTAAATTCATTTTCAAATAATTAAAATAATATTTGAAAATACGGGGTTCTACAACTAACTCGTTTTAGCATGCAAAATTCTAAGAAAGGTTTCTTACCTTTTAGGCATGGAATTGCCCTATCGAAGGAGCAGTGTCCGAGGACACCTAAAGAGATAGAGAACATGAAAGCAGTTCCTTATGCTTCAGTAGTAGGAAACTTAATGTATGCAATGCTATGTACGAGACCAGATATTTGCTTTGCCGTTGGCATGGTTAGCAGATATCAGTCTAACCCGGGACAAGAGCACTGGACTGCCGTAAAGCATATTTTGAAGTACCTGAAAAGGACTAAAGATTACATGCTAGTTTACCAGGCAGATAGTTTAGTTGCCTTGGGGTATACAGACTCAGATTTTCAGTCAGATAGGGATTCCAGGAAATCAACCTCAGGTTATGTATTTACTTTGGGAGGTGGAGCCACTATATGGAGGAGTATCAAGCAAAAATGTATTGTTGATTCTACCATGGAAGCCGAGTATGTGGCAGCCTCTGAGGCAGCCAAAGAAGCGGTTTGGCTCAGAAACTTCCTATTGGACTTGGATGTGGTACCTAATTTGCCTAAGACTATTACACTTTATTGTGATAATAGTGGTGCAGTTGCAAATTCGAAGGAACCACGAGCCCATAAGGCAAGTAAACACATTGAGCGCAAGATACGAGATTTCGTAAAGAAAGGAAAAGTTGCTGTGATCAAGATAGCATCAGCAGACAACCTAGCTGATCCCTTCACTAAGAGCTTACCAGCTAAGGCTTTTGATAGTCATGTTGAGGGAATGGGAGTCAGATGCGTAGCAGCATGGCTTTAAGTATAAGTGGGAGATTTGTAACAGTATACTGAAAAGCAATGCTTTGAGTATAAGTGGGAGATTGTTAGGGTTATATACTGAAAGCATCACTTTTGTATTAACTTTATTTCCTTATTTTTTTTGAATGAAAATCATATGGGCATATGTTTGCATATTGTGTTTATTATAATATTAATGCAAGTGTCTGATATTCTATAAGGTTGATAATATGGTGTGAGGTGACACACAGAAGATCATATTATCAGTTCCCTATGGAATATATAAATAGTTCACAACCTAGACGGACTTGGACAATCCATTGGAAAGGTTGTAGTGTAATCTGGTATTAGTCTGTCTTGACTATAGGTTTACACTAGTACACTTTGTGTGTATTGAACATGACCACTTGAGGTTGTTCTCTTTGTACTGACTACAAAGAGAACAAACACCTCTGTTATTATGGATGCTTATGCTCTTAATCCAGATATAATAACAGACATGTATATGCAGTGTGCATTACTTTGACTCATAAAAGAGTGAGATTCATTATGGATCAACAATCTCTATGAATTGGGTAATAGCATTGTATGTATGATGGGCTGTTGATTGTAAAAGGAATCCATGTCCCGATACGTCGGGTTGATGATGTCCCCTTAAGGAGCTCATAAGGATTGTCATGTAAACCCTGCAGGTGGATTACATCCGACATGACAAATAAAGTTGAGTGGTACTACTTAAGGATAAAAGATGTTGATCAATATAGTTGTCAGTAACTTAATTTGATCGACGGACATTCGATATCTTAACATGGGGAGTTGAACGAGCATATAATAAAAGGAGCTCATAAATATAATTTGGGATTAGGAAGGTAGTGCAACAATAGCTCCTTAGTAGACCGAGCTATTGTTAATGGGCCTGGGTTGTGTGTTCGGGCTGAACACGGGATACCCAGATTCGTTAGGAGACCTAACCCTAATTTCTCCTCATAGGTCCCTGCCGTAGCCTTATATATATCCTCTATTCTCTGGCCGTCATTGACAATCTGAAACATAAGATTTCTTCTCAAAACTCGTGATTCACGTAAGGAGAGAAAGAGAGGTCAGCCAAGGAGAAGAAAGGTTGGGAGATCGTCGCCCACACGACGTCCAACCCGAGGAAGGAATACGTGCAGAAGATCTTGGGGTCGCTGTCGTCTTCTTCTCACCGCAGGTATAATTTGTGAACCCTAAATTCCGCTATATAGGGTTAGATCACATTTTTAATCTGTTAAATATTTAACGATCGATACGCACACCAATCCGTAGTCCTGGGAATCATCTCAGTTCCATCAGCATGCCGCTTGTGAGACTGAAAATAAATTGAAGCTAAATGACAATCTGAACTAGACCCATCAGGCAGGGATATTCATTCCGGTCCTGGGAGAGGTGGTGACACCAGTCTGAGCTTTAACTATTGCTATATTTTCCTGCTAAATATAGCAGCTCACTGATCACTACTTTTTAAAAATATAACTTTTTAGTAAACGATAGTGACAGCGATTTTGCTAAATTTTTTATTTTTAACTATTTAGCAAACGATGGTAGATGCTCTTACTGGTCGAGCGTTGACTAGGTGCATTACACATCTCAAAGCAACAAAATCTAATATATTTTTTCACCAAACCCCACTACATCTCTCCCTTGTTCCTTTCATTACACCATCAATAATTGCAACAACCCTACAGTTTTACCCACACGTCCTCAATCTCATATCATAATGGATTCAATTGTCACCGGCAATAACTTTTCCTTATTCACGCATCGATCTTGAGTGGATTCAGAAATAAGGTAGTAGGAACTGGTAACAAGATTTGTGTGAGGAGCAACTTGAAGTATATACCTGCATTGCAATGCAGGTGGAAAATAGAGTGGATTTAGAAATAGGAAGGATGTTGCTGCATATTTCTGTATGGGAGCAATCAGATATGTGAATTCTTTTAATAAAAACAGTAAAAATTGAACCTTCGCTACTCGTCAATTTTGACCTACAAAAAGCTGTGATTGACTCCGAGATCTGATCGGTGAAAATAGTTGTTGTCGCTCCCTTAGACCTGCAAAACAAGTCTGCAACACTGGGGGTGGCCCCGGCGACAGACCCTCCGACGCCCAAGTCAGAAACATGAATTTATGGTGGGTTTTGAGAGCAGAGTTTGCAGTTATACCTTGTTTCTGATGAGGTCTCGAGGTATATATAGTCGCCGAGGGGGGCCAGTTTCAAGATATTCATGTATCTCTACTTCCTGGTCGTTGGATAGAGTCGGTTATGACATCTGTGGTGGGGTAAAAATGGCTTGGGGCCCAACCAGGGCCCAATACGACTCTCACTCAAAAATGATAAAAACAGTAATCTCGTTCGGCTTCGAGCCACTAAGGGGTCGGCGCCGAGCCTCAAGTTCACCCCACAGAACCAGTCTCCTCGTATCTGACGAGCCTCAATGGTCCTCGGTCTCCGATCTGTGACAGCCCCACGGGCCGTCCCCCCAGCCTGGCGAGGCATGGGGATGACCTGGCACAGCCTAGGCCCTCCGATTCTCCCAGAGGCACAGGAGACCCATGATCAGCCATGTCAGCTCCAAATACCACCAAGGGTTTTGCCACGTCAGCCCTATACCACTCCTGGTATTGCCACGTCCGCCCTAAACCCCTTGGGCCTCCTGCCACATCAGGCCCATGGGCTTTTGGGTCCAGACCCGGCCCCCAAGCGGATCCTTACCTGGTTGGAATTCTCTATAAATACTAGACCCTCACCCACCTTTTCAGGTAATCAATCTTTTGCCACTAAAATTTACCTAGTTATTGCTACTCTCTCACGAAGACTGACTAGATCGTCGGAGGGTCCGCCACCGGGATAAACCCCGGTGTTTCAGGACCGTCTGCAGGTACCCAAGACCTCGGATCCGAACCCTCTAATCCGAGCCCAGAGCTCCGCCTCATTCCGAGCCCGTCGCAGGTTCCGCCCGGTCAGCCGAGGGTCGTCAGACGAGCAGCTTTCTCCTTCAATACAAATCGAGTCCGAACTCACACCTGGTGCATCCACACGTCTCCCAGAAATAAACCGCATCAGGTTGGCGCCGTCTGTGGGAACACTGCTTCAGAAGCCGACCCGAGCCCGACCATCAAGGGACCTCGACAGCCGAACTCTCATGGCCTCCAAGGGCAAGGGGGCTGCTTCCTCCGTCAACCGACGGGACTCGCCCCCACCAACTGCTAACGCCGGGCCACGCATTTCAAAACACAGGGCTTCCCATCAGGGGTCCCAAAAGAGCGTCACCCGTCAAGTCCAGCCCGACCTACGGGGAATAATCGTCAACCGACAGATTAGCCGCAGCAGGGGAAGGGCCGCTTCCAACCCGGTCCCGAACCATCCAAGACCGCCGCCCGAGGGACGGAGGCCAGCGCTCAGCCGCGTCGGAAGGCAACCTTCAGACCGACCGAACAGGGTCGAGGGAGCCCCCGTCACTCACAAGGAGTTCCAGGACTTCCGAAGAGAAATTCTTGGGGCTCTCCGACGGGCCCCCAGGGAAGAAACCCTCCATTCCCAAACCGGGTCGGACGCCGAGGCCAGCGTGTCCCGCCCATCAACAATCCAGCCAGAGGACGATGGCGTACTCCTAAGGCACCTCCAAGAAATGGAGGATCGCCTCGATCACATAGGAGACGGCGACCACCGAGCGGTTCAGGGGTACAGACCTGTCCGTCCTCCCTTCTCTGCCCCCATCCTCCAAGCGGAAATACCCAGAAATTTCCGACCACCTCAATTCGAGACCTACGACGGCGAGGGAGATCCTGCTGATCACATGGAGGATTTCAAAACCCTCATGATGATTCACAGCGCCTCGGATCCCCTGCTGTGCCGAGCCTTCCCCGCCACCCTTCGGGGTCCAGCTCGTGAATGGTTCTCGAAGCTCACCCCCGGCTCCATTTACTCCTTCAACCAACTAGAGGCAATTTTCTTGCCCACTTTGTCACCAGCCGGAAGGCCGAAAGGACCAGCGCTTCTTTACTTGGGCTCAGACAGATAGAGGGGGAGTCCCTCAGAGTGTTCGTCCGGAGGTTTACCACGGAGGCAAGGTCGGTCTCCTCCCTTGATCCTGGTGTCGCCTCCGTGGCATTTCGGCACAACGTCCGTCATGGACAGCTGAAGGCTTCTCTGGCGAAGAAACCCCCCATCGACTTTCCCGACCTCCTCAACAGGGTCGAGAAATACATTAGGGCAGAAGAGGCCCTTAACCCCGAAGATACCAGGGAGGCCACCGGGAAGGGAAAGCGGAAGGCCAAAGAAGTCGAACCATCAAAGAAAGCTCCGAGGGACGCGGGGGCCGTGAAGAAGGTCCCGCTGGTCCCCCGCTTCGAGAGGTACACTCCCTTGACGCATAACGTATCCGCCATCCTCTTAGAAATCGAAGACAAAGACATTGTCCGACTACCTCCCCGATCTAATAACAACAAGAATCGAGATCAGCGCTTCTACTGCCGCTTCCACAGAGATCACGGGCACGAAACCGACCAATGCCGGGCCCTGAAAGACGAAATTGAGAAACTCATCTCAAGAGGGTACCTCCGAGAATTTACCCGAGAAGGCCCACGGGATCGGCGAGATGCTAAGAACCGGAGGCTCTTGCCTCCGAACCCTCCTCCGAACCGCATCCAGGGTCGGGATCCCGATTCCGAGGGAGCCGCAGATACGCCATTCATCTTGCACTGTGTCCACGGAGGGCCGATGGGAGGTGAATCAAATACTTCCCGAAAAGCCTTCATCCGAGAGGTGAATGCTGTCCAAGACAACCCCTCGCCCAAGCTGCAATCGATACCGGTCTCCTTCTCAGGAGAGGACCTCGAAGGCGTTCGCCTACCCCACTGCGATGCCCTCGTCATTAGTCTCCACATGGCTAATTGTGAAGTTCGCCGAATCCTCGTCGACAACGGCAGCTCGGTTAATATTCTTTTCCTCGAAGCCTTCGAAAATCTCAAGTTACCTAGAGGCAAACTCAAGCTGGCCGGATACACCTTGCATGGGTTCTCCGGCGTCCCTGTCGTGATAGAAGGGATTGTGACCCTCGACGTTATCGCAGGATCGGCTCCTGTCAAGAGGACCGAGTCCATGGACTTCATGGTGGTCAACGTCAAAGCGGCTTACAATGCCATACTCGGCCGACCCGGACTATGCTCCCTCCAAGCGGTGCCTTCGGCTTATCATCTGAAACTCAAATTTCCCACCCCGCAAGGAGTCGGTATCGTCCGAGGCAGCCAAGAAGCAGCGCGATCGTGCTACATGACCACCGTCGTGGGAGGTGTGTTCCCCCTCGACGCCGTCAAATTCAATCCGAGCGAATCCTCTTGGTCCCCGGCTCGAGCTGGACCTCCGAGATGACTAGGGACGATCCCCTCGGCCTCTTCGCCGCCTCCCCCTTCTTCTCGGCCTTCTCCTTCCTCATGGCGAGCCTCTTGGCCTTGATCGATGCTTCGTCCATATCTGCAGAAAAAACCATTAAGAGCAATGAGCAAGAAAGTACGAAAGGACTGAAAGAAAAGAAACAACTACATACACAGAACGGCTGGGCTCAGTCCAACGCTCGCCAGGTTGGCCTCCGTCACCTTCGTCCAATCAATACTAGGTGACAGACGGAGGCGCTCGACAAACCCCCACTCCTCGGCCGACAGATCCCTCGGCCTCGGCAGTTGATAGCTCGGCTTGGAGTGGTTCCATTGAGTGGGAATGTCCCAGGGCTCTTCACTCCGGATCACCAGATATTTTTTCTTCCAATCCTTGATGGAGTCCGGGTGGCTGTGAACGACCTTCCCCTTACTCCGGGGAGAGATGTAGTAAACACCCTCGGCCGCCGAGCTGATCATCAACATCGCTCGGAACACATTCAGCCGCAGGGGTATCTTCTGTTCCTCGCACATCAGCACAAAGCAGATGATCTGCTTCCAAGGCGCCAGGGAGGCCCAGTTCAGCACATCCCGAACAAACGGGTGGACCGGCAGCCTCAGCCCGGAGATGAAGGCGTCCACTGGGAAGACGCAATACTAAGCAGAAAGGGGATCGGTAGGGCGTAGAGTAGAGCTTGGCAACAACAATTTGTAGCCGGGCCCTATGTGGTACGCCAGCTGCAAAGCCTCCAAGTCCCCGCCCTCCAAGACAGTCGGGATCGCGTCCATCATCACCCTCTTCCGACTCGGCGAAGAGGGCTGCACACCGAAGAGCTTCTTATCAGAGAGGTCGTCGGGATACTGACGGAAAGGCTTCGGCTGTACGGGCGAACCTGTCATCAAATTGCGGTAAACAGGCGCCTGGCTCGAACCACCAGTCCTCGACTCTGCCTTCCTTGGAGCCCTCTTCCTCTTCTTGGCTCGCTCCGACGAGGGGTTAGATAATGGCCCCAGACCAGTCGGCATGGAACTCGAACCCGCACCCTGAATGGTGGACCTCCTTACTGTGTCGCCCTTGCCTCCCTCCTCCTCGGAAGACAACTCCAGTACACGGATACCGTCCGAACCATCACTGGCTTCCTCCGACTCGCTACTCTCCACCACGAAGGGATGTCGGGAGCGTAACGGCCTCACCTTGTGTACCACCTCCCCCTCACCTACTGGTTCCTCCCACGAAACTGAATCGGAAGGCTCCGCAGCGTGCACTGACTCCTCCTCAAGCACGGGCTCCTCCCACGACGTCAATTTGGAGGCAGGCTTCACTTCCCCCCTAGACGTCGATGCTGACGAGCCGGACTGAGCCCTATCCATCCGTGCCTAAATGATGAACACAATATTATTCACATTTAGAAGCAATAATCTTTTTATAAATGCACATTTAAAAGCTCTATATGTGGTATTTAACTCTTATTTTCTCTTTTCCATAGGAAACAGTCTATAACAGCAAAACGAAGCAAATTCAGGATTGTAAGGATGAAACACAGGAAACTGAAGAGATCAGTCGACTGATAATGCTTACAGGCGACTGGACAGAGGGAATCAGGTTTACACAACAGTCGGCTGGGCTGATGAATCATGAAAATACTGAAGTCTCGACACAGTCGACTTACATCCGAAGGCAGTCGACTGATAGGCGACGGAGTAAACAGATAAGATATTCGAAGATTCATCCAAATCTAATTTCAAATCTATTTGAATCCAGATTTATGCAAATCAAATCTAGAGACTGGGGATTTCCAAGAGCACGTGGTTAGCAGATAAGGAATAAAAGAAGAAAAGAGAAAGATATAAATCAGCCAATCAAATAAGTAAAGAAAGAGAAAAGAGAGGGACTTTCCTGAAAAAGGGGGAAACCCTAATTCTTTAGCCGCGCTCTATAAATATCAGTCAAGAGATATCGCAGGCTCTCTCTCGTCTCTCTCTGACCTCTTCCATCATCCACCACCGAATCACAGAGTTGCAAAACCATCAAGTTATCAACCAGTGCATCATTCTATCAACATCGAAGAAGGAGAAAAGAGATCCAGTACTCGAAGGCAGTCTACTGTGTGACAGACAGTCGACTTATTGCCGGACTTCATTAGTTTATTTCTCTTCTTTCTATTCTTTTATGTTGATCATGTATTTGAACTTGTTAAGCAATAAAAGTATTATTATGTGGAACTAATTTCATAGTTGGGTAGATTGAAGCCGTAGTTATGTAGTGCTATATTCTTCTGAATTCTTCTATTTTACTTATTGATTGAACCCGATTGTATTGGTATAGATTGATGGTAATCAGACTTGTTCTCAAAGCTCTGAGAGCAGTCGACTGAGGTGAGAGCCAGTCGACTGACATACAGAGCTTGAGAAATCCAAGTTTGCATTACCATCTATCTGAATCTGTTATATGAGCATATTGAGACGACCCGTATCTCGTGCCCGTAATTGTAACAAAGGAATCTTTAGGGGTTCCTGGTTCAATCAACTTAAGGGATCTAGATCTGATACCAATTTCTAGGACCTTGAGTGTTTGTTCGTTTCCACTGATCTTATGTTTTCTTTAAGCACAACTTAGTAGATACCATGCTAAACACTTAATGAAAGAAACGAATTAGAGTAGATACCATGCCTAATTCTTGGCCTAGGGAAACAATACTTTAAGGAGTAGATACCATGCCCTTGAAGTGAACAAACATGAGTAATAAGAAGAAATTCAGAAGGTGACTTAGCATTACTGACTATTGGTGGAGATCTAAACCCAACTACTTCATAAATATCTGTGATTCAACATTCCTTAATTTAGTTTAAATCTTTTTATTTCTTTTAGACTTTTAAACCAACCCTTTATGATTCTTAGTCTTTTTATTGATTAGTAAGTTAAAGTCTACAATCTCTGTGGGATCGACCCTTGCTATTGCTACGCTTTGTCAAACGATTCGTGCACTTGCGAGGTTTATAATTTGTGTCTAGTTTTATCTATTTATTTAGGTAGCTAGAAGTCACAACAAGTTTTTGGCACCGTTGCCGGGGATTGTCTAGTATTTTAACTTACAGATCAGTAGGAAGTTTTTATTTTCTTTCTTTTAATTTTATTAATCAGTATTTTTCTTTTAGGTTACAGGATTTTGGTGGATGCACGGAAGGATATCACTTCGTCCAGAGCTGCTACCAATTGACGCAGAAACAGAACGCACTTTGCACAGATTAGGTCGACTGATTGCAACCAACCAGTCGACTGCTGCACGAACCCAGTCGACTGCTCAGAGACCTCAGTCACAAGAAATCATGGCAGAAGAAATACCCAATCGCGTACCAATGCAGGATAAATTTACGCCTAAGAACATTGAACAACCCTCCTGCATTGCGTATCAACCCAATGTCACAGGGAACATGCATCTATTCCCTCAGTTACTTAGTATGGTTCCCCATTTCAGTGGCAGACCAGATGAAGAGCCTCATCTCCATTTACAAGATTTTTTCGATCTTTGCAGGACACAAAGCGTCCAAGGGCTTACCCCTGAGCAAATCAGGTTAATATTGTTTTCTTTTTCCTTAAAACTTAACGCTAAACTATGGTATAATTCTTTGGAACCAGGATCAATAAACTCATGGGAGCAATTGACGACAAAGTTCTTAAAAGAATTCTTTCCAGCCCAAAAGACAAAACAGCTGAAAAGGGAGATTCAACTCTTCCAACAAAGGGATGGAGACTTATTTTTCGAAGCATGGAAGGATTTCAAGAACAAACTTCTCAAGTGTCCAACACACAACATGCCTAAAGATGATCAGGTACAAGCATTTTATGAAGGTTTAAATGATACTAATAAGGCAATTGTGGATTCAGCTTGCAACGGGATCTTAATGAGGAAAAGCGGTGAAGAGGCCATAGAATTATTTGAAGAACTCAGCGAGAACTCACAACAATTCTCAACAAGGAGGGGCCCTTCTAAAAAACAGGGAGTCTACGAAATTTCTAATAGCAATAACATTCAATTAGAAATGGTGAACATGAATAAGAAAATTGATATGCTTGTTAATGCAATGTCGATGATGGGTGGAGTTAAAAATCAAACAAATGAAATTTGTGCAATTTGTTCTCATGTAGATCATACCACTGATACATGTCCCATGTCTTCTTTCACAGATCAGGAGCATGCAAACTATGTAGGTCGAGGAGTGTTTCCACAAAAGAACAATCCCTTCTCGAACACATACAACCCAGGATGGAGGAACCATCCAAACTTCTCCTGGAGCAATAATCAGAACAATCAAGGGACTCAATTCACACAAGGACATGCACGGAACTTCCAAATGGGAAGTGGGATTGATAGGCCAGTTCAAGAACAGAAGAAGTTGGATTTTGAATCCACGGTTCTTCAATTACTCCAACAACAACATCAAACCAGCAACCAACAAGGGCAAGCAATTCAGAAGTTGGAGACGCAAATTGGGCAAATAGCAAAGGAGTTGAGCGAACGAAAGGTAGGAGAACTCCCTTCACAAACGATACCAAATCCGGGAGGTCAAGAACAACTCCAAGCAGTAACAACCCTAAGAAATGGTAAGACAATTGACAACAAGGTTGGAACACACTTAGACAAACCAGAAACACAACCATCAAAAGCTATGGATTCCAACCAGGTAAGTGAAAAAGAGAGGACAGTATTGCCACCATTCCCTCAAAGGTTAGTCAAGCAAAAGAAAGATCAACATTTATTTGACATCTTTGAAACTCTCAGAAAGGTAGAAATTAATATCCCCCTACTTGATGCCATTAAACAAATTCCTTCTTATGCTAAATTTTTGAAAGAATATTGCACTCACAAAAGAACATTTCAAGTTAGGGAGGATGTAGCTTTGACTGAGGAAGTGAGCGCTGTACTACTAAGAAAAATGCCTCCCAAATTAAAAGACCCAGGTAGTTTTACTATTCCTTGCAGGATTGGTGAGCACTTCTTTGAGAAAGCACTATTAGACTTGGGGGCAAGCATCAATCTTCTCCCATATACCATCTATGAAAAGCTAGGATTGGGGGAACTCCAACCAACATCCATCACTTTGCAGTTGGCAGATCGCAGTATCAAACGACCTAGAGGTATTTTGGAAGATGTCCTAGTTCAGGTAAACGATTTCATTTTGCCTGCTGATTTTGTTGTGTTAGACATGGAGGACTCTTCAATGCCATCTTCTCTACCAATCATTTTAGGTAGGCCCTTTATGAGTACGGCTGACATAAAAATTTGTGTTAAAAAGGGTACTATAAGCATGAAAATAAATGGAGAGAAGGTTGAATTTAAAATGTTTGATACACTGAAATTTCCACATGATGATCATGAATGCTATAATGTTGATGTGGTGCAGGATATTGTTGATCAAATATTTCAGGTGCATAGCGTTGAACCATTACAGGCCACAATTACACAATCTCTAACTTTATCTAATGTGGAACAGGAATACGATGACTGGGAGATTGCAGAGACAATACATCACCTTGACACTTCACAGTCATACTCAGGTAAGTTTGCACCAGTATTTGAAAAATTGGTGACTGATGACATTTTTGTTTCTGCAGATAAGTCGACTGGTGAAGAGGATCAGTCGACTGTCCAGACTGCTACCAGGTACCAGTCGACTGCACCAAGACTTACAGACCCAGAGCTTAAGCAGTTGCCCAACCATTTGAAGCATGCATATTTAGGTGAGAACCAGACGCTACCAGTGATAATTGCTGCGAACCTGAGTGCACAGGAAGAAGACAAGCTACTGAGGTTACTACGAGAACACAAGAGTGCAATAGGATGGACCATTGCAGACATCAAAGGAATAAGTCCATCCAAATGCATGCATCGAATACTCCTTGAAAACAACGCAAAACCAAGCAGGGAGGCACAGAGAAGGCTTAACCCAAACATGAAGGAACTGGTAAGAGCAGAGATTTTGAAGCTACTAGATGTTGGCATCATCTACCCTATCTCAGATAGAAAATGGGTAAGTCCTATACATGTAGTGCCTAAGAAAAGTGGAGTCACAGTGGTGACAAATGAAGAGAATGAGCTTATCCCTACTAGAGTGACCACAGGATGGAGGGTATGCATTGATTATAGGAAACTTAACAATGAAACCAGGAAAGATCACTTCCCTCTTCCTTTTATTGATCAAATGTTAGAAAGATTAGCAGGATATAGTCATTATTGTTTTTTAGATGGTTATAGTGGCTATAATCAAATTGCTATTGCTCCAGAAGATCAAGAAAAAACCACTTTTACATGTCCTTTTGGTACTTTTGCATACAGGAGGATGCCCTTTGGATTGTGCAATGCTCCAGCTACATTTCAAAGATGCATGATGAGTATATTTTCAGACATGGTGGAAAGGTTCATCGAGGTATTTATGGATGACTTTAGTGTTTTTGGATCTTGTTTTGATGAATGCCTTAACCATTTGCAGCTTGTGCTTAAAAGATGCGAAGAATGCAACTTAGTACTGAATTGGGAAAAGTGCCATTTCATGATACAACAAGGTATTGTGTTGGGACATGTGGTGTCCAAAAGGGGAATAGAGGTAGACAAAGCAAAAATCAATATAATATCAAAACTACCCCCTCCCACTACAGTTAAGGGTGTTAGGAGTTTTCTAGGACATGCAGGGTTTTATAGAAGATTTATAAAAGATTTTTCAAAAATCTCCAAACCCCTTTGTGACTTGTTGGCTAAGGATGTTGAGTTTGTATGGACAGAAGAGTGCACAAATGCTTTTAATACATTGAAAAATCTTCTCATTTCTGCACCTATTGTCATGGCACCAGATTGGAGCCATCCTTTCGAGCTTATGTTTGATGCAAGTGATTATGCTTTAGGGGCTGTGTTAGGTCAAAGAATCAATAAGAAACCTCATGTTATCTACTATGCTTCTCGAACTTTAAATGATGCACAGCTAAATTATTCCACTACTGAAAAAGAAATGTTAGCTGTTATTTTTGCTGTAGAGAAGTTTAGATCATATTTAATTGGTTCTAAAGTTATTGTTTTTACTGACCATGCTGCCATGAGATATTTGTTTGCTAAAAAGGATGCTAAGCCTAGGTTGATCAGATGGGTGCTGTTGCTTCAAGAATTCGATCTTGAGATTAAAGATAAAAAAGGAAGCGACAATGTTGTTGCAGATCACATGTCCAGGCTACTGCATGAGGAAGAGAAAATTGGCCCCCACTTAATGAAACTTTCCCAGATGAACATCTATTTGAAATAAACTTATCCTCGGGGCAGTCGACTGGTAACAGGACCAGTCGACTGGTATCTCACTGTGAAAATTTTCCTTGGTTTGCTGACATTGTAAATTATCTCACTGCTCATGTTTTCCCTCCAGGTATGACAAGTCAGGAAAGAAAGAGACTGGTGGCTGTATGTAAGCACTATTATTGGGATGATCCTTATTTGTTCAAATTTTGCCCTGATCAAATTATAAGAAGATGTGTGGCAGAAGAAGAGCAAATGAGTATTCTACAACATTGCCACCAATATGCATGTGGAGGACATTTTGGACCAAAAAGAACAGCACTAAAGGTATTGCAATCTGGATTTTATTGGCCTAAAGTATTCAAAGATGCTTTTTCTTTTTGCAGGTCTTGTGACAAATGCCAAAGGACAGGCAACATCTCTTCTAGAAATCAAATGCCACTGCAAAACATCCAAGTGATCGAACTTTTTGATGTTTGGGGAATCGACTTCATGGGTCCATTTCCTAACTCATTTGGTTATTTATATATACTTGTTGGTGTGGATTATGTGTCTAAATGGGTCGAGGCTGTCCCCTCAAGAACTAATGATCACAAAGTTGTTGTCAAGTTTTTGCAGGAAAACATTTTCACCAGGTTTGGTACACCTCGAGCAATAATAAGTGATGGAGGGAGCCACTTCAATAACTTTCCTTTTGCTTCTTTGATGAAGAAGTATGGTATCACACATAGAGTGGGCACCCCATATCATCCACAAACTAGTGGGCAAGTGGAGATTAGCAACAGAGAAATCAAGAGCATTTTGGAAAAGACAGTCAACACAAGGAGGAAGGATTGGTCGTTGCGCTTGAACGATGCATTATGGGCCTACCGAACAGCATACAAAACACCCATTGGCATGTCACCATACCGTTTGGTGTTTGGAAAAGCCTGTCATTTGCCAGTTGAGTTGGAGCACAAAGCATATTGGGCCATTAAAAGGTTCAATTTTGACATGAAACAAGCAGGGGACAAAAGACGGTTGCAACTGAACGAGCTTGAAGAGTTGAGGCATGACGCTTATGAAAACGCAAAATTGTACAAGGAAAGGACAAAGTTGTACCATGACAAAAAGCTAGCAAGGAAGGAGTTTTACGAAGGACAGAAGGTATTGATATACAACTCAAGATTGAGACTTTTTCCAGGCAAGCTTATGTCAAGATGGTATGGGCCATACATCGTCACAAGAGTCTTTCCACAAGGCGCTTTGGAGGTTCATAGCAAAGAAAAGAATCAAACATTCAAGGTGAACGGGCATAGAGCGAAACCATACATAGAGATGAGCATTGAACCGCAAGAGGAAGATGTGAATCTTCAAACCGTTCAATACATGGCATGACCTCATCAAGTCTAGCTGAAGACAGAAAACACAGCGCTTATTGGGAGGTAACCCAATTTTTCAGGGAAGTATTTACACTGTCCCTTTATTTTCTTTCAGCTATTCATTATTATTTTTCTTTGAGTTATTATTTATTTTTCTCTCCTTACTAGATGGTGACACTTGCCTATTTTTAATTTCGAACATTGAGGACAATGTTCCATCTAAGTTTGGGGGTATTAAGGGTATTAGGAGTATTAGAGTCTTTTGAATTTTTTTTTAGGATAAACAATTTCTTATAAAGTAAGAAGAAGGATACCTATTTACTTTAGGATTGTTGAGTTTCATAACTTCCATACAAAATTATATGAGTCATGCAATTATACATAATAAACGAATGTGATGCTTTTTCTGGTTATTATTCCCTTGATCTAGTCCTAAACTGAGTTTAAGTAAATAGAGTAATAAAAATTTAAAAAAAAAAAAAAAAAACTTGAATAAAGTCAATCTACTCCAATGTTTTGAGTTGCTTAGTAACTAGGGGTATTCATCACCAATGTTTACCTTTACGTCAAACGGCAACTTGAAATATGAGTATTCAAAGCACTTTAGAGTTTGTGACTCGCTGAGTAACCGGGTGGATTCATCACAAATGTTTCGCATTCGCGTAAAAAGGCAAGTGACAACTTTTAGAGAAGCGACTAAAAAAAAAAAAAAAAAAAAAAAAAAAATCTAGTTTGCTACTCGGTTTGTAGTAGAGAAAAGGGGATAATCACAGATTGAGTAATTACATACTATAACCATAATTAATTGCATGACAAGTGAGGTTGAGTTTGGAGTTATGAATAAACAATTGCACTAGAGAAAGTGGGTATATTTAATTTTACTTTATCTGAAATTGTTTATACTTTTCTATGTTGATGCCCACATAATAAGAACTCTTGGTGGTTAAGGCTGTTATTATTATCATACCCTTGTTCATAATTCTAGTTTGCTTGAGGACAAGCAAAAATCTAAGTTTGGGGGTATTTGATGAACACAATATTATTCACATTTAGAAGCAATAATCTTATTATAAATGCACATTTAAAAGCTCTATATGTGGTATTTAACTCTTATTTTCTCTTTTCCATAGGAAACAGTCTATAACAGCAAAACGAAGCAAATTCAGGATTGTAAGGATGAAACACAGGAAACTGAAGAGATCAGTCGACTGATAATGCTTACAGGCGACTGGACAGAGGGAATCAGGTTTACACAACAGTCGGCTGGGCTGATGAATCATGAAAATACTGAAGTCTCGACACAGTCGACTTACATCCGAAGGCAGTCGACTGATAGGCGACGGAGTAAACAGATAAGATATTCAAAGATTCATCCAAATCTAATTTCAAATCTATTTGAATCCAGATTTATGCAAATCAAATCTAGAGACTGGGGATTTCCAAGAGCACGTGGTTAGCAGATAAGGAATAAAAGAAGAAAAGAGAAAGATATAAATCAGCCAATCAAATAAGTAAAGAAAGAGAAAAGAGAGGGACTTTCCTGAAAAAGGGGGAAACCCTAATTCTTTAGCCGCGCTCTATAAATATCAGTCAAGAGATATCGCAGGCTCTCTCTCGTCTCTCTCTGACCTCTTCCATCATCCACCACCGAATCACAGAGTTGCAAAACCATCAAGTTATCAACCAGTGCATCATTCTATCAACATCGAAGAAGGAGAAAAGAGATCCAGTACTCGAAGGCAGTCTACTGTGTGACAGACAGTCGACTTATTGCCGGACTTCATTAGTTTATTTCTCTTCTTTCTATTCTTTTATGTTGATCATGTATTTGAACTTGTTAAGCAATAAAAGTATTATTATGTGGAACTAATTTCATAGTTGGGTAGATTGAAGCCGTAGTTATGTAGTGCTATATTCTTCTGAATTCTTCTATTTTACTTATTGATTGAACCCGATTGTATTGGTATAGATTGATGGTAATCAGACTTGTTCTCAAAGCTCTGAGAGCAGTCGACTGAGGTGAGAGCCAGTCGACTGACGTACAGAGCTTGAGAAATCCAAGTTTGCATTACCATCTATCTGAATCTGTTATATGAGCATATTGAGACGACCCGTATCTCGTGCCCGTAATTGTAACAAAGGAATCTTTAGGGGTTCCTGGTTCAATCAACTTAAGGGATCTAGATCTGATACCAATTTCTAGGACCTTGAGTGTTTGTTCGTTTCCACTGATCTTATGTTTTCTTTAAGCACAACTTAGTAGATACCATGCTAAACACTTAATGAAAGAAACGAATTAGAGTAGATACCATGCCTAATTCTTGGCCTAGGGAAACAATACTTTAAGGAGTAGATACCATGCCCTTGAAGTGAACAAACATGAGTAATAAGAAGAAATTCAGAAGGTGACTTAGCATTACTGACTATTGGTGGAGATCTAAACCCAACTACTTCATAAATATCTGTGATTCAACATTCCTTAATTTAGTTTAAATCTTTTTATTTCTTTTAGACTTTTAAACCAACCCTTTATGATTCTTAGTCTTTTTATTGATTAGTAAGTTAAAGTCTACAATCTCTGTGGGATCGACCCTTGCTATTGCTACGCTTTGTCAAACGATTCGTGCACTTGCGAGGTTTATAATTTGTGTCTAGTTTTATCTATTTATTTAGGTAGCTAGAAGTCACAACACTAAACTAAACAGACTTACCAACTAACCTGGGGTTGCTTCGGAAGGACGAGCCTAGTACAGCAAACTGCAAGGACGAGGGCTGAAGGGTTGGAAGATTTTTTGAGAAAGAAAGCAGCGAGAAAGAAGTGGGCGAGAGGGGGAGAGGGGGGAATACTTATAGAGGATAAGAACGACTCCTCGACTTCCGCAATTACTATTCACCGATTGACGTACAACTGCCGCCTGGAAAATCGCACCACGTCCTCGAAACGTGCGCTGCTGACATCATCAGGTGCCAGGCTGGCAGCCAGACGCATGGGGTCGGTTCAGATGGAGTATACGACAGAGAAAACATTTTACTTAAGGTTTAAGGCGCCGTCCTTCGACAGACGCCCCGGGCTCCAGCGCTTGGTCGGTTCCCCTCTCACCCCCGAGCAGCTCGGGGCTTACAGCCTCGGCGGCCAAAACCCCGAACTGTTCGAGGGTGGGACAGAAACCACCATCACCTGGAGCCCTATCAGAAGACAGATTGGCCAACCCCTAATCGGAGACGACCCCTCTATCTGAGGCTCTTCAGCCCCAAGTCCGGAATACGGTTGGTGCCCCTCCCGTCCGGATCTCTCTCGGGCCAAACAACCGTGTCAGGGTCGTCTGACCCGAAAAAGGATCCAGACGGCAGAGCCACCACCAATCCGAGGCTCCTTATCCACCGGTCCGGATTTCGGCCGTTTCCCCTCTCGCCCGGATCTCCCCTGGATCTGGCTGCCGTATCAGAGCCATCAGATCCAAGAGAAGATCCGGACGGCTGAGTAATCACCTATCCGACGCGACCCGGGGTAAAACTTTGCAAGAGACAGGCGTCCGCCGGAGCAGACACCTCTGATGGCCAATGGACCACCCTTGCTGTGATCAAACCCGCTGCGGAGGGAGGGGTACTTATAGCCTCCCCCATAGGCCGGCCTTTATGACATGGGGAAAGCCAAACGACGGAAGCCCATGCGCCATGCAATTATTAGGCGGCGCATTTAAGGCCCCTGGGAAATTGGAACATCACACAGATCCCAGAACGCCTTCAATGCTCTGCCAAAACAGCGGGCTACCCCGCTCAAACATTCTAAGGCACAACGGTTCGCCCTCACCTTTGCCGACCCGTAATCCCTCGCCAGCACGAGGTCCGGTCTAGCCCCAGGGTAGTCTTCTCAGGAAGGCTCCACAGCTCGCCATCACCCTTGCCGACCCGTAATCCCTCGCCAGCCCGAGGTCAGGTCTGACACCAGGGTAGTCTTCTCAGGAAGGTGTAACGGCTCGCCATCACCCTTGTTGACCAGTAATCCCTCGCCAGCTCGAGGTCAGGTCTAGCACCAGGGTAGTCTTCTCCGGAAGGCTCCACGGCTCGCCATCATCCTTGCCGACCCGTAATCCCTCGCTAAGCTCGTGGTCAGGTCTGGCACCAGAGTGGTCTTCTCAGGAAGGCCAATGGCATTCCATCACCCTTGTTGACCTGTAATCCCTCACCAGCTCGAGGTCAGGTCTAGCACCAGGGTAGTCTTCTCCGGAAGGCTCCACGGCTCGCCATCGCCCTTGCCGACCCGTAATCCCTCGCCAAGCTCGAGGTCAGGTCTGGCACCAGGGTGGTCTTCTCAGGAAGGCCAACGGCTCGCCATCACCCTTGTTGACCCGTAATCCCTCGCCAGCTCGAGGTCAGGTCTAGCACCAGGGTAGTCTTCTCCGGAAGGCTCCACGGCTCGCCATCATCCTTGCCGACCCGTAATCCCTGGCCAAGCTCGAGGTCAGGTCTGGCACCAGGGTGGTCTTCTCAGGAAGGCCAACGGCTCGCCATCACCCTTGTTGACCCGTAATCCCTCGCCAGCTCGAGGTCAGGTCTAGCACCAGGGTAGTCTTCTCCGGAAGGCTCCACGGCTCGCCATCGCCCTTGCCGACCCGTAATCTATCACCAAGCTTGAGGTCAGGTCTGACACCAGGGTGGTCTTCTCAGGAAGGCCAACGGCTCGCCATCACCCTTGTTGACCCGTAATCCCTCGCCAGCTCGAGGTCAGGTCTAGCACCAGGGTAGTGTTCTCAGGAAGGCTCCACGGCTCGCCATCGCCCTTGCCCACCCGTAATCCCTCGCCAAGCTCGAGGTCAGGTCTGGCACCAGGGTGGTCATCTCAGAAAGGCCAACGGCTCGCCATCACCCTTGTTGACCCGTAATCCCTCGCCAGCTCGAGGTCAGATCTAGCACCAGGGTAGTCTTCTCTGGAAGGCTCCACGGCTCGCCATCGCCTTTGCCGGCCCGTAATCCCTCGCTAGCACGAGGTCCGGTCTAGCCCTAGGGTAGTCTTCTCAGGAAGGCCCCACAGCTCGCCATCACCCTTGCCGACCCGTAATCCTTCGCCAGCCCGAGGTCAGGTCTGACACCAGGGTAGTCTTCTCAGGAAGGCGTAACGGCTCGCCATCACCCTTGTTGACCAGTAATCCCTCGCCAGCTCGAGGTCAGGTCTAGCACCAGGGTAGTCTTCTCCGAAAGGCTCCACGGCTCGCCATCATCCTTGCCGACCCGTAATCCCTCGCCAAGCTCGAGGTCAGGTCTGGCACCAGGGTGGTCTTCTCAGGAAGGCCAACGGCTTGCCATCACCCTTGTTGACCCGTAATTCCTCGCCAGCTCGAGGTCAGGTCTAGCACCAGGGTAGTCTTCTCCGGAAGGCTCTACGGCTCGCCATCGCCCTTGCCGACCCGTAATCCCTCGCCAAGCTCGAGGTCAGGTCTGGCACCAGGGTGGTCTTCTCAGGAAGGCCAACGGCTCGCCATCACCCTTGTTGACCCGTAATCCCTCACCAGCTAGAGGTCAGGTCTAGCACCAGGGTAGTCTTCTCCGAAAGGCTCCACGGCTCGCCATCATCCTTGCCGACCCGTAATCCCTCGCCAAGCTCGAGGTCAGGTCTGGCACCAGGGTGGTCTTCTCAGGAAGGCCAACGGCTTGCCATCACCCTTGTTGACCCGTAATCCCTCGCCAGCTCGAGGTCAGGTCTAGCACCAGGGTAGTCTTCTCCGGAAGGCTCCACGGCTCGCCATCGCCCTTGCCGACCCGTAATCCCTCGCCAAGCTCGAGGTCAGGTCTGGCACCAGGGTGGTCTTCTCAGGAAGGCCAACGGCTTGCCATCACCCTTGTTGACCCGTAATCCCTCGCCAGCTCGAGGTCAGGTCTAGCACTAGGGTAGTCTTCTCCGGAAGGCTTTACGGCTCGCCATCATCCTTGCCGACCCATAATCCCTCGCCAAGCTCGAGGTCAGGTCTGGCACCAGGGTGGTCTTCTCAGGAAGGCCAACGGCTCGCCATCACCCTTGTTGACCCGTAATCCCTCGCCAGCTCGAGGTCAGGTCTAGCACCAGGGTAGTCTTCTCCGGAAGGCTCCACGGTTCGCCATCGCCCTTGCCGACCCGTAATCCCTCGCCAAGCTCGAGGTCAAGTCTGGCACCAGGGTGGTCTTCTCAGGAAGGCCAACGGCTCGCCATCACCCTTGTTGACCCGTAATCCCTTGCCAGCTCGAGGTCAGGTCTAGCACCAGGGTAGTCTTCTCAGGAAGGCTCCACGGCTCGCCATCGCCCTTGCCGACTCGTAATCCCTCGCCAAGCTCGAGGTCAGGTCTGGCACCAGGGTGGTCTTCTCAGGAAGGCCAACGGCTCGCCATCACCCTTGTTGACCCGTAATCCCTCGCCAGCTCGAGGTCAGGTCTAGCACCAGGGTAGTCTTCTCCGGAAGGCTCCACGGCTCGCCATCGCCCTTGCCGACCCGTAATCCCTCGCCCAGCTTCAGATCCGGTCTAACACAAGGGTGATCTTCTCAGGAAGTTTTAACGGCTCGCCATCACCCTTACCGATCCTTAAACCCTCACCAGCTCGAGACTCGCTCTAACATCAGGACAACCCTCTCATGAAGGCCCAGTGATTCGCCATCCCATTTCTACAACCGTAAACACTCCTCCACGGCTAAATCCCGCACCCCCGCAGGAGTGGGGAGCTTGTGCGGTGGGGTAAAAATGGCTTGGGGCCCAACCAGGGCCCAATACGACTCTCACTCAAAAATGATAAAAACAGCAATCTCGTTCGGCTTCGAGCCACTAAGGGGTCGGCGCCGAGCCTCAAGTTCACCCCACAGAACCAGTCTCCTCGTATCTGACGAGTCTCAATGGTCCTCGGTCTCCGATCCGTGACAGCCCCACGGGCCGTCCCCCCAGCCTGGCGAGGCATGGGGATGACTTGGCACAGCCTAGGCCCTCCGATTCTCCCAAAAGCACAGGAGACCCATGATCAGCCATGTCAGCTCCAAATACCACCAAGGGTTTTGCCACGTCAGCCCTATACCACTCCTGGTATTGCCACGTCCGCCCTAAACCCCTTGGGCCTCCTGCCACGTCAGGCCCATGGGCTTTTGGGTCCAGACCCGGCCCCCAAGAGGATCCTTACCCGGTTGGAATTCTCTATAAATACTAGACCCTCACCCACCTTTTCAGGTAATCAATCTTTTGCCACTAAAATTCACCTAGTTATTGCTACTCTCTCACAGAGACTGACTAGATCGTCGGAGGGTCCGCCACCGGGATAAACCCCGGTGTTTCGGGACCGTCTGTAGGTACACAAGACCTCGGATCCGAACCCTCTGATCCGAGCCCAGAGCTCCGCCTCATTCCGAGCCCGTCGCAGGTTCCGCCCGGTCAGCCGAGGGTCGTCAGACGAGCAGCTTTCTCCTTCAATACAAATCGAGTCCGAACTCACACCTGGTGCATCCACACGTCTCCCAGAAATAAACCGCATCAACATCCATATGAAGAGATCGAGTCTAGACTCCTCTCTTGATGAAGGGATAGAGTTTTCAAACTCTCTCTTATGCATGGGTGGATAGAATTAGTTACCCCCTAGGAATAGGAGGCTTAAACTGGGTTCGATGAATCCGGACTCCTTTGCGACAGGGTTGTTGTAACAGTCCCTATTACAAGCTGGATCGGGTCACTGGGCTTGAAAACGGCCCATCTTATCTTGTCGGGCCTGTTTATACTGAAAATTACCGTTTACCCCTGAGAGCTTTAAGATTTGTGCCCGATTTCGGTCCCGATTTTATTCTATTTTTACCCATATCACAAGCCTCCCGAAGACTGAGTCTCAGAGCCTTTGAGGAGTAGTTCGCTCATGTTTAATGGTTAACAGAACTTACCTGATCCTTCGGGAACATTTGAATCTTGCTCGGGGTGTAACGACGTTGTTCTGACTTCATAGAGTATCTAGAATTAATTTTATAATTTTCTGAATATTTTGGGAATTTTCTTGATTTCTCCCCATTTTAAAATATTTTTTTGATATCTTTAATTAACTAACCCGAATTCTAAATTAATTTCTGGAAATAATTTTTCTAAAATATTAATTATTTTTCAGAATTTTAAAATAATATTCTGAATTTTAATTATTTTTAGAATTTTTAAAATAATTTTCCAGAATTTAAAAATAAATTTTGAAATTTTAATTATTTTCTGGAATTTTATAATAATAAAATAAGTTTTAAATAATAAATAATACTTGAGTTAATCTGGATTGTTAATCGCGAGGAAAGCAAATCTCAAGGAAATCGAACGGTTACAAATAGCCAAAGCAATCAACCTCCTTGGATCTTGCCTTCCCGGTTTGGCGCTAGGGAGCAAGGTGGGGCCCGCTACCATGCGGTGGAATCTGGCTGCGAGACATCATCGTTGATCAGGTCAACTCTGACTTGGTCAGCGTTGACTTTTGACTCTTCGACTTTTTCTCTCTCTTTTGAGCAGCTGCATTGCAATTGACTTTCCCAGTGCTACAAATCTCTTATCGGGGTGTATAACCACTCGTTTCGAAGAGAACTCTAAGATCTACAACTTTCGTACAGAATTGGTTTTAACGAATCGTCCATCTTTAGGGTCGAAACTGACTCACAATATCTCTGCCTACGAAAAGTTTCAGAATAGGAGCTCTACAGTCAAACTAGCATTTCCGGTGCTACAGAGGTCCGATTGGGGCGTATGACCACTCATCTCAAAGATGACTCTAAGATCTATAACTTCCGTTCAGAATTGGTTTAATAAATTGTCCATCTTTAAGGTCGAAACTGGCTCACAGTGTCCCTGTCTCCGGGAATCTGAGAAGAAGAGCTTTGCCACCGGGGTGTTTTCGCCATCGGAAAGCTTCGAAGAGGATCTTTGCTTCCATGAAGCTACGAATAGGAGCTTCGGCACCGGGGGGTGTTTTCACCATCGGGAAGCTTCGAAGAGAAGCTTCGCTTTCGTGGAGCTACGAATATGAGCTTCGGCACAGGGGTGTTTTCACCATCGGGAAGCTTCGAAGAGGAGTTTCGCTTCCGTGAAGCTACGAATAGGAGCTTCGGCACCGGGAGCTACGAAGAAGAGCTTTGTTCCCGGGAGGCTAAGAAGATAAACTTCTTCACTGGGGAGCTTCGCTCCTGCATGAGAAGGTTGATAGGGTTTTCCAAGTTATTTCGTCTTGACTCGCACTCTCTTTGTGTTACCACCTTCTAGATTGGGTCTTGTGAGTTTAGGAAGCAGCTCTAGGGGAGAATTGGATGTCGAACTTGTCATTTGAGCCCGATAAGTTTGTAGAGGTGAACCGAGGAAGGAGATGGATGCCGAACTTCCGTTTGGACCCGATGGGTTTGTAGAGGCAACCCGAGGAGGAAGATGGTGCCGACTTAGCCGTTTGGACCCGACAGGTTTGTAGAGGCAACCCGAGGAGGGGGTTGGTACCGACCTTGCCGTTTGGAACCATAGGCTTGTAGAAGCAACTCTTGGAGGGAGTTGGCCTCCAAATGTTCTGTTTGAACCCAACAAGCTTGTAGAGGCAACTCGAGAAGTGAGTTAGATATCATATCCGATGCTTCAAGACGAACTAGTTGCAGGAGAAGATCTACGAATGAGATGGGCTCCAACATCGTCCCATGGAGTGAAGGAGTTGCTGGTGTGGCTCGGGAGAGGAATTGAGCACAGAGCTCATTGATGAGGGTCGTCGAGCCACAGGAGCACCTATAAGGACGAGCTAGGCCCTAGATTCAATATGATTGAGTCAAGTTTTGGGGGTAGCCCTGGGAAGGAGTTAGTCTCCGAGCTTGCCTGTTGGAAAATCAACTAGTTTCGGGAGTAGTTCTATAACATGAATTATATATATATATTCATGTTGTGCTAGATTGACAATATGAATTAAATATTTATTCAAGCCTATGGTGGGAAGTTGTTAGAAAAATCGTTGTTTCGGGCCGGAGCGTTACAAATGGTATCAGAGCTGACTTTCGGCACCGAGTGTGAAGAGGACGTGAGTAGGGGGGCCTCATATGATCTGCGATGGGAGATAGTTTCACTGATTATCGGGGTGTGCGGCACTTGCAATGTAGCTAGTCTTCCTGATTATCGGGATCGAGGCGACGCTCACGGAACTGCTCCACATCGGCTAGAAAGGAGGATCCTGCACTACGTTGCAAGTTCCGGCTTCAGCGAGGATGCTGAATTCTTAAGGGGGGTGTGTGTAATACCCAGTGTTAAGAATATATATATATATATATATTGGAGGTGTCCTATAAAATTTCTATATGAGAGGTTGTATGGATTATTTGGAGTTTGAATGGGGGGCCCACGGGAGAAATGCAGCGAAATGCTGAGGCTGCTTTGACCTGCTGATGTCGTGGATGACGTGGCGGTGTGGGGCCCCCAGTTTGAAGGCAGCTGCTGCCAGCAGTACAGCTTACTAACATGGGCATGTGGGCCCCTCTGGGGGGGGGGGGGGGGGGGGGTCTGCACATGTGATATTACGAGTAAGTCAAACTTAAAAGATTAAAATTAAGGGGTGTAAATAAATGAATATCAAAGTGAATTAATAGTTAAGGAAATATTTATTTGAAAAATATTAAATGTTAAAGATAAAAAATATTATGAGGAAAACATACGAAGAAAATGAAAGTGAAAAGTTAGTCTATGTGTAAGGTATCTGTAACATCCTGAATTTTCAATTATGATTAAATAAGAATTTGTTGGATTTCACGTGTTTTGCACATGCAAACTTATGTGCATTTACTCTAGAAAATTTATTTATTTTCGTATCATGAACAAGTAATTTAATTCTTCTCCTTTTAATTTAAAAGCCTATTTAAATTCTCGATCTAATTGCTTATTCCTAGCCCACACTAATTAATTTAATTATTTTTAGAAGCCCATAGATTTTTAGCCCACTAGATTGAGTCCACTAATTTAATTCTCCTTTAATTATCACAACTTGTAAGGTAGACTAGTTTTGTAACAAATTAATTAAATGAACACGTACAACTAGTAACTAGGGGTGCATTGTGTGACACGTGCATTGCACTTGCACTTGCCAAGCACAAGAGAGGGGTAGGCCGGATGGCTTCAAGAGAGAGTGGGAGTGATGGAGTAGCGGATAGGTGGTTTTTGGTTCATGGGTAGTTGTTCTAACTCCCTAATTCATCCTAGCCCCTAATCTACAACCATCTAGATCAATCTTGGCCCTTTACTTTGAAAAATGTATTAATACCCCCCCCCCCCCCCCCCCCCCAACCACCACATTCTCTTCATGAAATACACTAGAAAAATTGGTAAAAAAGAAAGAAAGAAAGAAACAAGTGTGAGAAAAGATTGCGAGCAATTGTAAGAAAAGATTTAGTGGTGTTTTGTTGTGTGTTCTTGCACCCATTGGAGGCCGGCTATTCACCAAGGAGAGGAGAAGTGCTCGGGTCCCATCTAGTTCAAGGAGGAGAAGGCATTTTAGTGGCACAATCTAGGAGGAGAAAGAACCGTTCGTGTGTTCAAGGGGATTTCTAAGAGCTTTCTATTTGTTTTTCTTCAAAAAGGTGGGTGATTTCTCGAGCTTCTACTTTAGATACCATGCTAGAGATTGAAATTGTGATTATGTTAAGGATGAATAGGAAAGATTGCCATGCATTTTGTTTAAAGAGATTAAGAAGAAAAGAACATCAATTAATTTACATGAAAAGTTAGTAGAATAAATTAGATTGTGTAAATGAGTATGTGTTATGATGGTTTGGTAGTTTATTCGCATGCTAAAATGGAGAAATTATGATTTTTATGAAACTTTGTCTATGCATGAATTGAAAGATACAATATGTGGGAAATGTGCTTATGGATAAAGTATAGAATGTAAATTAATGGATTATTAAATAGATTAAATTGTGGCAAAAAGTGTGTTTTATGCAAGTAGTGTTTTAGTCACTTGATTTATTATCCATATTGTCTCTTAAAATATTTAGTTTGGGAAATATGACTTAATTGAAGAGTCAAATTTTTAGTAAGGAATGAAAGAGGGAAAAATTTGTATTGAATGAGGGGAAAATTATCGATAAAAGGATTTTTATAAAAATAAATGTTTCTATGTCGAAATGTATCTAATTTGATCCATTATTTAAATTAACCAAGGGAGAAATAGTTTTTATGTTACAAAAAAATATATATGAGTTCTGTAAGAATTATAAAAGTACAAGCTACTGTTGTTTCAAGAAATTATACTCAGGAAAAATCTATATTTTATAAGAACAATTTGAATGAGAAAAATCAAGTTTTCCTAAAAAGAGCTAGAAACAGTACAGTCAGACATAAAAATATTTTATTATAATTCCCTTACAGGTTAGTCACTCAGACCTACTGGTCAGTGGGTGCGCGTTAAAAACATTACTGTTGCTCGGCGGCACTGTCTGCTTGGGTTCGAGTCTCGGCAGAGACTTTGTTTTCCCAAAATCTGATTTTTATTCAAAACCCAAACTCAGAACTCAAATAGTATTCGAGTCCCTTTTTAGACAGTTGGTTGCTATGGCCTTTTTGGTCTTCAGGTGCGCCACAAGCCGGTTATTGTAGCCAGGCGGGGCGATTTGATGGGTTCGAAACCGGCCTCTGGCCAGTTTTTAAGTTTCTTTTGATTTTTTTTAATATATATTTGGTATTTCTAAGGGTTTTAAGTGTTTTTATAAAAAAAAATGAGAAAAATGTTAGAAATTTCTTTAAAAATACATAGACTTCAAAAAAATTATTTTCTGAATATTTGGACTATTATAATGAGAATTAGAAGTGAATTTTGAGAATAAGAATTAATAAATTTTTTGGATATGATTCTTTTTGAAATTTAAGATGAAAATAATTTGTTGAACATAGAGAAAATTGGGAAGAGTTCAAAAATGAGATTTTGACTTATAAATTAGTGAGTAAAATTCAATGAAAGATTGTTTAAGATTATGCAAGTTGTGCATGAAAAATAAATTGAAAAGAAACGTTATAATATTGAATATGTGTACTCTCATTTTGACGAACATGAAAGAGAATTCAGACTAGAATTTAGCTAAGTCCCTACGTCGGCAAGAATGAAATTTTGAAAAGAGAAATGTGATAAATAAAGACCAAGTTTGGGTCATGGTTAATGATTGATATTTAAGACCGATGTAGAGGTAACACTAATTCTAGAGTATTGATTTTTATTCATGATTCAATTATCTAAGGATTAGACACATAGTAGAGATGTGATGAAAGTAAGAGAAAAATATAAGTATGAGGGCCATTGGATCTGCGGTGTGAGAGTGTTCACAGGATGTCCTCATGATGCGTCATGATTAGGACGTGGATACTATTCCAGGATATCGTACCGATGGCGATGCTTGTGGGGTGTTTGGTGACTACATGTGATGCCATTGTCCATGGCGGAGGTGAATTGTCCACAGGATGCCTGCATGATGCGTCATGTGTCAATGCATGGGATTCTCTCCAGGATGTCTGGACATTGGCTCGTAGCTCATAAAACGCCTAGGATACTTACCGTAGTTACCGTAGTATAGTAGATCATGGCGAGGGAATCAACCCTACAAGATGAAGAACGATTAAGGTCTTGCCCTCGGACCTATGTAGTATGGGATGCATAGAATCCGAACAAGTGCGCAATAGTGTCATATAATAATAATAATTGCATTAAGGACTAAGTGCACATTCACACACGACATCAATAGGATAGTCCCCCTTAGCTTTGTTTATGACAAGTGTGTGCTTTCTAAGTAAGAGAAATTAATGTATTATATCCTAGCATCAGTTGTATGCAACTGACATACCCACAGTTTCTATGCAGGACAAAGTGATTGACAAGAATTAAAGATGACTGCTGCTTAAAGAAATGTTCAAGTTATTATTCAATTCATGTATAATTTTGTAAATTGCTTCCGCTGTGTAAAATGTAATCATCATTGTAATAAAAGTTTTTAATTCCTTGTAAAATTGTACGAAGAAAAGTGCAAAGATCCTGTGGAACTTCGAATTCAGTCTTATTTGGAATTCGGGGTGTTACAGTATCATGGATGTAGGTTCAAACCCACCATGCTTCCGTGCGCCACTCTGATACCAATAGTAAATATACTCGCATACAATCTCACATCAATGTATACAAGGAAAGCATCATGAATATAGCACAACATATGGTAACTAACATAGATGAATATATCCATAACCCACAAGTCCCACGATTGAAACATTGCTCTGATACCATTTGTAATGCCCCAGCCCCGATCAGCGATTTTTAGCAAACAACTGCCCACCACAGGTTGCTTCATAAAAAGTGCTATAACTTGTTGATGACCTCTAATCCCAGGTAATTATATATATATATATATATATATATATATATATATATATATATATATATATATATATATATATATATATATATATAGGGTAAAAGGGATATAAGCAACTTGCTCATTTACTAAATGAGCAATTGATTATGTGGCATGCATGTGATACATTGAACAACTAACCCTTTTAAGGCTTTTCCAATCACATGTATGCCATATCATCAATTGCTTATTTACTAAATGAGCAAGTTGCTCATACCCCTTTTTCCCACATATATATATATATATATATATATATATATATATATATATATATATATATATATATATAATCACAATCACTCACGATATGGAACAATTTCCATTCACTTCCGCTGTCTCTCTCTTCGGGAAAGAAGCACAACCGAGAGTGGTCCCCACTCCCCACCACTGCCACACACGTGGCAGCACACTACGGAAAGACACCCCCTCCTCTCTCCTAGGCGGGTCCCACCTGCTTCTGCTGTTGTCCTCTCTCCCGTGCCCCCCCTCCCCCCAACATTAAATCTCATAGAATTCTCTCATAGGAAACTCCGTAGGACTCCATTATATATATATATATATATATATATATATATATATATATATATATATATATATATATATATATATATATATATATATATATATATATATATATATATATATATATTCTTAACACGGGATGTTACAAGTTCGAATGGCCGTTTCGATCCCCAAACTCACATACTTGCAAGTTGTGAGGGCGGTTTCGAGGCATGATTATGAACTCCGAACTAGGTGTTTAAAATTCATCAATGAGCTGTAGGAGCAATTCCGAATGGCGAGCCACTCTGCACTTGCTTGTTCGCAAGCGATTAAAGTGGCGTGAACCAAGTGTTTGACTCCAAACTTGTTGTTGGGATGTTTCAACTAGTTGTAAAAGCAATTCTGAATGGTGAGCTGCTCCGCACCTGCTTGTTTGCAAGTGACTAAAGCAGCGCCGAACCTAGTGTTGGACTCCAAACTTGTTGTTTGAGGGGGTTAACGAGTTGTAGGAGCAATTCCGAATTGTGAGCCACTCCGCACTTTCTTGTTCGCAAGTGACTAAAGTAGTATCGAACCAAGTGTTGGACTCCAAACTCATCATTTAAGCTTAGCAAGTTGTGGGAGCAGCCCTAGGGGACAAGCTGAACTCCGAACTTGTTGTTTAACTAGTCGTGGATGTGACTCAATGGGAATACAATGAGTGGCTATCTTGAGGGGGGCGAGCCGTCATTACATGCTTTAGCCATATCGCAAGTGGTGGCCTTATTGAAAACTGAAAATCTACTTCTATAAAAGAGTGTTAGGCACCCTTGTGGTACTTCATTTGATGCTCTCTATTCCGAGTCTGCCTTCCCAGAAGAAGGAGAGCTCCTTGAGTTCATCAGCTAGCTCGGAAAAAACTTGATTGTCCCTTTGGGGGAGCTATAATGCTTCAAGTGGGAGGACCGAGCCCCCATTGTAGCGGTGTAACATCTCCGAGCAATCTCTTGGCTTCCTTTGACTTCTCTTACTCCTGCAGAGGTCAGGAACTTCATTTTCATGTGAAAGCTGATGGTACAGCATGAAGTACTGCTAGGCCTGGTCGGCCCAGAATGGTAGTATAAGCGGTATTCACATCGATGACCATGAAGTTCATTGCCTCTGTCCGGGTTGTTGGGGTTTTTCCTACGGTCACATCAAGAGTGACTATTCCTTCGATTGAGACCGGAACCCCGGAGAACCCGTGGAGTGTGTATCCGGCAAGCTTGAGATGATCTTTAGAAAGTTTGAGGCCTTGGAAGGCTTCTAGGAAGAGGATATTCACGAAGCTTCCATTGTCGACTAGGATTTGGCGCACATTGTGGTTGGCCATGTGGAAACTAATTACTAGCGCATTGCATTGAGGTGTTCGAACGCCTTCTAGATCTCTATCTAAGAATGTCATGGGGATGCCGAAATGTTTGGGCAGAGGGAGGTTTTGCACCGAATTAACTTCTCGGATGAAGGCCTTACGGGAAGAGTGAATGGAATGCAGGACTGCTCCCGGCTCTGAGTCTTTGAGATTCGGTGGGCCTCTTGACCCGTTTGTTAGCTCCCCAGTGTGGAGGTGGATCTGCTCTGTCCTTTCTGAAAAATCTAGCCAAGTGCCCTCGTTGTATGAGTTCCTCTATTTCCTCCATGAGAGACCGACAATCGTCTATGTCACGGCCATGGTCCCTATGAAAATGACACCACTTGTCCCTGTTTCTCCTTTTCCCTGGAGTGTTCATCTTCAGGGGAGAGTGAAGCAGCCCTTCCTTGTCTACTTCCATGAGGACAACCGATTTACTGGCGTTTAGGGGGTGAATTTCTCGAAACGAGAAGAAAGGCGGCACTGGCCAGTGTTGTCTTTCTGAAATTTTTGGGATCCTTCTTTGTTTGCACTCTTCCATCTGTTCTCGGAAGATGACTCTTCTTAACTGGGGGGATTGAGAGCCTCTTCTGCTCGGATATACTTCTTACTCCTCAGCAAGAGTTCTGAGAAGTTCCGAGGAGGCTTCTTAGCGAGGGATGCTTTCAGGTCGGCATTGTTAACAATGTGTCTGAATGCAGCTGCAGCTACCGCCTAATATAGGAAAGCGATGGATCGGGACTCGGTTGTAAAGCACCGAACAAAGTCCCTTAGTCGTTCCCATTTCTTCTGGTTCTGGTCCAGCAAGCATGCACTTGTCTTTTGGTTCGACAGATGCTGATGAAATGAGTGAGGAAAAGTTCTTCAAACTGATCGAACGAGAAGATCGAATCGGGAGATAGGCGAGAGTACCACTCCCTTGCTGGCCCCTTCAAGGTGGCAGGGAAGGTCTTGCAGAGGAGGGAGTCCAAAGCTTGATGGATATCATGAGAGTTTTAAAACTCTCAATATGATCTGTCGGGTCAGACTCTCCATTATATGACTCAAAGTGGGGCGGCTTGAAAGTCTTTGGGACATGGGCTTTCATGATCATCTTGGAGAATGGAGGTCTGCTCGGTCGAAAGACTTTAGCCTGTTGGTCTTCCTCTTAGTTGATCTTGTTTAGACGATCCTCCATCTCTCGGAGGCGGCGAAGAACTGAGTTGTCCCTTTGGTCGGATCTTGTCGACCCATGGGACTCTCCTTCATGTACGGTTGCGAGACGGTGACTGTTTTTTTATCGGATTCTGTCTGGGGCGACGTCGAGGGCTTGAAGGATTTGATTTTTGAAATTATCAAGCTTTGCTTTGGTTATGGGGGCATGTACAGCTCCGTTGGCCCCATGAGTTGGTCGACTGACCACGGTCTGACTCCTTTGCTGCCGAGAGGGAGGTGATCTTCTTCGTCCCCTGGGAGAGGGGGTTCTTCTACACCCCCTTGGAGAAGGGGTTCTTCTGCGCCTTTACCTTCGAGGAGACAGACTTCTCATGTTTCCCTGATGTTCTGGACTAGGGGGCTCGTCATGAGTTTGCCTCTCGTTTAGACGGGTTCGAATGTCGATCCCTTGTTGGCAGTTGACGATGATTTGACGGAGATCTCTTAACCCCTGAGGACCTTGCCAGGGCTGTTGTAACAGTCCATATTACAGGCTGGATTCACTGGGCTTGAAAACGGCTCAGCTTATCTTGTCGGGCCTATTTATACAGAAAATTACCGTTTTATCCCTGAGAGTTTTAAGATTTGTGTCCGATTTGGACGGTCCCAATTTTGTTCTATTTTTACCCATATCAAAGGAGGAGTCAACAATAAGGTTTGTAGTTATCGTTTTGTTATTGTTTTACGTCTTGTAAGACCTATCATGTAATTAGACATTTTGATTGAATTATAGATTGGCTGGAGCCTTTTGGCTCTATCCATATCATCAAAAAAAAAAAACCAATAAGGTTTGTATATCCGAACATTTTCGTTGCAGTATATTTGTTTTTTTAATATCTAAATTAATTTTATCTCCAATCGAAATTGGTTTGTAACCACAGCCGCAAAAGCCCACTTCCTCAAATTTCAACCTTGGACCTGGTCTCGGACTTGCGATTTTCACCTCCTTCTTGCGGTCCCACCATTCCTTGTCACCCTTAAAATCTCTCTCGCGCGCGCGCGCACACACGCACTCCCTGTCCCTGATATTATCGATCCTCTATCTCGACCTCTCCTCGACGATAAGCCATCATCTCCATTTCCAACCACAACCTCCCCCTTTTTAAACCTCCCTCTTTCTCTCTCCAAACCTCAGCCTCAACCCCAACCACAATGGCCTCAGCCGCCGCTGCCACGTCATCCCTCTCCCTCCTCCCTTCCTCCTCCTCCTCCTCCTCCCGCTCCTCACCCATCCGTTCCTCCCTCGCCCTCCGCTCCCCAATCCGCCGCCTCTCCTTCGCCGCCGCCGACTCCCTCTTCGCCCTCCACGTGTCCTCCAAGATCCGCGCTGTCTCGACGATATTCGGCAAGGGGCCGAGGGGAGTGGTCTCCATGGCGAAGAAGAGCGTCGGGGATTTGACGGCAGCGGATCTTAAAGGGAAGAAGGTGTTTGTGAGAGCTGATCTTAATGTGCCTCTTGATGATAGTCAGAATATTACGGATGATACTAGGATCAGGGCAGCGGTGCCGACGATCAAGTATTTGATGAGCAATGGGGCTAAAGTTATTCTTTCTAGCCATTTGGTGAGTTTTTCGTTTTTATTGGAATATACTATAGATTATAGAATAGACAAGTGCTGCTGTTGTAGTCCTGTACTACAACTTTTCTGCTTGGTCTGTTGTTCCAAACTCTGCTTCCATCATTATGACTTATTTTTAAAATATATGTATAGGCAAGTGATGTGGTAGTACATTACAACAAACTAGCACTTCGGAGTAGTGTGCAAGATGTTTGCAGTTCAAATTCCGCATGTTTGCAGTTCAAATTCCGCTTGGATCATACTTCCACTTATTCTTTAAAAAAATATGTATATATATCCACTTTAGTTTACTGGGTTTTATTGTAAAATACACTGATCTACATTTTGCTATCTTGTATTGGGTTGTCTGCATCTTTATTGTGTGTTGTGTGCACAAACCCATCGGAACTAGTAAAATGCAATTGCAAGTCAGGCCATCAGGGTATTTACAGATAGCATGATGCATAGCAGGGTATTGTGCAATAAGCAGGGCCGGCCCCCACCTTGAGGCAGGTGAGGCGGCCGCCTCATGCCTCAAATTTTTTGCAATTTTAGGGGTCCCCAAATTTGTATTCCCCGTGTAAATATAGACACGTATTTTGCGCTTAAAAAATTATATTGCTATTAGCGACCCCCAAAAATAATTATTTGGGTCTTTCGCCTCGGTCCTCCGGGACTCAGTGTCAGCTCTGGCAATTAGTTTAGTAAACTATGGGTACGCTATATGGGTTTTTGTTGGTTTTGCTATTAGTTGATAGTTGAAGGGAATATATGCTGTTAGGATGATTATGAATGAGTTTGGTATTTTTCTGGGGTTGTTTTCTTACCCTCTGGTTTGGGAATTGAATCATGATTACAATCGATTTTTTTAATGGGTATTAATATGTTGTAAAAGTGTGGGTATAAGTACAATGTGATATAATCCCAAGTAAAATTGTGAGTGTTTGGCGATTCTAGATATAGGATGAGAGGCTGCCTTGATCCATTGATTATTCTAATGATTATTGGAGACAAGGGCCTTTTGTAATGCTTCTAACATGAATTTATTATCTAAATGTTTGTTAATTGCTGATTAATTAAGAGATGTATGAAAAGGAGCTGTTTGATGTTTTTGTCACGAACTCAATGTTGTGATGAATTGTTTTTTTCTTCTGTTTGTAGATTATTACATTCATAAGTAGATTTATTTCATCGTATTAACATTTTTTGTTCTTCTACACAAAGTATATAATTTGGAGCTAAACAGGGACACGAACCATGGAATAAATGAAACATAAACTCGACAACAAGTTTTGAGTCTAGTTATGTGTTGGACTGAACATAACAATCAAAGTGGAAGATTTCGGCTGATTTAGTTGTATTTGTATCTGTCTGTATTTTAGTAGTAGTAGTTTTTTTTTGAAAGAAAAGGTAAAATAACGTCACCCTATTTCATAATAAAATTTTAATAAAACAACCCCAGAGTATTGGGGGAAAATACAAGGACTACAAAGTAGGAAATAAAATATAAACCTCCAACATCATCTTGGAGGGTGGGACAATCCAAAAGTGTTACAGCTATAACAAAAGAACAAGTTCATAGATAGACAGATACAACAAAACACTCTTTCCAACAAATCTTTGGAAGGTGAGAGTCTGGGAGCCGTCGCTCTGCTCAGTCTAAGGTTGGTCCGAACCCAACCTCTTCATCATCCAACTCGTCTACCTGAAAGGCTCTAGCAATCCTCCCTCTCAGCCCTGTGGCAGCAGCTGTAGCCCAAAAAAAAAAATGCATGATATAGGTTATAGTATCAGAAGTACTATTATAAGTCTGAAGAAAATAAAAGTTATTTCTATCATGCTATAAAACCTATGCTGTAGCGACGATGATGATGTACCATGTTTCTTTCATCTCGTTACGTCTAACGAAACCGGTGACCGGTGACCGTCTGTCACTTTTATTCACACACAAAGACACACACACACGCAATGAAAGTGGAACTGAACATGCTACATTTACGCTTATCTTTTAGTTGAGATAAAAATTAAAAAAACCATTGCATACTATCACTTAATGTTCTCAGCAAGTTTCTTATGGGCCATTTGACATCAAAGAATTATTTGTCTCCTTGATACCATAAAAGTTTCAGAAACTTCAATCTCTAACCAAAGTTGTTTTTTCCCTTTTGGGGTTTTCAGGGCCGTCCCAAGGGTGTTACACCAAAATTCAGCTTGAGTCCTTTGGTGCCCAGACTATCTGAACTCCTTGGCATTACGGTACTATTTTTTAAAATTCTGTAAATACTATGGGATATATAATTTTGATATCACTAGTGACATGCAACCCGTCTTTGCTTGTTCTTATGAGCTCCATATAGGTCCAAAAAGCTGATGACTGCATTGGCCCAGAGGTTGAGAAGCAGGTTGCTGCACTCCCCGAAGGTGGTGTTCTTCTTCTGGAAAATGTTAGGTTTTACAAAGAGGAGGAGAAGAACGAGCCAGAATTTGCCAAGAAACTCGCATCGCTTGCTGACCTATACGTGAATGATGCATTTGGAACTGCTCACAGAGCACATGCATCAACTGAGGGAGTAACCAAGTTCTTAAAGCCATCAGTTGCTGGTTTTCTTCTTCAGAAGGTAGATTTTTGTTATGAAGCTTTTATCGTAAAGAATTTATGAGCCTAAGCTGATTGATATCAAGTGGATGTAACCTTTAGTAATAGCATGGGTCAAAGATCTTCTATGGTGACATCTATAGTTTTTGTCCGTTAATCCTGGTATGGATATGGTATGCAGCTACATCACCATACTGGTACAGAAATACGTGATTTTTTTCCGGAATGGACATGGGCAGAGCTAAGTTGATGGAATATATATTTCAGTTTGAACGATTTATGTTTCAATGTTTATAATTATGACAATTTAGGCATATATTTATTTTGTGTTCTATGTAAATGTAAATGGCAAATATTTGAATAACAATATGACCCCGAGCACACTAACAAATTTATCTGAACATAACTATGTCCTAAATTTTAAAAGATATTTAGAAACTTGGGTACTCTTTTGGGTACACATCTCACAGAGTGCACTAATCTCCGGAGAGAACCCATGCTTGGATCAAAAAAGTTTATGCTGGAAGCTTGAGAAATTTAGATTTCCAATTGCGACAGCTCATTCATCTCATTTTAGTTCTCTTCTGAAATTCTTCTGCAATTATGCAGTTCATAATAACGACTCATGTATTTTTTTTTTTTTTTATTTGGGTGACCATAAAAATTACTTGCTTATTTATACTTTCTTACCTTGTTTAGGAACTTGATTACCTCGTTGGAGCTGTCTCAAACCCAAAGAGGCCATTTGCTGCAATTGTCGGTGGCTCTAAGGTGTCATCTAAGATTGGAGTGATTGAGTCCTTGTTGGAGAAGTGTGACATCCTTCTTCTTGGTGGAGGAATGATTTTCACTTTTTACAAGGCACAAGGTATCTCAGTAGGTTCTTCTCTTGTCGAGGATGACAAGCTAGAACTTGCAACTTCACTTCTTGCAAAGGCCAAAGCCAAGGGAGTGTCTCTTTTGCTGCCAACTGATGTTATTATTGCAGATAAGTTTGCCCCTGATGCAAACAGCCAGGTATTCTTTTTCATCTCATTCTTGATTCAAGCACTTCTAAGAAATAGTAGATTTTAGTAGTTCAAGATGTAGTTAACAATATGATTTGTGGTGTAGGTTGTACCAGCATTTGCAATACCGGATGGTTGGATGGGACTAGATATTGGACCAGACTCAGTTAAGACATTCAACGAGGCACTTGAAACAACCAAGACAGTTATTTGGAACGGTCCCATGGGTGTTTTCGAATTCGACAAGTTTGCAGTTGGGACTGAGGTATGTAACGCAATGATTTCCAATTTATCTCTTGATTAAAGTTAACCTAACACTGTCATTGGTGTTGCACTTTTCTTGACTATATCTGGTCATCCAACACTTGTCTGGTGACACAACTTCAAGATAGAAGAGAAAAGTGTTTCTGCATCGTGGAGCTTGAATTATCATTATGAAACCTTTGGTCATATTAAATTTCAGCATTAGTAATTGAGTGTGTTTCAAGCAATTCAGTCTAATTCTTCTCTCAATTGCAGTCGGTAGCAAAGAAGTTGGCAGAACTAAGCGGAAAAGGCGTGACGACCATTATTGGAGGAGGAGATTCCGTTGCTGCAGTAGAGAAAGTTGGAGTAGCTGACGTGATGAGTCACATATCGACTGGTGGTGGAGCCAGTCTGGAGCTGTTGGAAGGAAAAGAGCTTCCAGGAGTTATTGCTCTTGATGAAGCTGTTCCAGTAGCTGTCTGAGGATTCTGTGTTTTATTGTCCTAATTGCTTCCTTCATTGATCCTACGTTTCTTGTACATTGTCAGGGTTCGCCAAGAAGCTGAAGCAAGTACAATTTTATTTTCTTGTTGTAGAACCTCCTCTTTTTTTTTTTCTTCGAGTATGGTCATTATCAGAGAATTGTTTCCTTGTATTTTGGTGCCAATTCATGGTTGTAGATTGTTGCTTTGGGGAAAAAATAAGTCCGGTCAGGGCCCGTGTACTTCTGCTATTGTAATGTCTCAAAAAGCAATAGCTAGCTACTATATATGAGCTAATAAACGAACTGTCTACCATGTTAATGTGGCGTGAACTTTCATTTATAGACCATGCCAATATCTTATGGCTATGGGTTAAACTTTACAACTTCGTATGCTAATTCTCGTTTATCTGACTTTCCCCCTGTTAGGGATGTTGTAATCGACTTACTGTTGTTGAGTGGCTTCAAATTAATGTTGATCTCTCTTCCCTTCACTTCCGCTTGGGCACACTTCCAATCCGGTTATGGGCATCTGAACTAGTTTCATGCATACATCCAAAAGATAATTTGTTTCAGGTTATGGGCATGATCAACAAATTCCCCACATCTGCACTCCATATCAACAAGGCTCTGCAATCTTCCGAACTGAATTACTGTCTGCTGCTCCTACCACCATCGACACACCAATTCAAGACGTCGTAATTTACAACTGATGAGTTCGAATGCATATATTCTCTCCTATATCCAAGGAAAACGTACTCTTAAGTTGCGTTTGGCCTAGCTTTTTTGGGACTTTAAAGCTACTTCAGAAGGAGAAGCCAGAAAGTAGAACTTTGAAATTAAAAGCTGAACCTGTTTGTTGGATAGAGAGTTTTTTTTTTTTTAACCATATCAACCGGACAAAAACCCTTCTCGAAAGCATCCGATTCCAAATCATCATTACTCTCCAAATCGTCCCTTCCATTCCGTTCCAGATCATCGAAATCTATCGAGGTACTCTCTCTTTCATCTTTCAATAATTGAACTCTTGATGTGCTTGATTGAATTTTTTAAATTCCCTTTTTCTTCCTTCTCTTTCCCCATTTTTCAGCTCCAGTTTTTTACTGGGTGTTCTTCAATTTCTATGCTACATTGCGACTGAATACTATGTAATTTATCAATTTTATGAACCACCCATTGTTTAATGGGATTTTTTTCCCCTGGGTTCCTTTGATTTTTATGGGTTGGGTTTAGATTAGTTGGATTATGTATAAGGAGGAAGACGAAGAAATGAAAAACATTTACATAGATAAGTATAGAGTTTCAAAAAAGAAAGATAAAACCATGAAGATTGTTGACTGATTTTCACTATACTTAGAAAAGGTAAAAAAAAAAAGGGAAAATAAAAGCCAGAAGTTGCTCTTGAGAGATTTTTTTGAAGCTTTTTCATTAAAAATAAGCTAATTATCATTCCGTATAGCTTTTCAAAATATGCTTTTGGACGAACTTCTCATTCTAAAGGAGAAAATAAGCTAATTTTAAGCTGGGCCAAACACTACCTTAATTCCCCGTGTGCATACCAAAGAGAGGTAAAAAGTATGTAAAATCGGTCGGTCATATATGGCGATTCTTCCACACCAAAAAAAAATTTCTTTCAGTGAACAAATATTGGTCATACATATGAAACTGTCACGAGCCTTTAAATCTTTTTACGCATAGTAACGAACAGTCCAACAATATTTGCATTGAACTTTGGGCCACTGAGATTTTTTCGGAAAACAATAATATACTCCAACCTTTTCCTAACAAGCTAATCGTCTCCCCCATTTTGATTCCTTGATTCTGCCATCAGATCCGGCTTTTCTAGTCATCGTCTCCCCCATCGCCCATTCTTTAATTCTCTTTGCCTCTCCCTTTTCTCCAGACCCTTTTCGTTTCTTCCCTTCGTTCATCGGTTCTCGATCATTCGCTCCCCTCCCTCTTCCTGGCCCGTTGCCTTAGCTCCGGGTTCTCGGTGTGTCCTCTCAGTTCCTCTTCCGGCGTTTCGGAGTTCTCGATGCTTCCCTAGCCGCCTAGTTCGCGTTGGTTTCAGAACTGCTAATTCAAGTCTTAAAGCATTCTCTCCGGGAGGTCTCGGTGGAGTGGTGGTCCTTTAGCCGGTGTTCGAGCCATTGGTAAGTCCCAACAGCGTCCACTCACTGTAAGTTCGTCATTACCCTCTTAATTTGGGTGTTGGTGTGGTGTTGGTACCATCGTTTCTTCGCCTGTTTTTCGTTGTGTGGTGTTTGGCTGGTCGCCGGTGTGCTTGCCTGACTGACCAGTCAACCACCATCGTAGTTGCCCCGCTCTTTGGGCTGTTTCTCTATTCTCTATCTTCCGAAGGATCACTTCATCGTTCCATTCTCGGCCTATTGCTTTATTATCTCTCGCTATTGGTTTGTTCCTAGCTGGGGATCCATTTTCTCCCCTTCGGAATTCTTTATCCCCCGCCTCCTTGTACAGCTTAATCTAGTATCTCCCTCTTTTTGCTGTTCGACTGTGCGTATTTCTTCTACGCTCCTCTGGCCCTACAGTTCTGTTTATTCTCGCGGCCTCCCTGCTCTATTTGCAGTTTCTGGGCCGTTCCTCTTCTCTTGTTATTGATGCCCATGGACCTCTCATGGGTCCAAGTAGTTAAAAAATCAAAAAAAGTTATTAAAAAAAAAGATTTATTGGTTGGTGGGCTTTGTTCGTATGAGCCTTTCAGGACTGGGATTAGGAAGCCTCCTGGAACTTCCCAACCCCATGTTTCCCGCCTATTCTCCTCTACTGCACCTTATGCTTCTGTAAACCCATCTCCCTATTCATCTCCATCCCCCATTACTTGTTTCCGTTGCTTGAGGCCGGGCCACATTAAAAAGTACTGTTCAGCCACCATGAAATGCCTATTTTGCCTCAAGCCCGGCCATTCTCGTCCCAGATGTTTTGCGTTACAGAGGCTGCTAGGGATTTCGATCGGAGTTCCGATATCTGAGCAAGTTCTGACTGCGCTCGATTTTCCAGCGCTTCATCGCAAGTTGATCGAAGCCACCTCCGACAACCCTAAGTTCAAAAAATCTGCCGCCAAATCACCGCTTCTCCCTACTCCACCTCTGATCCATCGCTTATCTGATCCTACTGTATTGCCGGATCGTTCTCAGGTTTTTCCCCCTGTGATCCCTTCCAAGCCAACTGTTTCGCAAGTGTTCATCCCCAACACTGAACTTGCTGACCGTTTGAAGTACTTTGATACTTATGGGGCCATTTCTTTCATCGGCGGTACTATTCCAATCTTCACCCTCAACTCTTTCCTTAGTATATCTTGTAACGTGAAGGATTGGGAATGGGTTCTCAGTTCTTGCTCTAATGGAGACGTAGTTATCCGTTGTCCTTCCCCCAATCTGCTGCAATATTTGATTGACAACTCTTCTTTAGCGATTGGTTCGATTTCTCTTTCCATTCGCAAATGGGTTCAAGTCATTCCCCCGACTTCCAGTCCCAATTTCGTATCCACTAAAGTTTTGTTGTTGGGTTTGCCTCCATTTTGCGACTCTCTGCAGCGTGTGGGAGATATGTCTAAATGTGTTGGTAATATCTCTAGCATCTCCTCAGCGTCTAAGCTCGCCTCGGGCTGCATGCAAGTGGAAGCGACATTTAATATCCCCGAGCTTCAAGAACTTATTGAAGCCTATGTTCTGAAAGATGGCTTGGTGTCCTTCCCTGTGTCGGTTCAATACCATGTCTCGTTTCCTTCAGGGGTTTCGGAACCTGGGTGGCCTTCGCGACCTCCGAAAGCAGTATCCAAGACTACTGCGGCTCCTTCTTCTTTCCACCCAGGATCAGCATCTTCTTCGAAACCCCTAGGGAAGGCTGCCTATAAAGCACCTTCTAAGAAAAAATTCCCAACTCCTAATAAGTCGATTGCTCATGTAAGCAAGGCGAAGATCTCCCCGCCAAACCGCCTAACCTGGTTTGGATCAACCCGGATCTTCCCTCTCTTCAGGCAAGTAAGAGTGCACCCAAACCAACCGCAGTTCCTAATGTTCTTCCCCTTGCGCTGCCATCTTCTGGTTCGTCTCAAGGGGCCAGGGTCTCTCCCCCTCCAGACCAACTCTTACCAGCTGCTGCTACACTGGATTCCAAGTGTTCAGCCCCTGCCTCCCCCTGGCCTCAGTGGGATATCAACCCGCATTTTGAATCCGACTGGCAACAATTCCAAAATCTAGCTCACCGTCGCTCGATCACAGCAGCTGATCCTAAACTGACCCCTATTAAGGTAAAATGTTCGTCGTCTTCGAAAGTTCCTAGCTGGATTGATCATGATGATTTGCTAGAAGACGAGGAAGCGGACCGTAAGCGGGACCTCTCTATTCTCAAGGTAAATCATTATTGTTTAATTCCTTTTTTCGATCATGCAATGTTTTGTTCTTTTGCTCTGCGGGTTGTTGTTCATTGTGATTTTTTCTGCCGCTTCTCTCGCCCTCCTCGCCTACATATTTCTTCCTTTCACTTGTCGGGAGAGCGTATATCGGTATCTCCCGACCTTAACCTTGCGTTGCAAGCTTCTTTGGGTACTTCTTTGTCCCACCTTAGAGCATCTCACAGTGCTGGGTCATTTTCGAATGCGGCTCCAATTGTGATTAATTCGACCCCTTTTAAACTATCGTCTAATTTCCACCTTGATGCTATCTTACCTTCGAATGCTTCGATTATATCAAACTCCGACACGGGGGTTGAGGTAAGCGGGATTTCCAAGGATATCCCTCCCATTCATCTTAGATCTACTCCACGTCTTATCAGATTGAGCGCTCGGTTAAGGGCTAAAGCCTTAGTGCGCTCTTCTGTATCTCTTTCTATCAAGGAACTGTCCCCGTCTTCAGCGGTCAGGGATGAGACCATTGTCCCCGCTGAGTCTGGATCAATGAGATCGCCTCTTGGTTCAATTTTCCACCTCCAATTTGCTCAGTTTTCCGATCACGATCTAATTAACAAATCATTGGAGTTAGGTTTTTTGCCCCGTTCCTCTCCTTCATCAGTGGCTTTCTCCATCAGGGAGAAAGAACGGTTAAGAGTCTCGGAGTTCAATAGTTTTTATGATTAGTTTATCCTGGAACATTAGAGGATTGAATTGTCCTATCAAGCAAAGGGCGATCTTTCACCTCATCTCTTCTTCTCACTGCGACCTCATATCTATTCAGGAGTCTAAACTTGTCTCGCCCTCTCCCGCGATTCTTAGGTCTATCGGAGGATCCATTATCTCTAAATGGATAGCTCTAGACGCCATTGGATCAAGTGGAGGGATTCTCCTAGGTTTCAAAGAGGCTGTCTTCTCGCTTATAGCGATTAAGCGGCTCAACTTCTTCCTCATTGTTCAACTATATTGGATACCTCTTGATACCCAAGTCACGGTGATCTCAGTGTATGGCCCGTCCTCCTCTGAGGGTCGACCGTTGTTTTGGAACGAATTCCAATCTCTTCTCCCCTATTCTAACAGGCTTTGTATCATTTGTGGCGACTTAATGTCACTAGATTTGCGTCAGATAGATCGAATCCGTCCTCTCTGGGTAATCGCTCATTCAACTTCAATGATTGCATCCGCTCGTTACAGTTGACAGACATTCCGCTGTCTGGCAGATCCTTCACTTGGTCGAACCTCCGCCAGCACCCTACGATGGCGAAGCTCGATCGTTTCTTGGTGTCCCATGAGTGGATTAATCAATTCCACAACTCTTTCGCTATAGCTTTGCCAAATCCTTCTTTTGATCATGTTCCCATAGCTCTTCACTCTAACTTCCACTTTCCCCGTCAACACAAATTCAGATTCGAAAAATTTTGGCTACAAGATTAAGTTTTTGTCAACCTGGTTGTTGACTGCCTTTCTGCGGTCTCAGGATCTTCTGGATTGGGCTCCATTCTTCTCAAACTTCACGCCATTAAATTCGGCTGCAAAATTTGGCGCAATGAAAGGCAATTTAATACCAATTTTCTTAAAAAGTTTTACCTATCCTCCATTGAATCTATAGATAAGATGGAGGAGCAGGGTCCTATTTCTGAAGCATTGTTCGATGAACGGCATTCTTGCAAACGGGAATTTTCTGATATTCTTCTCCAAGAACATCTGAAATGGGCTCAAAGAGCCAAATTTCGATGGCTCAAAGAGGGTGATTGTAATACAGCGTTCTTCCATAACTTCGCTTCCCATAGACAACGGTGTAATCGTATTTCATCTATCGTTAAAGATGGGATTGAACTGTCATCTGATGAGGACATTCACCAATCTTTTCTCTCGTTCTATAAAAACCTCATTGGATCCTCCAAACCGAGAGCCATTAGTCTCACTGGAATCAACTGTACGGTGCACAACCTATCGATCTTTCCTCTCTTGAGGCTCAATTTTCCATGGACAAAATCAAAGCGGCGGTGTTCGGGTTAAAAAGCGATGCAGCGCCGGGCCCGGACGGTTTCCCAGCCTTCTTTTTCCAAAATTTCTGGAATTGGTTGAAAGATGACCTTTTTCGTATGTTCTCTGAAATTCACCTAGGTTTGTTCTCTTTCGACCGTATCAACTACGCGCATATTGTTCTTATCCCTAAAATGTTAGGAGCGAACTCCGTGGCTAATTTTAGGCCGATTAGTCTGATCAACTCCACATTCAAAATTATCATGAAGGTCCTCTCTGATAGGCTTAGCGAAGTTATCTCCCCTCTCATCGATCCTGCCCAATCGGGGTTCATCAAGGATCGTTTTATTCTCGATAGTGTTGCCTCGGCCCAAGAAATCATTTCTTATTGTCATAAGTCTAAGTCAGAAAGTATTCTTCTTAAACTTGACTTTCAAAAAGCTTACGACAACGTCAGTTGGGATTTCCTTTTCGATATCTTGTTTCATCGAGGTTTTGGTCCCAAATGGATTGCTTGGATTAAATCCAGTCTTTTCGCGGGCACCTTTTCAATTCTCATTAATGGTTCCGAGGGCCACAAATTTAAAATCATATGTGGTCTCAGGCAAGGTGACCTGCTTTCTTCCCTACTCTTCTCGTTAGTAGCGGATGTGTTCAGTATGCTCCTTCGCAATGCCTGGGAAGCCAAAGTTATTGAAGGTCTTGGAAACTCACAGTTTCAACGGCGTACTGAATCTTCAGTACGCCGATGACACCATCATCTTTGCTAAACCTAATTCTCATTCTCTGAGAAATCTAAAACTCATTCTCTATTGTTTCGAACTAGCTTCTGGACTCTCAATCAATTTTCATAAATCTTCCGTTCTCTGGTTGGGAGGTTCGCCTAACCGGCAAGAAGAAATTTCCGTTTTCTTTAACTGCCCGATCGCTTCTTTTCCTATCACATATTTAGGCATCCCGTTGCGATGGGGCAAATTACATAAATCGGACTGGTCCCCTATGATCGATAAGGTGGAATCCAGGCTATCTGTGTGGTCCGGGAGACAGCTATCCCGGGGTGGTAGACTGATCCTGCTCAATTCTGTTTTATCCTCGATCCCACTGTACATGATGTCTTTCTACTTCATTCCTTCTTGGGTTATCAAGAGGATTGACCAGATCAGAAGTAACTTCTTCTGGTCTGGGTCTTCTCTTTTCAATCCTGGTTCACATCTATGTAACTGGAAACTTATATGTTCTTCTAAGGTAGCTGGTGGATTGGGGGTGTTAGACCTTAGGCACCAGAATCTTGCATTACTGGGCAAATGGCTCTGGAGTTTTTTCAAAAAAGAGGACCTACCTTGGATCAAATGCATTAAAGACAGATACTTTCCAGTCGATGATTGGTGGAGTTTCCCAGATCATTCTCATCGTAATGCTTCCCACTTCTGGAAAGGTGTCTGGAAAGCATCGGCGGCTTTCCGCTGTGGATTAAGACACGATTGTGCCGATGGATCCATGACCAGATTCTGGACCGACCTATGGATCGGTAATACTTCATTAGCCACTGCTTACCCTGCTATCTTCTGCCTGTCTTCCGATCCCCTGGCATTGGTTGCTGACTACTATAGGAACACCGTATCACAAAGCCAATGGTCGATTCCACTCACTACCTCTCTGCCCCCTCACCTTATCCCTGTATTTGATGACCTTATTGCCATCCTCAACAATGTTGTCTGGTATGATAATGAGGAGATTAGTGGTAGTTGGAATTCTTCTAGGACCTTTTCGGTTCGCTCATTCTATACTTTTCTTAACTTTAGAGGCGTTTTATCTCCTTTCCATGACCTGGTCTGGAAATCTGGTGCACCTTTAAAAGTGAAAATTCTTGCGTGGCTCGCCCTCAATAATAAACTGCTGGCTGTTGAAATTCTCAACAAGAGAAATCTTGCTTGGGGCCAATTGTGTCCGCTTTGCTCTTCCGCTTCTGAGGATGTGAACCATTTGTTCGTGGGCTGTGAATTCTCACGTCCACTTTGGAAAATTTCTGTGCTTGCTTGGGAGGCGCCAGCCTTACCGACCAGTCTGGTCGATTGCTGGGCGAAGCTCCCCCCGAATGGCGCTTTCCACAGATCGTGGTACCTTTCCTTTCAGATTATCGTATGGATCATTTGGAGGGAAAGGAATAACAGAATTTTCCGTCAATTAGCTACTTCCTATCGTTCGATTTCTGACGAATTTTTGTATTTATTCAATTTTTGGTCTTCCCCTTTAAAAAAGGAAGCCAGAGAAGCACTCTCGTATAAGAGACTGGAAATGGCTTTCCAGTGTCTTATTAATCTCAACGCTATTTAATGATCACGGCTTTTCATCTTTGGACTCTTTGGAGTTCTGTCATTAGTAGTTCGTTTTTGGCATTTCTATATTGTACCATTCTTTGGCTACATTGTTCTAATGTTATGGATATTTCGTGATGGCTTGACGCATGTTCCCTTATTGTATGGATGCAGGGTTGAGGTGGAGGATTGCTCTGTTTTGAGGGTGGCGATTGCATCAGTGGGCTTGTATGTTTTGTAGCATTTTTGGTCGGTTGGATAGGCATCCTCTGCCGTCTTCTTTTTGAGCTATACCCTGACTCCTATTCTCCTCCCCTGTGTTTGCTATGTTCTCTCTGTAATCATCTATGTTGGCCTCAAGTTTGGAGGTCATGTTGCTATGTTCTCTCTGTAATCATCTAGTTTGGTATCAAGTTTGGAGGTCCTGTGTTGAATGCTACTTGGCTTTATGCTCAAGTGTTTTCTTTCTGTGTATATTCTAGCTGTTTTATGGGTAGCATTTTCAATGGTTTTGGTTTATTCTTGTTGGCATGAGGTTAGTCTCATTGGGATGTGATTTAGTTTTTGTTGGTATTTTTCTGTGTGCTTATCGATCGGTTTAATCTGAAGATTCTGACTCATCAAGGCGTTCTATCACTTTGCTTGAATTGCGTCTTTCTTTCTTTTTGCTCTCGGTGCTGTTCGCCAGTCTTGGCTTTGGCCCTGGCTGCTGGAGTTCTAGGCTCGATCCTCCACCGGGTGTGATGTCTGAGTTCAATTAGATGTTGGCGTGTCTGTTTGGAGGAGGTGAGTCGGGGTTCGCGTCCGGGCTTCGTTTTGTCGTGCGTCTTCCTGCCTCCTTCTGAGGCGTCGCAGGACTTTCATGCAGCTTCTACTGCGATGGGAATTGTGGTTTTTGTCTTGCGGCGTCTATGTCTTTTATTCTATTATTGTTTTCTGTAGGCTTCATTTTATCTGTAATATTTCGGGACTAGTTTTTGCCTGTTTTACTTCTTGTAAAACCCTTTATGTAATTTTTTGATTGATTAATGCATGGCTGGAGTAAGTTGACTCTATCCGTATCATCAAAAAAAAAATATATACTCCAAGTAATTTGATACCATACAAAAATACAGGTTATCATAAAACGGCACAGTTTTTAAGCAGATCCAACGATACTCCATATGATATCATACTTTCCTAGATAGTAGATATCAGATTTTTCCCCAAAATGACCAACTTTTTGAAAGTTTTTACCAATCTGACCTACTTTTTTAATAATTTCCAAACTAACTTACTCGCTATCTCAAAAAGCGAGTTTGGTAAAAATCTCATCGCTTTTAGAGACAGCGATTGTGACGTTTGAGTTTTTTTTATTTCTCCTTGACCAAGACTCGCTATCTAAAAAAGCGAGTGAGTTTTTTTCAAACTCGTTTTTTGAGACAGCAAGTGTCGTTTGGGGTTTTTAATGCCACAGGCTCGTTTTTTTTTCCTCTCCTTATCTCCATTCTTACTCTTTCTTATTTCCATTCTTTCTCTCTCCTTAACTCCGAAACCCAAAACCCTAGCCTCCAAAATCGACCTCCTACCCACAAAATCTCCTATAAATCTATATTTATTCACTTAATCTTTCCCAACCCTCCCAACTTCTACTCTCAAAACCCTAAACTCATCTTTCGAAAGATCCATATTTTGGAATTTTGAACTATGATAATTCATATTTGTTTCATTCACATTTGTTTCAAAATCATTGGAAGTTTAGAGATTGTGAATGAATTTGGATTCATAGATGTTGGAGTAGATATGTGATATGGGGTAAGTGATGTGGCCCCATCTGGACCACCAGATCTCCTCAGACTTCACTCCCCTGTGATCATCAAGTTAAACGAGTTAAACGGGCTTCAACCCATTCAGGTCCACAGGCGAACAGGTCCGACCCGGTCTGTTAGGGTCTCAGACCCGTTTACCCCTGCCTATAAATACCAGACCCCCTCATCCCATCTGAAGGTAATAAACTTTTCCCCACATGAACCCTAGCTATTGTTGCTTTTTCAGTGACTGACTAGATCGTCGGAGGGCCTTTCGCTGGGACTTCTCCTGGTGTTTCTAGGCAGTGTGCAGGTACAAAAGACCGAGCCGAGCCTCAAAGATCCAAGCCGAGCTACTAGATCCGAGCCGAACACCTGGCCTCCACCTCTCTCCTGCTACTCCCGAGCCGGTCCTACGACCCAGGATCAGATCAACGTCAGTACCACATCTTCCGCTACACAAATTACAAGAACTCACACCTATTGCCCCCACACCCCAAAAACAAACAGTATCAGGTTGGCACCGTATGTGGGAAACTCAGGTACTGCCGCTAGTCTGAGCCCAACCAGGAACGTCCCCTCAAGACCGAGCTTTTCCATGGTTCCCAAAGCCAGAAGGGCCGTCACCTCGGCATGACTCCCAGACCCTCCACATCACAGCCACGCGGATGCCCAAGGTTCCAACCAACCCGGGGTCAACGGCGTGGCCGGACACGGCCCAAGTGCTTCTCACTCAAACGCAACCGATTTGAGGCGAGTCATCCTTGATCGGTAGGCCAGTCGAACTAGGGGAGAGGTCGCTTCCAACTCGGTCTCGAACCATCGCAGACGGTCGTCCATAGAGCGCAATCCAGGATACATCCACTCGCCCCGCGAACCTCCGCCCCCGCAGGACCCGGTGGGGCAAGCCCTGGTCATGAGAGCCGAGTTCCAAAACTTTCGGGACGAGGTCCTCCAAGCAATCCGAGATGGCCATGGAACTGAGGTCCGCAACAACTCCGACCCTCGGTTAGGAGCAAGGGGCGGCGAGTTCTACGAATCGTCCCATCCTATGGAACAAGAGGACGCCGTTCTCCAGCGCTTATGGGAGATGGAGAACCGCCTCGCCCATATCGGCGAGGGCAGACCAATGACGGGACAAGCTCATTGGCCTACCCGACCCCCATTCTCCCCCCAAATCTTGAAAACCAAGATCCCCCAAAATTTCAGGCCTCCCCAATTCGAGACATACGACGTCGAGGGTGATCCCGCTGATCACATGGAGGGGTTTAAGACCCTCATGATGATTCATAGCGTTGTGGTTCTCCTCCTATGCCGCGCCTTCCCCGCTACCCTTCGTGGTCCGGCTCGGGAATGGTTCTCAAAGCTCGCCCCCTGTCCAATCTTCTCGTTTGACCAATTGGAGGCGAACTTCCTAGCCCACTTCGTGACTAGCCGAAAGGTCGAGAGGAGGCCGCATCCCTTGTGGACCTCAGGAAAAACGAAGGGGAGTCACTCCGCGATTTCGTTCAGATGTTCACTGCCGAGGTGAGATCGGTCTCTGCTCTGGACGTGGGACTTTCTGACACAACGTTCGACACGGTCAGCTGAAGGCTTCATTAGCCAAAAAACCACCCGTCGACTTTTCCAACCTGCTCAACAGGGTCGAGAAGTACATTCGAGCGGGTGAGGCCCTAAATCCTGAGAGCACCAAAGAATCCACTCCCAAAGGGAACAGGAAGGCCGACGACATCGAACCCGTCAAGAAAAAGACGAAAGAGACGGCCAGTCTCAAAAGATTTCCTCCGGTCCCCCGATTTGAGAGGTACATGCCACTGACCCAGAACGTCTCGGCAATCCTGATGGAGATCGAGGATAAAGAGCTTATCCGACTCTCTCCCCGACTGAGCAACAACAAGAAGCGGGACCAAAGATTCTACTATCACTTCCACCGAGACAATGGGCACGAGATAGACAACTGTCGGGCCCTTAAAGACGAGATCGAGGCCCTCATCCAGCAAGGGTACTTGAGAGAGTTCACCCGGGATAATCCACGTGACCGGAGGGATACGAGGAATCTGAGGCCTTCGCCTCCTCCTCGAACGATCAACCGGCGGCCAGAGAGGGACCCCGAGCCCGAGGAGACCGGAGAGCAGGCCATACTACATTGCATCCATGGTAGACCCATTGGGGAGGGGAATCTAATACCTCCCGTAAGGCCTTCGTCCGGGAGGTTAACTCTGTTCGGGACCATCCATCCCCCCAGATTCAACAACGACATGTATACTTTTCCGGAGAAAACCTGGAGGGAGTCCGGCTCTTACACTGCGACGCCCTCATCATCAGCCTCATCATGGCAAATTTCGAAGTCCGCCGAATTCTCGTGGACAACGGGAGCTCAGTCAACATCCTCTTCCTGCAGGCATTTGAGAACCTCAAGCTCCGTTGAAATAAGCTAAAGTCGGCTGGGTACACTTTGCATGGGTTCTCGGGCATCCCAGTACAAATTGAAGGGATCGTTACGCTGGATGTAACAGCCAGCACACCCCCCATCACACGGACATCAATAGACTTTATGGTGGTCAACGTCAAGGCGGCGTACAATGTCAACCTCGGCCGACCCGGCCTCTGCTCGTTCCAAGCCGTTCCCTCGGCCTACCACTTGAAGCTGAAATTCCCCACTGACCTTGGAGTCAGCGTTGTTAGAGGAAATCAGGAGTCTGCACGTTCATGATACATGACCGCGGTCGGAGGCGGGGTGTTCCCACTCGATGCAGTCGAGCTTCCACCTGCAAGAAGCTAGCTCAAGTCGGAACGTGCAGGCGAATTGGAGGAGGTCTCATTCAAGGTGAAAGACAAATCCAAATAGTTCTGTGTGAGCCACACCCTTTTCCCCAATCTGAAGCTAGGATTAATTGATTGCGTTTGCCGCAATATCGACCTCTTCTCCTAGACCCCATCCGACATGCCTGGGATTTTCGAGGACCTAATCATGCACAGAATGAGCGTCGCCCCGGGCTCCAAGCCAATCCATCAGAAGCGACGCAAGTTCGCCCCGGAGAGGCAACAAGCAGTAAAAGCAGAGGTGGACAAACTGTTGTCCGCCTGGTTCATTCAAGAGGTCAACTACTGTAACTCCTATTTCTCGTATATGTATTTTTCTTCTACTGTATTTTCATTTGCTGGTATTCATGTATTCAATTTGAGGTCCTATACTTTTGTTCCAGTTCGAATAAAAACATTCCTTGGTTTCAACTCAATTTTGGTGCCAATATTTCTCCCAATTGTATTGTTCGTTCTACTCTTTTTGTGTCGTTCTTCATGTAGGAATGGACCATTCATTCCATCTATCTATTTTTCCCCATTACATTGAATTTTGACCAAATCTTCAGTTGGATCCCCCTCAAACCGGATATCCTAATACCCAAAAACCGAAAACCCTATACTATTTAACCCTAAACACCCCAACCTTAACCCTAAACCCCGACTATTGTGCAACCCCCTAACAAACCCGCCGCCTACCCTCCTTCTTCCTCGCATCGCTCACGTCTCCTTCTCCTTCGCATCTTCGTTCGCCATTACCCACTCCGCCATTTCCCTACCACCTCCTAGCCACTCCTCGTCAACCCCGTGATCACCACCACCTTCGAAACCATCATCGTCCAACTCCACCGAACCCAACTCCCGAACTCAACTCTTCGCCATTACCCTTCTTCCTCCGCTCCACACCCAAACCCATACCTCCGATCGCCCTTGCCAGTCGCCTCCACCATCTCCTCATCACCTCGTCCTTCGCTCGAGTCGCCACACCCCCGAGCCATCCCCGCTCTCATCCTCCCCTATTGCGAACCCAAAAACAGAGTTCGAAGACCCTGGCTCCAATGCTGCCGTCGCAACCACACCGCAGCATCGCCGCCATCGTCGTAGTCGTCGCTGCCTCTCTGTGGCTGTCGCAGCCACGCCGTCGCGCTGCAGTCAAGCCGGTGTCGTCACCATTCTCTCTCTCGCTCTCTGGTTCAGTAAAAGAAGGAAGACGAAGCAGTTGGCGCCATTTGATTTCGGCTGTTGGATCCATCAAGATCCGTGTAACTCAGGTCTGGTCAGATCGCTGTTTCGTGTTCACCCACAGCAGATCCGAAATCGATGTCCCGTGTTTGGGCTTGGATCCTGTATGGGGGATTCACCTCTTACTGTTGAATTCTTGCACGTGCTTCACACGTGCTTTTGGGAGATTTTACCCCGGGTTTTTCGATCCCATTTTCCTCAATTAGCGGATCTAATCATCATCAATCAAGGCAATTATTCATCTTGTACAAATTTTTGTTCTAGTACAAGAGTTAATTTGAAAATACCGCAAATAGTTAGAAGTTGTGACTCCTCCTTGACTCGTCGTTGTTAATCGAATATTAATCCTCATCAATTTCATAATCTTAAGAGTCACAACAATTTCATTGTTATATTATAACTACTTGGACTCATTTTAACCCCTATTCACATGAACACATAAAATTAAGGAACCCTAGATTTGTAGACATGTGTTATATCTTGTATGTGATAAACTTGCACCCATTTGAGTTGAGGAATAAATATTACTTGCTGTTTTGATGACTATTACCCCCTATTTGTATCACACATAAACCTAGACGCCTAACAACTAATTTTCATACAACCTATACACGTAAGACATTCCCACATGTTGCTGTCCTGGACCTTGCTATGCTGTTTTGACCCCTTTAACATCGAATCTGAATCTAAGCCCTGAACAGTAAATGTAGCTCTAGATGTCTAAATATCGATAGCATCCAAAATTTTCGAATTCCGAATTACGGTCTACGAGTTATCGCAGTTTTACTGCAGCTGCGTCGGTAGACACAAATTCGCAAAACTGCTGCACACCTTTAGTTTGCGAATTAATTTAACTATGTTAGCAATAAGCGTTTGACTTAAAATTTTATATGCTGTTGTTGGACACCGTAGAGAACCTTCCCAAATTTTCTTAGAATTAATTTAACAACATTTTAACACTGTTTCACATGTTTAAACTTAGATTCACAAATTCTACCTGAACACATTAGCAGTATAGTTCGCTGTTTTGACACATGTTCCCACCACTTTCATGAACCTTAATTATATGCGCTGGAACCGGGTAGGAGTCTAGTTTCTAGATCTCCTGACGGATCCACATTTTCTATCTCGTAGCAATGGGAATCACACTTTGGTACAGCAACGTCGTGCTGTCCAGATTTGAGATTTTCGTTGTCGTGTTATTCTTATTCATGTCGACCCTCAAGTATGCCATATAAATATCTTAAACTTGTCTCATCTCTATGATTATGTTTTCTTGACTTATTTCACACACTTGCATGCTTGCTGGGTAAATAATAATAATAAATAACAAGCCGGAGTTTAAGGAAAAGACTATAGTAGTGGACAATATAGGTAAGTGTACTCGGAAGGGGGCCCGTGTTTCCCAAATACATGGTTCATGAACTTGTTGTATCTTGATCGATTCATGGAGTCAGTTACTTGGCTCATGAACTTATTTGAATCATGAATCCACTGAGTGGTTCTTGAACTTGTTAGTGGATTCGCGAACTTGCTTCGTGAACTTGTTATTTATTTTCCGATTCATGAACCATGGCTTGCTTGATACTTGATACCTGAGTGCGCCGCCCTATAGACTCTATTACTAGGTCCAAACAAAATTGCATTGACTGTAGTAACCATGTAGTAAAAGTATGGATGCATGAAGTGCTACCTAGATAGTAATCACCACAAGACTTGAGCATGAAACTTGAACTCGATACATGTTTACTCAATACTTGATGCTATGATACATGAAACATGATACATGAAACTTGATACATGAAACTTGAACTTGATACTTGTCCACTTGATACTTGTATTTGACAACTTGACACATGTTTACTTGATACTTGATGACATGTTACATGAGACCTGATACTTGAATATAATACTTGACACTTGCAACTCGATACTTGTACTCGACAACTTGACACTAGAATTGAGACTTGATACTTGACACTAGAATTGATACTTGTTACTTGACACTTGTAACACCCCGCAAAATTTAAATGACAATTTTGTCCTCGGGTGTTACGCACGTACATTTTGTACTGTGATTGATGATATCCATAACGCATTTTGATATGTATTTTGAATTCCAATTATTTATGCAATAATGTATTCTTAAAATTCCATTTGAGACAACTCAATTGCTAAATTTCAATCCTTGAGTTTTTACGTGCTTTTTACGTATTATCGATGCACGTGTCGATTTCGGATATTCCACCGTTACGTGCAAAGTTTTCAATGGATTTCAATTATTTATTTTATAAACATGTTTAAATTTGTTGTGTAAACGGAATTCAATTTTTTTCTATTTTTTTTATTTAAATAATTGTTCTACGTGCAATACACGTGTTTTCTATACGTTTGAGTTCATTATCGTATATATATAGTTAAATATATTCTTATATTGCATTCTGAGTAATTATAAATATTTATGGTCAATAAAGTCAATTTTTTGTATTTTGAGATTTTACGGGCGACGCACGTGTTTTGGTGCACGTGTTTTAAGCATATTATTCTTTCAAAATAAATTTCATGAAATTGTTTGTGTCTATTTTTATTGTGCATGAAAAGTATAATTTCTAAGTCAATTTTATGTATTTATTACATATATAAATAATTGTTTTAAAAGGAGTAAATAAATAAATTGTTTTGTACACAAAGCACGTGCACGTGCACACGTGCGATGTGCACACATTGTTGGGGGCCGGGCTGCTCATAAAAGAGGGAAAAAACTAAATTTTGGATTTTAAAGTAGGAGGGAAAGCAAGTTTAAATTTTAGAAAATGGGAGTAGTGTGGAGGTAGTTATCTCATCATGGGTAGTTGCTACAACTCCCTAATTCATCCTAGCCCTTAATCTCTAACTAGTTGATCTAATCCTAGCCATTCAATCCACCCAAAATTATGTATAAATACCCCATAGTTTCTTCTTATCTTAGTACATTAGAAAAATTTATTAAAGAGAGAAAAGATTTGAGTAAGAAAAAGATTGAGTAGTTTTGAGTTTTCCCCATTGGAGGTCGGCTATACAACCCAATTTGAAGCTTTCGGTTTTGGCAAGGAGCTAGGAGGAGAAGGATCTATTTGTGCATTCTAAGGAATTTTTCTAGGAGCTTTCTATTCGTATTTCTTCAACTTTAGGTGGGTGTTTCTTAAATACTTTCTAATTTAGTAATAGAAATTTGCATGATAGATGATATACAAATTAATTGCTGAAATTGAATTGGTATGATGAGATTACATGATAGTTGTTGTAGAAATTGATTGTTAAATTCTGATTATAGTGATAGATGTGAATTGTTAGATTTATGATTCATAATGGGTTATGATGATTGTTAGAATATTTGCATGCAAGAATATGTGCCATTTGGCAAGTTTTAATTGTATGATGCATGGTTGAAATAGTAATTGAAATAATGCAAATGTGTATAAAAGAATTGTTTGTTGTTAATATGGCAAAGAAGTGTGATTTTAATCTCAAAATATTTATTTATACGAGTATAGAGATTTTTATAAAGTAATTTTGATAAAAGACAATATTCTATTTGGGAAATCGATTATATATGTTTTTATGCATTTTAAAGGATTTTTATTGAAAGACGAGAAACTGGTGAATTTGAAAACATATACAATATTGTTTTTAAAAGGAATACATTCTGGAAATGGTCTATATTTTTATGTGGAAGTACAATCAATTAAAAGGTCAAAAAATATATGCAAGCTGCAATTGGTGTAATTGACAGTCGACTGTCTATTTCCACAGTCGACTGGAAAGTATAAGAAATTGTGTTTTCGTCGGCGGAACAGTCGACTATCTTCTTTCACAGTCGACTGAACCGAACTGACTGTTGTTTTTGATGTTTCAAAGTTTCGCAGAACAGCCGACGGTCTACTTTCACAGTCGACTGTTGCTGTACTGAATTTTGGTGTTTGAGTTTTCAAAGTATTCACGGAACAGTCGACTGATTCCTGATCGACAGTCGACTGAACCGACTATGTATTATTGATGTTTTAAAGTTTCGTAAAACAACCGACTGATTCTTTGTCGATAGTCGACTGATACCGACGAAGATGTTTTGATGTTCGCTGAACAGTCGACTGATACTGTCACCAGTCGACTGAACCGAACTGTTTTTCCGGGTCTTGAGTTTGGATTTGATTCTTGACAAATGAAAGTTAAATAAGTTGAATATGAGATTTTATGGTTATTAATATTTGATTGAGTTATATTGTGAAATGCACACAAGGAGGTGAAAGATGAAATTGATAAAGATGTCGAAATGAATTGTTCTCATGTTATGAGATTATAAAAGAAATGTTTTGAGAAAGAGTTTGTGAACAAAAGAAAATGGAAATGTTATTTGAGATTGATTATGAAATATTGTTGATCTCTAGAAGAGATAGTTTTTGGAATCTAGAGGTTATGCGAGACCCTAGTGACGGGGAGTTTTATTTATGATTTTGAGAGTTAACCGTTGAGGGTTGAGCGTCTCTTGAGAAGTAGCCAGGTAGGCTGGCTGTCTCTGTTGTTTTGATTTAAGTCCGGTAGGGTAAGCTAGCTTTAGGTTGTGATGATTTTCTTTTAAAAACAAACATTGTAGGCTGTAATGAAAGTAAGAGAAAAACATGAGTATGAGGGCCATTGAATGGGAGTTGTGAGGGTATGCACAGGCTGTCTTCACGATGCGTCGTGACATGACGTGGATACTACTCCAGAGTACCATCCCGGTAGCAATGCTTGTGGGATGTTTGGTGGCTGCAAGAGGATCGTGTGCCATGAAGGAGGCTGAATTACCGCAGAATGCATGCTTGATGAGTCAAGACATGGCGCGGGATTCCCTTCCAGGTTTTCTGTACACGTGCTTGTAATCATAGAACATCTATGATACTTACCGAAATTACAGAGAGATACATAGTGAAGATGTGATGAAAGTGAGAAAAAAAACACAAGTATGAGAGCTAGAGTTTACGGTGCGGAGGTGAGCCACAGAATGCATGCTTGATGAGTCAAGACATGGCGTGGGCACTACTCAGTAATGATCGGACTTTAGCCACGCTTTTGGGATGTTTGGTGACTGCAAGAGGATCGTGTGCCATGAAGGAGGCTGAATTACTGCAGAATGCATGCTTGATGAGTCAAGACATGGCGCGGGATTTCCCTCCAGATTTTCTGTACACGTGCTTGTACTCATAGATCATCTGGGATACTTACCGTAGTTACAGTAGTAGATTAAGTCATAGCGAGGGATCGAACCCTACAAGATGAAGAACGATTAAGAGGCTTGCCCTCGGACCTATGTAGTATGGGATGCATAGAATCCGAACAAGTGTGCATTAGTGTCATGTAATATAAATAACTGCATTAAGGACTAAGTGCACCGCACAACACGACATCAACAGGATAGTCCCTTTGTAGCTTTGTTTGTGATCAAGTTTGTGTTTGCTAAAGTATTTAAGAATCGTTATACTGTTCTGGCATAGAGAGGATGACCGTGTATAATATTTCGTCAGTTGTAAGCAACTGACGCGCCCACAGTTTTATATGCAGGAATTGGAGTTACATGAAGATATAAAAGATGATTTGATGCTGTTGATTACTTAAATGATAAAGTTGTAACAATTGTACATTCATTATTGTTGTATTTTATTAATTCCGCTGTGTATTGATGTAAAAGACTCTGATGTAATCATTGTTGAAATAAAAGTTTTAAAATTCCTTGTAAAATTGTACGAATGAAGTGTAAAGATCCTGTGGAAATCTCGAATTCAGTTGTATTTGGAATTCGGGGTGTTATAACACTAGACTTGAGACTTGTCACTTGAGGTTAGATATCCCTACAGGTTCACTTGTCACTTGTTTCGCCGTTAGTATTTGTTATCCAGCCTGTTCACTTGAGTTTTCCTCCTTGCTAGCTAGTTCTTAGATTTCCACTACTTGTTGTATCCCTATTATATTCTTGATTCCAAATTTTGTTCCATATTTCTTGTACTCATTTTTACTATTTGTGGCCCTAGCTTGCACTAAGGGCATTTTCTCTTGTTTTCCCTATTTTTCTCTTTTTATATTTATTAAGCAGACTTTGGTGACGTGCTACCTGCTGAAATTGGTGAGCAGAGATTTTAGTCTTCAAGTGGAGAAAAGACTTGCTTTGAATATTTGTTTTTCTTGAATTATTTATTCTTTCTGCCTAAGAACTTGTAACGGGCTGATGTTCCCGAGTTTTTCCTTTTGTTCTAGACTTGAAAACTATTTGAATATTATTATTGTTTCAATTGTTTTCTGTTGCTTAATAAATTATTCATGCATACTTGGTTATATATAAATCTTGTTATATTCTTGTTATGATGCTAAGTCGATCCTACAGCTTATGGATGATGTTAAAATCATTCGCTGGGTTTCGTCATGCGCTCGTATTTCATGTTTTGGGAAGCGGGGCGTGACAACTACCCCGAGTGGCTGGCTAACGTTGTGATGGTCAAGAAGGCCAGCGGGAGCTGGAGGATCTGCAGAGACTTCACGGATCTTAACAGGGCATGCCCCAAAGACCCTTTCCCCCACCCGAGCATCGACGCTCTGATCGACACAACGTCGGGTCACAAGCTCTTAACCTTCATGGATGCCTTTTCAGGCTTTAACCAGATCCGGATGTTCCCTTCGAACATCGCCAAAACATCCTTCGTCACTGACCAGGGTCTCTTCTGTTACCGGGTTATGTCCTCCGGGCTCAAGAATGCCAGGGCCACCTACCAGAGACTTGTCAACCGAGTCTTCAAAAATCAGATCGGTCGTAACATGGAGGTATACGTCGATGACATGCTCGTCAAGAGTCGACTGGGGCAGGATCATGTCGCCGACCTTGAGGAAGCCTTTGGCGTCCTTCGGTCCCACAACATGAGGCTTAATCCTGCCAAGTGGGCCTTCGGCGTCTCCTCTGGAAAATTTCTTGGATTCGTCGTTAGCCAGCAGGGCATAGAGGCAAACCCTGATAAGATCCAGGCAATAGCTCACGGGAAGACTGGCGGCCAACGGCCGCTTCCTCTCCAAGTCTGGAGAGATGTCCCTCCCCTTCTTCAAGGCCCTGCGATGGGAGAAAGGCTTCGAATGGGGCTACCCCGAGCAATAGGCATTCGACCAGTTGAAGTCCTACCTCTCCAACCCTCCGAAACCTAAACTGGGCGAACCCCTCTTTCTATACCTCTCAGCATCGGAAAGTGCACTAAGCGCAGTGCTCGTCCGGGAAGAAGAGGGTGTTCAGAAGCCTCTCTACTATGTGAGCAACGTCTTTTTCTCGGCCGAGACAAGATATGCAAAGATGGAAAAAGTGGCATATGCCCTAGTAATGGCCGCGCGAAAGCTCCGCCCTTACTTCCAGGCCCACTCTATCCAGGTCCTTACGGACCAGCCTCTCAAGGCCGTCCTCCACAAGCCCGAATGTTTCGGCCGCTTAGTCAAGTGGTCGATCGAACTAAGCCAGTACGATATCAGCTACCAGCCCAGGACAGCCATAAAGGGGCAAGCCCTTGCCGAATTTATCACGAAGTGCACTATCTCCGAGCCGGCCGACACTCAAGAGGCAAATCCAATCTGGGAGGTTTACGTCGATGGCTCGTCTTACGAAGTAGGAAGCGCGCGGGCGTTATCCCCAAAGGTCCCGACAACTTCATCCTCTAGTATTCCATCCCCTGAACTTTCCAGCCTCAAACAACAAGGCAAAGTATGAGACTATGATCGCCGGGCTCACTCTGGCACACAAGGCGGGGGCCAGGCAAATCGGGGCCTTTAGCGACTCCCAGCTCATGGTCAACCAGATCATAGGGGAGTACGAAGCTCGTGACGCTCGGATGGTCCAATACTTGGTAGTAGTCCAGCAACTCCTGGCAACCTTCAACTTCTCTTCGGTGGAATGAATCCCTAGAGAGCAAAACACTCAGGCTGATTCCTTGTCAAAACTAGCCTCGTCATCCTTCGAAAGGCTAGACAGCACCGTCCTAATCGAAGTTCTCTTCAGTCCTAGCATCGACCTCTCAGAAGTCCTATGCCTCGCCACCGAACCTTAGCCAGAAAACTGTATGACTCCCATCAGGAAGTTTCTGGCCGAGGACGAGCTTCCTCAAGATTGGGCCAAGGCTAGAAAGACCCGAGTCCATTCAGAGAGGTTCATCATAATCAATGAGACACTCTTCAAATTCTCGTACACAACAACGGATGATAGACCCTATCTTCGCAGCCTGGCCCCCGATGAGGCTAAGTACGCTCTGAAGGAATTACATGAAGGAATCGGGGGGTGTCACATGGGGAGCAGGTTGCTCACAAGAAAATCCCTAAACCAAGGGTACTACTGGTCGACCATGTTACAAGACGCCCAGGACCTCGTGAAAAGGTTCGACCCTTGCCAAAGATTCTCCTCGGTGAAAAGGCTTCCACAATCCAGCCTCCACTCCCTAGCAAGCCTGAAACCATTTGCTATGTGGGGGATGGACTTGGTCGGCCCATTTCCAAAAGCGACGGGCCAAAGGAAGTTTCTTGTGGTGGCCATCGACTACTTCACCGAATGGATCAAGGCAAAGCCTCTGGCCACGATCACCGAGCACCAGACTCAGCAATTCTTCTGGAAGAATATCATCTGCCGGTTCGGGATCCCATGGGTGCTTATCACAGACAACGGGACCCAATTCGCAGGCCAGAACTTTCACAAGTTCTACGAAGACATCGGCGTCCAGTAGCGCTTCTCATCGATATGTCACCCTCAGTCAAACGGCCAGGCCGAGAACGCGAACCGTCAAATCCTTGACGGCCTCAAGAAGCGGTTGGATAACTCGTCAAAAGGGCAGTGTGTCGACGAGTTGGCTAGCATACTCTGGGTGCACCGGACGACGAAGTGAATCCCCACGGGTGAGTCCCCATTCAACCTAACCTACGGTACAGAGGCAGTTATCCCCCTAGAAATGGGCTCCCTTCGCCCAGGATCATGGCCTTCGATGAAGAGAATAACTCAACAGGCCTCAGAGCCAACTTGGATCTAATCGACGAGGTCAGGGAAAAATCCGCCATCAGAAGAAGTATATACCAACAACAGATCGAGAAGTTTTACAACAAGAAGGTCCGCCCCACCAACATCAAGCTTGGTGACTTCGTGCTCAGGAAGCTAGCAGTATCCGACCCCGGTAAAAAGAGAAAGTTGGCTCCTAATTGGGAGGGTCCGTATAAGGTCTTCAAAGTGGTACGTCCTGGCACGTACCGACTCACAGACCTGGGGGGCAGGATCATAAAGAGGCCCTGGAATGCACAACACCTCATCAAGTTCCTCGAAGGGGACGACTAAACTCCTTGTGTAACAGAAACTCATGTAATCGGCACCATGTGCCCCACTTTTTTTTGTGTGTAAATAAAAAGTGTAACTCTGTTTCTTTCCTTTATTGTTGTAATTTTGTGCAAGGAAACTCGGCGCCTCCAGCTCGACATTCGGCATTAACCCCGAGCCATACCCTAGCTTTCTCAAGCTTTATGGGTTAGGCACTTGGCAATGACCCCGAACCACACCCTAGCTCTTTTACAGAGCACATGAGCTCGACATTCGGCATTGACCTCGAACCATACCCTACCTTTCTCAAGATTTATGGGCTAGGTGCTCGGCAATGACCCCGAACCACACGCTAACTCTTTTACAGAGCACAGGAGCTCGACATTCGGCATTGATCCCCGAGCCATACCTTAGCTTTCTCAAGCTTTATGGGCTAGGCGCTCGGCAATGACCCTAAACCACACCCTAACTCTTTTACAGAGTACAGAAGCTCGACATTTGGCATTGACCTCGAGCCATACCTAAGCTTTCTCAAGCTTTATGGGCTAGGCGCTCGGCAATGACCCCGAACCACGCCCTAACTCTTTTACAGAGCACATGAGCTCGACATTCGGCATTGACCATAAGCCACACCCCAGCTTTCTCGAGCTTTACAACAAGCTTGGAAGCTCGACACTAGGCAGTGATCTCGAGCCATCCCCTAGCTTTTACAGCAAGCTGGGGGGACTCAATGCTCGGAAATAACCTCGAGCCATCCTTTAGGTTCTACAGAAAGCTTGGGGCATCGACGGTCGGTAGCGATCCCAAGCCATCCTCTAATTTTTACAGCAAGCTGGGGGGCTCGACGCTGGGCAATGACCTCGAGTCATCCCCTAGCTTTTATAACAAGCTTGGGGGCTTGGCTGTAGAACCCCGTATTTTCAAATATTATTTTAATTATTTGAAAATGAATTTAAATGAATTTTTAGGATTTAATTGATATTTTCTAAAAGATTTATCTTTGGTACACGTGCAAAACACGTGCAAATGACTCTTGAGAAGTTTGAAAAATTAAGCTTTCTTTATGAAAAATCATTGTTTATTATTTGGGAATTATTTACTATTTTTCCAGATTTTTCTGAAATTAAATGGATCTATTTGCAATTTTTGATAAAAGAATGACCTTTTTGCAGAATTGACATTTTAAGGGCTTAAAGTGTAAAAATGTAATCCTGGACGTTTTGAACAGTATTGGTTAAGATTTAGAAGTATATTTTCTTTTAAATCCTAATTTTAATGAATTTTAGATGAATTTCCAAGAGTAGATATATGTATATATAAATGTATTTTGAAGGGATTGTTTTGCAAATATATTTGGAAACCCTAATACTTGATTCCCAGCCTATATAAGAGAGTTTGCAGCCGTCATTCGCTGCACAACTCAGATTTTATTGCATCTCTTATTCTCTTGGTGATTGAAGAAGAAGTCTTTGGATCTAGCAAGAAGAAGGCTTTCCATTGGATCTTTGCAAATTCTAAAGGTGAGTGATATGAACCTTGTTTTGGTTTATGTGTATGATTGTGTGCTAGTTGTTTGATGTTTTCGTATCTTGTATGTGATTGATGCCATGGTTACTATTAGTAATATGCATGAAGAATCCATGAATGTTAGTAGATCTTGTTTAACAAATTCCTTATTGCTCGAATCATGTTAAGATTTAAATATGGTTTTGATCAGGTGCGTGAACATCTGGGTTTTTGGGTTATAAACAGATCTTGATCATTTTGGGTGAAAGAATCGAGTATTGAGAAACCCTATTGGGAGATTTAAGAATTGAGAACATGAGAATTTAGTATTGTAACTATGATGAAGATCATCTTGAGATTGTCACTTTTAATTAAATACAAGTTAATTTCCAAAGCAATGAATCTTTAGAGAACACCAGACTTGTTTTCGTATACAGACCTAATTTATGAAAACTGTAGGCCGACAGTCGACTGGTCTACTTATCAGTCGACTGGTACGACCCTATTATTGTATCTTCAGCATTTTGAGAATTCTTCGGGACAATCGACTGAGACCCATATTCAGTCGACTGGTCTACTGAATATTTCGTTTGTAAAGTATAGAGTTTCTCGTCTGGACAGTCGACCGATGATTTGTTAAGTCGACTGTTAGCACTTGGAATGTTTCTTGAGAATTATTGATAATTGTCTCGGGTAAGTCGACTGATGGTTTTCTTGAGTCGACTTACTGCACTTGTTATAATCTTGGATATTGGTTCTCGGGGCAGTCGACTTACTATCGCATAAGTCGACTGGTTCTGATGAGTTTTCATAAATCTTGAGTGTTCTTTCAGTCTTTAGTTTGTTTGTAGATGAATACGTTTGTCGGTGTAAGAGTCACTATTAGTGATTGCATACCGGGTATGTATTCGATCTATACTATCTTAGTTTGTTTGTAGATGGATATGTTCGTCGGTGTAAGAGTCACTATTAGTGATTGCATACCGGGTATGTATTCGATCTATACTATCTTAGTTTGTTTGTAGATGGATATGTTCGTCGGTGTAAGAGTCACTATTAGTGATTGCATACCGGGTATGTATTCGATCTATACTATCTTAGTTTGTTTGTAGATGGATATGTTCGTCGGTGTAAGAGTCACTGTTAGTGATTGCATACCGGGTATGTATTCGATCTATACTATCTTAGTTTGTTTGTAGATGGATATGTTCGTCGGTGTAAGAGTCACTATTAGTGATTGCATACAGGGTATGTATTCGATCTATATTATCTTTAGTCTTTGTAGATGGATATATGGGTATCCGATCTATGGCATTATTGGTGATCGATTGTTGGACATACATCGTGGTATTGAGATTTATTGATAGTTGGGCATATTCTGAGATGTAAGGATTACTGTTAGTTCAGAACAGTCGACTGGTTCGTTAAACAGTCGACTGTACAGTGCAGTTGAGCTGTACATTCTTGAGAGTGATTGATTGATGGATATTTGATCGGTGTTATTGATTCTCGACTTGGTTCACGCATGTACTGGCCTATCGTTTCTTGTTTCATATTACATGTTCAGTTTATGTATTTTTGTTCAGTACATGTTGCGTGAGAATTTATGCTATTGTTCATTTATGTTTGTTGTTTATATCACTCACACCATTTATGGCTGACCCCTTTAGTTTGGGGGTTAGGGTTCAACTCTAGCCTCACATGACGCAGGTTGCTTAGAGTCTGGAGGCTTGGATGCTTGGGTTAGCTGTAGAGATCATGAGTGATGTAATAGAGCCTTGAGTAATTTTGTAAAGAGGAGTATTGTAAAAGAATATCTTTAATTCAAGGTGTTTTGTATTTCTGCTGCAATTGAAAAAGATTATTGTATTAATGTTTGGAATAAAATAATTTGAGTTTTTGGACTATGTATGTTGTTACATTGAAGTGGATCGCTGGGAAAGTACCACGTATTTTCTAAGTTTTATATTAGAAATTCGGGGCGCTACAGATTTGGTATCAGAGCATTCTTCAATCATAATAATAGTCATAGTATGAAAACCAACCTAGGTGTGGACACTAGAGAGTGAGTACCTAGGTGTGGACATTAGAGTGTGAGTATCACATAGAGTTAAAATATGATGTTTGGTTTGAAATTATGGTTTGAGACATGGTTATGATTTTGCCATAAGGCATTGATATGAGTTTGAATTGTGTGTGTTACTCTAACTTTACCCTCGTTTTGCAGTATTCACAATGGTTGCACCCAGGGGCAGGAATGGAGGCAACAATGAGGATGGGTCTGGTAGTTCCCGAGGAAATGGGATCGACCTGGAAGCTGAGTTTGCCAAAGTATATTAGACGTTGAATACGCTGATGGCACTCAATGTGGCGCAGCAGCAAGCGCAGCAGCAGAATCCGCCGCCCAATCATGGAGCTGGACATGGATTGGTGAATGCCGATCCCATCAAGCAGATCGGATCCTTTAAGAGGATGAGGCTGCCAGTCTTTGAGGGGCAAGCTGATCCAACCGCAGCAGATGACTGGATTAGGAAGATGCAGACGATCTTTGAAGTGTCGGAGACTCCGGCAGCTAGCAAGGTGAAGTTAGCTTCGATGCAGTTGGAGAAGGACGCTGGTGTCTGGTGGGAGTCGCTAAAGAGGACTCTGGGAGATCAGCAGTTGACTTGGGAAGCTTTTCTGGAGGAGTTCAGAGATCGCTTCTTTCCTCTTGATGTTCAGGAGAAGAAGGCGACTGAGTTCTTGAACCTTCAGCAGGGTAGCATGACCGTGCGGGAGTATGAGACTAAATTTGCTCAGCTTTCGCGGTATGCGCCAGAGTTGGTTGTCGACGAAGCAAAGAAGGCCAAAAAGTTTGAGCAGGGCTTGAGGCCAAACTTGAGGTCAAGGATGGTTCCATTGGGCATCAGAAGATTCGACAAGCTGGTCAGGAGAGCAGCTATGACCGAGGAGGATATGGACCAGTCCCGGGTGAAGCAAGAGACATGGAACAAGAAGAAGAGGCCAGCAGATGATCAGGATGGGGAGGAATTCCCAGTGAAGCAGAGCAAGCCCAGTGATCCAGTGCAGAAGGCACCGGCAACTCAGGAGGTGACTTGTTATTTCTGCAGGCAGACAGGACATAGAAGGAGGGAATGTCCGAAGTTAGCAAAGCAGACTTGTTTTCAGTGTGGTCAAGAAGGGCATATCCAACCACAATGTCCACAGCTGAAGAAAGAGAAGGCAGAGAAAGGCAAGGATCCGAAGCAGGGGCAAGTGTTCGCATTGACTGAGGAGGATGCGGGCAATCCAGAAATATGAGCTGTGTGTGCAAGAATTTTTGAATTCATTCTTTTGTATTAAGTAAAAACTATTATTTTGGAATAATTGAAGATTGAGTATTTTCTTCATGCAACAAGTTTTATTTGGAATAATGGAATAAAGATAAAGTTTTGTTTGATACTATTTTCTTGCATACAATTGTATCGCCCATTGATTGCTAGTCTTAGTGTGGATCTTAAGGTGTTTCCAAGCAAGGTCGTGAGGTGGCTATCCTTAGTCATGTCCTTTCTAAGGAGGGAGTGGCCACTGATCCTTGGAAGGATGAAGCAGAAGGTCAGAGTTGGATGCAGGAGTTCAGTAGTGGTTGCAGTTGGCTTCCGATGGCAAGTTATCAGAGTTGCGCAGCGGAAGATTGATTTTCTGAATTCTTTGCATGATTTGTTTCCTATGTATGATGTGTTTGTTTTGTTGGAATGCATTCTTTGATGTGACTGTATTTCCTAAGATTTATGTTTCTACCCATGAGTTTTCAATCATTGTTAGTGGGTTATTGGTCCCCATTAGCAGTAGTTCTGAGGACAGAACTCTTCTAAGGAGGGAGTGATGTAGAACCCCGTATTTTCAAATATTATTTTAATTATTTGAAAATGAATTTAAATGAATTTTTAGGATTTAATTGATATTTTCTAAAAGATTTATCTTTGGTACACGTGCAAAACACGTGCAAATGACTCTTGAGAAGTTTGAAAAATTAAGCTTTCTTTATGAAAAATCATTGTTTATTATTTGGGAATTATTTACTATTTTTCCAGATTTTTCTGAAATTAAATGGATCTATTTGCAATTTTTGATAAAAGAATGACCTTTTTGCAGAATTGACATTTTAAGGGCTTAAAGTGTAAAAATGTAATCCTGGACGTTTTGAACAGTATTGGTTAAGATTTAGAAGTATATTTTCTTTTAAATCCTAATTTTAATGAATTTTAGATGAATTTCCAAGAGTAGATATATGTATATATAAATGTATTTTGAAGGGATTGTTTTGCAAATATATTTGGAAACCCTAATACTTGATTCCCGGCCTATATAAGAGAGTTTGCAGCCGTCTTTCACTGCACAACTCAGATTTTATTGCATCTCTTATTCTCTTGGTGATTGAAGAAGAAGTCTTTGGATCTAGCAAGAAGAAGGCTTTCCATTGGATCTTTGCAAATTCTAAAGGTGAGTGATATGAACCTTGTTTTGGTTTATGTGTATGATTGTGTGCTAGTTGTTTGATGTTTTCGTATCTTGTATGTGATTGATGCCATGGTTACTATTAGTAATATGCATGAAGAATCCATGAATGTTAGTAGATCTTGTTTAACAAATTCCTTATTGCTCGAATCATGTTAAGATTTAAATATGGTTTTGATCAGGTGCGTGAACATCTGGGTTTTTGGGTTATAAACAGATCTTGATCATTTTGGGTGAAAGAATCGAGTATTGAGAAACCCTATTGGGAGATTTAAGAATTGAGAACATGAGAATTTAGTATTGTAACTATGATGAAGATCATCTTGAGATTGTCACTTTTAATTAAATACAAGTTAATTTCCAAAGCAATGAATCTTTAGAGAACACCAGACTTGTTTTCGTATACAGACCTAATTTATGAAAACTGTAGGCCGACAGTCGACTGGTCTACTTATCAGTCGACTGGTACGACCCTATTATTGTATCTTCAGCATTTTGAGAATTCTTCGGGACAGTCGACTGAGACCCATATTCAGTCGACTGGTCTACTGAATATTTCGTTTGTAAAGTATAGAGTTTCTCGTCTGGACAGTCGACCGATGATTTGTTAAGTCGACTGTTAGCACTTGGAATGTTTCTTGAGAATTATTGATAATTGTCTCGGGTAAGTCGACTGATGGTTTTCTTGAGTCAACTTACTGCACTTGTTATAATCTTGGATATTGGTTCTCGGGGCAGTCGACTTACTATCGCATAAGTCGACTGGTTCTGATGAGTTTTCATAAATCTTGAGGGTTCTTTCAGTCTTTAGTTTGTTTGTAGATGAATACGTTTGTCGGTGTAAGAGTCACCATTAGTGATTGCATACCGGGTATGTATTCGATCTATACTATCTTAGTTTGTTTGTAGATGGATATGTTCGTCGGTGTAAGAGTCACTATTAGTGATTGCATACCGGGTATGTATTCGATCTATACTATCTTAGTTTGTTTGTAGATGGATATGTTCGTCGGTGTAAGAGTCACTATTAGTGATTGCATACCGGGTATGTATTCGATCTATACTATCTTAGTTTGTTTGTAGATGGATATGTTCGTCGGTGTAAGAGTCACGGTTAGTGATTGCATACCGGGTATGTATTCGATCTAACTATCTTAGTTTGTTTGTAGATGGATATGTTCGTCGGTGTAAGAGTCACCATTAGTGATTGCATACCGGGTATGTATTCGATCTATACTATCCTTAGTTTGTTTGTAGATGAATACGTTCGTCGGTGTAAGAGTCACTATTAGTGATTGCATACCGGGTATGTATTCGATCTATATTATCTTTAGTCTTTGTAGATGGATATATGGGTATCCGATCTATGGCATTATTGGTGATCGATTGTTGGACATACATCGTGGTATTGAGATTTATTGATAGTTGGGCATATTCTGAGATGTAAGGATTACTGTTAGTTCAGAACAGTCGACTGGTTCGTTAAACAGTCGACTGTACAGTGCAGTTGAGCTGTACATTCTTGAGAGTGATTGATTGATGGATATTTGATCGGTGTTATTGATTCTCGACTTGGTTCACGCATGTACTGGCCTATCGTTTCTTGTTTCATATTACATGTTCAGTTTATGTATTTTTGTTCAGTACATGTTGCGTGAGAATTTATGCTATTGTTCATTTATGTTTGTTGTTTATATCACTCACACCATTTATGGCTGACCCCTTTAGTTTGGGGGTTAGGGTTCAACTCTAGCCTCACATGACGCAGGTTGCTTAGAGTCTGGAGGCTTGGATGCTTGGGTTAGCTGTAGAGATCATGAGTGATGTAATAGAGCCTTGAGTAATTTTGTAAAGAGGAGTATTGTAAAAGAATATCTTTAATTCAAGGTGTTTTGTATTTCCGCTGCAATTGAAAAAGATTATTGTATTAATGTTTGGAATAAAATAATTTGAGTTTTTGGACTATGTATGTTGTTACATTGAAGTGGATCGCTGGGAAAGTGCCACGTATTTTCTAAGTTTTATATTAGAAATTCGGGGCACTACATTGGTGCTCGGTAGCAATTCCGAGCCATCCTCTAGCTTTTACAACAAGCTTGGAAGCTCGACGCTCGAAAGCGATTCCGAACCATTCCCTAGCTTTTACAACAAGCTTGGGGACTCGACGGTCGGTAGCAATCCCGAGCCATCCCTTTGCTGTTACAGCAGCTAGGGGGCTTGACGCTCGGCAGTGACCTCGAGCCACACCCTAGCTTTTACAGCAAGCTGGGTGGCTCGATGCTCGGCAGTGACCTCGAGCCACCCCTAGCTTTTACAACCAGCTTGGGGGCTCGACGCTCGGTAGCGATTCCGAGCCATCCCCTAGCTTCTACAGCAAACTTGGGGGCTCGACGCTCGACAGCGATTCCGAGCCATCCCCTAGCTTTTACAACAAGCTTGGGGGCTCTGCGCTCGATAGCGATTCCGAACCATCCTCTAGCTTTTACAACAAGCTTGGAAGCTCGACGCTCGGAAGCGATTCTAAACCATCCCTTAGCTTTTACAACAAGCTTGGGGGCTCGACGGTAGGTAGCGATTCTGAGCCATTCCCTAGCTGTTACAGTAGCTGGGGGGCTCGACGCTCGGCAGTGACCTCGAGCCACACCCTATCTTTTACAACAAGCTGGGTGGCTCGACGCTTGGCAGTGACCTCGAGCCACACCCTAGCTTTTACAACCAGCTTGGGGGCTCGGCGCTCGGTAGTGATTCCGAGCCATCCCCTAGCTTTTACAGCAAACTTGGGGGCTCGACGTTCGGCAGCAATTCCGAGCCACCCCCTAGCTTTTACAATAAGCTTGGAGCTCGACGCTCGGCAGCGATTCCGAGCCACCCCCAAGCTTTCTCAAACTGGGGGCTCGTTGCTCGGCAGTGACCTCGAGCCACCCCCTAGCTTTCATTACAAGCTTCGGGGCTCGACGCTTGGTAGTAAGCCTCGACATCCGAGCGCATGGGGCTCGACGCTCGGTCTTCGAAGCGCCGTTCATAAACATCAAGCCAAATTCTTGGCCCCCACAGGCTCGGTTCGACGCTCGATGTTCGGCTCCCGACCATCGGTTCCTGGCCCTCAACGCCTCTTTCCTTCGGAGGATTTCCTTCATCCTACCCCACTTACCACTCCAAGAAGCTACTAGTCATACTCTCCAGACACACCGCTCCACTCTTCCGACGGGGACATATCACTCCTTCCCTAAACTCGCTTTCTTAGAAAGTGAATCTAGGAAAAACCTCCTCGTTTTCTGAGAAAGCGAGTTTAGAGTTGAGAAATTTCCAGAGCCTAAGTGGTCTCTGAAAATTTTTCAACTCAACAGTCGCTTTCTCAGAAAGGCGATTGGATTTTTCCTACAGTCGCTTTCTGAAAAAGCGAGTGTAGGCAAAACCACATCGCTTTTTGAGAAAGCAACTGTGGAGTTGAGAAATTTCTAGAGACAAAATTATGGATCTTTCGGAAGATGAGTTTAGGGTTTTGAGAGTAGAAGTTGAGAGGGTTGGGAAAAATTAAGTGAATATATTTAGATTTATAGGAGATTTTGTGGGTAGGAGGTCGATTTTGGAAGGCTAGGGTTTTAGGTTTCAGAGTTTAGGAGAGAGTAAGAATGGAAATAAGAAAGAATAAGAATGGAGATAAGGATAGGAAAAAAAGCGAGCCTGGGGTATTAAAAACCGCCAAATGACACTCGCTGTCTCAAAAAGCGAATTGTTGGTCAGGGAGAAATTAAAAAAAATCCAAACCTCACACTTACTGTCTCAAAAAGCGATCAGATTTTTACCAAATTCGTTTTTTAAGACAACGAGTAGGTTAGTTTCTGAATTTTTATAAAAAAATAGGTCAGTTTGAGAAAAACTTTCAAAAATTAGGGGAAAATTCTAGATATCATTCCTATTCAGCTCTTCTTACTTTTCTAATTGCTCGCCTTGAGGTCCAAGACATTCGATGTCTCGAGCTCACAGGTTTCTTGCAGTCGTAACCGAGCACCTAAAATCAAACTCATTCTCAACCGTCCAATCCAAACCAGCCCACCGCGCACGTTAGCATCCCCAACCCTTATCCTACGCCCCCACTCCTCTATATGTATTATTCTCCAATCTCCATTTCTCCATTCATCATCATTTCTTAATACTCTGTTTTAGATCTAATCCAAGTCCCTTCTCTAATGGCGACGAAGAAAAGCGTTGGATCGTTGAAAGCCGCCGATCTCAAAGGCAAGAAGGTGTTCGTCCGCGTGGATCTCAACGTCCCCCTCGATGATAGCCTCAAGATCACCGACGATACTCGGATCAGAGCTGCCGTCCCGACCATCAAATATCTGATTGATCACGGCGCCAGGATCATCCTCGCCAGTCATCTCGTAATTTTTTCCCGATCCTTATCTTGATCTGGTTTTCACGATTATTTGGTGTTTTTTGTTTATTTGGTTCAGTAGAGGTTACAGGAATTAGTAGCAATTGATTCTTGTTATTCTTAATTTACTATTATTGTTGCTATCATATTTAATCCTGATCGTAATAGGCTTAATAGTTTGTAATTAATTTGATTGCATATTGTTAAGATTATTGGATGAGAATAACTCTTTATTGATTGATTTTAATTATTGAATAAACTGAATACAATTGGTTCCTATATATAGGAGAGAAAAAAAGACTAAACTGATATATAACCAATATGGAATGAAACCAATATCTAACACCCCTCTCAAACTCAAGTTGGTTCAAACAACAACAGTTTGGAATACTGACGATGTTCATGTGGAAGGAACGACAAAGTGTGATACAGAAACAACGTTTGATGGCGCATGTGACGAAAACTGAGAAGTATAGTGTTACGGAAGGAAGTAGTGGTGGCGCACTGTTGAGATCTCACCCCGAACAGTGGCAGGATCTCCATATCCCGATCTGTGATGGGATCTCACCCCTGACATGAGACATAGTCGATGATGGGATCTCACCCCAGACTTGAGAATTGTCGATGTGGTGGGATATCATCCCTCAACTGAGAATTGGATGCTGATAACACTCCCTCTCAAACTCACGATCGATCAACCGGAGTGAGTTGACGATTTGGATATAGAAGCACAAGCACCTGCAAGAGAGGTTTTTTTTTAATTGATTAATTTTCATTATACATTACTGAATACCATAAAGAAGAACAGCACTACATACAATAGTTTCTTGCTTTAGTAGGTAGAGATGCAACAATGGAGCCACAAAATGAGAATAAGGCAATACTTTGATTTTAGGAAAGCATAGTTTCACCAGAACACATGTCCTCTACTCTTTCTCCCCAGCGAGAGAGTGCAAAAGCTCCTGGATCGGAGGCTCAGGGGAGACGAAAGCCTCGCCATCGCCAAACCCGACTGAGTATTCAACAGAGACCCATCAAAGCATCCCGATTCAGCAGGAGATCTGGAAAGGAATCAAGAGCGGCAGAAGAGTGACGGCGAGGGGAGAAGTCACGACGATAAGGGGGGGTGAATTTGGTGATGAAGGATTTGAGGGACGAGATGGAGGTGCGGGTTAGGTAGCAGCAGGAGAAAGAAGAAGCCATTAGGGTTAGGGTTAGGGGTGAGGAGGAAGGCGACGATATGGAGGAGATGAAGATGAGGGCGACTGCGGGACGGCAGCTCGAAGGTGGAGGCGAGTTGGGTTCGGAAGGGTGAAGTGGGAGGTTGAAGAAGATGAACAGGGTGTTTCTCGATTGGGTTCTCAAAGAAACAGGGATGAGAGAGAAAGAGAGGGTGACGGCTGGGTTTTGGATCTTGTTGTTAGATGATGGCTAGGATTTTTGGAGATTTAGGGTTTGGGGGAGATTAGGGTTTTGATCAAGATCGGGAGAGGAATGACGGGAGGTGGAGTGATTCTGATGAAGACGAGAACCACCCCACCTCGACGACGAGAAACAAATTAGTATAGGCGATAGGCTCTGATACCATGTTAAGATTATTGGATGAGAATAATTCTTTATTGATTGATTTTAATTATTGAATACACTGAATACAATTGGCTCCTATATATAGGAGAGAAGGAAAGACTAAACTGATACATAACCAATATCGGATGAAACCAATATCTAATCTAATGTAATATCTAACATATTTATGGCCGGATTACTCATCTTCTTTTAGGAATTATTTCTAAGCAAATTTGAGTGATTTAGATTATACATGACGGTTTCGTAATTTTTTTTAAAAAAATTTAAAATCTTTATTGTAGTATACTAATATAGGATAAAGTTCTGAATCTCACGAGAAATTCAGACAATGATCAGTTATTAGTTTGTTCCAAGGAGAGCTATTTTAAGATGGAATGAAACTAATAAAGTCCTCTTTAGGGGAAAAAGTTAAGATAACCAAAGTTATTGTTAACTTCGGAGGTACAAGGTACCTTTACCTCCAATTTAAAGCTATCAGTTCAGAAAAATTAGATAAGGGTGGACTTTAGATAACTGTAAGTGCAGTTATCTTAACTCCAAAATGAGCCCCAAACATGCAGAAGTTAGGATAACTAGAGTTTTCTAAAGTTATGTGAGATAACTCTAGTTATCCTATTCACAAATTCATCCTCTTGGGGATGATGGTTGCTGGCAAAATTTGGGCCTATTGATGCATTTCTGTACCCTTTATGCAGGTTATGTGAATAAATTGGCAAAGTTTATTTAAAACAAACTGGGAGTGATTGTTATTTACATTTTCCATTTCATATTAGGATGAATGTTGGCAACTCGTTCTGTAATACTTCTTCCTATTGTTCAGGTATATGTAATGCTTGTGGAAACTCTTTCATTTCATAAAAATAAATTGTTATTATTGCATTAAGAAGCAAATGACATTTCCTATTGATTTGTCATGATGATGCTCGCATGTCTCTGGTTTCATGTACACCACATCTAAAGTTTCTTTGTGTGGTAAGAGCATCTGTAGTCGTTTGCTAAATATCGATAATATGCATATTTGGCTCAAAAATGAGCTGCACTCGTTTGCCAAATTTTCATATTATCCATATTTCGCTACAGTCGTTTGCTATAAATGAGAATGGATTTGAGATTTATCCATATATGAGCGACGGCACTTCGGGCACTCGAAGTGCCGTCGCACAAAAAAAACTAATATTTTTTTCGTCGGACGGCACTTCAAGTGCCGTCCCTTGATTTTTTATTTTTTATTTTTTTAATTAAAAAAACCCCCAAAAGGCTTAAATCCCTCGGACGGCACTTCATGTGCCGTCCCTTGCCTCCTATTATCTCGGACGGCACTTCATGTGCCGTCCGGAGATTTCTGCATTTTTTGATTTTTTTTGCAATTTTTTAAATGTTTTTGTAATTTTGTATTTGTTTTTGCAATTTCTGAAATGTTTTTGTAATTTTTTGTAATTTTTTCGTAATTTGTAAAATGTTTTTGTAATTTTTTATTTGCACTCCGAGGCCGAATTTTTATGGTTGAATGACGTTAATCCCTCGGACGGCACTTCATGTGCCGTCCCTCGGATTTATTCAAAAAAATAGCTTTTAGACGACTGCAGCAAAACTTCTTTTGCTATTCCTATATATGCATATATGCATAATTTTTTCCCCAACGACTACAGATGCTCTAAGCATCATAGAAGTGAATTTTGCGCCATCTTAAATAGTATATTCTAGTTATCTACAAATTCATATCAGATAATTCACTTCTCATTTATTACTTACCTTGTGTTTATCTGCATGTTGGTGTATTTTGTTTTCTGCCATGTTTCTTAATTGTTATATTAACTCAGTCATTTTGCTCAGCTAATGGTGCAGATGTATGCAGTATGCATATGCTGATATTTTTCTTGATTTTCCAGGGGCGTCCTAAGGGTGTTACTCCCAAGTATAGCTTGAAGCCTCTAGTGCCTAGGCTTTCTGAGCTCCTTGGAGTCAATGTATGTCATATTGTGTCCCCAGACAGCTGTTTTTTAGCTTCACATATATTATATTAAATTATGTTTCTTATTTTTCTTATGTATCTTGATGTTTCAAATAGGTTGAGATGGCCAATGATTGTATTGGTGAGGAAGTTGAGAAGTTGGTTGCTGCATTGCCTGACGGAGGCGTTCTACTTCTTGAAAATGTGAGGTTTTACAAAGAAGAAGAGAAGAATGACCCAGAGTTTGCAAAGAAGCTTGCATCTCTTGCTGATCTCTATGTGAACGATGCCTTTGGCACTGCTCACAGGGCTCACGCTTCAACTGAAGGAGTTACCAAATTCTTGAAGCCCTCAGTTGCTGGCTTCCTTATGCAGAAGGTATAATTGCTTAAACAGCCTCCTCATTTCAGCTTTTTTATTAGAAAGATTGGAATTACAGTCCACCCTTACTTTATATTATACTGTCGAACTTGTATTGGTAAAATGATCTTTAGTTCCTTTAGTGTTTGATAACAAACAACAGTCCAATGTCTTTACGAATGAACTTGCTAGTGTAGTTTAGAGAGGTTATTTTTCTTTCACTGTTGGTAGTCTCAAGTGAGAACAGAAGAGAGTTTTGCATTACACAGTTGAAGGGCAGTAGGAAACTAAGCTGAATTGATACATGAATTGATTCCCATGTCTTCGCTGACTAGATAATAAAGTATTGATATGAAAATGATGCCGTTCACTGCGTTTAAGATGGAAATTATTGTATGTATAGTTGGTTTATGATGTAATACCATCATATCCTTATATATTGTTTTGTTGTGTTTCAGGAGCTTGATTACCTTGTTGGTGCTGTGTCAAACCCCAAGAAACCTTTCGCTGCAATTGTTGGTGGCTCAAAGGTATCGTCTAAGATTGGAGTAATTGAATCACTACTAGAGAAAGTGGATGTACTTATCCTTGGAGGAGGAATGATCTTCACATTTTACAAGGCACAAGGGCACCCTGTTGGCTCGTCCCTTGTTGAAGAAGATAAGCTTGAGCTCGCAACTGCACTTCTTGAGAAGGCAAAGTCTAAAGGCGTAGCACTCCTGTTGCCTACTGATGTCATTGTAGCTGACAAGTTTGCTGCGGATGCAAACAGCAAGGTGTGTTTCTTCGCTCTCTATTGAATAGTCATGAAGACAGAAGGTTCTATTTGCTAGTTTCATGTCAATTCAGTGGATTAGGTTGCAGAATCGTGTCATAATGCACTTGGAAAATATAGTAATGCAGATATCTAAACCTTATTAATTTATTTTTGCAGGTTGTAGCAGCATCTGCCATCCCTGATGGCTGGATGGGACTTGATATTGGACCTGACTCAGTCAAGACATTCAGCGAGTCTTTGGAGACCACTAAGACAGTCATCTGGAATGGACCCATGGGAGTGTTTGAGTTTGAGAAGTTTGCAGTTGGAACTGAGGTAAGACTTCCAATCCAACATAAATTGTTTCCATGAATTTTGAATATACTGAAAAAACCTTTTTGTGTCTCAAAATTTTTGACGACAATCATTTCCTATGAACTAACTGAATAATATGGTACCTTTTCCCTGGTGGACAGGCAATTGCAAAGAAGTTGGCTGAGCTTAGTGGAAAGGGCGTAACAACCATCATAGGAGGTGGCGACTCCGTTGCAGCTGTGGAAAAGGTGGGGCTTGCCGACAAGATGAGCCACATCTCCACCGGTGGTGGTGCCAGCTTGGAGCTTTTGGAAGGCAAAACTCTTCCAGGTGTTCTTGCTCTTGATGACGCTTGAGTGTAGTACTAATAATGTCTTGTTTGAGTCTGTTTCCTGCGTGTAATTCTCCCTGTGGATGATTCAGGGTTTTGTTAGAGGAGAGTAGAAATGGATAGACTGACAATAAATAAACTTGCATTTTGAACTTGCAAATGTCCTGTAGACGATAACTTTTATTTTCCCCCAGAAAAGTGAGGCACTGTATGAGCCTCTGTTGTTTTGATGTTACTTGTTTGTGTATTTGTTTTTGTCTTTTGCTTGCCTAAATTCAGATGGTGAGCTTTTAGAATGCAATATCCCTTCTGGTGTTCTTACTCTTGATGATTCTCGAGTATGACTCTTGTTTGATTTGATTTTATGTGCTGAATTTCCCTTGTTGATAATTGATATGTGTTAATACATTTGTATTTCCTACATAAATGATCCGGTAACAAAGAAACTTACTGTTTCTAATGACGAACAGTTGAATGGAGAGGGTTGGTTTCTAGCTTTTCCTTTAGTATGTAGTATGAGTTAAAAAAAGGTAAAATATGAGACTTGCTTCACTTGCATTATGCATACTTGACTGGCTTCATAGTTCTAGTCACTAAGAATTTCATTTCCACAATAGTAGTGTTCATCAATCCCGGGAGATGATATAGGGTCTATAAACAAGCTGGATCAAGAGCGAGACCCTCCAACAATTCGCGCTCACCCATCAACAACTCGGCTTGTCTTCCCTTGTCCGAAACATCACTATGTTGCAGCCAAGCAGATCCCAAAAGAACCACCGGAAAACATCCCTAGTCACCTCCACCAAGATCATCTTGCTCCCTGTAAAGTTTCCATCTCAACTTCCTCCCACCAACGCCTCCTCCGTAACCTCCCAAACTGACATGACTATATTCATTCGTCTTCCCTCCATACCTAATGACAATATCATTCTCCTCCTTTGGTTGGCATAAAAACCAACCCCTTACTAAATAGCACGGCCAACCACCTGCACAATCCTACTAATCAGTACGGTAATCCGCAATTGATCTGGACAAAATATCACCAAAATTCCAAACTAATTTGCTACTTGTATAACATTATGTAAGGGAATAAACTCCTCCGAGACGACCAGGAAGTAGAAATTAGTGGTGGCAGGTTGAGGGCTTAGAAAGTATTTGGCAGCCGAGCAGTCCCAGAAGAGCAATATGTGCGGATGGATATTGCGCATGTTGTTGATTTCTACGCAGGGGGTGGTTTGACCTGTTCGGGTTTTCAAGACATGGGAGGGATGAGCGCGTCGTTATCAATAGAACTAGAAGATGAGCAGGATCTCATTGTTTCTTTGGGACTACAACTATGAAGAAGAAGAAGATAATTCTTAACTGAAAGCATTAAGAGCTTATGTGTGAACATCAACAGGCAGAAGGATTGAAACTTGAGATTCAGGGTGAATTTATTGACCATGGGTGTTTATTTATTGGATAATAATCCATTGGATTTGTGCATAGACCAAAACTATACACTGGTTCCTACAGAAGGATTCATTTAGTTACAAATATGTTGTTTGAGAATAAGGAGAGGTCCTTTAGTCACATATCGAGCATCGGGGTGACTTATCTATCTACTACAACCTTTCTGGGTGATCAAAAATACTTTGATATAGGCCAGTGGTCTTCAGTACACTTTGAGGATGTGCCGACCAATAAATGTTATTATTTGTTGCTGGTTGAATGCGCACATGCACAGCCTATGCCTAAATTTTAAAAATTATATATTTTTAACCAATAATTAAATTAAAATTATGTTAATTTCTTTTTGTTAAAATTTAAGGATCATGGTTTAGTAAGTTTTTTTTTCTCTCAAAAAATGTATTTTTATTTTTTATTTAATAGGATAGAACTTAAAAAGAGTTTCAACCTATTATATATACGGTATATATAAAAAATTAAGTACCATTACAGAATTCAAACATTACAACCAAGCTAACCAGAATCTAATAACTCTTTACCAACAAAGAGATTCAAAAACTGTAAACATAAGACTATAAGCCATAGTCAAACTATCTCTTTACACACAGATTCAAAAACTGTCTAAAACATAAGACAACAAGTCATAATCAAACTAAGATATCCAAATAATAATAACCAGAGAAACATAACCAAACAAGGAAGCAGTAGACACAGCTTCCAAAACAGCAACATTCTTTCATTTGATGAAGCCTGGACCAGAATAGAAGCAGCAGCAGCAAAATCCAATGGACCATGACCCTTCATCACCTTCAAAAAAGCTGCAACAAAGTGAAGAAGCAAGAGTAGCAACAAATTCCAAACTATCAAAGGGTCAATATATAACAATCACATCTGCATAGGAGAACAGAAAAGTTAATTAAATCATGGAAGCCATCCATTCATTGATATCATTCAAATTTAGGCTATTCTTTTTATCAGGAGGCACTAAATCAGTACAGAAATTAATGTAGTATAAGAAACTTTTAACCAACTCAGAGATATCAGAAAATTTATTATCAAAAGTCATGTTATTTCTTTCCTTCCAAACTATCCAAATAATAGCCTTTATATAGTTAAATGACAACCAGGTGTTTTATTAGAACGAACCCTTCTACTTCTCCAAACACTCTACAAAGCATATACAGAGCAAGGTTTTCCTTGATTTTTTCAAGCATTTTGACAAATAATCCATATAGGTTGGATAAAACTTATATGAATAAACAAATGGTTAGCAGTTTCTTCATGAGAATTACACAAAACACATTTCTGCCCAAATGCCATATTATTCTTACGAAGATTATAAAAAGTAAGAAGTTTGTTGTGAATAGTAAGTCATACAAGGATTCTAACATTCAAAGGAGCAATATTCTGCCAAATAAATCAATAAAAAGGAAGATATAACTCTACTTGAATTTAAGAAAGTATAGAATGATTTAACAATGTAAGTACATGTATTAGATCACCTCCATCTAACATCATCTCTAGCTTGATATTGATAGGAATCCACAAAACCAACAAGCTAATATATATTCTGAAGTTTGCCCAGAAGATAAATGTTGCTGCTAATTTATATGTGTGAGCAAACAGATATATGAATTTTTTTAATGAAAACAATAAAGATCTGACCTTTTATTTTCGTCGATGTTGACCGTCGCAAACTGCTGCTGATTTTCAGATATGATCGTCGGGGACGGATATGATTGCTCCCGTGGACTTGCAAAACAATCTGAAATACTGGGGTTGGCCCCAGTGACAGACCCTCTAACGCCCAAGTCAGAAAACTAAGAAGATATGTGTAATGCCCCGGCCCCGCTCAAACAAATTCTAACAACTGCCCATCACATGCTGCCTCTCAAAAGGTGTCATGACTAGTTTGTCTCTTGATCATAGGCTCCTAATATATACACACACAATTCTAACTCACCTTCCATATGGGACTAAGTCACCACTACCTACCATGAACACCATGACCCCATAGTAATTAATTCATGCTTTAGGCTCTATACACACACTACCAAATCTATAGGTTCATCAACCATAAATTAATTACTAAGCCCACCATGAAAGCCCATCTCATACGGGTATTACATACACCCCACCTTAAAAACTCAGTGTCCTCACTGAGTCCGGGACCTGCAAGCTGATACAGGATCGCCTTTCTAGCCGATGTGGAGTGGAGTACCCTGATTCTGCTAGCGTACTACTCCTGGTCATACTACCAACGTACTAACCTCAGCTCCCTCTCAGACATACATCTCACCCACTCTTACCCACAATCGGTATTGAAAGTCGGCTCTGATACCATTTGTGACGCCCTGGGCCCCGCTCAAATAAATTCTAACAACTGCCCACCATAAGCTGCCTCTCAAAAGGTGTTATGACTAGTTGGTGCCTCTTGATCATAGGCTTCCTAATATATACACACACAATCCTAACTCACCTTTCATGTGGGACTAAGTCACCACCACCTACTATGAACACCATGGCCCCATAGTAACTAATTCATTCTTTAGACTCTATACACACACTACCAAATCTATAGGCTCATCTAACCATGAATTAATTACTAAGCCCACCATAAAGGCCCATCTCATACGGGGTATTACAATCTGAGAATTTTGAGAGAAAAATTTGCAATGACCTGGTTTCTGAAAAGGTTGAGAGGTATATATAGTCTAGGGGTGGCATCAAGGCCGGGCCAACCCGGGACAGGCCTAGCCCGGCCCGGCCCCGACCCGCTTGGTCTGCAACCCGGCCCGGCCCGTCCAAATACAGGCTGAACCGGCCCCCAACACGCAAGTAGGACCGGTCCGGTCCAGTCCACCTAAAACAAAAAAAAATTGCTTCCAGCCCAGCGCACAAGTGAACCGGCCCGGCTTGAACCAGCCCGGTCCAGTCCAGGCTAGCCTACAGGCCGACCGTTGGCTGATAATTTTTTTTTTCAGATTTTTTTAAAAAAATAGGTTTATATAATTACTAAACTATCCCCCAACATATCTATACTAACTATTTTTGGGGGGTATTTTGGGAAATCCAAAAATATACATATTCTATATACACAACCTCATTTCATTCATCTCTCTACTTTCTCTCAACTCTCTTAAAAAATCAACAACAATCAACTACTCTCTTGCAAGGCTAAAAATGGGGTTAAATCGGAACCGTCCAAATCGGACACGAATCTTGAAGCCCAGGGGTAAAACGGTAATTTCACCTACCAACGGGTCTGAAGCGGGTACTGGTTCTCTTCCTCGAAGACCCACTTACCCGCGAACGGATCCATCTCAACTGGGTGCGGATTCCAACCCGCAGCAGACCCGGTCCAGAAGGGATAGAATTAGGATTTCTGATTAAATGCTAATCAACGGCCCTGATTCATATCTATCCCTTCACTGGAGATTAGGGATTACATTCCTTATCTAACCACAGGGATTACATTCCTAATCTGATCCCAGCGGTGCCTATAAATACCCCCCATCCATCTCCATTAAGAGGTAATCAATCTTTTCCCAGTTTTTGCGCTCTCTCATAATCATTCCTGATTACTGACTTGAGCGTCGGAGGGTGCGTCGCCGGGAACAACCCCGGTGTCTCGCACTTTTTGCAGGTGTACGGCGGGAGTCAGCGTCAAACTCCGGCGGAACAGGTAACAGGTTTGCTATTCAGTTTTCCTATGAATCCACAAATACTATCTGTTTGCCCTCACACCAGATTTAGCGGCAACAGATTGGCACCGTCTGTGGGAAAACTAACGAATAGCAACCTCCCCTCTTCTCGTTGAACAGATCTTCTTCTGCCATGCCTCCTAGGAAAGTCAGATCCAGAGGGTCCAACCGAGGACCCAACCCCGATCAGCAACAGGAAGTTCCCCCTCAGCCCGCTCAACAGCAGGGGCAGCTTCCTCCTCAAGCCGTGGACCCTCTTCAATAGGACCTACCTCCTCCGCAGAGTCAACAACCTCCTAAAGGTCCCAACCTGCAGAAACAGCCTCTCCATCCGGATCACGTCTCCATCCACAATGCCTCTTCAGACTCTATGGCCTCCCATAATCCCCGAGTTTCCGACCCTCGCAACACCGTCCTCAATTGGCAGAAGGATGAGGATCTTCGCCGCCGTCTGGATGAAAAGCAAGCCCGAGAGGGAGCCTCCCGCCAAAACCGTCCGGATAAGTGATCTCCTCACCGTCGAGACAACAGAAGGTCCCCCATCCGAAGGGGGCGGAGAGAATCCCCCGAGCATCACAGAAGAAGACCACACTCCCCTACAGGTTGGCAACAGCCTAGGAACGATGAGGCACCCATCACACGTGCCGAGTTCCAGCAGTTCCAAGCGACCGTCCTGCAAGCTCTTAATCTCCGTCCTAACACCAATGCTCGAAAGATCCCCTCTCCTCCTCCGGTCCGCAGTCCTCGCCGACGGTCCCCAACTCCCCCTCCAGCTCCTAGCAACTCCCAGCATATGCCAAGTCCTCGCCGCTCCAGGAGCTACCGTCGTCATAGCCCCCGCTCTCCCTCGTACGAAGACGAGTCTAGAGGCTCGGCTGAATATCGTCGAAGGGATGACGTCGTTTACCGCCGTCTCCACGAAATGGAGAGGCGCTTGGGTCAGTTAGACCGAGAAGAGGAGCTTAGAGGAAGGACCCTTCGTCCTAGTCGACCCCCTTTTTCCCGAACCATAATGGATGCACCCGTACCAATCGGCTTCAAGCCTCCTCAATTTGAGACCTATTCCGGGGAAACTGACCCCGTCGATCACATCGAAAGCTTCAAGACCCTAATGCTCATCCATCAAGCTTCCGATGCCCTGCTCTGCAAAACCTTCCCCGCAACTCTCAAGGGCCCAGCTCGAGAATGGTACTCTCGCCTTGCCCCATCCTCGATATTCTCCTTCGAGCAATTCGAGACCCTCTTCGTCACCCACTTCGTAAGTAGCCGCAGAACTGAGAAGACCAGCATCTCGCTACTGTACCTCCACCAGAAGAAGGGTGAGAAGTTGAGAGACTATGTGAAAAGATTCACAGCCGAAGCCAGGTCCATAGCATCCCTCGACCAGTCGGTCGCTGCAGCAGCATTTCAATCCAATGTCCTCAACTCCAGCCTCCGCTCCTCCCTCGCCAAGAAGCCCCCGCAGAACTTCTCTGACCTCCTCCTCCAGAGTGAAAAGTATATTTGGGCCGAAGAAGCCGAGCACCGGCCCAACTTGGAGGGGTCTTCCTCCGAGTCTAAGAGAAAGGGAACAGAAGAGGAGGGAGCCAAGAAGCTCCAGAAGGATAATACCGGCCAGTGCCGACCTCCCCCCAGATTCGAGAAATTTACTCCTCTCACCACCAATGTCTCTACCACTCTAATGGAAGTTGAGAAGGAAGGGATCATACCTCCTGCTCCGAGGATGAACACCCCCGCCAAGAAAAGGGATAAAGAGAAGTGGTGTCGTTATCACCGGGACCATGGCCACGACACCAATGATTGTCGGGCCTTGAAGAATGAGATAGAAGCCCTCATCCAGAGGGGCCAGCTGACCAGGTTCGTGAGAAAGGACCGAGCCGACCTTCCTTCCCCGCCTCGGGGGGCTAATAAGTGTCCGGAACGCGATGAAACGCCCGACTTCGAGGAGGAGCAAGTCCTGCACCTCATTCATGGGGGCCCAATGGGGGCTCCTCAAACTCCTCCCAAAAGGCGTTCATTAGGGAAGTCAATTCGGTTCGCGCCACCCCTCCTCCTAAAGGCCTCGGCGTGCCCGTCACATTCTCAGACGAAGATCTTGAAGGTGTCCGCACCCCCTATTGTGACGCACTCGTTATCAATCTTCACATGGCAAACTTCAAAGTGGAGAGATCCTAGTTGACAATGGCAGCTCCGTTAACATCCTCTTTCTCGCCGCTTTTAAAGGCCTAAAGCTCTCCCGAGACAGACTCAAGCCCGCCGGCTACACGCTCCATGGGTTCACGGGAGTGCCAGTGACTATTGAAGGGGTGATCACCCTCGACGTAACCGCTGGAAAAACTCCTACTACCCGAACGGAGTCAATGGACTTCATGGTCGTGGATGTCCCTGCAGCCTACAACATCATATTGGGTCGACCCGGCCTTGCTGCCCTTGAAGCCGTCCCCTCCGCCTATCACCTCAAAATGAAGTTTTCCACTCGGGCCGGAGTAGGGGAAGTAAAAGGCAATCAGGAAATGGCCCGCAAGTGCTACATGACCTCTACCCTCGGTCCCGTCCTCTCCTTAGAAACTCTGGAAATCCCCCAAGATGCTGCCCGACCGACGTTCGAGCCGGTGGATGAATTGGAGGAAGTGCTCTTCTCAGAGCAGGATCCAACTCGAAAGTTCTTTGTTAGCAAGACCCTCCCGTCCGCCCTATGTGTAATACCCCAGATTTGTAACGAACAGTCGACTGGTATACCTAGTAGTCGACTGGTAGCGAACAGTCGACTGGTATACCTAGCAGTCGACTGCTATTGAGATTTGTGAAAGGGTTTGAGAAATATAGTCCCATATCGGGAATATACAAAGATAATTTGAGTATAAATACTATTGCCTATGATCAAGAGTCACCAATTCGGTTAACCACCTTTTGAGAGGCAGCCTGTGGTGGGCAGTTGTACTACATAGTATCTAATTTGTCTTCTAAAAATATTAAAATCGTCTGAGTATTGGGGCGGGGCGTTACAAATGGTATCAGAGCCGACTTTCGACACACCGGGTGTATTTGATACACGGCAGGGAGATGAGTCTCTGGTATTTGCTTCGTGGGGTATCCATGGAAGTAGGCAGGGTGCTAGAAAGGGCGGTCCTACACTAGATGTGTGTCCCGTACTCAGCGAGGACGCTGATTTCTAAAGGGGGGGTGTATGTAATACCCCAGATTTGTAACGAACAGTCGACTGGTATACCTAGCAGTCGACTGGTAGCGAACAGTCGACTGGTATACCTATCAGTCGACTGCTATTGAGATTTGTGAAAGGGTTTGAGTAATATAGTCCCATATCGGGAATATACAAAGATAATTTGAGTATAAATACTATTGCCTATGATCAAGAGTCACCAATTCGGTTAACCACCTTTTGAGAGGCAGCCTGTGGTGGGCAGTTGTACTACATAGTATCTAATTTGTCTTCTAAAAATATTAAAATCGTCTGAGTATTGGGGCGGGGCGTTACACTATGCTCGGACATTGTACAGTGCATCCGAAGGAACCGAGACCTCTTTGCTTGGTCAGCTACAGACATGTCTGGAATTTTCGAAGAGCTCTTGGTCACCACCTCAGCGTTGTTCCGGGGTCCAAACCGGTTCGACAGAAGAGGCGCAAGTTCGCCCCCGAGCGCCAGCTAGCCATAAAAGAGGAGGTGGACAAGCTCTTGAAGGCCCGGTTCATACAAGAGGTGAACTATCTCGAGTGGTTGTCGAATGTAGTAATGGTGAAGAAGTCCAATGGGACTTGGAAGATTTGTATCGATTTTACCGATCTAAACAAGGCTTGCCCAAGGATCTCTTCCCTCTTCCGAGTATTGACACTCTGATCGATGCCACCTCGGGACATGAGCTCCTCAGCTTCATGGACGCCTTCTCAGGCTACAACCAGATTCGGATGTTTCCTCCGGACATCCCGAAGACCTCATTCGTGACCGACCAGGGCCTCTACTGCTATAGGGTCATGCCCTTCGGTTTGAAGAATGCAGGCACAACATACCAACGCCTCGTCAACAAGGTTTTCCAAACTCAAATCGGCCGGAATATGGAGGCGTATATTGACGACATGCTTGTAAAAAGCATCCAAGGAGCCGATCATGTGACTGACCTACAGGGGGCGTTCGATGTTCTGAGAAAGCACAACATGAGACTCAATCCGAACAAGTGTGCGTTCGGTGTCTCGTCAGGAAAGTTCCTCGGCTTCATGGTCAGCCAACGAGGGATTGAAGCCAACCCTGAGAAAATCAAGGCCATATTGGACATGGCCCCTCCCAAGAATGTTAAGGAAGTTCAGAGGCTAACAGGCCGCTTAGCCGCCATAGGGCGTTTTCTCTCGAAGTCCGGGGAGAAATGCCTCCCCTTCTTCAAGGCCCTCTGTAGAACTCCGTATTTTCAAATATTATTTTAAAGATTTGAAAATAAATTAAAATGATTTTTTTGGAGATTTAATAAATATTTTCTAAAGATTTATCTTTTTTACACGTGCGAAACACGTGCAAATATTTTTAGTGTAAATAACCAATTTTATATTTTTAGTAAATTCTCCTAATTATAATGGAGTATATTCTGAAATTTGGGATTTTTCTGAGTAGAGAAACTATTTTTATAAATACCTTGAAAGGGAGGGGCTTTTATGTAAAAAGTCGTTTGGATCTTAAATAAATTATGAAAATTCGTTTTTACTAATATTTTGGTTCTCCATGGTTATCATTTGAATTTAAATATATTTATATTTTATTTAAAGTCGATTTGGTGAATATTTAAACAAAAAGGGTGTTTTTGCAAATATGGAATTCATGTAGAATCTTGTGCAAATATTTTTCTGGAGAGTAAAAGTTAAATATTTTGATTGGAAAATATAATATGTATTATTAGATATTATTTCGGAATTTTCTGGATTTTTATGAATATTTTATGATGTAATTGCAAATATTACAAAAGGGAGGGCTTTTGTGCAAAATCTCCACCCTGAGTTGTAAATCCGAATTTTTCTTGTTTACTGGGCTGCTCTGGATTGTTGGACAACTCAGTGATAAAATATTTGATTTGGTTTTGATTTAGTTAATCTATTTTAACTAAGAAAAAGTTATATATGTAAGTTTACATTTTGGGAGGACTAATTTGCAAATACATTTCTAAAACCCTAAATCTGATTTTCGGCCTGTATAAAAGAGAGTGTGCAGCCGTCTTTCGCTGCACAACTCAAGATTTATTATATTATTATTTTCTTGGTGATCAAGGGGAGGATTTTGGATCTCGCAAAAGGAGAGGCTTTCTTGTTGGATCTCTTCATTCCTAAGGTGAGTGACATTGTTTTGTTTATTTTGTTTGCGTATGTTGTAGATGAGTAGATATAATTGTTTGGTTGTTTTGTTTGTTTCTCTTTGATTTGTGTACATCATATGAGAACAATAGGAATGTTTAGATTGATTGGATGATGAGTATGTATATGTATGAATGGATGAAAATTTGGATTTCTGAGAAGGACTCTGGATATCCGTATATGAATGATGTTAGATCGGTTGAGAACCTAATATAAACTGTTAGCGGACTAATAATGTTAGATTTTCGTGGTAAACAGTCGACTGGTGAGTCGAACAGTCGACTGCTACTGCTTAGATTACATTTTATTAAAACGTTGAATTATATGTGATTGGATTGAGCTTGATAGATGTCAAGCATAAATTAAATTAGAAATGAGAATTTGGACTATTGATGAGTTGGATAAAAACAACTTGACCATGTTGAGGATATATTGGTTTTGTTCATGGATCAACTATAGGGAATAGTTGAGGTTTAGTTGAGGAATTTTGTGAATGATTTATGGGGTAAAAGACCATGTTTGAGGATTGGTGTCATGAGGATTTGGATTGGGGAATTGTGATTTTGTAAAAGATTTTGTTTGAAATTGGATTTCTCAAATGCTAAGTTTAAATCTAATTATTTTGGTATTAATAAGATTTGAAAAATAAAGGAAAGTTATTTTATTATATGACTGATTTATAAAAACCCTGATTTTTACATATGTACAACCAAAATTAGGCAGACTGTAGGTCGACAGTCGTCTGTCAGACCTTTCAGTCGACTGGTACGACCCAGCTGCTGTGTCTTTAGCCTTTTGTAACCCGTTCTGGACAGTCGACTTAGACCCTTGTTCAGTCGACTGGTGTACATAGACTTTTCTGGACAGTCGACCTATGACCCCTTAAGTCGACTTATAACACTTAGAATATTTTATTAAAGAATTCTGGAATTTCTCTGCTAAGTCGACTTACGACTTTTATAAGTCAACTTATATTACTTAACTTATTTTCTTAAAATCATGGAATTTTCCCTCTGGACAGTCGACTTACTTCAGTATTAGTCGACTGGTGCTGATGCGTTCTCATAAGTTTGAATGTTTCCTTCAAATGATTTATTCTTCAAATGTTTTAAGCTATACCTTATCTTCTATTTTAACATATGATTTCAAGATGTTAAGTTTAGCAGTTTCAGATGTGAGTTTGGTTGAGATATTTGAGTTAAGTCTCTAGAGGATGTGTGTGACCCTAGCATACCGGTGTTTGAGTTAATTATGTTTGGGTCTGTTGAGGTATTTAGTTGTTCAGATATTGAGTAAAGTCCGGTAGGGTACACCGACTCTAGGAGATTCGTTAAGTAATTAAATAACCCAAAAATGATAAGGACAGGCACTAGTGGTGATATGACGAACGGGAACATGGGTTATACACCTCAGTATGGCTTTCGGTGTGGGATTTAATCTCCGGAATTATCCAAGTATCTTACTTAGGGTGTGGGATGTATCTCCGGAATTATCTCAGGTAAATTACCTGCGGTGTGGGATATATCTCTGGAATTATCCAAGTAGTTACTTGCGGTGTGGGATTGATCTCCGGAATTATCGGAGTTGAGGCGACGTACATGGGGTATTCATGTGATGAGGGTCATTGTCTCGGTGTGGGATTTAATCTCCGGAATTATCCAAGTATCTTAATTAGGGTGTGGGATGTATCCCCGGAATTATCTCAGGTAAATTACCTGCGGTGTGGGATATATCTCCGGAATTATCCAAGTAGTTACTTGCAGTGTGGGATTGATCTCCGGAATTATCGGGGCAAGGGCTAGTACTCACAGTTTATCTTTATCTCGTAGTAGTCATCGTGTTAGGATTAGTTGCATAGCGGGGATTGAACCCTATAATGTGGAGACGTTAAGGGCTTGCACCGAACCTATGTAGAATGGGATGCATAGACTTCGACAAGTACGCATTAGAGAGTCCGCATATAGAATTTGTGTTTTCTTTACTTGGTTTTATGCCTGTTTTCTACACCTAACACGTAGTTAAGCTACACTTGATGTTTTCATGTTTTCCTGCCATTTCTTACTTCACAATACAGGTTTAGTATATGTTATTCTCGTTCAGTATATGTTGTTTAGGAATCCATGCTTATTGTTTATTTATGTTGTTTGTTGTTTTATATCACTCACACCATTTATGGCTGACCCCTTTAGTTTTTGGGGGTTAGGGATCATCTCTAGCCTCATATGTTACAGGTTGTTGCTTAGAGTTTGGAGGTTGGATGCTTGAGATAGTTTTGGAGACAAACTGATGTAATAGAGCTTTGTGTAAAATTTTAGTAAAAGAAGTGTTGTAAAAAGAATGTTGTAATTCAAGGTGTTTTGTATTCCGCTGTGTTGGTAAAAGATTATTGTAATAAGAATTTGGAATAAAATTATTTGTGTTTTTGGGCTATGTATACTGTTACATTGAAGTTGATGCTGGGATTGTGCCACGTATTTTCTAAGTAATTATATTAGAAATTCGGGGCGCTACACCCTCAGGGGGGCTAAAGGTTTCGAATGGGGGCAGCAACAGCAGGAGTCGTTCGACCAGCTCAAGGCTTACCTCGTCAACCCTCCTCTCCTCAGCAAGCCCATTCCTGGTGAACCCCTTTACCTCTACCTGGCAGCCTCCGAGCAGACCCTCAGCGCCGTTTTAGTAAGGGAAGAAGACCGGGCTCAAAAGCCCATCTACTATGTGAGCAAAGTACTTCGGGATGCCGAGCTCCGCTACCCGAAGATAGAAAAGATGGCTTATGCCCTGGTGATGGTCGCGAGAAAGCTTCGCCCGTATTTTCAGTCCCATTCGGTGTCGTTCTTACCGACCAACCGCTGAAGCAAGTTCTCCACAAGCCGGAGACCTCCGGCCGTCTTATGAAGTGGTCTATCGAGCTGAGCCAGCATGAAATAACTTATCAGCCTCGGACCGCGATCAAGGCTCAGGCCTTAGCCAAATTCATAGTCGAAAGTACCATCCCCGAGTTCAGCCAAGCGATGAAGGGACCACCTGTCTGGTCGGTTTATGTGGACGGATCCTCGTGTAATGAGGGAAGCGGAGCCGGGGTCATTCTGGCAAGCCCAGATGACTTCATCCTCCAATACTCCCTCCGTATCAACTTCAAGGCCTCGAATAACGAAGCAGAATACGAGGCACTCATAGCCGGCCTTGGAATGGCTCGCAATGCAGGGGCGCAACGCCTCCGGATCTTTAGCGACTCTCAGCTAATCGTAAATCAGGTCCTCGGCGAGTATGAAGCACGTGAGGACAGGATGGTTAAATACTTAGCCAAGGTCAAGAGCCTCATGGCACTGTTTGAAGAAGCCCTCATCCAACGAATACCCCGGGAAGAAAATGCTCAGGCCGACGCCCTCTCCAAACTAGCCTCTTCCTCCCTTCAAGGTCTCGAGCAGACCGTCTTGATAGAGGTCCTTCTGAAGCCAAGCATAGAGGACGAAACTTCCGACTCTATGGAGTCGCTGCCTGTCCTGCTTGAAGATAACTGGATGAAACCCCTCGTTGAATTCTTGAGGGACGGGCTCCTCCCCGAAGATCCTAAGGAAGCTCGAAGAGTGAGAACCCAAGCTGAGCGTTACACATTGATCGGAGGCATCCTATATAAACGCTCCTTCACACAGGTAAACGGCAGGCCCTACCTGAGATGCCTCTCCCCTGAGCAGGCCGACTACGCCCTACAAGAACTTCACGAGGGCATCGGCGGGGCACATTTGGGTCCAGGATCCTTAGCCCGCAAAGTGTTGAATTACGGATATTTCTGGCCCACTCTCCTACGAGACGCCGAACGACACGTTCGGCAATGCGGCTCTTGTCAGAAGTACTCCGACATACGATGCCTCCCATAAGCTCCACTCACTTCCCTATCAAGTCCAATCCCTTTCGCAATGTGGGGGATGGACTTACTAGGACCATTTCCACCGGCTCCCGGTCAGTTCAAATTCCTAGTCGTGGCAATCGACTACTTCTCAAAATGGATAGAGGTCGAGCCCTTGGCCACGATCACCGAAAACAAGGTAGTTCAGTTCTTTTGGAAGAGCGTAATCTGCCGATTCGGCGTCCCGCGGGTCCTCATAACAGACAACGGAACCCAGTTTATCGGGGCTGCATTCCGAGCTCTATGCGAAGACCTTGCCATCTAACACCGATTCTCCTCCGTTTCCCATCCCTAGTCGAATGGCCAAGTCGAGAATGCTAACAGACAGATCCTCTCCGGCATTAAGAAGAGGTTGGATAAATGTTCCAAAGGCTTATGGGTCGATCAGCTCCCCAACGTGCTGTGGAACTACCGCACCACAAAACGGACCCCCACAGGCGAGTCCCCATTCAACCTCACCTATGGGTCCGAAGCTATGATCCCCCTAGAAGTTGGAATACCCTCTCCCCAACTAATGGCTTATGAGGAAGAACAGAATGCCAGAGAACTCCGAACAAATCTAGACCTGATCGATGAGATCCGAGAAAGAGCTGCCATTCGTCAACAAGGTTACCGAAGAAGGATCGAGTTGGCATACAACAAGAGAGTCCGTCCTACTGACCTCAAAGAAGGGGACTTGGTCCTCAGAAAGCTAGCCATCTCTTTCCCCGGACAGAAGAGCAAACTGGCTCCAAATTGGGAGGGACCCTATAAGATCGTCAAAGAAGTTCGGCCCGGGACATACAGACTAGAAGATCTCGAAGGCAGAGAGATCCCCAGGACCTGGAATGCCGACCATCTTCTAAAATACCAAGAGAGAGCACCAATGCCTCTCTAAGTATTTTGGGAGGTCGAACCGTTCCTCTCCTATTACTTGTAATGTTTTTCTTTCATTTTCTCTCTTGTAATAACGGCTAGCAACTTTAGAAGCAGCCGACCATTAGTCATCAATAAAGAGCTTTTTCACATTTTACTTGTAAAAATTGTTACTTCTCTCTGCCTTTACTCTTCGCTCTACCGATGGTTCGGAGTCCAAAACTTGGCTCGAGTCTACTTCGCAAGCTCGCTCTTAAGCGAACTAGAAGTAGGTCGCCATTCGGAACTGCTCCCACAACCGTTGAACAACTCTACCGATGGTTCGGAGTCCAACACTTGGCTCGAGTCTACTTCGCAAGCTCGCTCTTAAGCGAACTAGAAGTAGGTCGCCATTCGGAACTGCTCCCACAACCGTTGAACAACCCTACCGATGGTTCGGAGTCCAACACTTGGCTCGATTCTACTTTGCAAGTTCGCTCGTAAGCGAGCTATAAGTAGGTCGCCATTCGGAACTGCTCCCACAACCGTTGAACAACTCTACCGATCGTTCGGAGTCCAACACTTGGCTCGATTCTACTTCGCAAGTTCGCTCGTAAGCAAGCTAGAAGTAGGGCGCCATTCGGAACTGCTCCCACAGCCGTCGGGCAACTCTAACGGTGGTTCGGAGTCCAGCGTTCGGCTCGACTGCGCTCAGTCAATACCCCGAGCCGAGCGGACGTGGAACCGACCCCCACATATGGAGAAAAATTCTGCCGAACCAGTTTCACCGTTAGATCACCTCAAAGTCTGTGCTAGGCCTTGATGAGCGGATCAGATCGTGCCACGTGTCCACAAAACGACAAGATAGTGTGTTCTTGGAACTCGTGCCTCCCACCTCGTGATGCGTGCCATGATCATGATCGACCGTCTAGATTGAGCCACGTGGACTACGTCTGAAATCCGAGCTATCGCACCGCGGAAGTGCAAGGTCGCCTCGGTATACTCCGAGCAAAAAACTAAAGTTCCACAGCTAAAACACTCGAAGAAGATAACTATAGGTCCTTATGGTTCGAGTAAGCCAACTACGGCACAACAATGAGCAAAGCAACTTCAATTTTATTGAAACAACATGATAAATTTACAAGGCAAAGAGTTACAGCGAAAAAACGACTTGACAAATTTACAAGGTATGTCATTACAACAAGGAGAACGACACAAGTCTAAAGCTCGACGCCACTCGTTCAGCGCCTCCTCGGAACAGGGACATTCCGATTTATAGACAATCGGGGTTTTCGTCTCCTCACCTCCGAGCTTGTCTCTAGGCCGACGAACTGGGACGCCACCTCGCCGCTGAGCCTAACGGTTGCTCCGACTGAAGCTCCACTCGAGCTAACAGCTACTCCGCTTTGTGCGTCGGCTGCTGTCCAACCAATGACTTGAGGACGAGTCGCGAGCTCGTAGAAGTTGATACCGCGTTCTCTCTCCTTGCGAGTGCACGAGGTGCTGCGGACATTAGCCCTCATGGGCTGAGGCTTCAGACGAGCCACCTCCTCCTCGAGCTCAACGATCCTATCTTTCAGAGTGTCGTCCTTAACCATTATCTTGAATCGAGGGAGTTTTGCCGAACCGGGACATTCAGCACTATCGAATATAATACGACGTAAGTTAGTCACCTCGATGCTCTTGTCGACCGTGACCCTCTGCAGCTGTTCGACCTTCTTCGCGAACTCGTCTCGCTCGGCCAGCACCGAGGCTATCTCTGCCTCCTTCGCTGAGAGCTCCTCCTCAACTATAGGGAGATGGTGCACCTCGGCCAGCAGCTCGCTGTTCTTCTTCTCCAGGTTGAGCGACACCCTCTTGATCAGCTCGATTTCACCCTCGAGGCGAGCCTCGCGAGATTGCTTAAATAGCTCGGCACGACGCCGAGCTGCTACGGTATTTGGGTGATGTTCGAGGATCTGAAATACAAGAACGTCACAATTGGAAGACTATAGACCGACCCAAACACTTGGACAAATTCGAGATAAAATTTTCATTCATAAAAGAAGAGGCGGTGGCCAGTCCGCAAAAATGCGTTACATTAAAAAAAAAAAAAAAAGAGAGAGAGAGAGAGAGAAAGAGAGAAAACAACATTACAAAAAGACGAGAAGATCAGGGGTCCACCTGCGTCGGCTCGACCACAGGCGCTTCGCCAGACGGCCCCTCATTTCTCGCCCCGGCCTGGGGGTCTGTCACCACAACATCGGCGACCACCTCCTCGTCGTCGTCGCCCTCTCCCTCGTCACCTTCCTCCGCTTCGCCTTCCTCCTCCTCGCCATCAGATGCGGATCCGGGCCACAGCCTGTAGCCGACCCGCTAAAAACCGGGGACGCGGTCCTGAACGTGGTCGAGCGCCCTCTGGTAGGACTTCTCCGTGTTCGAGGCCATATGCGCCTTCGCCTCGGCCTCGACCTCGGCCCTGATCTTCGTCGCCAAGGCGTCCTTCTCCGCCTTCACCTCCGCCAGGGCCTTCGCTGACGCCGCCAGCTCCTCGGCAGCCTTGGCGGCTTTGGCAGCCTCCTCAACGAGCCGCCCCTTTACTCGCTCCAGGTCGGCCACAAGGTCGGCAACCTGGACTTCCAAGCCCTCGGCTCGCCTCTGCTCTGCTTCGAGCTGCCGAACCGCCTTCACCTTGTCCACCCTGTCCTTATCACTGGCGGCCTTCAACTCCTTCTCTTGTTCGGCGAACGCTTCAAGGAGATGGTTGAAGTGACAAGTGGCCTGCCAAAACAAAACGATAGTGAGAACAAGGTAAGAGCCGAACGGCAGACTCAAAGAAATCCTCAAGAGAAAGTATGCGATACTTACTGATACGAGCGACCGAGCGACCTCATAGGTGTCGTCGCCAACCGTCCCCACCTTCAGCGCGGCTCGGTCCTTCGGGGTCGCCAGATGCTTGACTGCCTGCATGGACATCTGCGAATTCCCGAGGAAGCCGTTGTGGTTCTTGACGTGCCAATTCGAGACGAACAGCTACTTATGCTGCTCGGTCAAGATCACCTCGGCCTGAGGGGTCAACGGCGGAGCATGGAGCGTCAGCGCCGCCGTAACGTCGAAGGTCTCACCGGCCGTGGCAGAGGCATCAGGAGCAGAGGTGTCGGTGACAGCGACTACGGCCGGCGAGGGGACCTCAGCAACGGGGGGAGGCGGAGAAATTGCCGAGGCAATCTTAGAAGGCCGACCGGACGAGGCGGTCGTACTCGGCCTCTTCCTCTTCCTTCCATCGGCAACTTTGCCGCGATCGTTCATCATCGCCAAAAAGTCCATCTTCGGCGCTTCTGTTTCAAGCGACAAACAAACGACAAGTTAGTAAAACGAGCTAAAAACTTAGAAGAAAAAATGTATTGCGAGATGTCAGGAGCGTACTCGGGTCGATCGGACTGAGGCCCGACCCGTGTAGCACTTCCTCGGTCATCTCCCTCCAGCTCAACATCGGGAGAGCCATGATCTTCCCCACCACTTCTTCTTCTTCCGCAGTCAGTACCGGGTCGGCCCTCGAAAACTTTGGCACCTCTACTTTCCACTGAGTCGGAACTTTCAACATCGAGGGCTCCCTCAACAAGAAGAACTTCTCTTTCCAACCCTTGATCGAGTCCGGGTTCTCTATGATCCGAACGCCCTTCCTCGGCGCCAGATAGTAACGATGCTCGGTCTTGTGCATTCTGTGAACTCGATACATGCTCCGGAAGATCGTCAGGTCCGGCTCGACCTCGGCGTTACGACACTGCAGCAAGAAGGCGTTCACATGGCGCCAAGTGTTTGGCATGAACTGAGTAGGCGCAAGGCAGTACCACCCGAGGACCTAAAGAACGAAGGGGTGCAGAGGAAAGCGCAGCCCCGCGTTCAGCGAGTCGTAGTCGAACATGCACATATCCGACGACGACAGTTTGGAGTTCGCTCGCATCCCAGGGCCGGGGAGAATCAACTTGTACTCCGGAGGGATGGCGAACCCTCTTCTGATCCAGAGCAGGTCCCTCTCGGATAACACCGTCGCAATCTCGTCCGCCTCGGTGGTTAGAACCGGGTTGTTCTCCTCGTATACCTCCGACTGACCTAGGATCACCTTCTTCATGAGGTCGCCCTCGTATTGCCTAACCCCAGCATGCCCGGACAGTACACAAGGGTACCGGCCCGACTCAGGGGCTTGCCTCGGTGTCTCCACAATCTCCTCGACTACAAGAGATTGGGCCACTATCCTCTTCTTCTTCTTCTTCGCCTCGGCCACGGATGGCTCGGCCACCTGCTTCCCTTTCCTTCGAATCTCCATTTGCCTCCTCTCCTCGGCACCACTATCACTCGAGGACGAGGCCTCACTCCCCGAGTCCACCCTTGACATCTCTAGAAAAAAGGCTAAGGCAAGTAAACTGACCTTGAAGTGACGTTCACGGTCGAAATAAGTTCGCCGGAAATCGCCTGGCCCATGCGACAGCTAACGCAACCGCCTTGGAGCAAAAATCGCCGCTAGCAGAGAATGCAAAGAGTAAAAGTGAAAGTTTGGAGTAAAAAGTGAGAAATGAGCTTGGGGGTGGGGGAGTGGGAGCTTATAACCCCAGTCTGATGTTGGGCTTCCTTGGGAATCTAAAAAGCCCACTAAGAAGCCAAAGCGCCAAAGCGGAGAGTTGCGACGTTTCGAAAACAAAGACTCCTCAAATCACTTAAGTCCACGACTCGGCCACCGGTCGGCCAAGCCGAGCTATCGAACAACTTGGCTGAGCAACCGAGCTACTGAGTCCCTTCAAAACGTCTAACTCCATACCTCGGCTAACGGCACCGAGCCTCCGAACCGAGGGGACGATGAACCGACCCTCACATATGGAGAAAAATCCTTCCGAGGCTGAATCACCGTCGGATCTCTCCAAAATTCGTGTCAAAACTCGATGGACGGTTCAGATTGCGCCACGCCCACAAAACGACAAAATAAAGTTTTCTCGTGATCTGAACCCAGTCCTCGTGATTCACGCAATGATGGACGCTCCAGATCCGACCACGTGTACCTTCTGAGCTTCCTGCCACCGTTCTGCCTAGACGAGATACTGAACAGCTTGGCTAAGCTGCCGAGCTACTGAGTCGGAGGGTGGCGATGCTCCAGAGCCAGGACTCTTCAAAACATCTAACTCCATACCTCGGCTAACGGCACCGAGCCTCCGAACCGAGGGGACGAGGAACCGACCCTCATATATGGAGAAAAATCCTTCCGAGGCTGAATCACCGTCGGATCTCTCCAAAATTCGTGTCAAAACTCGATGGACGGTTCAGATTGCGCCACGCCCACAAAACGACAAAATAACGTTTTCTCGTGATCTGAACCCAGTCCTCGTGATTCACGCAATGATGGACACTCCAGATCTGACCACGTGTACCTTCTGAGCTTCCTGCCACCGGTCTGCCTAGCCGAGTTACTGAACAGCTTGGCTAAGCTGCCGAGCTACTGAGTCGGATGGTGGCGGCGCTCCAGAGCCAAGACTCTTCAAAACGTCCAACTCCGTACCTCGGCTAACGGCACCGAGCCTCCGAACTGAGGGGACGAGGAACCGACCCTCATATATGGAGAAAAATCCTTCCGAGGATGAATCACCGTCGGATCTCTCCAAAATTCGTGTCAAAACGCGATGGACGGTTCAGATTGCGCCACGCCCACAAAACGACAAAATAACGTTTTCTCGTGATCTGAACCTAGTCCTCGTGATTCACGCAATGATGGGTGATATGGCTAAAAATGGGGTTTAATCGGAGCTGTCCAAATCAGGCACGAATCTTGAAGCCCGAAGGTAAAACGGTAATTTCTCTACCAAAGAGTCCAAAATGGGTATTGGATCTCCTCCCGGGGACCCAATAACCCACGAATGGATCCGCTAACAAGAGGGTGCGGGTTTTAACCCGCTACACACCTCACCCAACAAGATAAAATCAGGATCCCTGACCAATCTTGATCAACGGTCCTGATGAACGTCAATCTTTTCACTGGGATTTGGGGATTAAATTCCTTATCTGATTACCAGAATATACCTTATCAGATTACATTCCTAATCTGTTTACAAGGAGATTATTCTATATCAGGCCACGCGGATTACATCCCTAAATTGTTCTCTAAGACGCCTATAAATACCCCCCATCCATCTCCATTAAGAGGTAATCAATCTTTCACCAGTTTTTGCGCTCTTTCATAATCGGCCAGATTACTGACTTGAGCGTCGGAGGGTGCGTCGCCGGGAACAACCCCAGTGTCTCGCACTTTTTGCAGGTGCACGGCGGGAGCGACGATCGAAGCCCGGCGGAACAGGTACACAGGTTTTTCTATTCAGTTTCCCCAAGAATCCACAAGTTCTATCTGTTTGCCCCCACACCAAATTTAGCGGCAACAGATTGGCGCCGTCTGTGGGAAACTAACGAATAGAAACCTCTCCTCTTCCCCGAGAAAAGGTCTTCTCCAGCCATGCCGCCTCGCAAAGTCAGGTCAAGGGGATCTAACCGAGTGCCCAACCCTGACCAGCAAGAAGTCCTTCCCGATCCCGCGCAGCAACAAGGACAACTTCCCCCTACCGCAGAACAGCCGCTCCAACAGAACCTTCCCCCTCCTGATCCAAAGGGTCCTAACCCTCAGAAACAGCCTCTTCACCAAGAGAACCACTCCATCCACAACGCCTCCACTGACTCTATGGCCTCCCATCATCCCCGAGCCTCTGGTCGCCACGGTGCATCCACCAAATGCCAGAAAGATGATGACCTCCGTCGTCACCTGGACGAAAAGCGGGCTCGAGAGGAAGCCTCCCGCCAGCGTGAACGATCTCCCCATCGCAAAGAGTACAGGAGGTCCCCCACTCGAAGAGGGAGGAAAGAATCCCCCGATCATTACCGAAGAAGGCACTCTCCCGCAGGTCGGCAACAGCCCCGGAACAATGACGCACCAATCACCCGTGCCGAGTTCCAGCAGTTCCAAACGACAGTCCTGCAGGCCCTCAACCACCGTCAGAACCCTATTGAGCCGAAGCTCCCGTCCCCTCCTCCGGTCCGAAGCCCTCGCCAACGGTCTCCCTCTCCTCGACCCGCTCCTACCAACTCCAGGCGCACCCCAAGTCCTCGCCATTCTCGAAGTTACCATCGCCGCAACCCTCGCTCTCCCTCATACGAAGACGAGTCTCGAGGCTCGGCAGATTACCGTCGGAGAGACGACACCATGAACCGCCGTCTTCACGAAGTAGAGAGACGCCTGGGACAGATAAACCGAGAGGAAGAGCTCAGGGGGAGGACCCTGCGTCCTAGCCGACCCCCTTTCTCCCGAACCATAGTGGATGCACCTGTCCCGTTCGGCTTCAAACCTCCCCAATTCGAGATTTACACAGGAGAGACCGACCCGGTTGATCACATAGAGAGTTTTAAGACTCTAATGCTCCTTCACCAAGCTTCCGATGCCCTCCTCTGCAAAACCTTCCCCGCAACTCTCAAAGGGCCGGCCCGAGAATGGTATTCTCGCCTCACCCCCTCCTCGATATTCTCTTTCGAACAGTTCGAAACCCTCTTCATCACTCACTTCGTAAGCAGCCGAAGGGCAGAGAAGACCAGCATCTCCCTCTTACACCTTCACCAGAAGAAGGGCGAAAAGCTGAGAGATTATGTGAAGAGGTTCACAGCTGAAGCCAGGACCATAGCATCTCTGGACCAGTCGGTCGCTACGGTAGCATTTCAATCTAATGTCCTCAATTCCAACCTCCGCTCCTCCCTCGCCAAGAAACCACCTCATGACTTTTCCGACCTACTCCTTCGCACTGAAAAGTATATCAGGGCCGAAGAGGCCGAGCAACAACCCCACCGGGAGGGTTCTACCTCCGGTTTTAAGAGGAAGGGAGCGGAAGAAGAAGAAGGGGCCAGGAAGCTCCAGAAAGATAATGCCGGCCAGCGCCGACCTCCTCCTAGATTTGAAAAGTTCACTCCCCTCACTACTAACATCTCCACCATCTTCATGGAAGTTGAAAAAGAAGGAGTCTTACCCCCTGCTCCAAGAATGAACACCCCGGAAAAGAGGAGAGATAAAGAGAAATGGTGCCGCTATCACCGAGACCATGGTCATGATACCAACGACTGCCGTGCTCTGAAAAACGAAATCGAAGCCCTTATCCAGAGAGGGCAGCTGACCAGGTTTGTGAGAAAAGACCAAGCAGAACTTCCGCCTCCGCCTCGGGGGGCTAACAAGCGTCCGGAAAGAGAAGAGAAGCCAGACTTCGAGGAAGAACGAGTCCTCCACCTCATTCACGGGGGTCTAATGGGGGGCTCCTCGAATTCCTCTCGGAAAGCCTTTATAAGAGAAGTCAACTCGGTCCGAGCCACCCCTCCTCCCAAAGGACTCGGAGTACCAGTCACATTCTCCGACAAAGATCTCGAGGGGATTCGGACCCCGCACTGTGACGCCCTCGTCATTAGCCTCCACATGGCGAATTTCAAAGTGGAGAGGATCTTAGTAGACAACGGCAGCTCCGTCAACATCCTCTTCCTCTCCGCTTTTAAAGGCCTAAAGCTCTCCAGAGATAGACTCAAGCCCGCCGGTTACACTCTCCACGGGTTCACGGGGGTTCCGGTAACTATTGAAGGGGTAATCACCCTCGATGTAACTGCCGGCCAAACTCCTACCACCCGGACAGAACCAATGGACTTCATGGTGGTGGATGTTCCCGCTGCCTACAACGTCATTTTGGGTCGGCCAGGCCTCGCAGCTCTAGAAGCTGTCCCCTCGGCATACCATCTGGAGATGAAATTCCCCACCCGGTCCGGGGTCGGGGAAGTAAGGGGAAATCAGGAGCAGGCCCGGAAAGTGCTACATGACCTCAACCCTTGGGCCCGTCCTCTCCTTAGAGACCCTGGAAATTCCTCAAGACACGGCAAAACCAACTTCCGAGCCGGTAGATGAACTGGAGGAAGTGCTCTTCTCTGAACAAGAGCCGGCCCGCAAGTTCCTCATAAGCAAGACCCTTCCGTCCGCCCTATACTCAGATATTGTGAAATGCATCCGAGCCAACCAAGACCTCTTCGCATGGTCAGCTGCCGACATGCCTGGCATCTCCGAAGAACTCTTGGTCCACCGCCTCAGCGTTGATCCGGGGTCTAAACCGGTTCAGCAGAAGAGGCGCAAGTTCGCCCCCGAGCGTCAGCTCGCTATCAAAGAGGAAGTAGATAAACTGCTGAAGGCCCGATTCATACAGGAGGTAAATTACCCTGAGTGGTTGTCCAACGTGGTAATGGTGAAGAAGTCCAATGGGACTTGGAGAATTTGCATTGATTTCACCGACCTCAACAAGGCCTGTCCCAAAGATCCCTTCCCTCTACCGAGCATCGACACTCTGATTGACGCAACCTCGGGACATGAGCTCCTAAGCTTCATGGACGCCTTCTCGGGTTACAATCAGATAAGGATGTTCCCGCCGAATATCCCTAAGACATCTTTTGTAACCGACCAAGGTCTTTATTGCTACAGAGTAATGCCATTCGGCCTAAAGAACGCAGGGGCAACATACCAGCGCCTCGTCAACAAAGTTTTTCAGGCTCAGATCGGCAGGAACATGGAAGTGTACGTCGATGACATGCTGGTGAAAAGCATCCGAGGTATTGATCATGTGACCGACCTCCAAAAGGCATTTGATGTTTTAAGAAAACACAATATGAGACTCAACTCGAACAAGTGTGCGTTCGGTGTCTCATCAGGTAAATTCCTCGGCTTCATGGTTAGCCAACGAGGGATAGAGGCGAACCCGGAGAAGATCAGGGCCATACTGGACATGGCCCCTCCCAGAAATGTCAAAGAGGTTCAGAGGCTGACTGGTCGCCTAGCCGCCATAGGGCGCTTTTTGTCGAAGTCCGGGGAGAAGTGCCTCCCGTTCTTCAAAGCCCTCAGGGGGGCTAAAGGATTCGAGTGGGGGCAGCAGCAACAGGACTCATTCGACCAGCTCAAAGCATACCTCGTCAATCCACCTCTTCTCAGCAAACCTATACCTGGCGAACCGCTCTACCTCTACCTAGCAGCTTCTGAGCAGACACTCAGTGCGGTCTTAGTCAGAGAAGAAGAAAGGGCTCAGAAGCCCATTTACTACGTCAGCAAGGTACTCCGGGACGCCGAGCTCCGGTACCCGAAGATTGAGAAAGTGGCCTACGCCCTGGTAATGGCCGCGAGAAAGCTTCGACCCTACTTTCAGTCCCATTCGGTGGTCGTCCTTACCGACCAGCCGCTGAAGCAGGTCCTTCACAAGCCCGAGACTTCTGGTCGCCTCATGAAGTGGTCGATCGAGCTGAGCCAACATGATATAACCTATCAGCCCCGGACCGCGATCAAGGCACAGGCACTAGCCGAATTCATAGTTGAAACTACGATCCCCGAGTCTAACCAAGCAGCTAAGGGACTCCCCGTCTGGTCGGTCTACGTCGACGGGTCCTCTTGCAACGAGGGAAGCGGGGCAGGAGTCATCTTGGCAGGCCCAGATGACTTCATCCTCCAATACTCCCTCCGCATAAACTTCAAAGCCTCGAACAACGAGGCCGAATACGAAGCGCTAATAGCCGGACTTCGAATGGCCCGAAATGCTGGGGCACAACGGCTACAGATCTTCAGCGACTCCCAGTTGGTTGTCAATCAGGTCCTCGGCGAGTATGAAGCCCGCGATGATAGAATGGTTAAATACTTGTCCAAAGTAAAAAGCCTCATGGCGCTATTTGACGAGGCTCTCATCCAAAGGACCCCCCGAGAGGAAAATGCTCAGGCCGACGCCTTATCCAAGTTAGCCTCCTCTTCCCTTCAAGGCCTGGAACAGACCGTGCTGATAGAAGTCCTCCTGAAGCCGAGCATAGAGGACGAAGCACCGGACTCCGTTGAGACGTTGTCCGTCCTCCTCGAAGACAACTGGATGAAGCCCATTGTCGAATTCTTGAGGGACGGACTCCTCCCTGAAGATCCGAGGGAAGCACGAAGAGTCAGGACCCGAGCCGAGCGTTTTACTTTAATCGAAGGCATCTTATATAAACGCTCCTTCACCCAGGTGGATGGTCGACCTTACCTACGGTGCCTTTCCCCCAGACAAGCCGACTATGCCCTGCAAGAGCTCCATGAGGGCATCGGCGGGGCCCATTCTGGCTCCAGGGCTCTAGCGCGCAAAGTGTTAAACTACGGGTATTACTGGCCCACTCTCCTACGGGATGCCGAACGACACGTTCGGCAATGCAGCTCCTGTCAAAAGTATGCAGATATCCGACGCCTTCCACAAGCACCGCTCGCCTCCCTATCAAGTCCTATCCCCTTCGCCATGTGGGGGATGGATTTACTAGGGCCGTTTCCAACAGTCCCCGGACAGCTAAAATTCCTAGTCGTGGCGGTCGACTACTTTTCTAAATGGATCGAAGCCGAGCCCCTGGCTACAATCACCGAGCATAGAGTCGTTCAATTCTTCTGGAAAAGTGTGATTTGCCAGTTCGGCGTTCCCCGAGTCATAGTCACGGATAATGGGACACAGTTTACTGGAGCCGCCTTCCGAGCTCTATGTGAAGACCTCTCCATACAGCACCGATTCTCCTCCGTCTCCCATCCCCAGTCGAATGGCCAGGCCGAGAATGCCAACCGACAGATTCTTTCAGGCATCAAGAAGAGATTAGACAAGTGTTCCAAAGGGCTGTGGATCGATCAACTACCGAATGTGCTCTGGAATCACCGTACCACCAAGCGGACCCTGACAGGCGAGAGCCCATTTAATCTCACCTATGGGGCCGAGGCCATCATCCCCCTGGAAGTAGGGATACCCTCTCCTCGTCTGATAGCCTATGAAGAAGAGCAGAACGCTAAAGAGCTCAGAGCGAGCTTGGATCTGATAGATGAAATCCGAGAGAGAGCGGCCATACGCCAACAAGCTTATCGAAGGAGGATCGAGCTAGCCTACAACAAAAGGGACCGTCCAACGGACCTCAAAGAGGGGGATCTAGTCCTCCGAAAATTGGCCATCTCGTTCCCCGGACAGAAAAGCAAACTGGCCCCGAACTGGGAGGGACCGTACAAAATCTCAAAAGTGATCCGCCCCGGCGCATACAAGCTAGAAGATCTCGAAGGCAGAGAAATCCCCAGGACTTGGAATGCCGACCATCTTTTGAAATACCAAGAAAAGGCACCTGCGCCTCTCTAAGTAACTCGAAGATGTCGAACCTTTCGCTTCCTCTTACTAGTAGTGATTTTTCTTTTTATTTATTTCTTCATTGTAATAACGGCTAGCAACTTTAGAAGCAGCCGATCATTAGATATTAATAAATAAAGTTTTTCGTATTTTCACTGCTACTACATCTCTCTGCTTTTAACTTCCTAATCTAACAATGGTTCCGGAGTCCAACACTTGGCTCGATTCTACTTCGCAAGTTCGCCCCTCAGCGAACTTGAAGTAGTTCGCCATTCGGAATTGCTCCCAAAGCCGTTGAATGGTACGGAGTCCAACACTTGGTTCGATTCCACTTCGCAAGTTCGCTACTGAGCGAGCTAGAAGTGATTCACCATTCGGAATTGCTCCTACGCCTCCTGAATTAACGATGGTTCCGGAGTCCAACACTTGGCTCGATTCTACTTCGCAAGTTCGCCCCTCAGCGAACTAGAAGTAGTTCGCCATTCGGAATTGCTCCCAAAGCCGTTGAATGGTACGGAGTCCAACACTTGGTTCGATTCCACTTCGCAAGTTCGCTACTGAGCGAGCTAGAAGTGATTCACCATTCGGAATTGCTCCTACGCCTCCTGAATTAACGATGGTTTCGGAGTCCAACACTTGGCTCGATTCTACTTCGCAAGTTCGCTCCTCAGCGAACTAGAAGTAGTTCGCCATTCGGAATTGCTCCCAAAGCCGTTGAATGGTACGGAGTCCAACACTTGGTTCGACCCTACTCCGCAAGTTCGCTCCTAAGCGAGCTAGGTGTAGTTCGCCATTCGGAATTGCTCCCACGCCCATAATCTTACGATGGTTCCGGAGTCCAACACTTGGCTCGATTCTACTTCGCAAGTTCGCTTCTAAGCGAACTAGAAGTAGCTCGCCATTCGGAATTGCTTCCATAGCCGTTGAATGGTACGGAGTCCAACACTTGGTTCGACTCTACTCCGTAAGTTCGCTCCTAAGCGAGCTAGGGGTAGTTCGCCATTTAGAATTGCTCCCACGCCCTTAATCTTACAAAGGTTCGGACTCCAACACTTGGTTGCCGAGCGTTCGTGCCACCGATTGTATTACACGCTCGAGTTCGGCGGTCGAGATCTCTAAAGATTTCCCAAGTATGAAGCCTCGGCGCCCGCTCCGAGCATCCTTGCCATCGACCTTATCGCGGGCTTGGGTTCGGCACCCGTCCCGAGCGTTTTCGACACCGATCGTATGACAGGCTCGAGTTCGGCGGTCAACACCAATTAAAAACGCCAAGTCTCAAACCTCGGTTCCACGACTCCACAGTTAGAGCAAAAATTGAGCAACTATGATACGGCGACAATTAAATCGATTCCAATTTTATTAAAAACAACCCTTACATACATCAATATTACAAGGCACTAAAAGATTACAAGACACCGAACTCGGACCCATCAACGCTTCCGAGGCGCAGGGATGCTCCTCTTCAAGGACACTTGAGGTCGGCGACGTTTGACTCCGGAACCCGATCCCAGGCCAGCAAGTTGGGACGTGTCCCCGGCACTGCTTCTGGCAGCCACGCCGACGGATGCACCGCTCGACGAAATGGCCACTGAGCTCTGCGCGTCCCCCGGACTCGGATAGCCGAGGCGCTCACGGGTCGCCATCTCGTAAAAAGTGATGCCACGCTCGCTCTCTGCTCGGGTGCATGAAGTGCTCCTTACATTAATCGGCCCCGAACGCGATCTGAGGCGAGCCACCTCTGCTTCCAGCTCGGAGATCCGACCCCTCAATGAACCATCTTGCGCCTCGACCTCAAAGCGGGCCGGTACCGCCGAGTTCGGAACTCCAACATGGCTCGCGATGAGGTGACGGAGATGGGTAACTTCGATGCTCCTATCGACAGTGGCTCTCTTCAACACGTCGACTTCGGCCGCCAATTCATCTCGTTCGACCGTAAGCTTGGCCACCTTAGTCGTCAACTCCTCTCCTTCGGTCCGAAGCTTAGTCTCCGTGGTTTGCAAGTGCTGAATCTCCGAAAGCAGGTCGTCCCTCTCCGCCGTTACCTTTGACAGTGTGTGGCGAAAGCACTTGGTCCGAAGACTACTAGCGAAGGCAGCTGGCGAAGCCTCGCCCTCACCCGAGGCGGTCATCTCGCCAATCCTGCCCTCCAGGCGTCGAATATCGCTGTCCCGCTGCCCTAAGATAAGCTGGAGCTGGCCTCGCTCTGTTTCGGCTCGGCACAGTCCTAGCTCGACTTCGTAAAGTCGCTCTCTACACCTCGCCAGACTCAACCTAGTCGCCCCGAGCCCTGCCTTGGCTCGAACCTTGGCATCCGACCCTGCACGCTCGACCTCTTGGGCTACCAGAACGAGCTGAAAAGAAATGCAAACAAGCAACAAAAACTCAGATATTGTCTAAGTCCTAGACTTCGGGAGTTCTTTAGAACAATTGCTCGAGCATTCAACAGACAATAGACAAGAGCACAAAGCCGAGCCCAAAAAGTTGAAGTTTTTCATTCATTTCGAAAAGTAGCGGTGGCCAGTCCGCTATTAGGCGTTACACGACAAAAACAACAAAAAACAAAAGGAAAAGAGAACAGACGGAGTCAGGGCGCGACCTCTTTCCCGGGGCGGCGAGAGGGGGTCGAGGGCGACGCCTCCGAAGGGGCAACCGTCGCCAAGGGGGTAACCACCGACCCCTGAGCTCCGGCGGGGGGGTCGACCGAAGCCTCGTCGTCGCCCCTCTCCTCCTCCTCTTCTTCTTCCCCCTCCGACTCAGGGTTAAAGTCTTCGACGTACCCCGGGAACAACCTCCAACCCGAGCAGTCCACGGAGGGATAGGCCTCCTTCACCCGGGCGAGAGCGTCGGCGAAAGCCTTGGCCATGTTTTGGGCGAGGAAGCTCTGCGCCTTCTCCATGGTCGCATCCTCCGCCTTCTTCACCGCCGCCGCTTGGGCCTCGGCCGCCTCGGCCAACTGCTTGGCCGCCTCCTCCTTTTGCTGACGGAGCTGGCCCTCCAGCGTCGTGACCCTGTCCTCGAGGTAGTTGACCCTCGCCGACTTGGCCTCGAAGTTCAGCTCGAGCTTGTCGAGCTCGGTCTGAATCCGGGCCTTCTCCTTCCGAGCTTGGTCGGACTCCTTCTTCATCTCCTTCTCCTGGGCCGCCATCCTCTCGGTGAGGTGCCCGAAGTGTACGACGATCTACAGTTAAAAATCAAGGGGGTCACGAAAATTTCAACTTGAGAAGGTCGGCTTAAAAAAGAGGGGGTAGATACGACGCTTACCGATACCGCCGAGCGCGCTATCTCGATGACGTCGTCTCCCTCCCGTCCGGCCTCCATGGCCGCCCTATCCTTCGGCGTGGCGAGGTGCTTGATGGCCTCCATGCTCGCCAGGGAGTTGCCGAGGAACCCGTCGTGCTTCCGAACCTGCCAGTCCGGGACGTGGATCCTTTTGTGGGCCTCGGTCAAGAGCTCCTCCGCCGCCCTCGACAGCGGGGGCGTAGGCATGTTGAGGGCGGCGGCGACGGGAAACTCGCCGACCTTGGTCGACGACGAAGCAACCACGGCGTCGGAAGCCGGGTTCTCCAGGATCTCCACCTCGTCGGCCGTTTCAACGACCTTCGGAGACTTTGCTGCCGGTAGCTTCGAGGCCACCCTCTTCCTCTTCTTCGGCGCCTTGTTGGCGAGCCCTGCCCTCAGCGCCAGCACCGCCTGATAATCCATAGACTCTGCACCATGAGACAAGTCTGTTAGTTCGGGAAAAGCTATGAAAAATAAAAAGCGCACAAAGTAAAGTGACGATAATAAATAAAGAAAGCCGCGTACTGGGGTCGGCATGAACGAGCCCTCCCCCGAACAGGACGTCGTCGGTCAAGTCCTTCCAATCCAGCTTTGGCCGACCCAGGAGTACCCGAACAGCCTCCTCTTCCTCGGGCCGAAGTGTTGGCAGCGCCTTCACTTTCTTCGGCACACCCTCCACCCAACTCGCAGGAATGGGCCAGGCCTCCGGACTGCGCACCATAAGGTACTTCTCGCGCCAGTATTTGATGGAATCAGGGCACACGACGAGCCGACCTCCGTGCCTCGGAGTCAAGTAAAATCGGTACGCCGACCTGTTCCCCTGATGCAGTTGGTAGATGGTCCGAAGCACGTTCAGCTCCGGCTCAATCCCCGCGGCTTGGCAGTGAAGTACGAAGCCGTTTATTACTCTCCACGCGTTCGGCATAAGTTGGATGGGGCTGACCCCAATCCATCTTAATACCGTAACCGCGAACGGGTGGAGAGGCAGCCGAGCCCCGGCTAAGAAGGCATCGACCGGCCAGCAACACACGGTTACCGGCAACGGCGAGTTGGCCCTAATGCCGGGACCCGGCAATATAAGCTCGTACTCTTTCGGGACCTGGAAGCAGTCCCGAATCACTCCCAAGTCTTCCTCCCGAAGGATCGATGCTGTCTCGTCAGCCTCTGTCATCTCCCTCGCCGGATTCTCTTCGAATGTCCGGGCCCTCCCGTACACGATACGCTCGGCGTCCTCCTCCGGAAGCTCCCGAACCCTGTGAAGCCCAGTTAATGGCCCCGGTAATTGGCCGAACTCCCCCATGCGCTTCGGCTCCTCCACAATAGAATATTTGCCGAACACCTTCTTGTTTTTGTGAGGTCGGCTAGTGGACGGAGCTTCGGTGACTTCGAGGGAGGGCTCAGATGAAGAAGAAGAGGCAGACATATTTAGAAACTAAAGTATAAATTACCTTAACGGAGATGTCGTCGGAAAGTTCGCCGGAAAAAGGTCAGCGATCACCTGGAGCTCAAGCAAGAACAAACCAAAACAACGGAGCGGAGAGATGAAAAGTGAAAAATGAAGAGGGGATGGGGGATTTATAGAAGAGCCAGCACGCAAATCGAGGTTAATGGGCTTCTACTGCCGGCCCATTCCCACGAAACGACAAAAGGCGACTCCAAACGTCGCCTTGTTCGCCGCGCCAAGCCAAACGGCTCATTAATGACAGTCACGTCAGCAGAAGCCCAGGGGACGCTGCATTAATGGACGTCACATCTGTCAGAAACCCAGAGACTGTCACATCCGTCAGAACCGTCGATTCTCATACCTCGGCGCTCGCTCCGAGCGTTCTTGACACCGACCGTTTTACACGCGTGAGTTCGGCACTCAAGACTTCCAAAAAATTTCCAAGTCTGGAGCCTCGGCACTCGCTCCGAGCATTCTTGACACCGACCGTTTTACACGCGTGAGTTCGGCACTCAAGACTTCCAAAAAATTTCCAAGTCTGGAGCCTCGGCACTCGCTCCGAGCGTTCTTGACACCGACCGTTTTACACGCGTGAGTTCGGTACTCAAGACTTCCAAAAAATTTCCAAGTCTGGAGCCTCGGCACTCGCTCCGAGCGTTCTTGACACCGACCGTTTTACACGCGTGAGTTCGGCCCTCAAGACTTCCAAAAAATTTCCAAGTCTGGAGCCTCGGCACTCGCTCCGAGCGTTCTTGACACCGACCGTTTTACACGCGTGAGTTCGGCACTCAAGACTTCCAAAAAATTTCCAAGTCTGGAGCCTCGGAACCAGCTCCGAGCGTTCTTGACACCGACCGTTTTGCACGCATGAGTTCGGCAGTCAAGACTTCCAAAAAATTTGCAAGTCTGGAGCCTCGGAACCAGCTCCGAGCGTTCTTGACACCGACCGTTTTGCACGCATGAGTTCGGCAGTCAAGACTTCCAAAAAAATTTCCAAGTCTGGAGCCTCGGAACCAGCTCCGAGCGTTCTTGACACCGACCGTTTTGCACGCATGAGTTCGGCACTCAAGACTTCCAAAAAATTTCCAAGTCTGGAGCCTCGGCACTCGCTCCGAGCGTTCTTGACACCGACCGTTTTACACGCGTGAGTTCGGCACTCAAGACTTCCAAAAAATTTCCAAGTCTGGAGCCTCGGCACTCGCTCCGAGCGTTCTTGACACCGACCGTTTTACACGCATGAGTTCGGCACTCAAGACTTCCAAAAAATTTCCAAGTCTGGAGCCTCGGAACTCGCTCCGAGCGTTCTTGACACCGACCGTTTTGCACGCATGAGTTCAGCAGTCAAGACTTCCAAAAAATTTCCAAGTCTGGAGCCTCGGAACCAGCTCCGAGCGTTCTTGACACCGACCGTTTTGCACGCATGAGTTCGGCAGTCAAGACTTCCAAAAAATTTCCAAGTCTGGAGCCTCGGCACTCGCTCCGAGCGTTCTTGACACCGACCGTTTTACACGCGTGAGTTCGGCACTCAAGACTTCCAAGAAATTTCCAAGTCTGGAGCCTCGGCACTCGCTCCGAGCGTTCTTGACACCGACCGTTTTACACGCGTGAGTTCGGCACTCAAGACTTCCAAAAAATTTCCAAGTCTGGAGCCTCGGAACTCGCTCCGAGCGTTCTTGACACCGACCGTTTTGCACGCATGAGGTCGGCAGTCAAGACTTCCAAAAAATCTCCAAGTCTGGAGCCTCGGCATTCGCTCCGAGCGTTCTTGACACCGACCGTTTTGCACGCATGAGTTCGGCAGTCAAGACTTCCAAAAAAATTCCAAGTTCGAAGCCTCGGCACCGGATCCGAGCGTCCTTGGCCCCGACCCCCGTACATCGAAGACCTGGCCCTCAGACTTCGGCGAGCCCCCTCTCCAGACTCGCTACCACGCCGAGGTCCCTCTTCCCGTCAGAAAGAATCGCCGAACCGATCTCTGACCTCGGCACCCTGGTCGCCGAGCTCTGGGAGGGATCGGAGTCGCGACGCCGGACGGACGCGACCCTCAACAGAGTGAAGCGACCACGCCATTCACCGAGAGATTACAAAGCTAAGAAAACGTTCACACGAGAACACCGCCCCCTTTTCGAGATTCAAGATCCCACAATTAGACTCCGATCCGACTCCACTAGCCACTAAAACAGTTAGGCTACTCCTCAAAGTCTGATCACACTCAGTCTTTAGGAGTGGGGGGCTCGTGATATGGCTAAAAATGGGGTTTAATCGGAGCTGTCCAAATCAGGCACGAATCTTGAAGCCCGAAGGTAAAACGGTAATTTCTCTACCAAAGAGTCCAAAATGGGTATTGGATCTCCTCCCGGGGACCCAATAACCCACGAATGGATCCGCTAACAAGAGGGTGCGGGTTTTAACCCGCTACACACCTCACCCAACAAGATAAAATCAGGATCCCTGACCAATCTTGATCAACGGTCCTGATGAACGTCAATCTTTTCACTGGGATTTGGGGATTAAATTCCTTATCTGATTACCAGAATATACCTTATCAGATTACATTCCTAATCTGTTTACAAGGAGATTATTCTATATCAGGCCACGCGGATTACATCCCTAAATTGTTCTCTAAGACGCCTATAAATACCCCCATCCATCTCCATTAAGAGGTAATCAATCTTTCACCAGTTTTTGCGCTCTTTCATAATCGGCCAGATTACTGACTTGAGCGTCGGAGGGTGCGTCGCCGGGAACAACCCCGGTGTCTCGCACTTTTTGCAGGTGCACGGCGGGAGCGACGATCGAAGCCCGGCGGAACAGGTACACAGGTTTTTCTATTCAGTTTCCCCAAGAATCCACAAGTTCTATCTGTTTGCCCCACACCAAATTTAGCGGCAACAATTGGCGCTCCATATCTGGCTACGTGTACCTTCCGAGCTTCCGGCCACCGGTGTGCCTAGCCGAGCTACCGAACAGCTTGGCTATGCAACCGAGCTACTGAGTCGGAGGGTGGTGACGCTTCAAAGCCAGAATTCTTCAAAACGCTTCAAAGCCAGAACTCCATCCCTCGGCTGACAATGCCGAGCTTCCGAACCGAGGGGACGAGGAACCGACCCTCGTATATGGAGAAAAAATCCGCCGACCCTTCTCAGCTGTTGGATCTTCTCAAAAAACGCGCTCGTCGTGATGGACGATCCAAATCTTGCCACGTTCGCTAAACGACAAGATAACGCTTTTTGGGGATCTGCGCTGAGATGGACGCTCAGGATCACGCCACGTAGTTCGGCTGATTCCGAGCTAAGTGCCGAGCTGCTGAGCCGAGGGGACGAGGAACCGACCCTCGTATATGGAGAAAAAATCCGCCGACCCTTCTCAGCCGTTGGATCTTCTCAAAAAACGCGCTCGTCGTGATGGACGGCCCAGATCTTGCCACGTTCGCTAAACGACAAGATAGCGCTTTTTGGGGATCCGCGCTGAGATGGACGCTCAAGATCACGCCACGTAGTTCGGCTGATTCCAAGCTAGGCGCCGATCAGCCGAGCCGAGGGGACGAGGAACCGACCCTCGTATACGAAGAAGCTATCTGCCGAGGAATGTGGATCGTCCGATCGCCCAGAAAATTGCGCTCGACGCTGATGGAGGGCCCAGATCGCGCCACGCCATAAATAGGTATTAAAAATTGGTTTTTATTTATTTTAATCGTTTTATTTATTTTAAAATTGCTAAAAAATTACTAAAAATTTGGGAAAATTAACTTGAAATTCTAGAAAATAATTATGAATTCGGGAGAATAATTTTGAGCCCCTGAACGAACAATTATTGCCTAGAATGTGTAGTTAAGACCCCCGAACGACTGGCTAACACATCACAAAATCAAATAAATAATCCGAAAAAATAGATAAAAAACGCCGGGTATACAGAGAAGCTCAAGAACAGCTTACAGCTTGAAAAATCACCTCACTACCCCCTTCGAGATTCGAAACCCTCCATTTGGACTCCGATACAACTCCACTAGCCATTAAAACAGTTAAACTACTCCTCAAAGGCTGATCAAACTCAGTCTTCAGGAGTGGGGGGCTTGTGATATGGCTAAAAATGGGGTTAAATCGGAACCGTCCAAATCGGGCACGAATCTTGAAGCCCAGGGGTAAAACGGTAATTTCACCTACCAACGGGTCTGAAGCGGGTACTGGTTCTCTTCCTCGAAGACCCACTTACCCGCGAACGGATCCATCTCAACTGGGTGCAGATTCCAACCCGTAGCAGACCCGATCCAGAAGGGATAGAATTAGGGTTTCTGATTAAATCCTAATCATCGGCCCTGATTCATATCTATCCCTTCACTGGGGATTAGGGATTACATTCCTTATCTAACCACAGGGATTACATTCCTAATCTGATCCCAGCGGCGCCTATAAATACCCCCCATCCATCTCCATTAAGAGGTAATCAATCTTTTCCCAGTTTTTGCGCTCTCTCATAATCATTCCTGATTACTGACTTGAGCGTTGGAGGGTGCGTCGGAGGGAACAACCCCGGTGTCTTGCACTTTTTGCGGGTGTACGGCAGGAGTCAGCGTCAAACTCCGGCGGAACAGGTAACAGGTTTGCTATTCAGTTTTCCAAAGAATCCACAAATACTATCTGTTTGTCCCCACACCAGATTTAGCGGCAACAGTAGCCAAGAGTTCACTAGTAGGAGTCGCATTCCTTCCATTCCAATTCCATATGTAGATAGCGAATAAATATTTATGAATTATGATAGTATTTCCGATTTTCATGAAACACACACAGATCATGTAATAGTAGAAGACATAGAACCACATGTTAGGATTGTGTCTTGTATACTCGTTATTCAGATTAAAAAAAGGTAATATGAAGCACGAAGGTCAAAGCGTCGAAGCGAGTAGAAGGAGAACAGCAGCAGCAGCAGGTGCAAGCTAGTTGCGATCGACCGGTCATGGTGACAGTCGACCGCACCCCCCGACCGCACCCCCGACCGCTCGTTGTACTGGGAAGTCAGAGAGTGGTGCGGTCGACCGGTCTTGTTGGACGGTCGACCGCCCGCGGTGCTGATTCGTTTTTTGGGCTTCGATTTGTTAGGTCGGTTCAGCCCAGTCTTCAACTCCAAGTTAGATCGTGCGGCTCCTATTCAGTTACTTCTTTTCCAGGTTTTATCGGACGACTGAGGATCAAAATTAAATCTAGGTTTTCTCTCTATTCTTCTCTATATATTGTAAAATTCTCCAATATGAGAGGTAGTACTTCATAGATTCTTTTTTCCATTGCAAAGAGAGGCTCGAGAGAGAGTTAGTTCTTGGTAGGTGAGTTTGATTCCCTGTGTCAAGTGAATCAGTAACTCCTTGTAATTTCTTCTAGTTGAATATCAGATCTCCCTATATTTCCCCCCGGATTAAGCAAAAGCTAACTGGGATAAGTCATCGTTGTTGTGTTTGTGTTAGTTTGGTGAATCTACTTATTTGCTCAATTTATTTGCCTCGTCTACTTCGACTTCCTCATTGCTCTATTAGCTCCGCTGCGACCAGAGGGCGTTTGTTGACGCCCCAATCCCAACACCACAACCATCGGAACAAAGCCCGTCTCAATCCCGTAAAACAAGAAGGAACACTTCCGAAGTACACAACTATTTTGACTATGTCCCTTCACAAAATGATGAGTGTAAGACTAAAAATTTGTAAAAAGTGTCAAACACCCTATAAGTTTAAAATTGAATCGGGAACAGGTACACTTCAACGTCTTAAATAAATGTCAATCCAAAATTTCTAAGGACAATTTCACAACAAAAAATACACCCTAAGACCAGACACGTAGATAGTCATAGCTACGATCACGATATTGTTCGTAGGAAAATGGCTAAGTTAGTAATTAGAGATAAATTACCTTATTCGTTTGGTGAAAGTAGGAATGTAGAGACTTTTGCACAAACCGCATTAAATCCCCATTATAAAAAAATTGTTAGGAATGTAGTTAAGGGTGATTTTAAATTAGTTTACAATTAGGCTAAGAATTTTTTAGTAGTAACATTAACATTACTAAACACTAGAGTTTCTTTGACATCAGATGGGTGGGTAGAAGTGAACGGCATACTAATGATGTGTGTAACATTTCAATGGATAGATTCTGAATGGCTACTTCAAAAGAAGATAATTTCATTCGGATTTGTTAGGTACCCATATAAGGGTAAAATAATTGCCACACACGTCATGGATGCATGTAATAATTTCGATATTTTTGATAAAGTTTTTGCTATTGATTTTAATAACGCCTCTAATAATACTAAGGCAACCGCTAGTTTGAAAATTACTTTAAATCCTATAGAACCAGATATTTTTCATGTTAGGCGTGTGCTTGTCATATTTTAAATCTTTGTGTACAAGACGCACAAAAATACAGACACGATAAAATTGAGGCAATGAGAGATTGTGTTCATTTTATTACCTTGAGTGGTTCAATATATCAATCTTTTCATGATTTGTGTCACTTAGGAGAATTGTATTTAAACATTATCCTACAGATGTTAGACATCATTGAAATTCTACTTATGATTTATTAGGTTTTGTTCTTCATTATCGTAGTAATCTAAAAAAAATTGTGTTACAATGAGTATGCAAGATTGTATGTTAGATGATGCTTATTGGTTTTTTTGCTGATAGTTTGTATAAATTTTTAGAACCTTTTAATGATGCTACTTTACAATTTTTCAAAAACATATACATTTACATCTAGTGGTATTTTACTTGCAATTGTCACTATGATGACAATAATTAAAGATTTGATAAATGACCTTCATATTGGAACTATGGTTTATGCCACTTATATAAAAAGTTTAAAATATTTTCATCCACTTCTTATATTATATTGTGTTGCTAGTGTAATGAATCACATGATTAAATTAGAGGGCACCAAGAATTTAATAGAGATTTTTTATTCATATGCTCCACATGATGAAATAGTTGATTTTGATTATGTCTTTTTCACTTCACAATTTGAGGTTGTTTTGAATAATTTATATGATAGCCGTGATAGACTTTTTTCATCTAATACTACACAAACACAAAATATTCGTTTGTTCTTCTTCTTCTTCTATATTGTCAAAGGGAAAGAGTCTTGCAACCAGTGGTGTTTTAAATCTCATTAAATTAAAGTAAATAAAGAACAGATTCACCAAATGAGTTGAATTGGTATAATGCACAACCACCCATCGATGATGTAGTAGATGTCTTAAATTTTTGGAAAACCAATGAAAATATTTTTTATATTTTTTCTCGTATGACTAAAGTTTTGCTAACTACACTGGTATCAACTGTTGCATCGGAAAATATTTTTTCTTTTGGTGGCAGGATAATGAGCTCGAACAGGAATCACTTGACATCAAAAAATTGGGAGATGCAAGTTTGCGCAGAAGATTGGATGAAAGCGGAAGAGAGGACCCACGATTTACTAGACGCACAAAACGGATCAACAAGTAACGACGATAGAAGATCTACTAAAAGTTCACATTTTGACCATGTATTGTAAATAATTGAAAAATTTAGAGGGATGAGATTCTATATTTAGGTTAAGTAGAAGTGCATGACAAATAGTGCAATGTTTTCTCTTCAATCTAAATAGAGATCATCTCGATCTCTAAATATAGATATTCCCCTCATATTGTAATTTGATAAGATTTGTATTAAATATTACTTATCAATTTGATCATATTTGAAATTTTGTAATTCATTAAATCAATTTATTTATGATTATCTCTTTTATCTATATATTCTTACAATTGTTGCCTTCATTCACCAAAACTCTTTATCTTTGCACACTTATATAATAATAAAAAAATTAAACATTATAAAAAATGTGAAAGACACGCCAACCCACGAACGCGTACCGACCCGGTCCGGCCCCCAAGCCAGGGGGCCAGGGGTCAGGGGCCAGGTTGGGGCCGCCACTTCCTCCAAGTAGCCCGACCAGGCCCGCGAAAGCCTGGGCCCGAGTCAAACCCTCGGGGTTTCAACCCGGCCCGGTCTGCTAGACCCGAATGCCACCCCTAATATAGTCGCTTGGGGGGGGGGGGGGGGGGGGGGGGGGGAGGGGGGGGGGGAGGTGCAGATTCAGGATATTGGATTTATCTTTATTTTACAGTATTTTGATAAGGTTAGTTACCCTCTTCCATGTAAAGAGATCGTGTTAGGAGATACAGTTTTCAAACTCTCTCTTATGCATAGAGAGATAAAAGCGGTTACCCTATAGAGATAGGAGGTTTAAACTATCTTATTCGGATGAACCTAGAATCCTTTGCGTTAGAGCTGCTTTGGTAGCCCCTTATTACAGCCAGATCGGGTTGATGGGCTTGAAAGTGGCCTAGCTCCTTTTGTCAAATCTGTATCTGCTGAAATTTATCATTTTACTCCCAAGGGCTTTAGGATTTATGTCCGATTTGAATGGTCCCGATTTTGTTATATTTATACCCATATCAAAATACAGTTCTTTTAAAAGGAATATGCTACACTCTTTCATTGTTAGTGATAGAAAATAATGAAGCAACAATAGCAGTAGAATTAGACACAACAAAAAATAAATTAGGATAAAGAATAGATAACTTATTGTTTCCCAGTAATTAAATGTCTCTATTGGTAAATGTTACTTCTTGGGCCATGTTCCTTCTTGGGCCTGTTCTTCAGACTTATGAGGCCAAATAAGACATTTGAATCTTCTGGAGATGGCGGAGTTGGGTTTTTGGTTGAAAATTATACATATTGGCTCTGGTATCAATATTGCATGCATATTGAAGTCGAGGATTCATGTTCATGGGATTTGATAGATTTTATGTTGGTTGTCAATTATCTAACGCAACTCTCCTCCTTCTCCGATTTGTGGGGATTTTTGGCTTGGGACAAACAATGATAGAGTTATGCATATTGAAGTCCAATAAATGATAAATATGCAACGAAATATAAAATATAAGGAACGACTAGTTTGAGTTCAAAGCTAGATTTCAATGCAAACCATCAAAATCTATAGGTTTTAGTGAAACTTATCCTAAATCAGGCAAAGAAAGGGTAGTAATCTTACTCCTTCTGTTTCAAAATATAAAGCATTCTAGGTTTCTATACAACTATTAAAAAACAACTTATGATTGAGTAAAAGTACTGTTATATATTCTTGGTTTTGAAGCTCATAAATGAGTCATCAATTGTACAATGTCCTATTTGCCCTCATTTATATTTTTTTACTCCTCCTATTGCAAAAAAAGTTAAGGGTAAAGTTGAAAATTTCATAGAAAATTGTTTTATGGACATTTAATGACAAGATATCTACTCGAAAATCTAAAGTGTTTAATATTACTAGTATTATACACGTGCTGTGCACGTGGGGAAAATGGGGGATGGAAAGGGCAAAAAAACTACCAGCACGTGCATTGCACGGGTTGGATTATGGACAAATTACACTAGGCCTTATCCCATTATAGTAGTAGAGATGAAACAAAAAAAAAAAAAAAAAAAAGAGGCTAGAATGACTTCTATTTTGAAACGGATGGAATAGTATTCAACATCGTCAGGGAGTTGAGTGTAGAGGCTTATACTAAACAACAATTGCCAAGTCTAATTTGTTATATATGTCAACACTCTAATACAATATCTATGATATCAACTCAAACTAATACATCAATCAAACTCTTAAAGCATCTTCTTCAACCAATGTGCTGCCATGCTAGTTTTGGCATGGCAAACATCATTGCTATTCTTTGAAAGCTACAAACATCTTTTGTTAAAGCCACCTCAACTTTTGTTTGCCCCTTCTTATACTCAACCAACTACCTAAACAACCAATTTTTTCATAAAAGAGGTGGAGTATACCCAATTAATTACTCACCTGTTTCATTACTGAGAAGATAATGAGACAAGCTCAGCAACTTAGAAAAGTAGAACAACAACGATTCAACAACAATCCAACAATTGCAAACTTAAACTTAAGTTATGGGACTATGTGTTCTGCTAGTGTTTGATGATGATGATGGTGTTTTGTGTGTTAGTCGTTTATACACCCAACTTGCTTTTCATTCATTTCCTCTACTGCATTAGGTGTATATATAACGGTAGATGTGTGCTGTGTTCGCTAGAGAGGTTGCTGCTTTGGGTCAGCTAGCAGTATTTGTTTCATTCTGGAATTCATTTTGTTTTGTCGCTCCAAAGAATCGCATTTATTCTTTTAGTTTCTTATTAACATAGAGAATGGTCCCCATTTTGGCTCATCTTTTATACATGAAGACCTCGATATCCCTGGGGGTTTGGCAGATTCCACTCAATTACTCAAATCCACTCTCACAAACTCTAGCCAGAACAACAACAACAAAATAATCTCACAAAATCTTCTATTATCAGCCCCCCTCCAATATCTCAATCAAAACAAATCCATTATCTTAACTTCCAATATTATCAACAATTGCTTGTTACTAATCCACGGGAATATCAAACTAAATTCTCCACACACAAGAAGGGTAAAAGAAAGTTTTTTTCTTCTTCTTTCTATCTAATCTAATGTTATAATGGAAGAGTTGGGATTATCATTTGTAGACAACTTGTAATTTGTAGATATTCATTCAATCAATTAATCTCAACCGTTCATTTTTAAGTGAGAGTTATATTAACCATTCATTTACTCAACTGTTGTTAGTTACCATAATATCATCAAAGTTCAAATTTACTATATAAAAAACAAATTTAATTAGAACGTGCATCGCACGTGCAATTACTAGTAGAGGTTAATCACAATTTTGGCCGTTCCAAATAAGCTACCACTAAATTTGTATTTTCATGAACACCATCAACAATATTGGTCCAACTTCAAAAAAGTACGTACCTTAGTCTTTTGGAGTTAAATTCAAGTTGACATACTTAATAGTCTGAATTGAGTCAATAAGATTACATTGACGTCATTTATAATTGTATGTTTAAATCAATTTTAGGCTGGAACTCTTATTATTAGTGGTGTTTATATAAATAAAAATATATTGATGACTCAATTGAAGTTGCCTCTACCAAGGAAGAAACTTAAAATAAAATAAAAATAAATAAATAAATAAAATTATAACAAAAAGTCATAGACAAACATTATATATACTAATAATTTACACATGCAATGCACGTCTTAATAAATATATATGTTTTAAAAGTAAAAAAACTTTAGTGTATTCTGGCTTTGAATCTGAGACCTTCTTTATTTTAGGTATGCATGGACGATACACCGGTTTGTTTGTCTACAAATATTTGTATTTATGGAATTTAGTTTGAACGTGTATTACACATATTTGTTTGGTTACAAACCCCAACTCTTTCATTAAAATAGTAGACTAGTATAATGTACGTGCGATGCACGTCTAAAAAAATTAAAGTCATCAAATTAAATAAATATATATTGAATAAGAAAAAAAATAGTTTATATCTGAATGTTTTTGTTTGGGATACACGTGCGGTGCACATTTATATTTGTTGGATATAATTTGGACGTGTATTATATGTGTTTATATAGTTACAAAGTTAAGATTTGTTTGTTACACATCCCAACTCTCCTATTTTAATAGTAGAGATATATTAATTATAAAATAAATGTTCAGTCGGTTCACTAAAAGCTAGCAAACCCGGTCCAGCTCCATTTCCTTCTTCTCCACTCCACCTATTCCCTCCCCAAAATGAAATCCCAACCAACACAATGGCAGAATCCCGTCCCCGAAAACCCAAACTCTCCTCCCCTTCTCTCACCCCCCAATCCCAATCCCAAGCCCAAGCCCTAACCCTAATCCCCTCTAAAATGCGCCGCCCCCTCCTCCTCTTCAAACCCTTCCTTTTCCTCCTCTCCTTATCCCTCCTCGCTCTCTACCTCTTCTCCAAACCCAAACCCAACCTCAACCCCAACCCCAACCCCACTCCCACCCCTCACCGCCCCAAAATCTTCCTCTACGATCTCCCGCGCAAGTTCACCTACGGCGTGATCCAGAGCTACGCGGCGGCGCGGGGCGGCGATCCGAATGATTTGAGGTACCCCGGGCACCAGCACGCCGGGGAGTGGTGGCTGTATCAGGATTTGGAGAGGGGGGCTGGGAGGTCGGGGTCGCCGGTGGAGAGGGTGATGGACCCGGAGGCGGCGGATCTGTTTTATGTGCCGTTCTTTTCGTCGTTGAGTTTGGTGGTGAATCAGGGGAAGGAGAAGGGGGTGGGGGAGTATAGTGACGAGGATATGCAGGTGAGATTTTCCGAGTTTTGCACTTTTTGTTTTTTTTTTTGTTTTGTTTTTTTTTTTGGGGGGGGGGGGGGGGGGGGGGTGAATTGAGATTGGGGAAATGTGTGTGCATGACATGTCCACAAGCAGCTGGTTATAATATTAAAGATTGGCAGTTTTTAGTGTTGCTTTTATATTGCTAGTTATCCATTTTTCCCCGAAATAGGCAACTTTTTTAAACTAATTTTTAAAATAGACCACTTTCTAAACTAATTCGGAAAATAGTCTACTCGCAATACCGAACTGCAGTCTCTTCGAAAATAAGCCCACAGTTCCCTATTGCGGCCTTAGTTCAATTCATATTTGGCATAAAGTGTGACTCAAACAAAATTTTCCAAGTAAAATGGGTTAAATATAGACCGCATTTTCCAAGCCTAAAAATAACAGAGGCCTGTATAATTTCTTTCTTCTTTCTTTCTTAAATAATAATAATAATAAAATTATAACTGAAGCCGCAGTTCACAAATGCGGTCTCTGTTATAATTAAGTCGCAGTTGGGAACTGCGGCCTCTATTTAACACATTTTTACTTGAAAAAATTTGTCTAAGCCCCAAAGGTACTTTAGGCCAAATATGAAATGAACTTAGGCCGCATTTGGGAATTGCGTCATCGAAAAAATACATTTTTGAAGATGTCGCAGTTCCCAACTGCGGCCTCACAAACCACTCTATCTTCGGAATTAGTTTCGAAAGTGGTCTATTTTGGGAATTAATTTTTAAAATTAGCCTAATTTGGCGGGAAAATCCTAGTTATCGAGAGCCTTGTTTATCTTTTGCATGTCCACAAAGTAGAATCCTAATGTTCAAGTTATATTAGCTAGAATCGATTTTGGTTTTCTAAATGATTTATGGTGAGTTACGGTGGGTAAGGTTTTGATGATTTTATATTTATGAGGTGGATGTCATAGTTGAAGAAGAGGATGTTACTTGGAGCGAACAAAAAGAACTTTGGATAATGCCAGTTAATGCCGCAAGTGTTCAGTGAAATGTTAGTTTTGAGTTATCTTTGCCACAGATGTGTCATTTGGAAAATTTTAGTGTTTTTTGGGGAAATATATCCAAAATGTTCATGATAAAGTGGAGTGTTCGTCCAAAGTAGGGTAATTGCAATTTAGGCTTTTCTCAAGTTAGGTTTGAAATTTGGATATTAATATGACACTTTTGTGCATGACTGACTAGGATCAATATTTTGGTACACCGCTTACACTATCCTCTTTACTGTTATTTGTCTCTTTCTGTTTCCCTGTCTTTCTATACATCTCCGTTTATACGTCTTCACAAGGATAAACTAAGAGACAGATTACAGTGGCTAGGAGATGCATGTGAGATTGCATTTATAAACAACATTTGTAATGTGAATTCTCTAATTTTCTACCCTAGAATCATGCTTTACTTTGAGTTAAGAAGATTAGGGTTATGCATAACATAGTTGATGAAGAAGCTATTACTAGGAGTGGACTAAAATGAATAAGGATGATGGCAGTTAATACAGCTAAATGGAGAAAATGATTTTTGTACTTCACCCTAAAATTTTGGATAAAGATCTGTTTTTCCAAATTTCAATTTCCACACACACACACACACACACACACACACACATAAACAATGCTTCATTTGTCAACTGTTGTCCTCTATTCAAGATTTTGTACATATCACCAAATTTTATGATATTTATGAGGTCTTATTTGACATATCATAATTAAGCAAAGGTGCTTTTTTAATGCTAGATTATTTTTTAATCACCTTCCTTCACATATTTTCAATTACGCTGGAAGAAATTAGAATTTTCCTACAATTGCAAAATTGACCTCATGTAGAATTATTTGTGATTAATAGGTTTTGTGACTGTGGTTGCAGGATGAATTGATAGAGTGGTTGGAGGGGAGCAAATACTGGAAGAGGAATAATGGGAGGGATCATGTTTTTATAGCTCAGGACCCGAATGCGTTGTATAAGGTAATAGATCGTGTGAGGAATGGGATTCTGTTGGTTTCAGATTTTGGGAGGTTGAAGGGGGGCCAGGCGTCACTGGTTAAGGATGTGATATTGCCATATTCTCATCGGATTAATTCTTATGATGGGGAGGTTGGAGTTGACAATAGGAATACATTGCTCTTCTTCATGGGCAATCGATTTCGCAAAGAGGTAACTTTATAATAAAAGTTTCTCTCGGAATGCTTTTTTATTGCATTGAAGTAGTTTTGTAAGTGGGAATTTGAGTAACACTAAAAATGCAATAATGAAACACCAATGACATTATTCTATGTTGGAGCTTTTGTTTTATTTGGCATATAGTGATTGCAGAAGAAGCTTATAGTAGTATTCTGATTTTGCTATTTATTCATGTTAAATGGATTGCATTATGACAGTTGACTCTTCACTTTATCTGTATTTTGGAGTTGAATGGAGTTTCCTTTAAAAAATCTGTCTTCTTTATGACATTTAGAATTTGAATGGTGCCAACTTCTCATTTTGGAGTATAACAAACCTTTCTCTTGCTCATGGTTTGCTTGGTTTGGAATTTGGCAATAGACAATAGTAGAGTTTGTCATCTAGCGACCTCTGCTAACAAGATTTTGTCATTCCGTTCATCTTTCATTCATTGAGCCATGTACTCCATAGACAACCTATTCGAATGGGATTAGACGAGTTGATGGTTGTCCATATTATTTGGACTCTTCATTGTAGGGAAGGAAGTAATGATGTCCTATCACCGACTCTTCCATAACTCGTTCAGATTCCATGTGAAATTTTTTAAAATTTGAATGAAGAATCCCTGAATCTTGTAACAAGTGCGCATTTCAAAGTGAATTCTTTTCATCTCTTTCACAACTATACATTTATTTCTTTCAATATATTTCAGCCATGTCAGAAACTTGTAAGATTGGTAAAGTAGCATTTGTGAATGGTTCAAATTTTTTAGTCAATGAATAATATTCGTATTAAATTAATAAAGTAAAGTCTGCCGAGCATTAAATCAAAACTTCATCTGTAATTTTGAGATGCGGACACGACACGTGCATATGAGCACCCATAATCATGATGGTCCCTTGTGTAGAAGAAGTTCTCTTTTAGGTCTCTGATGAACATTTTCCTCAACAGTTTCATGTTAGCTACCTTTATTATGTTTTGATGTTGATCAAGTATTATTGTATCACTAGGTTTGCCCGTTGACACGTGCCTACGGCACGTCTTTGGAACGGTGTACCTGGTTTGATTATATAAAATAGTTTTGGAGGTCCAGCAAATTAATTGAAGTAGCAAATATATTATATGAGAAAGCAGTATATCTACCTTTAAGCTCAACCATCACCTTCTTGATCTTTAGCTTGAACTTACCTGGAATACATATAGTTTGTTAGAAACAATGCATAGAGTATTTTTTAACTTCAGCATCACTTTTAGATATTTGTAATAGTTATGCAATGACATTATCATATAGGTTTTATAGAGCTTACTCTAATCCCATAATCACTATAAATATGTCTAGATACAATGGTAACGCAAGTGCATGTGTGAAGGTATCTACAATATCAAGAATCTAAACATTTGTTTGTCTGAGACTCAGTTTGCAATTGAAATACCTCTTATTATTATTTCAACCAAAATGAAATACATGAAGTTCTCAAAACTCTAGTCCAAGCTAATCATTTCTTTTATCTCCACTTTGTCTTCCCATTACACCTTTATAAAAAAAATCAAAATGGATAAATAACAAAACATGTGTGAAGGTATCTACAATATCAAGAATCTAAACATTTGTTTGTCTGAGACTCAGTTTGCAATTGAAATACCTCTTATTATTATTTCAACCAAAATGAAATAAATGAAGTTCTCAAAACTCTAGTCCAAGCTAATCATTTCTTTTATCTCCACTTTGTCTTTCCATTACACCTTTATAAAAAAAAAATCAAAATGGATAAATAACAAATTTACTTTAGCTGTTATTCTTGAGTGAAGAGTTTGCACCATTCACTGGTAAACTCCAGTCCTCCCAATCTTATATATCCAAACATACACTAAAAGTTCGTATATGTTATGTTATCCATGGTTTCTAATAATCAGTGAAGGGACACTTCACGATAGTATTTTCTCTTGCAGTAAAGAAATTAATGTTGCATATTTACCAAGTTATTTTAGGTTGCTAGTCAGCTTACCTGTCCTGCTATGGTTTGGAAGCCCAAATTGAGGCCACCAAACAATCCATCTCTCACTTGCGTACACCTTAAATCAAAACCAATAAAAATAAATCATCAAATAAATCACAAAATTAAAAATTTTTAAACCAAAAAATAAAACAATCATACATCTCTGAACTTAAATCCCATGTACACACAAAATTCGAGTCAGCAAAAAATTGAGTAATCCCCTGCACACAAAAAAATAAAAATTAGAATGAGAATTCGGTTAATGAGATGAAATTAAAGTCGTCGCATCGCATATAGAGGCTCTCGATTCGGTGGAGGGGAGTCGCCGATACGAAGTCGCTTGATATTCGCGCTCGATTTGGTGGAGGGGAGTCACCGATACGGAATCAGTAGCGGATCAGATATCGGCTACGACATCTTGATTGGGGTTCGACATTGGATTTGGATTTGCTTTGAGATTTTCAAATTTTCAAATTTTAATTTTTAAAAAATTTTAAATTTTAATTTTTTTTTCTTTTTTAAATTTTCAAAATTTTTAAAATTTTAAAAATTTCTAAAATTTCTAAAATTTTAAAAAATTTAAAAATTTATAATTTTTTTTAAAAATTTTAATTTTTCGATTTGGTGGAGGGGAGTCACCGATACGGAATCAGCAGCGGATCAGATATCGGCTACGACATCTTGATTGGGGTTCGACATTGGATTTGGATTTGGATTTGCTTTGAGATTTTCAAATTTTCAAATTTTCAAAATTTCAAAATTTCAAATTTTAAAATTTTAATTTTTTAAAATTTTTAATTTTTAATTTTTTTTATTTTTTAAATTTTCAAAATTTTCAAAATTTCTAAAATTTCCAAAATTTTAAAAAATTTAAAAATTTATAATTTTTTTTAAAATTTTAATTTTTTTAAATATTTAAAAAAATATATAAAATTTTAATTTTTTTTTATAATTTTTTATAATTTTTTGATTTTTGATTTCTATTTTTTTGAATTATTTTTAAAGTTTTTAAATTCTTTATTTTTTTTTTATTTTCTTAATTTTTTGAATAGAAGAGAGAGAGAAATAATTAAATAAATAAATGAGTTGTTTTGAGTGGGGATTTGAATTTGAGTTTTGGGGGAAAAATGTGTTTTGTGTGTTTTGTGAGGTTAGATTTGGACCTTTGATTTTGGGGGAATTGAAGGAGACCCACTTGATAGCTTTCTTTGTGTTTTATTATATAGATATTTATACCATAATTAATTATCCTGCTTTAGTATATTCATATTAAAGAGACTTCACTTAAAGCATATACATCATAGATGCACCCTAGTTGCTTGTTCTGAGATTTGCTTAAATCATTGAATAATTACCCATAGTTAACCGCTTAAATCATTGAATAATTACCCATAGTTAACCAAAAATTTACACTGAGAATCTGAAATTACATGTGTTATATTTGAGCCAAAGTACGGGTCTGTAAGAGATTGGTTCTCAGAATTTGCTCAAATGATCTGATTATAATTATTCTTCTTATAGTATACAAAGATAGAGAACCATACAAAGATATCCTTATATGGGAAAAACAGAAAGAACTAAACTGAAATCCATGCAGACCGTCATTTTGATGTAACAAGTTATAGTTTTTCTACGTAAACATACTCATTTAAAATCTTGATACTTATATAAGGGAAAACATAAAGAACTGATAACTCAATGTAATCCTTCAAAAGAACTCATCTTTTAAAGAACACTATATTGATGTAGCGATTGTAGCCCTCTTGTATAAACTACATACCCATTTGAACGTTGGGGTATATTGTTTTTTCAAATATGGTCTTGCCATTTCCCATATTGCATAGCCTGCCACCACTTCCCCGCACATTAAAATGATAAAGTCCTGCAATTTTAAATGCATGCTGAAATCAATTCCCTTGATGTGTTTCTCGTCACACTATTCATTTAGTATATTAACATTCTTGTTATGTTCATATTTGTTGTAGGGAGGGAAGATTCGTGATACTCTCTTTCAAATACTTGAGAATGAGAATGATGTTATTGTTAAACATGGAGCACAATCTAGGGTGAGTCGTCGCATGGCAAAACAAGGCATGCATTCGTCCAAGTTTTGCTTGCATCCTGCTGGAGATACACCTTCCGCTTGCAGGCTGTTTGACGCAATAGTTAGTTTATGTGTTCCAGTGATAGTGAGCGACTATATTGAGTTGCCATTTGAGGATGCTATTGACTATAAGAAAGTTGCAGTATTTGTAGATACAGATTCTGCTGTGAAGCCTGGATACTTGACTTCATTGTTGAGAGGAATAGATGCAGAAACATTCTTACAGTATCAGCGTGAACTTAAACTGGTATGTGATGCTATTCCTGTATTTTTTTCTGTTTGCATACCTGTTTGTCCATATTATGCTTTCAACTATTTAATCTTTCATTATAGAATCTTATTTGATATTGAGCTAGCTAATGCAGAGGCATATTTTTAATTAGATATTATTAGATGACCATGCATATCAAAATATGATATCAACTTTATATCCAGGGCCAATTTGTTTGCCTGCTACAGCACATCTGATTTTGAAGACTCCTTCCTTACATTTCTTTTCGTTCCAACACCTAGAGTACAAGCTCACCAAACAAGAAGTTGAGGGTGTTCTATTTCCCCCCATAAGTTAGGTGGCTGGCCTGCGTGGGTTAAATGTAAAAACAATAAATGCTTTGGCGAGCAAGTTGTTCAATTAGAACTTTCAATAGCCACTTCAATCAGTGATTACAATACAAATCAAGTTCGAATAGTCACCTGCCTGCCTTGGATTAGTCTGTGGTCGTATCATTGAACTCCCCCTAACTGTAGTCTATTGAAATAACTCTTCTACCCATACCTATTAAGTCCATTTGTCTTTCTTGGTAATGTTTCACAAACCTAGACATCTTTATAATGAGACTTTTGTTGCTCTTATTTTTTTACATTTGGCCCTTGGCATTTTCCATGCATTAGAGATGAATGCAATTCCCTATGGAATATCTATCACCTTTCCCCTTCTTTTGGTATTTTCCATGCGTTAGAGTTGAATGCAATTCCCTATAGAATAGCTATCACCTTTCCCCTTCTTCTAGACTTTGAATGTTTTTGAAGATGCTGACCTTTTTCTTTCATTTATGGAATCCTCTCTCTTGGTTAGTATTGTTGGCCAATGATTTGGTACTAACTAAAAAGAGGTGTCCATTATTTGGTGCATCTGAGCATTAAGCTATGTTATATTGCCTGCAACCATCTGCACTTAACCTTCATGATCATACAAAATACTAATTGGGACTTGCCATGTCAACTTCATAAGAGAAACCACCTAAATGAGATAAACGCCTTGAAGGGATATAATGGGTAGTCAGGATTGAGGAACCGTAAATAGGAGATAAACATGTGGTATTTGATGAACTGTAAATGAATTAATCTGACTAATTGAGTTGACTCACTGAAAAATGGACATCTAAGGGCTTTCCCGGGATAAAGTTTATTGTAGATTGTTTGCATTAATTGAGTTGACTGAATCGCCTTATCTGTAAAAGAAAATTAGATCTTCTACACTAAGCTAAATCAAGTCATTAGAGTTTTTTGTAAGAATTATCACTATTTTAAATTTTCTTCTGAAACAACCTTCTATGCATATTAGTTGGCTATATGAAATGAATACTTAATGGCATTAACTAAAATTGTGTATTATTTAAATTGGAAATCCAAGGTTCAACTAAATAAATGCATCTATCCCTTTTTTTTTCTTTCCTGATAAAGAACTTGTATATTTTACAGGTGAAAAATTATTTTGAATATGATGATCCGAATGGAACAGTAAATGAGATATGGCGCCAAGTTTCTTCTAAGCTTCCCCTAGTAAAATTGATGATCAACCGTGACAAACGACTTGTTGCAAGGGGTTTGGAAGAAGCGGACTGCTCTTGTATCTGCACAAGACAAAATGGAACGACCGCCAGCCAATGATTATATGTATACAAACCAGTTTGACAATATTTGTGTGCGGTTTCATTTTGATGAATATCCTCATGATGCTGAGCAGAATGATTCAAGTCAAACTGCTGGCTGCTGCTTTTGCTTCCATACGGGTAACAATTCTGCCCCTGGCAGAGGGCACATATTTTTTAATTTTATTAATATGAAAATGTAGACCAGAATAAGATATCTTGGTGATAAGTGTAGAGTTGAGTGAGTAATTTTATACTATTTCCTGTCATGGAATTGGTTTTTGTAGAATTGCTTTTGGAGACAAACTTACTGTAGTTTCTTTAGTTTCTTTCCCCTCCTTGAAGTTGGTTTTTATAAAATTACACAACATAAATGTTTCCTTATATTTCTGTATATATAACTGGTCAAGTACAATTCACGCAAATACGCAATTCCTGTATTTGGTCTTTGTGGTACTAAAACGCAGAAATATTTATTATATATCCTGTGGCAGATTGCTAATGATTTTCTTTCTCTAGATGTCTATTTGCTACAAACCACATATCAGAGATGAACTGAAAATGTGTGAAGTTTTGTAGTTTTGCTTCTCTGAGAAATTTACTACTGACTCTGTTGGTAAACTGCCTTTGATCATTTGATCTCCTCTTTCCTTTATCACAAATCTTCTTGTGAGTTGTCATCACCGTGGTCAGAGCGATAGCTCCTGAGCCCTAATCAAGAAAAATGCTGAAAAGGCTTGTCGAAGAATCATCTACGTTTTAGTACTTCAATGGTATTTAGTTGACGGTTATCGTCAGTTTGCTTGGAGGATTTACTATTCTGATTTTTTGGTTGGACGATCTGTTTGCTCATTCTTGCTTGTTTTTGGTTTGTACTCAGAATTGGTGTTTCTTATAATTTTGTTAAGGGGAGGTATTGTGTAATTCATACAAGAAACAGTATTCATATAATGCACTAATATTCTTCAGAAGTGATACAACAAGACAAACAGCATTCCCTACAACAAGACAAATTATTTTGAATTCTGAAAATATAATTACAACTTATTTAGATCGTCCAAGGCATCAAAGTGTTATCCCCTCGTTATTTGATCTCTTCAGACATAATAGATCTGCAAAATGTTATCCTCTGCCTTCCTTTTCTCAGTTCATTGCCCCTTCACCGCAGAATCCCATCAAGTGACAGTAATCACGGGTTTTCAGTTGTTGAAGTTTGGAAAGAACAATAGGAGCAAACTTGCGAATCGATTTCTTGCACTGTGATATTAAAGAGAGAAAGTGATGATCAAAATCTTATCTAGCTGCTTCATTTAAGGTTTGATTCATTTGTTCATAAAACTTACATCTCTCTCGTAGTCTTCCACTTCTTCACAATACTCGGTAAGCCTCTCCATTACTTTGGCCTGATAGTCAAAAAAGATTTCACTGAGTTGAAATTATCATAGAAAAGAAAAATAAATGATATATAAATTGATAATCTCTCAAGTTCTCAAATACCTTCAATTTAGGCTGGTTTAGTTTAGCAAAAATATCCTCCACAGATGTGCGGCACGCTGTACATGCCTTCGTATATGCATCCTGGTGAACCAAATCGATTCATTTATCAAGCAAATCGATGGAAAAACTATAAAAAAACTCATTCCAAGGTCAATTGTGATAATAAGAAACTGAATATTTCAATGTGCGAAAAGAGTTTATTGAAGTGTGGGGAATTGGGGTAGCAAGGATTTGTTGGGAGTTATGGCTTGAGAGGAATAATAGAATTTTCAGAATTACACACAGACACATCATGCATCGTCAACTATCATTCAAGATTATTGCTAATATCAAATTCTGATCTCGCTTGGCAGGGTCAGAGGTTAACAAGAAAGTCAAGGATATGTACGAAGAGGTGAGCGACCAAACTAACGAGGCAGATAAAGGTGAAAGAGAGGGTGCAATAAAGGGCGAGTAATTGCCAGATTGAGGAATTGCGACCTCAACAAGGAACTGAGGTTTTTTTTTGAGAGGTCATAGGTTACAATATCTTTTGTATGTACATTGTGTTTTGTTGTTTTGGGGGAGGGAACAATCTTGTATGGGATGGGTTCTCGCTTGTTTTGGACGGGGGATGAGTCTCATGGTGTATGCCACCATGAACATCATACCCCTTTGGCTGGTTGTATGTTTTATTAAAATCTTTTTAATGAAGTGCGGGGCGCTTTACCCACCGTAAACAATAATATTAAAAAAAGAAACTGAATATTTTTGTCTACCTCTGCTACTTCCTCGGTGGCTGAAAAATTGTCATAAATGGTTGAAAGCATGCTTCGGTTAGAAAATGGCTTTAACTCACTTGAGGCTTTCTCCTCCTCTTTTATAGGCTTCAGGCATGATTCACAAACGGATTCTGGTCCACATAGAAGACACATCAATTACATTTATCTCTGAAGGAGGTCGAGATCAAGATAGAATTATAGAAGTAATGCGTACTCCTTATTATTCGTAAGGAAGATGAATTAAGTTGTAACTTCTCAGGCTAAAATCCTTAGTTGTGGAAAGATTAATTATATATTGATTTAAGAAAATGGCAATATGAAGAAGTTTATTTATAGAGACAAGATGCTAAGGTCCAGTTCATTTTGCTTCAAAAGAAAGTGAACATCAAATGGTAGTAATCTGTTAAAAAATAGTGATATTACAAATTTATGATACAACAGAAGTTTCATGCTCACCTTCATTCGCGTGTTTTTGCTCACCTGTATATCTTGCATCCACGACTGCTGATGAAATGATTAGTATAACAATGCACGATATCATTCCGTTCTCCATCTTTTCCCTGACTGCAAGAGATAACTTGATCAGTTTCTATCTCCAACATATGATCAATTATAACAAAATATGTAAACTAAAGGAGCTAACAAGGACTGATAGTGCAACATACCAAAATATAAAGTGAAATATTGAAGTGAAGAAGGAAGAAGAGATTACTGAAGAAAGCAAAGGATATGCAGGAAGTATTTATAGCTAACCACTAGAATCATTCTAACACATCGTGCATTTCCTCAGTTTGCTCATTTCTCTCTCTGGTCTCAGATGAAACTGGTCAGGACTAAGATTGTCATAATTCAAAATATGATTGCTCTATTATGCATTAACTCGTACACATTGCCAATGAATGAAGACAAGGAGAAACCATAGTATCCATAGAGAAATCAAGAGCTCTTGATATTCTGAAAAATTATGGTAAGCATTCTATGCTAAAATAGTACGCAATAATTGTGGACACATTTTAAAGGAATAGCTAACATATTGTACATTCTCATCATGAGATAAGGCATCACGTTTCTTCTAAGCTTCCCACTAGTAAAATTGATGATCAACCGCGACAAACGACTTACCGCAAGGGGTTTGGAAGATTTGGACTGCACTTTTATTTGCACAGGACAAAATGGAACAACTGCCAACCAGCGATTATATGAATTTTTTCCCAAAACGACCCTTTTTTTGAAAGTTTTTTCCAAACCGACCTATTTTTTTTTATTCCCAAAGCGACCCACTTGGTCTTTGAAAGACCGAGTCTAGTATAAACTAGCGCGGTCTTTCAAAGACCGAGTCTTGCACTTCGAAAAATCGAAGAGCAAGACTCGGTCTTTGAAAGACCGCGCTAGTTTCTACTAGACTCGGTCTTTGAAAGACCGAGTCTTGCACTTTTCGTATTTTTTTCTTCTTCTCTCTATCCCTCAACGAATTTGGATTTGATAGGTGTTGTAATATTTTTAGTTAGTTTGATTTTGTAGTTTTTTAATGTTTTGTCTCGAGTTTAGAGTAGTATGTTGTTAGCGTATCTAGTTTTTTCAATGTTCTGTTGGACATATGTTGAGATGATATTGTGGAGATGTTATTGAAATTGTTAATGTGGTTGTGGATATGATATTAACAATATTGTGGAGATGTTATTGAAATTGTGGAGATGTTAATGAGATTGTTGATGTGGTTGTGAAGATGTTGGAGATGATGTGGTTGTGGAGATGTTAATGAGATTTTTGATATTGTGGAGATGTTGGACATATGGAGATGTTAATGAGTTTGTTGATATTGTGGAGATGTTGATGAGTTTCTGGAATTATGGAGATGTTGTGGAGATGACGTGGACATGCTACCTCTGATGAGTTGGAGAAATAGACGATGAGTTGGAGAAATAGAATAGAGTAAAGTAGAGAGAGAAAGAAGAAGATGAAAGGAGATATGCGCAGTTAAAACTCCTAAAGTGCAAGACTCGGTCTTTGACTAGCACGGTCTTTGACTAGTTTATACCGAGTCTAGTATAAACTAGCACGGTCTTTCAAAGAGCAAGACTTGGTCTTTGAAATACCGCGCTAGTTTATACTAGACTCGGTTTTTCAAAGACCGTTCTAAATATAACTAGACTCGGTCTTTGAAAGACCGAGTCTTAAGTCTGTAAGCAAAATTTTGCAATCAGCATCAAAACTCGAGTCTAGTCAAAATGACAACGGTCTTTGAAAGACCGAGTCATGAGGCTGATTGAATTTTTTTGAAACTTCAAGACACTTTGAATCGAATATAATTGAAACTTAATGAATCCAAAAAACTCTCTTTGGATAATATTTAAACCTCAATCAATCATACTTTTTTGACAATTAAACATATCCAAACTAAGTGCTTAGTTCGATATAAATATTACAAACACACTAGAAAGCACATAATCAAAATTTAATTGTTTTGAGATGTTCTGTTAGTATATCGACGCTTGTTGTGTCCTTCCAAACCGTAACTTGAACATTTCATTTCCGTACCCCTGCTAGAATTATCTCTCACATCCATGTCGTTGCGTATTCTCGTAGATTTTGTGGGTAGGAGGTCGTCCTAGATTTAGGAAGATGGGTTAGAGAAATAGAATAGAGTAGAGTAGAGAGAGAGAGAAGAAGAATAAAGGAGATCTGCGATATTAAAACCCCAAAGTGCAAGACTCGAAAGACCGAGTCTAGTACAAACTAGCGCGGTCTTTCAAAGACCGTGTCTTGCTCTTTGATTTTTCGAAGTGCAAGACTCGGTCTTTGAAAGACCGCGCTAGTTTATACTAGACTCGGTCTTTCAAAGACCGTGTGGGTCGCTTTGGGAATTAAAAAAAAGTAGGTCGGTTTGGGAAAAACTTTCAAAAAAGGGTCGTTTTGGGAAAAAATTCCGATTATATGCATGCAGGGGAGTTTGACAATGTTTTGTTTGGTTCATGTTTATTCATTTCGACGAAGATCCTCATGATATTGAAGCAGAATGGCTGCTTTTGCTTCTACTGGGCCGCAATTCTGTCCCTTGCAAGGTCACATTCTTCAATTTTATTAATATGAAAGTGAAGATCGAAATATTTTTTTCTTTTTCTTTTTTTAAAAAAAGATGGAAATAAAATTCTTGGTGATATATATAAAGTTTAAATGAGTATTCTATACTATTTCCTGTTGTGGAATTGGTTTTTGGAGATAAGCTAAACATACTCTAGTATTTCTGTAAATGTCTTTGTAAAATTACACAGCAGAAATGATGATATTTCTGTATATAACCGGTTAAGTATAAGCTCACGCAATTTCCTGTAGTTGGTTTTTTGAGGAACTAAATAGCATAAATGTTTGTGATATATTCTGCGGCAGAATGTTGATGCTTTTCTTTCCCTGGATCTCAAATACTCTACGACAGCAAAAGTAAAACAATCCACAAGCTCACGATAATCAAACACCACACAAGAAATATATGAGAAAGAGGAAAGGAGACTTTGTTGATGTATGAAGAAGATTACAACCAAACACTCTGAGATCTCACCAAAACTATGGATCTTAATCTCCCCCAAGGCTCTCAAGAAATTAAGCCGGTTCTCTCTTGAATCTACCTATTTGTGTTCTGTAATTCCTTAACCCTAAAGAGTACACAACACCCCTTTATATATGAGTACAATCGATCCCTCAAAATTAGGGATGGCAACGGGTAGGGTAAGGAGAGGGTAGGGGGTTAACCCTTATCCTAGCATACAATCTAAGTTCTCTACCCTTACCATACCCTACCCTAACAGGTATTTTATAAACTAAGCCTTACCCTACCCTAACGGGTATTTTATAAACTTAGCCTTACCCTACCCTAACAAGTAAACCGGTAAAAAAAGTTAATTATTTTTAATATAAATTAGTTTATGATAACAAAATGTGGAATTAAAATTTATTATCGCCTTTTGTATTTCTATATTCACCTATTTTAATAACATAGATAACATGTCCACAACGAAGTAAAACATTCATGCTGTTTGTTTTTGGGTGTGGGGCAACATGTGTGAGTTCTTGTAATTTTGTGTTGGAAGTAACGACACTGGCATTGATCTGATCTTCGGGCTGTACGTTCAGCTAGGGAGCAGCAGGAGAGAGGTAGAGGCTGGGTGCTCGGCTCGGATGTTAGTTGCTCGGCTCAAATCTTGTACCTGCACAATGCTTAGAAACACCGGGAGAGATCTCGGTGCCAGGCCCTCCGACGATCTAGTCGGTTACTGAGAAAGCAACAATAGCTAGGGTTCAGGGGGGCGAAAATTTATTACCTTTGAAAGTGAGGAGGGGGTCTGGTATTTATAGGCAGGGGTAAACGGGTCTGAGACCCTAACATACGGGTCGGATCCGTTTGCCTATGGGCCTGAATGGGCTAAAGCCCGTTGGACCTGCTTTGACCTGAAAATCATGTAGGAGCAAAATTTGAGGGGATCTGATGGCCCAGATGGGACCACGTCATTCACCCCATATCAGGAGCCCCCCACTCCTGGAGGACTACATAAGCCAGCCGTGGAGGAGTAGTCTGTCCCCATAGGAAGAGTGGAGCGGTGTGTTTGGAGAGTATGATTTGTAGTTTCTTGGAGTGGTAAGTGGGGTAGGACGAAGGAGATCCCCTGGAGAAAAAAGGGGCGTCGAGGGCCGAAAACCAAGGGTCGGGAGCCGAACGTCGAGCGTCTAGCCATAGCCTGTGATAGAGCCAGGAATTGGCTCGGAGATCATGACGGACATTCGAAGGTCGTGCATCGGTGGTCGAGCCTCCATGCTTGGGTACCGAGCATCGAGCCCCATACTTGTGAGGAAGCTAGGGCGTGGCTCAAGATCACGGCAGAGCATCGAGCCCTCTTTGCTTGTGTGAAATCTAGGGCGTGGCTCGAGGTTACGACCGAGCGTCGAGCCCCTTTTGCGTGTGTGAAAGCTAGGGCATGGCTCGAAGCCACTGCCGAGCGTCGAGCCCCCCTGCTTGTTGTGAAAGCTAGGTGGTGGCTTGAGGTCATTACCGAGCGTCGAGCCCCATTGCTTATGTGAAAGCTAGGGCGTAGCTTGAGGTCATTGCCGAGCGTCAAGCCCCCTACTTGTTATGAAAACTAGGTAGTGGCTCGAGGTCACTGCTGAGCATCGAGCCCCATTTCTTGTTTGAAAGCTAGGGCGTGGCTCGAGATTACTGCCGAGCATCAAGCCCCATTGCTTGTGTGAAAGCTAGGGCATGGCTCGAGGTCACTGCCAAGCGTCGAGCCCCGTTGCTTGTGTGAAATCTAGGGTGTGGCTCAAGGTCATTGCCGAGCATCGAGCCCCGTTGCTAGTGAGAAAGCTACAGTGTGGCTCGAGGTCACTGCCGAGCATCGAGACCCTATGCTTGTGTATAATCAGGGGCATGGCTTGAGGTCACTGCCGAGCATTGATCCCCATTGCTTGTGTGAAAGCTAGGGCATGGCTCGAGGTCACTGCAGAGCGTCGAACCCCGTTGCTGTGTGAAAGCTAGGGAGTGGGTCGAGGTCATTGCCGAGCATCGAGCCCCATTACTTATGGGAAAGCTATGGCGTGGCTCGAGGTCACTGCCGAGCGTTGAGCCCCCGTTGCTTGTGTGAAAGCTAGGGTGTGGCTCGAGGTCACTGCCGAGCGTCGAGCCCCCATGCTTGTGTGAAAGCTAGAGCGTGGCTCGAGGTCACGGCCGAGCATCAAGCCCTCTGCTTGTGTGAAAGCTAGGTGGTGGATCGAGGTCACTACCGAGCATCGGGCCCCGTTGCTTTTGTGAAAGCTAGGTGGTGGCTCGAGGTCACTGCCGAGCATCGAACCCCATTTCTTGTGTGAAAGGTAGGTGGTGGCTCGAGGTCACTGCCGAGCGTCAAACCCCGTTGCTTGTGTGAAAGCTAGGGCATGGCTCGAGGTCACTGTTGAGCGTCGAGCCCCTATGCTTGTGTGAAAGCGAGGGCGTGGCTTGAGGTCACTGCCGAGCGACGAGCCCCCCTTCTTCTGTGAAAGCTAGGTGGTGGTTCGAGGTCACTGCCGAGCATCAAGCCCCGTTGCTTCTGACAAAGCTAGGGCATGGCTTGAGGTCACTGCCGAGCATCGAGCCCCGTTGCTTGTGTGATAGCTAGGGCATAGCTCGAGATCATTGTCGAGCATTGAGCCCCATTGCTTGTGTGAAAGCTAGGGCGTGTCTCGAGGTCTGCCTAGCGTCGAGCCCCATTGCTTGTGTGAAAGCTAGGTGGTGGCTCGAGATCACTACTGAGCGTCGAGCCCCATTGCTTGTGTGAAAGCTAAGGCGTGGCTCGAGGTCACTGCCGAGTGTTGAGCCTCATTGCTTATGTGAAAGCTAGGGCGTGGCTCAAGGTCATTGCCGAGCGTCGAGCCTCATTTCTTGTGTGAAAACTAGGGCATGGCTCAAGGTCACTGCCGAGCATCGAGCCTCATTGCTTGTGTGAAAGCTAGGTGGTGGCTCGAGGTTACTGCCGAGCGTCGAGCCCCATTGCTTGTGTGAAAGCGAGGGCATTGTATGTGATGCTGACGTCATGGGGGTGGAAATCGAGGTGTCAAAATCTTATCAGCCATTAGATCTTGATTGATAGAGATTGAGTTGATCAGGATTCCAACATAGAATTCGAGGCGTCAAAATCCCAGCAGCCACTAGATCTTGATGATCAAGATTGAACGGTCATGATTCCAATGCAGAATTCGAGGCATTGTTAGTCACTCTGTAAATCCTCTGCCTCCCTCCCCATTTCTTCACTTTGCTTTCTCTTTCTAAAAAATAGGAGCTTCTCTCTTTACCCACCGGCGATAACTTTTCTGTTAATCTCCCCGTTCACGAAATACAGGTTAGTATTTTTTTGTTATGTCGTGCTCTCAGTCCGGTTCCGAAGCGAGTTCTTCTGGTCAGGGTGAAGGGGATCATCAGTCGAACTTCACGTCCTAGGATCTAGACGACCAAGTTTTGGAGGGGGATCGTCAGTCGGACTCCATGTCCTGGGATTTAGACGATCAAGTTTTGGACGTGGTGCCACTCCAAAGCCGCAAGCCGCAGGTGGTAGAGTCTGCTTCTTCTGGAGAGGTTGAGATATTAGGTGAGGAGGTTAAGGTCGGAGTGGTGAATCAGGGAGACAGTAAGGGAGGAGTCGAGGGAGAGGCGGATGATGAAGGTAGTGAGGAAGGAGAGGCTGTCCCCTCTTCCACCTTTGGCGCACCATCTCCATCAAAGGCTACTCGCATCCGGAAGAAGAAGAGGAAGTGGCGCCTGTCGGATATTCTGAGGACACCAGATGAGTTTGAGCCAACGCACAGGCTCGACGTCTCATACTATAAGAACCCGCGGCATATCAGGATGAACCCGGACGATGTCGAGAACTTGGTTTAATTTGGCGTAGAAGATCTTCGCTGGTCCGGACATAGATACAGATGGACAAGGTTCAGTGCTTCCTGAAGGCCGACTACCTGCCAATGATAAGGGCCAGTTATTTCATCGGGCAAGAGTACGAGCTGATGGTCCCGGGCCCTGGTCTTCGCCCTACCACTGAGTTAGCCCCTGACTTCTGCATGTTTCTTGAGGACGCTTTCATCTCAGGGCTAAGGCTGCCGTTGCATCCGTTCATCAAGAGGGTGCTGAGGTGGGGGGAGCTCTGTCCAATGCAGTACGGCCCCAACTCATGGAAGTAGTTGGTCTGCTTCATTCTGAAGTGTGAAGAGAAGAAGGTGCCCTTGAAGCTAAAGTATTTTTGGGCCGTCTTAGGGGTAAGTTCGCTCAGAGATCAGGGGGGCATCTACTACATATCGCCTCGCCCCCACAAGAAGGTGGTGCACGGGCATCCGGATTCCATCAAGGGGTGGAAGGCTAAGTACTTCATGGTCTGAAGCGAGGTGCCTTGGGAGATCCCCACAGTTTGGAATTTTTACAAGCTGAACCACAAACCTCTGAGGCAGAGGGACTTAACTGAGGCAGATTTGGCTGATGTTGAGAGGATTGTTGAGGGACATAGCATCGCTTGACCGAATGTGACAGAATCGCACTTAGTCCGGACCGGACTGAGCCCAACCAACTCTTGTATGTTTTCGTTTCTATTTTATTTAACTTTCTGCCTTCCTGTTAACATTCCCTCTTTTTTCTCTGCAGCGATGGATTAGTCAAAGCTCGACACAAGGAAAGCTCTGCAGGCTCTGGCTCAGAAGAGAAGGGCTTAGAAGGCAGCACCGAAGGTGGGGTCCTCCCAGGGGGGCTCTGAAGGCCCCTTGGAGCGGCCCCATAAGAAGTTAAAGAAGGCCCCTTCGGTTAGAGATGTGCCCGAGTCGGCACCGAGCTCCAGCAGCCGTAAGGTTGCTGAGGTCTTAAAGGCGGGGACCCCCGCCTTGCGCCCTGATGCCCAGCAAATGGTGGGTAAGAGGGGGCTCTGAACGTTCGCCTCGGATTGATTGGTGAAGGAGGGCGACTCACTCGCGGAGGACCTAATCTTGGTCGAGGTCGTGGATCACCTCGCCACAGCACGCGACAGATCCATCATGGCGACCGAGACGGTGGAGACATGTTATATGAAGTGGGCTCAAGCCCACGTGATCATAAGTGATTGTTTTCCTGATTTAGTTTTTCTTGTACTTGGTATGGTTTTCTGATTTTTGTCTCTCTTCAATCAGGCGTCTTTGGCCGGGGTTCAGCTGAAGAAGTGCTTCGAGAAGGAGCTAGCGATCGAGAAGCAGAATGCCAACAGGTACCTGCATGAGGTGAAGGACTTGAAGACCGAGCTGATGATGGCTCAGGGGGTGGCGTAAGCCCTTCAAGCTGACCTCGCCTCCGAACAAGACCAGCACCTTCGTACTTTGGCGGAGGTTCGAGGCAAGGCAGCTGCAGAATATGAGGATCTGAAGGTCACGGCAGGGAGGAGTTGATGAACGCCCAAGACGAGGCGTATAATCGGGCAAAGGAGCACTTTCTGCTCCTTTATCCTCAAGAGAATATCGACCACCTCTACTATGGCTGGCAGCCGCCCATGCTCCCACTGACCCCCGGAGGTGAGGTTGACGAGGCGCCGAGAGACCTGAGCATAGGGAGAGAGAGAGACAGGGGGACGACCGCCGACGAAGAGGTGCAGATCCCCCCTAAGATGTAGTCTTTATACTTTCTTCTTTTTCTGTATTTGCCGAGCGCGGACTGGCCACCGCTTTTTAGTAACTATTTTTTGAGATTAATATAAACATGTGTTTTTCGGTCGACCTGTTATGACTTATTATTTTTGAAATGCTTGGAGTGAAATCTTGTTTCCTCTCATTTTGTCAGATGGATGAGACCCTAGGAGCCCACATCAGTTCTGCCGAGGTCAGGCGACTTCGGAATAGGCTGGAGTCAAATGAGAGTGTCTTAATTCGCTATCGCAAACTGGCTCATGATTGGGAAGCCGCCGTGAGCTATTTCATGAACAAGTCTAAAGAGCTCATCTTAGAGGCGGTGCGTCTGAAGAAGGCTACAGCCGACCGAAACTGGAGGAGTGCTGAGACGAACTGGTCGATGTCTGATGCCTCCACTAGGAGACCGACCTCTGAGTCCATTCCCCGTGAGGTCGTGGTGGAGAAGGAGCTGGACATTCATAGGCTGAAGGTCATGCTCGGCACAGGCGGATCCCGATTCGGCCCTTTTGGGGGAGGCGACCCCTCTGTCTTAGGTTCCTTACCGATCCTGTACCTGGAAATGGCAAGGTCAGTTGATGCGCAAAGCTCCGTTACCGGGACGTCTACACTGGCAATGTCGGTGGTGCTGGACGAGCACACTAGAGGATGTACCCGCTCGGAGGGGCTCAAGATGGTCCATGTTAGCCAAAAAAGCCCCACGAGAAACACTTAGGTTGGGTAAAAAGAATCGTTGTAATCATCTTTATTGTACTGTGGCCATTCAAGGCATTATGATGAACGAAATTTGATTTTTTCGTCCCTCCGACTTGTAAGAAAGCTTAGGACGTTGCCTGCAGCGTAAGCCGAATGTCGAGCCCCCGTGCTTTGCAGAAAACTAGGGTGTGGCTCGAGGTTATTGCCGAGTACCTAGCCCATACAGCTTGAGAAAGCTAGGGCGTTGCTCGAGGTTAATGCCAAATGTCGAGCCCCGTGCTTTGTAGAAAAGCTAGGGTGCGGCTCGAGGTCATTGCCGAGTGCCTAGCTCATATAGCTTGAGAAAGCTAGGGCGTTGCTCGAGGTTAATGCCGAATGTTGAGCCCCGTGCTTTGTAGAAAATGCTTTGTAGAAAATCTAGGGTGTGGATCGAGGTCATTGTCGAGCACCTAGACCATACAGCTTGAGAAAGCTAGAGCATTGCTCGAGGTTAATGCCGCGTGCTTTGTAGAAAAGCTAGGGTGTGACTGGAGGTTATTGCCGAGCGCCTAGCTTATACAGCTTGAGAACGCTAGGGCGTTGCTCGAGGTTAATGCTGAATGTCGAGCCCCGTGCTTTGTAGAAAATCTAGGGTGTGGCTCGAGATTATTGCCGAACGCCTAGCCCATACAGCTTGAGAAAGCTAGGGCATTGCTCGAGGTCAATGCCGAATGTCGAGCCCCGTGCTTGTAGAAAAGTTAGGGTGTGGCTCGAGGTCATTGCCGAGCGCTTAGCCCATACAGCTTGAGAAAGCTAGGACGTTACTCGAGGTCAATGCCGAATGTCGAGCCCCGTGCTTATAGAAAAGCTAGGGTGTGGATCGAGGTTATTGCCGAGCGCCTAGCCCATACAGCTTTAGAAAGCTAGGGCGTTGCTCGAGGTTAATGCCGAATGTCGAGCCCCGTGCTTGTAGAAAAGCTAGGGTGTGGCTCAAGATCATTGCTAAGCACCTAGCTCATACAGCTTGAGAAAGCTAGGGCATTGCTCGAGGTCAATGCCGAATGTTGAGCCCTGTGCTTTGTAGAAAAGTTAGGGTGTGGATCGAGGTCATTGCTGAGCGCCTAGCCCATATAGCTTTAGAAAGCTAGGGCGTTGCTCGAGGTCAATGCCGAATGTCGAGCTCCGTGCTTGTAGAAAAGCTAGGGTGTGGCGAATGCACAGAATGTCGCACAAAAATAAAAATAATAAGGGAAATGCCAAGGTTTAAACTTTATTACCTACAACAAAACAAAAATAGGAGAGGCACGTAGTGCCGATTACAGGGGGTTGGTTACATAAGTTCGGTTACAATAGGAGTCTAGTCCTCCCCTTCAAGGAACTTGATGAGGTGTTCCACGTTCCAGGGCCTCTTCACCATCCAGCCCCCTTGGTCTGTGAGTCGGTACGTGCCCGGGCGTACCACTTCGGAGACCTTATACGGGCTCTCCCAATTAGGGGCCGACTTTCTCTTTCTACTAGGGTTGGATACCGCTAGCTTTCTTAGCACAGTCACTTAGCTTGATGTTGGTGGGGCGGGGCTTCTTGTCATAAAACCTCTCAATCTGTTGTTGGTATATGCTTCTTCTGATGGTGGATTTATCCCTAACCTCGTCGATTAGATCCAAGTTGGCTCTGAGGTCCGTTGAGTTGTTTCCCTCATCGAGGCTATGATCCTGGGCGAAGGGAGCCCGGTCTCCAAGGGGATAACTGCCTCTGTGCTGTAGGTAGGTTGAACGGTGACTTGCCCGTGGGAATTCTTTTCATCATCCGATGCGCCCAGAGTACGCTCGGCAACTCGTCGACCCACAGCCCCTTGGATGAATTATCCAACCGCTTCTTGAGGCCGTCAACAATTTGACAGTTCGCATTTTCAGCCTGGCCATTTGACTGCGTATGACATATTGATGAGAAGCGCTGCTAAACACCGATGTCTTTGCAAAACTTCCGAAAGTTCTTGCCTGCAAATTGGGTCCTGTTGTCTGTGATGAGTACCTGCGGAATCCCGAACCGGCAGATGATGTGCTTCCAGAAAAATTGTTAAGTTTGGTTATCTCTGATCGTGGCCAGGAGCTCTGCCTCGATCCATTTAGTGAAGTAGTCGATGGCCACCACCAGGAACTTCCTTTGGCCCATCGCTTTTGGAAAAGAGCCGACCAAGTCCATTCCCCACATAGCAAAGGGGGTCGGACTGGCCAGGGAGCGAAGGTTGCCTTGTGGAATCCTTTTCACCGAGGAGAATCTTTGGCAAGGGCCGCACCTTTTAACGAGGTTTTGGGCATCTTGTAACATGGTCGACCGGTAGTACCCGTGGTTTAAGGCTTTTCTGGCGAGCGATCTGCTCCCTATGTGCCACCCCCCAATTCCTTCATGCAGTTCCTTTATGGCAAACTTGGCCTCATCGGGGGCCAGGCAGCGATGGTAGGGTCTTCTGTCTGTCGTTGTGTACGAGCGCTTGAAGAGTGTCTCGTTGATTATGGTGAACCTTTCTGAACGGACCCTGGTCCTTCTCGCCACGGCCCGATTATGAGGAAGTTCACCCTCCGCTAGGAACTTCCGGATGAGAGTCGTCCAGTTGTCTGGTTGAGGTTCGGTGGTGAGGCAGAAGGCTTCGGGGAGGTCGATGCTGGGCTAAAGGAGTACTTCGATTTGGATGGTGTGGTCGAGGCCTTCGAAGGACGATGAGGCGAGTTTTGACAAGGAGTCTGCTTGGGCATTTTGCTCCCTAGTGATCCGTTCCACTGAGGAGAAATCAAAGGACGTCAAGAGTTGCTGGACTACCGCTAAGTATCGAACCATCCGAGTGTCACAAGCCTCAAACTCCCTAGTGATCTGGTTGACCACGAGCTGGAAGTCACTAAAGACCCTGATTTGCCTGGTCCCAGCCATGTGTGCTAGGGTGAGCCCTATGATCATATCCTTATATTCCGGCTCGTTGTTAGAGGCTGGAAGGTTCAGGCGAAGAGAATATTGCAGAATGAAGTTTTCGGGACCTTTGAGGATTGTAATACCCCTAGTATGTAATATTTTTTTTCTTCCCTACAATGAAAATATATGTATGCATTGATTATATATATATGTGTGTTTTTTTTCTTCCCTACAATGAAAATATATGTATGCATTGATTATATATATATACTAGGTTTGCCCGTTGACACCTGCCTACGGCACGTCTTCGGAACGGTACACCTTGTTTGATTATATAAAATAGTTTTGGAGGTCCAGCAAATTAATTGAAGTAGCAAACATAGAGCAAAAAACATATTATATAATTTTTTTGATTTTTTTTTGAATTATTTTTAAAGTTTTTAAAATTTCAAATTTTTTTAGTTTTTTAATTTTTTAATTTTAAAAAAAAAATATTTTTTTAATTTTTTGAATATAAGAGGGAGGGAGAGAGAGAGAGAAAAAAAAATATATGAGTTGGTTTGGGTGGGAGATTTGAAATTGAGTTTTGGGGGGAAAATATGTTTTGTAAGATTAGATCTAGGCTTTTAATTTTTGGGGGATTGAAGGAGAGCCACTTGATAGCTTTCTTTGTGTTTTATTATATAGATGTGTGTGTGTGTGTGTGTGTGTGTGTGTTGTTAATGTTAGCATACACTATGGTAAGTTTCTTTTACCTGATGTGTTTTGTGTATTTTTTTTAAAAAAGCCCAACCTTTTCATTCTTAAAGCCCAACCCAACAATGTTTCCATAGGTAAATGTAAATAAACAAAGCTTAGGGGGTAAAAGTAAAAAAGAAAGACACCTATGCTCACTAGAAGTCTCCACACACACCCACATCTATCTTTTCCTTCTCTTTTCTTCTGGTTTTTCTTCTGGCCGGAAGTAAACAACAGACAGCAGCCCCATTCACCCTCTTTCTATATATATGTGTGTAAACTTGAGTTCTTTACTATTTTTTCAAAACCCTACTTCTCTTATAATAACCCTAGCCTAACTTTCTTCCATTCTTTTCTATCTGCCATACTTCAGCACCTATATAAATATATAAATATATATATAGAGAGTTTTACAACTTTGGAAAAACATAAGCTAAGGAATCTTTTGAAGCAAGGAAGAAGAAGCATATCTTTGAAGAAGAAGCATATCTTTGAAGAAGAAAGTGAGTATTTTCCTCATCTCTTGATTACTTTTGTGACTTTTTTATAGAAGTTATGTTTGATAATATTGTGGTTTGAAAGTAGTAAAATTATGTTGAGAGATATGCCTGTTAAGTATTAGAAAATTTAGTCTATATAAAATAAATATAGCATCAGTAGTAGTAATAATATTAGTAGTATTATAGCATCAGTAGCAGTAGTAATATTAGTAGTATTATAGCATCAGTAGTAGTAGTAATATTAGTAGTATTAATAGTGTCAGTAGTACTAGTAATATAAGTAGTATTAATAGTATCAGTAGTAGTAGTAAAAGCATTAATAGCAGCAGTAGTAGGAGTAATAGTAGCAGTAATGGCAGCAGCAGTAGGAGTAATAGTAGCGGTTGCAGTAGTAATAATAGCGGTAGTAGTGATAGTAGTAGACATCAGTAGTAGTTAATAATAGGCATCAAAAGGCATCAGTAGTGGTAATAGTAAGCAGTAATTTAAAGAAGTAGTAATTCAAAATAAAACTTGTAGTCACTTAAAGTAATGGTAGCAAAGTAGAAAGGAATAAAAGCTATAGTCGCATACTTAGCTAACTAAAATTTAAGATGGTTTAAAGGTAAAAAAGCCACTTGTAATTGTATACTTAGCTAATCACAAATTTATGATAAGTAAAGTAGACCGTAGTAAAGTAAAGAAAAGATTGTAGGCATTAAAGACTTTATTAAACAAGTATGCATAAGTATATGCATATGGTGGTAGTATATGGTAGTGTTTGGCGACTTAAGTACACTAGCGTTGATATGCACATGGTGATATCTAGTCACTAAGTGCCCTTTTGTTATACATATAACGATAGTAAATACATATTAAGTACACTAGTTTTGACATATGTCAATGACGAGTATCTAAGCTAAACCGACTCTTAGCTGAATCTGACAAATTGAATTGAATCCATACTCAAGTTAGATAATTTGTTGTAAGAAAAGATTAACCTTTGAATCTAGAATTAAATTACCTAGTAGCCAACTATCATTGAATAAGAATAAATTAAATAGGAAAAAAAGGACAACAATGATAATAAGATCGCATGATCAATAAAATAAGGACATGCACTAGTTGGGAGTGTACTCACCTGTCAAGGGGACGTGTGCGACGTCTCATCTGGGACACGTGCAGCGCAGTCTCGACTGTTGATTCCTGAGATTTATTTAGTAATAAAGATGTCAAAATCTAGGGGAATGGACCCTTATGAGTACGTTATGCTCTAAGTTATCCATATGAACAATGAGCTAGAGTGTAACTCTCAGTCTCTAGCAGAGTAGGGAAAGGCCTGCCGATTCGCCCAATATTCGGATAACTTATGGTAGAGTACGGGTGTGGAGAAGGACCACCGATTCCGAAAGGATTACAGCTGAGCTGAATGGTCACCAGCCTGTCGAGAGTGGAGAGAGACCACCGGACGGCAGAGTGGAGAGAGACCACTGATTCCGATAGATCGGGGTGATCACCAACTTTTGGGAGTGGAGAAAGACCACCGATCTGATGCAGTAGACGGAATAGACCGTATTTACTGTAGCTCTTCCAATCACTGAATAAATGTTAGGAACAGGGAAGAGTACAAGAATAGGTATGCATTGCGAGGGAGTAAACCCTATAATCTGAAGTACGCTCAAGCTTGACTAGGACATATGTAGTATGGGATGCATATGTTTCCGAATCAAGTATACATTAGAATAAGAGCATCGTGTGCATTTGAACTGTGCATTAGATCCTATACCATAACATACACCAACACTCCTATTACATGATTACCACGTTTCTTTCTTTCTACATTAAGGATTGTTTGTGGAGAATTAGGAAATTGCGGTTTTCATCCGTTTTGCGTCAGTTGTATTCAATTGACGTGCCTACGGTTGGTTTGTAGAAATTGATCGTGAGAACAAAAGAATATTAAGTCGTTGAGTATTCCAAGTGGGAAGTAAAATTTTCCTGAACAATGTAAGTTTTAAATTTCCTGTAATTTCTTTTCTGTGTTATGTACTCATTTGAAGTAATGATCTTGGGTTGTGTCACAAGTTTCTAGTATGTGAATCTCGGGGCGCTACAAGGATGACGCCCGTGCCGCTTCCCACCTAACAAGACGAGCCATTGACATAAATTTTCCAAACCGGATCTGTCTCTTGAACGCCGGACGGCTCGGAGATAGTGCACTCTGTGATGAATTCGGAGAGGGCCTGTCCCTTGATGGCTGTCCTGGGCTGGTAACCGATGTCATACTGGCTCAGCTCGATTGACCACTTGACTAAGCGACCGGAACTCTCGATCTTGTGGAGGACGGCCTTGAGAGGATAGTCCGTAAGGACCTGGATCGAGTGGGCCTGAAAATAAGGACAGAGCTTTCGTGCGGCCATGACTAGGACGTAGGCAGCTTTCTCCATCTTTGCGTATCGGGTCTCAGCCAAGAGCAGAACTTTGCTCACATAATAGAGAGGCTTCTGAATTCTTTCGTCTTCCCGGACAAGCACGGCACTGAATCCGTTTTCTGAGGATGAGAGGTACAGAAAGAGGGGTTCTCCTGGCTCAGGTTTGCTCAGAAGTGGGGGGTTGGCGAGGTAGGACTTTAACTAGTCGAACGCCTCTTGCTGGGGGTTGCCCCACTCGAGGCCTTTCTCTCTCCGCAGAGCCTTGAAGAAGGGGAGGGACTTCTCTCCAGACTTGGAGAGGAAATGGCCGATGGCCGCTAGTCTTCCCGTGAGCCGTTGAACCTCCTTAATGTTTCTGGGAGGGGCCATATCGATTATGGCCTGGATCTTCTCGGGATTTGCCTCTATGCCGTGCTGGCTAACGACAAACCCGAGAAATTTCCCCGAGGAGACGCCGAAGGCACACTTAGAGGGATTGAGCCTTATGTTGTGGGACTGAAGGATGCCAAAGGCTTCCTAGGTCGGCGACATGGTCCTGCCCTCATCAGCTTTTGAAGAGCATGTCGTAGATGTATACCTCCATGTTACGACCGATCTGGTTTTTGAAAACTTGGTTGACAAGTCTCTGGTAGGTGGCTCCGACGTTCTTGAGCTTGAAGGGCATGACCCGGTAACAGTAGAGACCCTGGTCGGTAACGAAGGATGTTTTGGCAATGTTCGGAGGGAACATCCGGATTTGATTATAGCTTGAAAAGGCATCCATGAAGGTCAGTAGCTCGTGACTCGAGGTTGAGTCGATTAGAGCGTCAATGCTCGGGAGGGAGAAAGGATCTTTGGGGCATGCCCTGTTGAGGTTCATAAAGTCTATGCAGATCCTCCAGCTTTCGCTGGCCTTCTTCACCATCCCGACGTTAGCTAGCCACTCAGGATAGCTGGCCTCTTGAATGAACCGGGCGGACAACAGTTTGTCCACCTCCACATTTACTGCTTATTGCCTCTTCGGGGCAAACTTGCGTCGCTTCTGATGGATTGGCTTGGAACCCAGGGCGACGCTCAACCTTTGCATGATCAGGTCTTCGGAAATCCCAGGCATGTCGGACGGGGCCTAAGCGAAGAGGTCGATATTGCGGTGGACAAAATCAATTAGACCTGACCTCAGATCGAGGGAAAGGGAGCGGCTCACACGGAACCACTTATACTTGTCTTCCACCTCGAATGATACCTCTTCCAATTTGTCTGCCGGTTCTGACTTGGGCTGGCTTCCTTCAAGTGTGAGATCAACTACGTAAAGGGGAAACACCATGCCTCCTATCGCGGTCATATAGCACGATCGTGCAGACTCTTGATTCCCTCGGACAACACTGACCCCGAGGTTAGTGGAGAACTTCAACTTCAAGTGGTAGGCTGAGGGGATGGCCTGAAACGAGCAGAGCCCGGGTCAGCCGAGGATAGCATTGTACGCCACCTTGACGTTCACCACCATGAAGTCCATCGATTTGGTCCGTATGATGGAGGTCGTGCCGGCTGTTACATCTAGTGTCACGATCCCTTCAATTTGTATGGGGACGCCCGAAAACCCGTGAAGGGTGTACCTGGCCGGATTTAGCTTATCTTGGGGGAGCTTCAGGTTCTCAAATGCTTCCAATAAAAGGATGTTAACTGAGCTCCCGTTGCCCACGAGAATTCGGTGGACTTCGAAGTTGGCCATGACGAGGCTTATGATGAGGGCGTGGCAGTGCGGGAGCCGGACTCCTTCTAGGTCTTCTCCGGAGAAGGAGACTGGCCGCTGCTGAATCTGGGGGGAGGGATGGTCTGGGATAGAATTAACCTCTCGGACGAAGGCTTTACGGAAAGTATTGGATTCCCCTCCCATGGGTCCACCATGGACGTAGTGTAGGATGGCCTGCCCTCTAGTCTCCTCAAGCTCGGGTCGCCGGTTTATCGTTCGAGGGGGAGGCGAAGGCCTCGGATTCCTCGGATCCCTCCGATCTCTTGGGTTATCCTGGGTGAACTCTCTCAGGCACCCTCGTTGGATGAAGGCCTTGATCTTATCTTTGAGGGCCCGACAGTTGTCCGTCTCATGCCCATTGTCTCGGTGGAAGCAGCAATAGAATCTCTGGTTCAGCTTCTTGTTACTCGGTCGGGGAGGGAGTCGAACTATAATGGCCAGCAAAATAGCATATTGCTATTTTGCATAGTAATCCGTGCACAATTGAGTATTGCACACGATTACGTATTTTTTTAATAACTATCAGTTTTGAATTAAGAAATTGCAGATATACGAGCTGTTCTGAACATCGATGAGATAGACTTGGACATCTTCTCGATTAAACTGTAGATTGTCCCGATTGTTTTGACAAGATAATTTTCGGGAGAAAACAATAATTTAGATTATTATTATTATTATTATTATTGGTTATTTAAAACCGAGTTAGTGCTCGAATTGTTTTGGTGCATGATTATTGGATTGAATAACCATGCCTATTTATGCACTAGGGTTAAGGTCAGGGTATGGTGACCTCGGGTTAGGAACTTTAGCATCATGTGATCATGCCTTGGATCTTGATGAAGATCCAATGGTGGAAACAATTCACCATGTGTGTTGACTTTTGAAGAATGAGAAACTTCCAAGAAGCTTCTACTTGTGTGTGTTGGCTCTCATCTCATCCCTCCATCTCCACAAACCCTACCCATCTTCATCCTAGCCCTCCATTCCCCCATCAATTTCTGGTCCCATCCTCCAAAACCCTAGCACTCCATCTCCTACAAATACCCCATACCATTCTCTTCTCATCCCTTCTTCTTGTTTTGTTTTTGCTTCAAAAAAAAAGTAAAGATGGAGAAGAAGAAAAGGTGAAGTTTTTTTGAATAAAAAGTGTAGTAGAAGAGAGGAGTAGTAGGAGATTTGAGATGGCCAAGTTCTACAAGAGCTAGGAGCAAAGGAAGGGAGCCAAGCTACAAGGAGTTTTCTTGCAACTACAAGTGGGTGATTCTCTTAACTCTAAAAATTTAGTCTTCTTTATGAGTATGTGATTTTAGCATATGTTAGTAGTTGGAGAAATTTTGATTATCATGTATGATAGTGGCATTCTAAGAAACAGGTAGTTGAATGATAGAACAAATCTTTCATGATGCTTGTGTTGAAAACATATATGAGTATGTGAGTTTGAGAATTTCTAACTCTCAAACGGTTGAGAATTTTGGAACCAAACTTTTAGGGCTTGTTTTGCTATATATCTAGAGCTCCCATGAATTTTCTCATAATATTTGAAATCTATTTAGTAGCCCAAACACCCAGTCCAATTTCGGACAGAAAGCAATTTAAAAAACTGCTGACTGTGTGAGAATTGTTATGACTTTCCGAAGTCATAACTCCAAATTGGCTAAGTATTTTGAGCTGAAAATTTTTGTGGATACTCTTGTATGTGTCTAGAAACGTAGTCTTAAATTTCATAATTTTCTGATATTATTTGATGCCTCAAATAAATTTTAAGCTACGACTGGTCTGGATGTTAGAACTGAAGCTGACTGTTTTTAGAATGAAGTTCACACGGCCATAACTACTTGTGTGTGTATGATATTACTATGAAACTTTTGCAATAGTTTGTGGTATGAGTCTATTTGATGATTCTAAAATTGTAGAATTTTTAGATAGCATTTGATCAAGTTTCAAAAATAAATTGGATATAGTGGTTTGGACCGTGTTGAAGAAGCAGCTAAAATGTTATGCTATATTTGAGGAGTCATAACTCTTTGTGTAAGATGAATCTGGATGCAATTTTTGGACACAATGGAATGGTATATGTGTGGTTTAAGAATCTTAAATTTCATGAGATTTGGACTTAGTGTTGAATTGTTATTGAATTTCAAAATAGACCAGGTTCAACTGTGTACAAATTGACTAATGTGTGAAGATATATAAATCTGGATTCATGTGTTAAGAATTTGGAAGATTGATCAACTAGAGATTTGTATTAGGGAGTCATATCTTTCCAAAACATCTGGAATTTTGTAATTCCAGTTTGTAGGTTGGAAGTTATGATTTTCCTAAGACTGTGACAGATCCAGTCTAGTCGAGGCCCTGTTTATTGAAGAACCAATTCCTTCCTATTTGTGCACCTGATGGAATTTGGTATTTTGAGGACTTCAATGATTGAATCTGTGGATTTTTTCAACTAGGAAGTTATAGTAGACACTCCTACCTTTCCATAGAATTTGGAATCGAGTAATTTAGATGAGTGAGCAAATTTTTATGATGTTGGGAAAGTGTAGCAAGTGCATTAAGGAATATACAACTGAGAGTATATGAGGTTATTATAGTGTCAAGATGATTGAACTTGAGGAAAGGGTTAACTAGAGAGTTGTAACCCAGGATCTTAGCTTTCCAGATTGGGTAATATCATGCTAATCCGAGTTGTATGTTGGTGGATGTTACAAGATCAGCAACCTGCTGTCTTGATTGACTTCAAGTTTGTATTAACTCAGGGAATGGAGTTCTATAAGGAATTTGAGAAAGTTATTAACTAGGGGATTGCAGTAGAGTCTCCTACCCTTCTAGAAAGCCTAATTTTTGTTGGATTCTGATGAGCGTAGCTTGGGTCACGGCTACTGCTATTTCTTGAACTACTTTTATTGGATGATTGATGAGGAATCCTCTGTATACCACAGTGTGGAAATCATGAACTATTGAGTTTTAAAAGATGTTTTTAGCACTTTATTTAGGACTTAGACAAGTTCATGTGCCTAGTACTCAAGGTGAGTATGAGTGAGTTGGGAGATAGCTCTAGTCAATTTGTGTTTGGTGTCTCGATGCCTGAGTCTGTCTATGGTCAGAAATTGGTGGTTATGTGTGTGCTTACCTTCATTCAAATTATATTGCATCTTTTGGGCACTGTTGGACTACTCGCTAAGGTTCACGAGCCGGGGTTATTGGTCGATGACCTGTGAAGATATTAGAAATCGGTGGATGTGATTCCCGTGATAAATTGTTATTTTGATAGACCAGTCAGGCTCAACATTGTTTGATCGACACCGTGTATGATTTGAGTGACAACTTATTTTCAGTAAACTGCATTGATTAGGTTTTCTTTATTGTTCGCTTGAGGACCGAATTGATGTTAGGAATGATTTCCTGTAATCCGACTCGTTCTGAGAGTTAACACTAGGTGGTGATAACCATGGGATTGTCTCTTCCTTTTATTAGGGATGTGTGCTGCTGTGCGTATCTTGTATTGTTGATTCCTGAAGTATCGTAGTAAGAATGGGATGAGATTTCCTGGCGGATAGGGGGTTTTAGGCCTTCGAGGGGCCGTCATGTTCTATGTTGGTGGACACGAACGGATCATAATGGATCTTCTGCGCAATGAATATGCTGTTGTATATCTATAAGTTCGTCACAGCTTTTGAGGATGGTCTGATACAACAATTATTGGTGATAACGGGGTAGCTCCCTGAATTATTTCTTTTTTTATATACCTTCTCAATCATGTTGTACTATCAGGAACAGGAAGTGTACAATAATAGAATGCATTGCATGGCGAGGGTTCCAATCCCTGAAACTAGAGAAACGACTTGATTTGGGGCACATGTAGTATGGGATGCATGTGTGTCCAGAGTCTTGCTGACATTAGATTAAGTGCATCCATTTTGTACTTTGTATATTGCATTAGACCTCAGGTCATGACATACACAAACACTAGGAAGTTAGGATGCACGTTTCATTTCCATTCAAGAAGGATTGTGACTGCTAGTTAGAGATTGATCTTTTCTTATCAGCATTGCATCGGTAAGATTACTAACGTACCCTACTTTTAGATACTGGATATTAGGTCGCAAGTGCAGGAGAACCCAAGACCATCAGGGCATCCAAGTGGAATGGCAGTGTACATGCCTAGTATTCGAGCAGATACCGGAATATCAGAGTAGTGCATCAAAAGATTCAAGCTACAGGGTGCATCTCAGGGAAGCAGCAGGACCACTCAGCGAAGTTCGGCGGGGATCAGTCGATCATCACTCTGGAAGACAGCTGATAGCTTCATAACTGGAATCTGAATATTTTTGTAAACATTTGTAATAAGTTTATGTAATTTGTATTCCTTGTTTAAGAACAAGATAGGGGTTGTAATTATTGATGTAATGATCTTGTTTGGCAATAAAAGTTTTAAAATTTTCGTGTTATTTACTGTGTTGAGATGCATATGAAGGCAAAGATTCTGGTTGTGTCACAGATGTCCAGTAACGGGGATCTGGGGCGTTACACGGACGATCCCTTTATCCTCGATCTCCATCAGGATTGCCGACCCATTCTGGGTCAGTGGTGTATACCTTTAAAAACGGGGGACCGGAGGAATTCTTTTCAGATTGGCCACCTCTTTCGTAACTTTCTTGACGGGCTCAGCATTGTCCGCCTTGCGCTTCCCCTTGGCCATGGCTTCTTTGGTGTCCTCAAGGTGTAGGGCCTCTTCAGCCCGAATGTACTTCTCGACCCTGTTGAGCAGGTCAGGGAAGTGGATGGGCGGCTTCTTAGCTAAGGAGGCCTTGAGCTGGCCGTGACGAACATTGTGTCGAAAAGCTGCGGAAGCGACGCCCGCATCGAGAGAGAAGACCGACCTCGCCTCGGCAGTGAACCTCCAAACGAACTCGCATAGTGGCTCTCCTTCCTTCTGTCTAAGGTCCAGAAGCGACGCACTCATCTTTTTGACTTTTCTGCTGGTCACGAAGTGGGTTAGAAAAATCGCTTCTAACTCGTCGAACGAAAAGACCAAACCGGGGAGGAGCTTCGAGAACCATTCCCGAGCCGAGCCATGGAGTGTGGCAGGGAAAGCGCGGCATAGAAGAGGATCCGATGCGTTGTGAATCAGCATGAGGGTTTTGAACCCTTCCAAGTGATCAGCGGGATCACCCTCACAGTTGTACGTCTCAAATTGGGGAGGCCTGAAATTCCTGGAAATTTCGGCTTCCAAGATTTGAGTGGAAAATGGGGGTCAGGTCGGCCTATAACCATGGCCTGGCATCGGCCCGCCCTCGCTAAGATGGGCGAGGCGATTCTCCATCTCCCGGAGGCTTCGAAGGACGGCATCTTCTTGTTCAAGAGGGTGGGTCGATCCGTTGAATTTGCCGCCCTGGGCTCCTGGCTGAGGGATGGAGTCGTTGCACGCCTCGGTCTTAGGACCGACTCGGATTGCTTGGAGGACTTCGTCCCTAAAATTCTGAAACTCGGCCCTTGTGACTGGAGCTTGCCCCACCGGGTCACGCGATGGTTGAGGTCCTCGGGGTGAGCGGCTGTGTCCCGGCTCCGATTCTGGGGTCAGCTGTCTTCCCTGGTTCGGGACAGAGTTGAAAGTGGCCCCTCCCCTGGTTCGACTGGCCTACCGATTTTGGATGAAGCACCGCAAGTCAGTTGCGACTGAGTGAGAAGCGCTTGGTCCGGGTCCGACTGCGCCATTGACTCGCGGTTGATTAGAGCCCTGGGCATCCGCGCGGCTGTGATAGGGAGGAGGATCAGGAAGACGTCCGGAGGTGCAGGCCCTCCTTGCTTTGGGAGCCATGAAAGAGCTCGAACTTGAGATGACGTCCCTGGCTGGGATCGGACTGGCGTCAGTACCGGAGTCTTTCCACAGACGGTGCCAACTTGATGCTGCTTATTTTTGGGTGTGGGGGCAATATGTGTGAGTTCTTGTAATTTTGTGTTGGAAGTAACGGCACTGGCGTTGATCGGATCCTCGGGTTGTACGTTCGGCTCGGGAGTAGCAGGAGAGAGGTAGAGGCTTGGTGCTCAGCTCGGATCTTCATAGCTCGGCTCGAATCTTGGTACCTGCACAATGCCTAGAAACACCGGGAGAGATCTCGGCGACAGGTCCTCCGACGATCTAGTTAGTCACTGAGAAAGCAACAGTAGCTAGGGTTCACGGGGAAGAAAATTTATTCCCTTTGAAAGTGAGGAGGGGGTCTGGTATTTATAGGCAGGGGTAGACGGGTCTGAGATCCGAACGGACCGGGTCGGACCCGTTTGCCTGTGGGCCTGAATGGGCTGAAGCCCGTTGGACCTGCTTTGACCTGATGATCATGGAGGAGCGAAATTTAAGGGGATCTGATGGCCCGGATGGAGCCACGTCATTCACCCTATATCAAACATGAATTAATACAAGCCTTATGAATTCTATTCTTTTTTTTGTATTAATAAATGATTAAACTCTTGATGGTATATATATCTTTTCTTATATTTACACTGTATATGTGTGTATATATACGACTTTATAACATACAGAAATGGGTAAAGGGTAAACGGGTAGGTAATATACCCATCTATTACATGTATCCTACCATATTTTTTAAACGGGTACAAAAGCTCTACCCTTACCCTACCCACGGGTAACAAAATCTTACTCATACCCTTACCCATAGGATAATTGGGTAAGGGTAAACGGGTGTACCCTTACCCATTCCCACCCCTACTCAAAGTAGGCTTAAAATAACCCGAAACCTACACCCAGACCTGTTGTGGTCGACTGCCCAAAGGAGCAGTCCACTGTTTCTTCCAGTCGAAATGCAACTACAATGGAATGCCCATACTTGCAGTCGACTGCACGTTTCAGAAAACTACCGCTGCTTCTCTCTGTTTCAGCACCGTCGACTGCGGTTTTTGCAGTCTGACTGCTGCTGCCATGTGTTGTTGTTTTCTCCTTCTTGGTCTCTTGAATGCAGTCCATACGCAACAGTATGTTCTGTTAGCTCACTCTGAGTTCGCACTTTGTACTTGAATTGGTGCTTCTTCTGATTTCTTAAGGAAGATATCATGTAAATGCATACAAGAAGAAGTATTTATATAAGTAGAAATCATGTATTACTATTCTTCAAAAGGGATACAACAAAATAAGTAGAATTCCCCTGCTTTGTATAATAAAATAGAATTACAACTTATTTTGATCATCTAAGTCATCACAGTGTTATCCCCTCATTATTTGAACAATTGAACTCCTCAAACACAATAGATCTGCAAAATATTATCCTCCGTCTTCCTTTCTCATTCCATTGCCCCTTCACCACAGAATCCCATCAAGTGACAGAAATCACGGGTTTTCAGCTGCTGAAGTTTGGAGAGGGCAATAGGTGCAAACTTGCGAGTGGATTTCCTGCACTGTTATATTTAAGAGAGGAAGTGTTGATCAAAGTCTTATCTAGCTGTTTCATTTAAGGTTCATTCATTTGTTCATAAACCTTACATCCTTCTCGTAGTCTTCTCCTTCTTCTTCACAATATTCGGTAAGCCTCTCCATTACTTTCACCTGATAGTAGCAAAAAGATTTCGCTTAGTTGAAATTAGCATAGAAAAGAAAAAAAATGATATATAAATTGATATATCTCTTAAAGTTCTCATACCTTAATTTTAGGCGCGTTTAGCTTAGCAAAAATATCCTTCACAGAAGTGCGGCATGCTGTACATGTCTTAGTATATGCGTCCTTCTGGAAAAATAGTAAAATACTTGTTTTATGGCTAAGTGTTATAATAAGAGAGTAATTTTTTGTCTACCTCTGCAAGGTCGTCGGTGGCTGAAAAAATGTCGTCAATGGTTGAATGCAAGCTCAGGTCAGAAAACGGCTTTAACTCACTTGAGTCGTTCTCCTCCATCTTTATAGGCTTCAGGCATGATTCACAAACAGATTCTGGTCCATGTAGAAGATAAATCAGTCTCATTTATTGATGAAGCAGGTTGAGATCAAAATAGGAATAATGCAAACTTATTCATAAGGATGATTAAGTTGTTACTTCTCGGGCTTAAACGCCTAGTTGTGGAAAGATTAATTATATAAGGATTTAAGAGAATGACAATTATCAAGAACTTCTCAGTATGACTGTATGTATACATCTGATTTATAGAGAGAAGATGCTAAGTCCAGTTCATTTTGTTCCAAAAGCAAATGTAGTGATAGAAACTGCTCGTAATCTGTTCAAATAATAGCGATATTAAAAAATTATGGTACGAAAGAAGTTTAATGCTCACCTTCATTCGTTTGTTTTTTCTCCCCCGTATACTTTGCATCCACAATTGCTGATGAAATGAGTAGTATCACGATGCAGGATAACATTCCGTTCTCCATATTTTCCTTGGCTACAAGAGATAACTTGGTCGGTTTCTATCTACAAAATGATCAATTATAACAAAATGTGTAAAGTAAAGATAGATGAAATTTAGTTAATAAGGATTGATTGTGCAACAGACCACAAATTTCAATTGGAATGCAGAAGTATGAAGAGATTACTGATGAAAGCGAAGGATGTGCAGAAGTATTTATAGCTAACTACTGTATCATTATAACACATTGTGAATTTCCTCATTTTGCTCATTTCTCTCTCTGGTTTGTCATGTGAAACAAGTCAGGACAAATACATTGTCGTAATTCAAAACACGATTGCTCGGTTAGGCATTAAATCGTACATTGCTAATGAATCAAGACAAGGAGAAACCATGGCATCCATAGAGAAATTAAGAGTCGACCTTGATATTCTGAAGAATTATAGTAAGCATTCTATGCTAACGTAGTGCACAATAACTGAATACACATTTTTAAGGAATGGCTAACATACTGTTCATTCTCATCATTTGTTCTGTTGAAGAATACTAGACCAACGCAAGTTCCTAGAAGGTGAGTATGGGAAAGACTAATTATAGAGAGCTAAATCTGTGAGATTTAACTTGAAATCTATCAAATTTGCAGTTACAGTTTACTGCAAAAACTATAAAACAAAATGGTTTGAAATGTACCAACTGATCTGTAGCCTATTTAATTAGAGATTTAGTTCAAGTCAATATACACACTAGCCCCAACCTTTGACTACAAGAACTGATTTGTAGCCTAAGAGTAATCCTAATGCCTTAACTACATTTTAAATCACTGTCATTCTTTACACATGCGAAACCTGATCTTAAACCGAAAACCAAAAAAGAAAACCTTGGTGTAAAAGAGTTAAATAAAATATCTTTTTGGCCAGAACTGCAGCAATCTGCTGATCAAGAATGCCAACTAAAACATAGTCTCATTCTTTTGGAAAAAAACCATTAATCAACTAACCGATGGACCATGATCATTCAATCAATTGATCAACCAGTCAACTATCTGATGTTATAGTTAGAATATGTGTAAAGCCCTAAACCTACCTCAACTTCGGGGTTTTGTTGTAGTAGCAGGGTTGCTGACAGCAATAGCTTGAAGGCTGTTTACTTTAATAATTTTTTCCTTGGCTTATTTTTAAGCCTTTTAAAAATGGAGATGTTGCAAAGTGCTTGTGGCACAATGGCATATCCTTCCACTCTATGTGAGAGACAAAGGTTTAAATTCCCCCCTCCCCCTAATACCTGTGCTTGCAAATTTTGTGTCAGTTTTGACAGTTGCCTCATTTGCTTCTGTAAGCCTGAGGAATTGACTGTTCTCTTTCAAATATTTTTTTTCCCACCATTAGCTGCATAATATATAGTTGCTTCTGTAATTAGGTTCATAGCTGCTAAAATTCAATAGTTAGTTAATCCAATAATTCCCTTAGTCAAATGATTCTTCAATATATTTTTATTCATGAAAAGGTCAAACCTTCTGTTCATTTCTGGGGAGTATCTATTGCTAGGATTTCCAAAATAGGAAGCACTTATGGCATCTTGCAAGTGATATCCAAATGTCATGAACTTAAATTCTTCATTTTTCTAAAACTTATGTCAATCATCTTCTTTCAGTTGTTGTGTTATTCACAACTCCATTCAAATTGTTTTCTTTGTCAGAAAGCATGATGCCGTGGTTCAATATGCATTTGGGCTACTAAAATAATGCAAGGTGAGAATGATGCACTAAATTCTAAATACCTTAAACCAACCCTCACTGTCTCATCTATTAACACATTCCACAAAATTTTGCAGACAAATCATTGTTTGACAGAGAAGCATGGGTCCTACTGCTGAAGTGAGGCAGACTACTACTTAAACCTGAAAGCAGAATAGGCCTAAAATCGTAATCACTGGCATTTTGAGTTCAATATGATATTCACTCTTTTCTGTTCTCTCAAAAGTAAGAATACCGGCCCATTGACACCCACTGAGGTTGCTATCACTGGCTTCACTGCTGATGTTTGTTTCAGTTGACATTTTCTATTGAGACTATTTTTTCTTTTATCGTCAACGGTGGGTTGAAGGCCCTCTGCGTTTCATTAAAAATAATTTAACAAAACATAAAACCAAAAATAAGAAACCCACCAAGCTAGGTCGTGGAACTTATACACCCCAACCAACAAACAAAAAATACAACAAAACCTAATCCTAATGGTCGGCCGACCTCGCTAGATTTAATTTTTCGTGTCAATTTGAGCTCATTCTCTCTTGTACACCGTTTTTCCTCGTCGTCGCTTGCAACCACACCAACGTCGCCCCTAGCAATGACCCATACGTCAACTTCAAGCACCCTGTGAGAGACACCGCAGGCACCCACCAATCTGACATCCCCATATCCAGATTGAGTCCTCGTACTCATTCCCTCGCTTGATCACCATTGATTATCATCGCCACTTCGCAACGAAGGCTGTCATCGCCTCCGACGGCTCCACAAACACCACACCCCCTGATATGAGAGAGACCATATGCACCCATCACCTTGACTTGAATAGGTCAAAGTTGAGCCCAAACTATAAACTTGCTCGACTACTGATGTTTTTGGTTTCGGGGTGTGGGGGCAACAGGTGTGAGTTCTTGTAATTTGTGTAGCGGAAGATGTGGCACGGGCGTTGATCCGATCCTAGGCTGTAGGACCGATTCAGGAGTAGCCCGGGGGCTCGGCTCGGATCTAGTAGCTCGGCTCGGTCTTTTGTACCTTCACACTGCCTAGAAATACCGGGAGAAGTCCCGGCGACAGGCCCTCCAACGATCTAGTCAGTCACTGAGAAAGCAACAGTAGTTAGGGTTCAGGTGGAGAATGTTGTGCGGAATACGAATCAAACAACCAATCAAAGAGAGAAATAGCGAGAGAAAACAGAAAACAAACACAAGCAAACACAAGGACACACAGATTTAATGTGGTTCGGCAAACAAGTGCCTACATCCACGGGGCGGTTGGGGTTTCTTCTTCAAATAATCACCAATGGGTGAAACAAACCCTTACAAGAGATGACGGCTGCAAAATCCGAATTAGAGATCTCTCTTTTACAAAACCCTAACGGGTGTATTTATAGGGAAACTACTGGGCCTTTCAAAATGGGCCTAATCTGGTTTACAAACCCGCCGACAGTCGACTGGTCTTCTTACCAGTCGACTGGTCTTTAGTTCTGGACAGTCGACTGAGATGAATCTTCAGTCGACTGCTTCTACTGTATCTTTAGCCTTTGAAACTTCTCTCTGGACAGTCGACTGGTTCCCATAGTCAGTCGACTGATGTGCTGCAGATACTCCAAACTGAACCAGAATCGAGCCATTATCCAACAATCTCCACCTTGGCGAGATCTTCCAAGTATCCAACAATCTCTACCTTGGCGAGATCTTCCAAGTAGCCCAAGAAATCTCCCAAAATACTCCAAAACAAATGCTCATCACCAAATGTAACAAAACAAACTCCACCTTAGTATGATATCACATACTAACCAAACAAATAGCGAAGCACCATTCCAACCGCCCATGCCAAATCATCAAGCATGCAAAATATTAGCCAGGTTCATGCAATGCTTGAACTTGGCTGTCCCAACAATTTTGGTCAACATATCAGCAGGATTATCAGCTGTCCCAATCTTCACCAGAAGAATATCACCATCCTTTATCAAATCACGCACAAAATGATAACGGACATCAATATGTTTGGTCCTCGAATGATGAACTTGGTTCTTCGCTAAATGAATAGCACTCTGACTGTCACAGTGTACCTCCACCTTCTCCCGATGAATTCCCAAGCTCTTCAAAAGTCCATGAATCCAAATAGCTTCCTTCATGGCCTCAGCAACCGCCATGTATTCAGCCTCAGTAGTAGACAACACTACAGTGGACTGCAAATTGGACCTCCAACTTATAGGTGCTCTAGCCATAGTAAACAAATAGCCTGTAGTAGACTGCCTCTTATCTAGATCACCTGCATAGTCAGAATCAACATAACCCACCAATAACCTACTAATATTGTCATCCCTTTCAAACTTCAAACCCACATCTGTGGTGCCAATTATGTACCTCAAAATCCATTTAGCTGCTTGCCAATGCTCTCTGCCTGAATCATGCATATATCGACTAACCATACTCACCGCCTGAGAGATGTCTGGTCGAGTATAAACCATGGCCTACATCAAACTGCCAACCACACTAGTGTAAGGTACATTAGCCATATACTGTCTCTCTTCATCTGTACTTGGTGACTGAGAAGCACTAATTCTGAAATGAGTGGCTAAGGGTGTACTGACTGGTTTAGTTTTCTCATCTATACCAAACCGTTTCAGCACTTTCAAAAGATATTACTTCTGTGTCAAACTCACTATGCCCTTTGCTCTGTCTCTAGCTATCTCCATCCCAAGTATTTTCTTGGCTTCACCAAGATCCTTCATCTCGAATTCAGAACTCAGCTGATTCGTCAAATTTTGAATCTCCTTAGCATTTTTAGAGGCAATCAACATGTCATCCACATATAATAACAGATATATGAAAGAGCTATCCTGCAATTTTCTGAAATAGACACAATGATCATACTCACTTCTGGAATATCCCTGCACTTTCATAAACTGATCAAACCTCAAATACCACTGCCTTGGAGATTGCTTCAACCCATAGAGAGACTTTTTCAACCTGCAAACACAATTTTCCTTCCCAGCAATCTTAAACCCATCTGGCTGCAACATATAAATTTCTTCATCTAGGTCCCCATGTAAGCATGCAGTCTTCACATCCATCTGTGTCAATTCAAGATCAAACTGTGCTACCAATGCCAACAAAATCCGAATAGAAGGATGCTTCACAACTGGAGAGAATACTTCATTATAGTCAATTCCTTCCTTTTGAGCATACCCCTTTGCAAATAGTCTAGCCTTGAACCGAACACTGCCTTTTGGACCTTCTTTCTTCGTATACACCCAATTGCAACCGATAGCTTTCTTCCCCTTTGGCAATTGCACTAGATCCCAAGTCTTGTTCTTATGAAGAGAGTTCATCTCTTCATCCATAGCAACTTTCCAATCTGCATTTTCAAAACTTCTAGTAGCTTCTTTGAAGTTGGAGGGAACTTCATCATCAACAATGGGAAAGGCAAATGCAACTGTTTCTGTAAAGCGAGATGGTCGTTTGATATCTCTTCTTTGCCTTCTTGCTGCAATTGATTCTTCCTGCTGGGGAGGGTCTTGGATAGGAACTTCTTCCTCATCCTCAGTATCAACCATATCATCTTCATTTTGGGCAGGAGTAGAATTTCCAACTGAACGCTTTTCTAACTCCACCTGTTGGAGAACTCGACTGAGAGCATCTACCAGTCGACTGTCCCGAGCTAATCTTCTGCTTCTCTTGATCAGGATCACCAGTCGACTGTATATGAGGACCAGTCGACTGTCCCGGGCTGATCATGCTGGTCTCATCAAAGGTGACATCCCTGCTGATTACTAACTTTTTCTGTTCTGGACACCACAACCTGTAACCTTTGACACCAGTACTAAAACCAACAAATATAGCCTTTTTGGCTCTTGCATCAAGTTTAGTTTCAGTTACATGAAAATAAGCAGGACAACCAAATATATACAATAAATTATAGTCAGATGCAGGTTTACCACTCCATACCTCAATAGGTGTTTTGCCTTCAAGTGCTCCTGATGGTAAACGGTTGACAATGTGGCTTGCATATATAACAGCTTCTGCCCAAAATGTCTTCTTCAATCCAGACTGCGCTAGCATACATCTCACCTTCTCAAGTAAGGTTCTGTTCATCCTTTCTGCAACCCCATTTTGCTGTGGAGTCTTCCTAACTGTGAAGTGCCTCTGGATCCCTTCATCTTCACACAATTTCAGAAACGGATCGTTCTTGTATTCCCCTCCATTATCTGATCTCAGAACCTTAATCTTCCTTCTAGTCTGGTTTTCAACTTTCTTCTTCCAACTTGTGAACAATGTCAAAACTTCATCTTTGTGTTTCATGGTATATACCCAAACTCGTCTGGAGTAGTCATCAACAAATGTAACAAACCAGTGTCTACCACTCATAGAAGGTGTCTGAGTAGGGCCCCAAACATCTGTGTGCACATAATCGAGGATACCCTTTGTCTGATGTACAGCTGTACCAAATTTCACCCTAGTTTGCTTACCCAAAACACAATGTTCACAAAATTCCAACTTGCAACCTTTAGCATCTTTAAGCAACCCTTGTTTCACAAGCCCCTGCAAGGCCTTTTCTCCTGCATGCCCGAGTCGCATATGCCACAACCTAGTAGAGTCGGGAACAACCTGTTTAGGCCTTTCAGTTACACTGGCAGCCTGACCCAAATATGTTTTTCCCTGCAAGAAAAACAAGTTCCTTTTCCTTTGCCCTTTCATCACCACAAGTGCTCCGTTAGTCACCTTCAGAGTGCCACCTTCACTAGCAAATTTCATTCCACTAGCCTCCAAAACACCAAGTGAAATCAAATTCTTTTTCAAATCTGGAACATACCAGACATCTGAAAGCTCCCTAATAAGACCATCGTGCATTAGCAATTCAATCTTCCCGATTCCTACCTTCTTACAAGGCACATCATTTCCCATCAAAACTACCCCACCATCCATATACTCCAAAGAAGTAAACCACTCCTTTTTCCAAGACATATGATAGGAGGCTGCTGTATCAAGAAACCATACTTCTTGATAAAGTGAGGGACTAGTTGCAAGTGCATAAGAAAAATCATCGTCACTATCTACATTATCAACAATCACATTTGCAGTCGAATTTTCCTTATTTCGTAGCTTAGGACAATCCTTTTTCCAATGCCCCCTTTCATGACAGAAAGCACATTCATCTTTGGCTGGTATCTTTCTGTCCTTTGAAACTCCTCTCGATTTGGAACGAGATTTGTTTCCTTTATTCCCAGATTTGGTCTCAGATCTGGTCTCAGTTCTGCCCCTTACAATCAATGCCTCAGAAGTTTCTCTATCAACCATTTTATCCCTTCTCCTAGTTTCATTATTCAACAGAGCATTTGCAACATCTTCATATTTAACAGTGTCTTTTCCATATATTAAAGTTGTTGCTAAATGATCATAACTTTCAGGTAATGAATTCAACAGAATTAGGGCTTTGTCTTCATCTTTAATTTGCTCATCCAAATTTAACAAATCAGCCAATAATTTATTAAATGATTCAACATGAGCGTTCATAGACATACCTTCAGTATAGGTGAAGCGAAAAAGTCTCTTCTTCAAATACAGCCGATTCTCCAAACTTTTCCTCATGTATTTGTCTTCGAGTTTCTTCCACAACACCGCAGCAATGGTATCCCTCATCAAATCATACTTCTGAGCCTTCGCGATAAAGAGCCGAATAGTCCCACACGCAACTCGATTCAACTTCTTCCAATCTACATCGGACATATTCTTTGGTTTTTCTTCCTCCAAAGCAACATCTTGTTCTTGTTGAACAAGAACATCCAACACCTCACACTGCCACATCCCGAAATTGTTTGTTCCATCAAATTTTTCAACTTCAAATTTTGCGTTGTGAATCGTTGTTCCGGACGAACTCGATCCCACAACATCCTTGGTTGCATCCGCATCACTCGCCATCTCCCTCTAGGTCGAACCGAAAGTTCTGATACCACTTGTTGTGCGAAATACGAATCAAACAACCAATCAAAGAGAGAAATAGCGAGAGAAAACAGAAAACAAACACAAGCAAACACAAGGACACACAGATTTAATGTGGTTCGGCAAACAAGTGCCTACATCCACGGGGCGGTTGGGGTTTCTTCTTCAAATAATCACCAATGGGTGAAACAAACCCTTACAAGAGATGACGGCTGCAAAATCCGAATTAGAGGTCTCTCTTTTACAAAACCCTAACGGGTGTATTTATAGAAAAACTACTGGGCCTTTCAAAATGGGCCTAATCTGGTTTACAAACCCGCCGACGGTCGACTGGTCTTCTTACCAGTCGACTGGTCTTTAGTTCTGGACAGTCGACTGAGATGAATCTTCAGTCGACTGCTTCTACTGTATCTTTAGCCTTTGAAACTTCTCTCTGGACAGTCGACTGGTTCCCATAGTCAGTCGACTGATGTGCTGCAGATACTCCAAACTGAACCAGAATCGAGCCATTATCCAACAATCTCCACCTTGGCGAGATCTTCCAAGTATCCAACAGAGAAAAGTTTATTACCTTCTAAAGTGAGGAGGGGACCTGGTATTTATATGTAAGGGGAAGCGGGTCTGAGATCCTAACGGGCCGGGTTGGACCTGTTTGCCCATGGGCCTGAGCTGGTTGGAGCCCGCTGAGTTTGTTTGTCCTGATGATCACAGGAGAGCGGGATCCGGGGAGATCTAAGGGCCCTGATTGCGCTACGTCATCTATACCACATCAACTATCGTCTCCCCACACCAATTAGGATTTATTTTCTTGCTAATTGTAAGTTCAGCCCAAACTATAAACTTGCTCTCTTGAGACTATTAGTTTATGATATATGCTGTTAGTTGAGCGATATCTGTAAGCTACTAGATATCAGATGATTGTGTAGTATGTAAATGGTTAATTTCACAAAAAATTAGGAAATTTAATAAATTTCAGGATTATTTTTAGCAAAAAAGGAAGCAGCGTTCATCGCTCTTTATCTTTTGGTAGTGCGTGGCTAAAGCGTAAGTCACATTGAAAGAGACCTGTAACCAATAGTTAATTCAACATTAACACACAAAATTTATCCTGCGACTTCACTCACAGCCATTTACAACATTGTTAAGAGAGCTATCTTTGCTGGGCTAGTTTCTTATTTCTTTCGCACTGGATAACTTTTTAACCTAGACTCATTTAATGGACCAATTACCCTACATTGTCTTATAATTAAGCCTCTTTGGTGATTTAAGTGAAATGGTGTATCTGCAGATGCTAACTCATTTGGAACAGATTGATGAATATCGGTAATGGAGAATAATTTGCTTTTAATCTAAAGAGGTAAATTTTTGGTAGAATTCATAGAGGTACATTATTGTCATTTTTTTAGTGGGGGACTGGACATGGAATGCATGTCTAGTTATCAGAAACTGCAAATCTACCCCATTCCCGCAAAAGATCAAATAAAAGTCTACCCATAATGCATAACGAAACAGTAGATCACCTCTTCGTTACATGCCAATTTGTTAGGCCTATATGGGGTGATTTTTTTAACAGATTAGGCATCTCCGGATCCTGTCCGGAGACGGTGCAAGACCTATAGGAAAATTGGCGACAATTTCACCTACGGAAAGGAGATTTTGACATATGGGGGGTTGGGGTGATGACAATTTGCTGGGGAATATGGTTAGAGCGAAATTGTAGAATTTTTAGGCCACATCACAGGCACACAATGCATCATCAACTGCTATTCAAGATTATTGCTAATATCATCTTCTGCTCTATTACTGCAGGTGACTCAACAAAGAGAGTCAAAGAAATGTACAACGAGGCCAACACGACGAACGTCGAGGCAGAGACTGTGGAAAGGGGGGGCAACACGGAGGAAGAGTGATTGACATGCGGAGGCGGGATGGTGGATACATTTTGTGTGGGCCTGTGGCGGTGCCACTTTTTGGGATATTATTGTTGTTCGGGCGTAACAATTTTTTTTTGTAACTAATTGTAATTACAATGTTTTGGGACGGGATTTATCTTGTATGGGATGAGTGCCCTATTTTGCTGAAGAATGAGGCTCATGGTTCACGTGTGGAGATTCATGAACATCATTTTTCATTTTCTTGGTTATATGTTTTATTAAAATTTTTTTAATGAAGTGCGGGGAGTCAATCGACCCACCGTTTATGATAAAAAAAATTAAACAAAATTAAAAAAAGTCTACACAGAGATAAAGGTTACGTTGAAGCTAAATGCATTGACTATTCTTCTTAAAATCAGAAGAATTGCAGTTCAAATGAGCTATTGTATATCTGTCTGAAAGAACTATCCCCCCCCCCCCCCCCCCCCCCCCCCCCCCCCTTGGGTTCACGTATGGAGATTCATGAACATCATTTTTCATTTTCTTGGTTATATGTTTTATTAAAATCTTTTTAATGACGTGCGGGGAGTCAATCGACCCACCGTTTATGATAAAAAAAATTAAATAAAATTAAAAAAAGTCTACACAGAGATAAAGGTTACGTTGAAGCTAAATGCATTGACTAATCTTCTTAAAATCAGAAGAATTGCAGTTCAAACGAGCTATAGTATATCTCCCCCCCCCCCCCCCCCCCCCCCCCCCGCCCCCCCCGCTATCCTCTTCCCAAACAAAAAAAAGAAAAAAAAAATTCCACAAATAAAAACTCAAAAACCTTTATCATATTAAATTTAGAGACTGGACCTTCCTTAATTAACACAGGTACTCCATGTGTCAAGCTATCCATTCATTTTAAATCCATTCGCAGTAAATAGTCAACCTTGGCCTTATATAGCGAATATGTGTCATTCAATTAGTCAAACTATATCATTCAATTAGTCAAACTACTTGTCACCAAAATGAAAAAATTTTGCCCAAATGTCCTTTTTTTTAAAATAATTAGTGACCTGCTTTACTTTTCAAAACAATTAGCGAGATGTCTTTGTCTGTGACACGTCAGCAACAAACGTTATTGGGAAAAACGGCATCAGCTATTTCTATGCCGTTCTTCCCAATAACGACATCTCTTTTTGACAAAATTGTCATGCCGTTATTCTCAATAACGGCATAAGTTATTTTTGTCTATAGATCTCTACAGTATCAATTGTGGCTCGAGAGAGAATTGCAAATTGAATGCAACTGATGCCGTTCTATAAGAGAACGGCATAGATAATACTGATGTCGTTTTTCACAATAACGGCATCAGTTATTATCGTTTTGCACAGGTTCCTATAATCGAAAAACCCCTCTTCTTCTCTTTCCTCCCCTTCTGATTCGTAAACATCTCTCTCGCATCGCTCCTTTTACCCACAAACCCTAGATCTCAAAATCAAAAAATTCCAACCATTTGAGTCCTGTAAAATTCCATATATCCAACCTCCTCACTCCCACTCTCATTTTCAGTCTTCCTCCACAACGAAATTTTTGCTAGTTGTTTTTTTGGTTTAATTTGAAGGTATTATCATCTTAACCTTATGTTTGATTTTTATTTCAATGTTTTGTTTATTGTGAGTAGTGATGACTTGAATATGTTTTAATTTTTATGTATAGGCATGGAATTTGATATCCCTATTTGGTTATATTATGGGGGTGAAGTAATTAAGGATCCAAAAATTGGATATTCTTATAGTGATGTTGATCCGGTAATTATTTGGGCTACCCCCAATTTTGGTTACGCAGAATTAATAGATAAGATATATGAAGTCACCAATTGGGATATAAATGAAATGAGTCTAAAACTGAGAGCCCGTTATTCTGCTGGTAAAGGGGATGGGCAGTACTTCATGTTGATACCCATAGACAGTGACAGTTCTCTGAGGTATGTCTTGCTTAGGACACTTCATCCAAGTTGTGGTTGGAATATAGTTGAGTTATATATTGTTCAAACAAGGCTTCCAAATACTACAAGAGTTATTATCGAAAGTCCAAGGCCCACAAGGACTTTGAAACCATCTGCAGAGTCACACGCAAGGATTTCAAATACAATTGGAGATACTAGCACAACTTCAACGGAACCTGTTTCCTCCGAATACGAGCAGGTGCATCCGACCCCATTGCCACAAAATGTTTTGGTAGCTGGCATTGCTTTGGAAGACTTTGACAACGCCGTTGTAAATAACGACTTGGTAGAAGAGGAAGAAGATGAGGTACGCGGTCTCGAGGATGATGATGAGAAGATTGCCGTTGAAGCTCCAGTTATTGATGCCAATGTTCATGTGCCAGTCATCTCTCCAACCGACAAGTGAAACTTGTGTGTCTCCGGCCTCCATCGCTCCACAAATGCGGTAAGTAGAGCGTGGTCACACTTGATTTTCGCCAGCTTCGACATCCTGTAGAATCCGCTGCTGACCAAGTAATTTTCAATACCGAGGATCACTGGCATGATGTTGTGCATTCGGAAACTCATCTTCTCTACATCCCCGGTCCAAACGGCCTGTGATCTGTGGTCTGGTTGCAAATATAGAACCGTAGGATCTAGTGGACCAGGATGTCCCTATGGTCCAAATGAAGAAGTAGAAGAAGCACCAGCACCATGCGAAGAAGATGGTTGTGTAGGATCCATTGGCCTGTCAACAATAACAAACAGTAATCAACAACAATTTTAGTAAATGAATTTTCAAAATAAACTAAGTATAATTCATCACAAACGCGTTATTCCTCATATCCGAATCGTTCATAAGATTGTAAAAAAATGGTTCTTTTATAACCTAAGTATGAATTTTGAACTACTTGCAATCATCATAATGACAACGTAACCCCCCACCCCCCACCTCCCAACAAAATATCCCTCCAAATTCATTGTTTTCCTAACAAAATGAACAATTCCACCTTTCTCAACAATTCAATAGTTTGTAAACCCTACATCACCAACAATACATAAAGTGTCACGCCCTGCTTCCCGGAATACGGGAACACAGGCACGTAACTGAGGCCCAGCGAATGATATAGGTACGCCAACTCATATCATCCATAAGCTGTACCAGTCTTAACTCAACAATATAAGAAAATGAATCACAACCACGCAGGAATTATAATCACATAAACGAGAATGGAAATTCAATAACCAAATCTGGAATATAAAGACTTACCAATAACTCGAGAGATTCCTGCTCCAATTGTGGAAGAACTGCTCACCAATGCCTTCTGAAAATTCTCCTTATTCACCTGTACTTGTTCATCTAAAAAGAAAGAATAATTTGTCCTTAGAGCAAGTTGTGGACATGCAAGTGGAGAAACAGAGAAACAATGATAATATTGGTATAGCAATGAATTCAATAAACGATGAAATCATTAGTGTTGAACAGTGACAAACCGATAATGGCATAATATGCAATACTTTGATTTATCGCGATAACAATAAACAATATCAATAATGGCAATAATAGAGGTAACACTGTTCAATAAGATAACAATATGCAATGATAATGTGATGAGAGCCTTAAGTCTATTAATCATTTTTAAATCCTAGCTAATGCACGTACTACTGTGTCCTATGTGTGCCGTACCACAGGTTCGATGCATACAATCAATTTCGTTTAGACTAAGGTGGTAGATTCTATAGTTCATGTACTCGGGAACATTATTCAATAATGACCGATGATCGAATCAATCGAGATACTGAAGTCAGTAATCTGCAATTAACCGATGATCGATATGACCAATAGACCGATAGACCGATAATTAGGGAAACACGGGCCCCTCTTCCGAGTACAGTCACTATGTCATCAACTACTCTAATCAACCCTTAACCCCGGCTTGATTTACTTTCTTTATTCAATAAACATACAATGATGCAATTAATAGGGGACGCTAGAGAAGGTGACAAAAACAACCCTAGAATCATGCAATATACTCTATAAAAATTAAATGCACCAATATAACATTATAAACACAATTGTACATTATAAGACATAGAATCCCAATTCTGGACAGCAGTAGGTTGCTGTACCAAAATCAGTATTTCCGTTGCTACAGGACAGCAACTATGGATCCGTCAGGTGGTCTAGAAACTAGTCTCCCGTCCGGTTCCAACGCATACTTAAAAGCTACATTCCGACAATGGTAGCTAGGTGAAATTCAATAATCTTTATAAGTTTAAGTTTCTGGCTGGGTGTAGATGTGGACTAATTTTAATTATAAAGGCAGTAAATAAATATCATAAAAATCAGTAAAAATAACTTTTAACACCCTAAACATGTTGTTTACAATTCTGGAATTTATCTTGGCCATATATGATTAATAATTCACTTAATTCATTAGTCTAACTTGTTATGTACGTAAATCTGAAGTTACAGCGCAGCTGTAGCAAAAGGTTCATAACTGGGGCAGTATAAGTCCGAATTCGAAAGTTCTGGTATCTATTGATATCTAGACAGATAGGGCTACGATTTACTTTCAGGGAGTTTCTGATTTTAATGAGGTGTTCTAGGTCTAAACAGCACGTTAAGGTTCAGATTAGCGTAATTTCTGAATAGTCTATATGTTCATTCTAAATAAAATGGTTAAGAAAATTTAGGATAGTAAATTGGAGTTTAATTAATCATAATCACAGCGAACCAACCTTATGTGAACATGGTATTAATGTAGGTGATGTCTAACATTCTAATAATTACAATTCAACAATTTAGCAATAACAATCACATTAACAATCAACTAATTTCTACAATCTACTATATCAAATTGTCGTTTAATGTCATGATATGAAATGTGTCTATAAATCCCTATTTTTATAATCAATAACTATAACTATATGGTGTATGAATATCTCTATACATTAGAGGCAAAAAGATGGCACGATGTCGAGACTACCACTTGGATTCGCTCGTGTAAATCCGTGGCATCTCGACGATTGATACAATAATATTTTATGATTTTTAAATAAGATCCACTTGCAGAATTTCAACAATAATTATCGAATATGATACAAAAAAAAACATTCGATAGAAGTGACTTGCCTTTTTGACGAAGAATCCGAACACGAACCAATACGGGATGTAAATCCCGAGAGATGAGGCACTAGTACGGATGCGTGCACGTACGGGACACGTACAAACACCCACACAAGGTTGGAGCCGGAGCGGATCTTGATGGAGGATCAAGATCAGGACGATCGGACGGCTGGATCTGCTTAGATCTGGGCTGAGGATCACGATCGGGTGGACGGATGAGATCTGATCTGGCCGAAGAGATCAGATCTGATCAAAATCAGATCTTGATTGAATCCAACGGCCGAGATTAAATCCGCTACCTTCTGTCTCTTCTTCTCTCCCTTACAGAAACAGAGAGCGAGAGTGGGAGTAGCGCCAGCACCGACAGTGGCGAGGCAAGTGGCGACACCCGGCGGGGGACTTCAACGTGGCGACGCGAGCGGCAACAGGTGGCACGGCGACGGAACTGGCAGCGCGGCAGAGGCTGACGAAGTCGCGATTGCTGCTGGCTGACTGGGTTCGCGACAAGGGAGCGAAGGCCAGGGGGATCGCCGAAGGTGCTGTGCCGACTGGAGGGTGGTGCTGGCTTCAGGAGACCAACACAGCGCACCGGGAGGCAGTGCACACAGGGGCATCGATGGCATTGGTCGCTGCAGTCGCGACTCAGGGAGATGCTGGCGCGGAGGGAGGCGGTACTGCAGTCGCGCGAAGGCGGCTGGGACTGGCTGTCATCCTGGCTGGGCTGCTGGTGTGCGCTGCTGTCATGACTGTCTTGGCTGCGCGACTGGGGGAGCACGGGCTGAGAGAGGAAGGGAAGGGGAGTGGGTTCGCTGATGAAGGAAGAAGGAGATGGGGAAGGAAGCGTCGGGGATGTTGGGTTTGCTTCGTTTTGTTCTGTTTTGGTTTGTTTTAATTAGAGGAGTGGGAGAGAGAGGGAGAGAACGGTGAGAGAAGAAGATAGGTTTTGTTTTGTATGGGTTTTGTGGGGAATTAACAGAGAGGAGAGAGAGTACGGGAGGGAGAGAGATAATAGGAGAAGTTACAGATAGTGGGAGAGATTAGAGGGCCTATTATTAGGGATTTAGTTACCCAATTATTGGGAGTTACTGATTTTGGAGATAGTGAGGGGAGTGATTAGGGGAATTGATAGAGATTAGCCGTTAGAAAGAATCTGGGGTTGACTTGGGTTAGTGGGTTTGGGTGAGAGATCCATTAGGAGATGGGCTTGATTATTGGACTTCAAATCAATTAATTAAATAATGTAACATATATCAAAAATCGATGGGCTTTCATCAATAATAATAATAATAATAGAAATGATAATGATAATGATAAAAATATATATATTAGAATTTGAGACTAACAATTTATTAAAATTCATACCGTAATAATATAACAAATAAATAATCTATCAATTAAAAATAGAAAATTACATTGTTGTTCAAAGTATATATAATCGTCTAGTAGAAAATACTTAGTACAAGACCCGAAATCAGTTGAGCACAAAACAAGTTTATAAATAATCAAAATACGGAAAAATATTTAGAAATACGTATTTACGGAAATGGGGGTTACATAAAGTTATTCCCAAAATTACTACTTCAATAACAGCACATGTACATTACCTGTACTATACTACCAATGCACACATCTATCATACTATCAAAATCAACTTTACAAAATACAAATTAGGGCTTTTGGATACTTACAATAATTTCATATTCGGAATGATTTGGCACTCTTAATGAAAGATTGAAGAGTAGACTCCCAACTTCAAATCGATTACACAGCCGAAGATTTTAGGATTTTGTTTAAGGGTTTAGGGTTTTCGGAGTCGAAGTGGGGAAGGAAAGAATCGCAAGTGAAAAGGGAAAGAAGAGGGTTTTTTCGATTATAGGAACCTATGCAAAATGATAATAACTGGTGTCGTTATTGTGAAAAACGACATCAGTATTATCTATGTCGTTCTCTTAGAGAACGACATCAGTTGCTTTCAATTTGCAATTCTCTCTCGAGCCACAATTGATACTGTAGAGATCTATAGACAAAAAATAACTTATGCCGTTATTAGGAATAACGGCATGACAATTTTTTCAAAAAGAGATGTCGTTATTGGGAAGAACGGCATAGAAATAGCTGATGCCGATTTTTCCAATAACGTTTGTTGCTGACGTGTGACAAACAAGGACATCTCGCTAATTGTTTTCGAAAGTATGGTAGGTCACTAATTATTTTCAAAAAAGAGGGCATTTCGGCAAAATTTTCCCAAAATGATGCTAAGTTAGGATGCAAATGGTAGAATCAATATCAACTTGCAGCTTAGTTGTAGTTTGCGCAGATTTAAAATGAATGGATAGCTTGAGACATATGCATATACTGAATAGGAGAGACTGTTGCGAACCTCAATAACAATTTCTGCTCATAAAATTTTATTATCTAGAATTTAAATTCATAACCATTGAAACTTCATGCCAAATTTTCATCCCGCTCTGATATATAACCAATGTAGTGGTAACTCCCTATATCTCATGTCGTTATACATGGGGCCAATGATTTGACATGTTAATTCTGTGTTGCTGCTTATTTTGGTGTGGAAGCAAACAGATAGTGAGTTTATATTTTGCAGGCTCAGATCTGTTAAAGAGACCCGTTACTGTTAATCTGCTTGTTGAAACTATAAGATCTGTGCTGGAATCATACGACCCTGATTTGCTGCAATTTTTACCATTATCATAAGTCCCCCCACTTCCGGAAGATATTTTTCTCGGCTTTCAGGAAGTAGTTCGCCTTATTTCAGAGTTATGGGTTACTATCTTGGCTTTCAAACACGATTAGAGATACCTAGAACATGTTAAAAAGCTTCTAAAGGTGGCAAATATTTTCCTAAACTATTTTGAACTTCTCTGAAATTTTTCATAATTTTTTCGGATTATTAATAATTTTCCCCAATTAATAATTGCTTTTTAGAATTTCTTAATTAATTATTCCAACTTTTAATTATTTTTCAAAAATTTTAATTAATTTTCTGAATTTTAATATTTTTTATTTTTAATTAAAATTTTTTAATTTAAAATGATTTTTGGGGATTTTTTATTAATTTATCTGATCTGGCGCGAATTTTGGAGCGATCACGCACGTCAATCATGACTTGGCTCACCTGCTAATGAGATCAGGTGGCTGTGATGAAGAGGCTCTGAAGAGGGGGTGACGTGGCTTCATCTGGAGCGCCCATCAGAGCGGGGCTCGCCCGCTAAGTCAGATCGAACAGCTGAGAAGCGAGCGGAAGGGGGGATGACGACGTGGCTTCATCTAGCGCATCCATCATGAGAGGGCAAGTGTTTCTGAGTGATCCAGTGGTTGTCGACGGCAGTAGGCACCCCCTTGGTCACCCGACCGTTTGGGTGAGCAACTCATCGTCTTCTCCGTTTGAGCTCCCTGTTTTAGGCGACCAAGATAACTTAGCGACCACATTGGCTTCGTCGAGCAAGCTTGTGGCGACCAAGTTTCGGCGAGCAATCCCTCGGTGACCAACAGGTTTTGGCGACCTCCTGTTCATCTTCTTCAGTGACCAAACTCTTGTTGATCAGCTTCGGTGACCAAGGTTGTGGCGACCAGGAGCCTCGTCGAGCAAGGCTGCATGCGACCAAGGGGATCACATTTCCCGAGCAAGCCCTTGGCGACCAATAGGTTTCACTGACCTCCTCTTCATCTTCTTCGACGACCAAGCTCTGGGCGACCAAACTCTTGGCGTCAAGCTTCGTCGACCAAGGTTCTGGCGACCAGGAGCCTCGTCGAGCAAGGATGCAAACAACCAAGGTGACCAAGTTTCGGCAAGCAAAGCTACAAGAGACCAACTCTTCGTTGAGCAAGGTTTTTTGATCAAACAGAGTGTCACGCCCCGCTTCCCAAAAATACGGAATGTAAGCACGTGACATGGCCCAGCAAATGATTCAACTCAACAATATAAAACATAAAGTAATACAACCACGCATGAAAGAAAAGAAGTAATCACATAAATAACAGTACTTGAGATTTTAAGGATAAATAACCAACAAGAAATAAATCCAACATCTGGAATCGACAATAACATTATTCGGGTCAAAAGCCCACATATACATCAATGTTCGATTATTAAAGTTCAAAAAGAGAAACGATATTTATTCAACGGAGCAGCAACACAAGTCTTTCACCAATGTTGTTCTCCTAGTCCATCAGGCAAATCTCCTTGATTACCTGTAAGCTGTTCATCTAAAGAGAGAAAAAATGTTCTTAGAGCAAGTCGTGGACAGCAAGTAGAGAAATAGAGAACAATGACAATAACGGTATAATGATGAATTCAATGAATGATGAAATCAATAGTGTTGAATAGTGACAAGCGATAATAGTACAATGTGCAATAACGGTGATTTATAACGATAACAATAAACAATAACAATAATGATAAACAATAACGATAACACTGTTCAATGAAGATGACAATATGCAATGATAATGCGATGAAAATCTTAAGTCTATTATTCATTTTTAATCCTAACTAATGCATGTACTACTGCATCCCATACTACAGGTTTCATGCATACAATCAATTTTATTTAGACTAAGGTGGTAGATTATATAGTTCATGTACTGGGTATGATGACGATAACAGTAATAATACTGGACATGTGTAATTTTTTACACGATGCCGATAACGGTAAAACACTGGACATGTGTAATTTCTTACACGATGCCGATAACGGTAAAACACTGGACATGTGTAATTTCTTACACAATACCGATAACAATAATACTCACTGGCCATCATCCCAGTACAGTCACTATATTGTCAACTACTCTAGTCAACCATGAACCCCGGCTTGATTAACATTCTTTATTCAATTAACATACAATAATGTGATTAATAAGGGACACTAGAAAGATGAAAAAACAACCCTAAGATCATGCAATATACTCTATACAATTAAATGCACCAAATATAATATTATAGATTCAATTCCATGTTATTAAACATAGGAACCCAATTCTGGACAGCAGTAGGTTGTTGTACCAAAATCAGAATTTCCGTTGCTACAAGATAGCAAATGTGGATCCGTCAGAAGGTCTAGAAACTAGACTCCTTTCCGGTTCCAATGCATATAATTAAGGTACATAAAAGTTGTGGTAACATGTGTCAAAATAGCAAACTATACGGGATTTGTGTTCAGGCAGAATTTGTAAAATTGTGTTCATACATATGGAACAGGACTGAAACAGCATTAATTAATTCCAGGAAAATTAAGGAATGTTCTCTAATGTGTATAGTATCAGCATGCAAAATTTTAAGTTATTATCTTATAGGTAGCATGGTTAAATTAATTGTGAATCAAAGTGTGACAGCAGTTTTTAAGATCTGGAATTGTACGACACAGCGGCAGTAAAACTGCGATATCTCTCAAACTGTAACTCGTAATTCAATTCCGTCAAAAAGAAAAGAAAACTAGACATCTGGGGCTACATTTTATGTTCAGAAAGTTATTGATTTTGGTGATATTATCTAGGTCGAAACAACAAGGTAATGTTCAGGTTGGCGTAAGTTTTTAGGGTGTCAACATATTCTTTTTGAATGAAACGATTAAAAAGTTAAGAACGATGAGTTGGGGGTTAACAATCATAAATCACAGCAAGCCATACTTATGTGAACATGCTATTAAGATGAATAATATCCATAATCTTACTAATCACAAACAACTAATACACTAACATCAATCATATAAGCCATCAAAACTAGTATGCAATCTATGATTGTTGTGAGATGTCATGACATAAAATACAATAATAATTCATATTCCTATATCCAATAGTTATATGTATGCATGTAAGATTCTCTATACATTGGAGACAAAGATGGCACAAAGTCAAGACTACTACTTGGATTCGCTCGTGTAAATCTGTAGTATCCCAACGACAGATAACAATAACAATATACGATAACAATTAGGGATTTACTTGTGGGATTCAACAAAAATCTCGAATATGACACAATAACTATTCGAGAAGAAATGACTTGCCTTTGATGACGATTAGTTTAATCCGAATAAGCGAAGAATAACGGGATCGGAATCCCGACGACACGGCGATGAGCAAACGATCATGATGATCACGATCGGGCACGGATGTCGATGATCAAGATGGTGATCAAGATGAAGATTAAGCGAATCCAACGGCCGAGATCGAACATAAAATATATAAGAATTAGAAGAGCACTAAAAGAGTAAATATACCATGATTGACAATTTGATGAATGAGAACAAAAAGTGGATCAAATGTTTAACTCACCAAGTAGAAGACGAACGAGACGATCGAAACGATCAAGGGCCGAGATCAAGTGTGATCGGTCGATCGGAAGACTGAGATTGAAGATTAAGATCAAGATCAAGATGATGATCACGATCGAGATGATCAAAAAGAGATCCGACGGTCGAGATCAAGATCTTGATGATGATGGAGACGATGATCATGATCGGACGGTCTAGATCCAATGGCTTGGTGATGATCAAATGGAGGATCAGAAGGAGATTGGGCGGTCCACAATCGAAGGCGATGATGGAGATCATGATCATGATGATCAAGGAAGATCCGATGACCCACAATCAAAGTGACCCAAAACCAAACAGCGATAGGTAACTTGCAGTGGTTTCGGCTCTGGCTTGGCGATGACCGGTGGCGGCCAAGGGGACGGCATCGGCAAATAGGGAACGATCGAGAGGGCACCGCGACTGTGGGGTGTTGTCGGTGTTCTACAGAACTGTCGACTGTGGAACATAGGGGAAGGCTACTGCTCCGCTGCGGCACGACGGGGAGAGGGCTAGCACCGGCGCTGCACTATAGGGGGATTGCCGACAGGGAGGCATTGCAGTTGTGCGGCGCTCAGGAGGAGCAGCACAGGGACAGGCGGCGTGGGCAACGTCGGCCAGGGGAACCGGCGGTGCTGGCACGACTGTGAGGGAAGCTGATGACTGGGGTTGCTGTTGTTGACGATAGGAGGCAGGGGGCGGCACTGAGTCGAGGCTTTGACATGCGAAGAGGAGCCCATGGGGGAGGCGGACTGCGGTTGTGGTGTAGAGGAGTCGGGGGTCTGGTCACCGAGGAGTCGCGACACAAGAGAGGAGGGTGGCGGCGACAGGAGGTCGCGAGGGCGGTGCTGCAATCCAGGTGGGACACAGGGCGGCCATGGCGGGATAGTTGAACGGGAGATGGTTTAGAGGATGGGGAGAGGTAGGGGATGAAGGTAGGTGTTAGGCGGCTGATCGGGGTTTTGGGAATATTAGGGTTATGAATATATATATAGAGAGTTAGGTGCAGATGGGTTTGATATAATGGGTTTGGGTGTTAAACGGGTATGGGTATTAGGAACGTAAATAGGGAAGTGGCTTAATGGGTATTAGGTTGAGTATAATGGGTTTTAGGGTTAAATAGTAATTGGGTTAAAATCCAATAGGGCGATAAAAAAAATCAATATAAAGTAGAGTTATACACAAAATATATTTGCACTACAATATGAAAATTATTTGAAATAAATACAATTAACAATGGGGATAGATTTTTAAATAGACAATCAAAGTTATAATAATAATAACAATAATAATAACAATAACAATAATAATAATAATAATAATAATAATAATAATAATAACAATAACAATAATAATAATAATAATAATAATAATAATAATAATAATAATAATAATAATAATAATAATAATAATAATAAATAACCGTAATAATAATAATACTGAAGAATAGTAATAACAATAATACTAATAGGGTATGTATTATAATATAAATTTATTGGAAAATAGTTACAAATAAAATCATTTATTAAAAAAATAGATTTTAATAGAAGATCCAACAAAATAATTTGAAGGTAGAAAAAATAATTTACAGAAATTTTTAATACGAAAAATACACGGAAAAATACATATTTACGAAAACAGGGGTTACACAGAGCTATCCTTCTTCATTGAGCAAGGCTTCAGACGACCAAGGCGACCAAGCTATTCCTCTCAAGCAGGGCCTTAGGCGACCTACCTAAACTTTTGGCAATCAAGAACTTCAACGACCAACAATCTCGGCGACCAAGGTGTTCTGGGAGACCAACAGCTCTTCGGAGTCTTCACCTGTAACAACCCGTATTGTACGATACTTGAATATATGTATGTATATATGTATATTGTCTGTATGCATGCACTTGATTGCAGTATTATGAGTTGATTTTGCTATCGTGGTGAGTGGTTAGGGTTACGGGATGGTTTATGGGATGATTGCATTTTAAAAGATGCACGAGAACGAGGAGGACCGATACTAGTATAAACGCTAGTTTTCGGTACGACGCCTATGCAAATATAACACTGTATGATACTACAGTGGATATATATTGCGTGTGCTCGATGACCCTCTCATCTCGCACTCGTAGGAACCCATTTAAGCTTAAGATGGGTAGCCAACACAACAACCACCAAACCATGGGCTAGAAGCCATATTTTTGATCCAAAACCACCTACAAGACTAAGCCTACCCCCTAGCTTCAAAACCGGCCCATATCCCCTTCTTTTCTCCTTCATTTCTCCACTCCATTTCACCTCCTTGCTCTGGAAATTTCAGAACTCCTCCAAGAGAGAAAAAGAAAGGAAGAAGAGAAAGTGAAAAAGGTCTCAAGGAAGGATTTTCAAAGGGAAAAGCTTGAGAAGATCAATTCCTCTACAACAACCAAGGGTAGGGAGTTTCTCAAACCTTAATTTATGTCTTTTAATTATTTTTCTTGCATGCATGTATGGTAGGATGTTCGAGGATGATTATCTAAGAGCTTGAAAGATCAAATCAGAACTGAAACTAGAAAACTTGTTCAGAATGCTATTTTGTAGATTTTTCCGAGAACAAACTACAACGAATTTGACCATGAAATTTTCAGGGACTGTTAATATATATGTGTAGATAGTTCATGATTTATTTCGGATTTTTCTGAGAAGGTTTGATATTTTAATAAAATCAAATGGTAGAACTGTGTCGTAAGGCAGAATCAGCAATTGGTTAACAGAATGACTGATGTTGTTGGAATTTTCCTAATTTATTGGAGCATGTTATTGATCTGATATTTTTACCCTATATTCCTGTATATATATAGATTCTTTAAAAAAATCAGGAAAATGTTTGGATGAATTTATAGGCTTGATAAAAATTGATCTTTAATTAGTAGCTGGAGTTGAACTGAAGAACATGATGACTTTCTACGATAAATTGAAATAGAGAGAACTCACTGTACACTTGGAGTTTTGACATGAGATTTTTTTCATATTGTTTATTATGGTCTCTAGTTTCATCAACATAAATTTTGTGTCATTTAGATGAGTAAGGAATTTAATATGATTTTATTAGTATGTACTGTGCTGGTTTCAGCCAGTTTTGATACCTTGTAGAGATTTTGAGGCTCATTAAGAGCACATTTTGAGAACCTAATTCATTAGAGAGTTGTAGTAGACACCTAGATCTTTCCAAAAAAACCAATTTGAGGCAATTCCAGTAAAGGGTTGATTTACTGTGATTTTTATAGTACTGGACAGAGACCTAGAGTGGATCTGAGTGCTCTGATTTAGAGAGACCCATTGTGTGATTTGGTGCATTGGTGAGAGATGTGTGTGTTAGGGTGACTTATTGGTATAATTTGGACTCATGACTAACTAGAGAGTTGTTGAGAACACCCACACCCTCCTATAGAACTTGGGTTTGTAACGTTCTGATGAACGAGTAGTATTTAGTGCTACCGGTAAGGTGCAGCCCGTGTACAGGAAGCACGCAGGCTGAGGCTTGAGGGACTATTTTGAGGACCTAGATGTTTGAAATTGGGTTCATGATCAACTAAGAAGTTGTAGCCTAGGATCTTACCTTTCCGGATTGGGCTCGTACACTCCAATCGGAGTTGTATCAAGGAAGTTATGACCTTTTTATGTTTCGAGAAGAAACCCGTAGGTCGCTTAGTCTTGGTTTTGACTAAGTATTGTGAGGACATTTCCCGTGTGAACTATCAGAGTTGTTGACTCTTGTCTAGGGATGGTTGATATCTGTTATTGAGGTTGTTGACTCCCAAAGTGGGATGTGTGACTTGAGTTAGTCACTAGGGTAAGGGATACCCTGCACCTGTCAACCCTACATTATAAACTTTCGCCGAAGCGTAGGACATCCGAGCCGTGCCATTATTATAAGTTCACAAGGGTGAACATACATTCACAGCCGGGGCAGCAGTGAATGTAGGCCGGAAGGCTGGACAATTCCAAGCCGGGGAAGTGGCGAACCTGACCGGTATCACCAGGGCCAGAGGTTGATAGGCAAGTGTGGAAGCAGTTTTATCTTTACCCGAAGTAATTAGAGTAAGGCTGGGGTTAGAATGGCATATTATGGGTTTGGAAAATTGCATTAGTCCTAGTAAACCACAGTCGGTGTTGTACCTTCCAGTCGTAGGGATACGTTTTCGGCACTCATGGATGAGTCCTCGGTTCGTATCTCGATCTGTTAATTTCCAAAGCTTTGCCAGAGTAAGGTACGGGAGGCTAGGAGGATTTGACCTCCCGAGGTGCTCACGTCCCTATGTGCGGAGGTTTTGTGTTTTGGTATATATTTAAGTTCATAACCCGATCAGGGGTGAACAAGCATGCGTCGGTCCATAGGGGTGGACATGGGAATCATACGGTCGGGCGACCAGATTCAATGCAACTTTCTGAGGAGGTCCGTATGCGGGTACGAAGTGGCAACTACGACCACCACTTAGGCACTGCAGTAGCGGAACTGGATCGACCAGCTGCAACCTCCTTGGGTGACGGATAATCTATTGGGAACTGGATGGGTACAAGGGTAGGATGCATGGCGAGGGATTGAACCCTACAATCAGGAGAGGCGAACTCCTTGGAAAGTATGTAGTATGGGATGCATACGTTTCCATCGAAGTTGATTTTGGGAAAGTATGTAGTATGGGATGCATACGTTTCCATCGAAGTTGATTTTGGAAAAGTATGTAGTATGGGATGCATACATTCCCAACTAAATTGCATTAGAGTAGGTGCATCGTGTGCATTCTTGTTTGTGTATTAGATTAGGCCATGCTTGGGTCTGGAACACATGTAGTATGGGATGCATGCGGATCCAGATTTCCAAGTCTTGCTTGCTTTAGAATATGCTTGTGATTGGTGCATTTCGTTGTTAGATCATGGCATACACGAGCACTACATAATTTAGGATGCACGTTTCCTTTTCCATTCAAGATGGTTTGTGATTGCCAGTTTGGAGGATCGCTGTTATTATCAGTATTGTGTCAGTCGAAGTACTAACGTTCCCCACCTTTTAGGTACCGATTCTACCTTTCGAGCAGGTGCAGAGATATCAGAGTCGCGCAGCAGAGGATTCAAGCCGAGGAGCAAGTCCCAGGGAAGCAGATTGACCGTTCAGCAGAGCTTCGTCAGTAAGCCATCGACTGCCAGTCCGGGGGAAAGTTGTTAACTTTACAGAAAGGAGTGATGTATGTTTGTAATAAGATGTACTGAGTTTATGTAATTTGTATTCTTGTCAAGAACAAGACATCGGTTGTAATCGTTGATGTAATGACTTATTTGGCAATAAAAAATTTTAAAATTTCCATGTTATTACTGTGTTGAGATGCATTTGAAGGCAAAGATTCTGGTGAGTGTCACGGATGTCCGGTAGCGGGGATCCGGGGCTCTACAGAAGTGGTATCAGAGCAGACTTCAAATTGTAGGCTAACACATTAGGAAATTTAACTTAAAATGCCAAATGGCTGGGTCCAGTTTGGATTGTAGGAAGGTCAAAATCATGATTGTTCGCTTTCCTGCTTATGTGGTGATCTTCCCTACATCCCGAACTAACCCTGTGTGTTTTCTTTCTTTGAAGGGTATCCAAAAGAATCAGAAACAACCACCGTGGAATGGCTGAGGGCGAAGGCAGTAGGACCAACGGCACAAACTTCAATATTGAAGCAGAGTTTACCCATGTATACCAGATGATGGGAGCATTTGTGGAAGCTAGCAGAAACCCAGCGCCGCCACAGGGAACACCAGGAGTCGCTGCACCAGCAGACCCCATAAAGATGGTGCAATCATTCAAGAGGATGAAACCGCCAGTTTTTGAAGGACAGGCCGACCCCACTGCTGTAGATGACTGGATACGCTAGGTGGAGACGGTGTTTGAGGTACTGGTGACTCCAGAGGACAGCAAGGTTCGTCTGGCCACAATTCAGCTGGAGAAGGATGCTAGAGTTTGGTGGCAGTCCGTGAAGCGTGGTCTTGGAGGAGGCCAGATCACTTGGGAAGATTTCCTTGAGGAATTCTGACAACACTATTTTCCCACGGATGTACAAGAAGAAAAGGCAATGGAGTTCTACAATTTGAAGCAGAGAAATATGTCTGTCAGGGAATATGAGACAAAATTTTCTCAGCTGTTACGGTATGCACTAGAGATGGTCCAGGAGGAAGCAAAGAAAGCCCAGCGGTTTGAGCAAGGGCTTAGGCCTGGACGGAGTTGGAACTTGTCTGTTTTGTACCTAGCAAGTTGTAGGAGCAACTCTGGGGAGGAGTAGAACTCCAAATTTGTTGTATGGGTGTTTAACTAATTGCAGGCACGACTCTAGGGAAGAGTTATTCTCCGAACTTGCTATATAGGTCCTCCAACAAATTGTGAGAGTCACTTCGGGTGGTGAGTTAAACTCCGAAACTTGCTTTTTTGCAGGTTTGCTGGAGTAACTGCGACCCACAATTATTGTAACCCCCATTCCTATTTCCGTGTATTTTCGATATTTTAATTTTTGTAAATTTATTTTTCTACTAAATTCATTTCGGATCTTGTATTAAAGTGTTTCCCCCCAAGTGTCTAGTTGCCAATAACATCCAGAATTTTCGAATTCCGAGTTTTGTAGCAAAAGTTATGCCCATTTTACTACAGCTGTGTTTTTACATCTCAGATTTTCAGATTCTCGTACCTTTCATGTTCAAATAGTAAAAACACTGATCAAATGATAAAATTTTGCTATAAAAATTTTCAAATTGTTTCTTAACATATTTAGGAGTCTAGATTATATTTTTACTGAATTTAATATTGAGTTTTTGCTGACAAAGAAACATGTGTTTGACCTAGCTACTGTCGTCGGAATTTGAACTTTAAGTAGGCGTTGGAACCGTACGGAAGTCTAGTTTTCAGATTTTCTGATGGATTCAACTTTCAACTCCTGAGTCAGCAGGAAACTACACTTTTGTATAGACTGCGCATGTTGTCCAGAATTTTATATCCACTTTTTAACGAATTAATAATTCCTATGTTGTACTATTGCATGAATTAATGAATCTATGTTGCATTGCATGTTCCCAATGAGTTATTGTCACTATCCATGTTATCACCCAATTGTTTCTCGATTGGTACTATTGTTCATCTCATGTCTCATAGTTGCATAATGTATTTTGCATTAATAAAATAATTTACAAGCCGGGGTTTAAGGGAAAGACTTGAGTAGTGAATAATATAGTGACTGTGTCGGCCAGTGTCTATCGATTGATTATGGAGCGCTGACTACGGTACCCTAATCTCTCGTGTAATGCAGCAATGAATCGTATCAATGTACCAATGTACCAATGTATCAATGTACCACTGTACCAATGTACCAATGTATCAATGTATCAATGTACCAATGTATCAATGAATCAGTGAATCACTGTTATGTATCGAGTAACAATATTGTACCGTATCGGTGATTACCGTACCGACACATGATCTATAGAATTCACCACTCGGTCTAAACGAAATTGATTGTATGCATCGAACCTGTAGTATGGGATGCAGTAGTACATGCATTAGTTAGGATTAAAATGATTAATAGATATAAGGATTGACACATCACCGATATTGCATATTGCTCAACATTGTTCCTATTTGTATCTAATATTGTTTATGTGTTATTGATATTAACCGTTGTTTATTAGTTACTTAATTTTGAACCATTGTTACACCGTCGCATTGATTACCAAGTTATTGACTATTACTATCGTGCCATTTTATTGACTCCTATTGATTCATTGACTCATTGTTATATCGTCATTTCATTGTTTCCTGCTTTCTCTACTTATTGTCCATGACTTGCTCTAAGGATAATTTTTCTCTTCTTTTTAGATGAAGTGTTTATAGGTGTTGATGAAGAATTTCCCGTTGGATTGGGAGAACAACATTGGTGAAAGAATTGATAACATCGCCGCTTAATAAATTATTGCTTTGTCATGAAGACTTAATTATTAGACTATTGTTATTTCATTGTATTGAGACTTATTACTATTGTGTTTGGAAATTATTATTGTATTGGGCTTATATCCCGAATATTGTTATTTTGTTTCCAGACGTTAGATTATTATTGTATTTGGATATTTTTATTACTTAATTCCAAGTACTATTGTTCATGAGATTATTATTATTGCCTGCACAATTATTTTGTATTGTTTATATTGTTGAGTTGATCGGAAAAATAGCTTATTGGTGACGTTAGTCATTCGCTGGACCAATGTCACATACACGTATTCTGTATTTTTGGAAAGTGGGGCATGACAATTATGGGCCTTTAATCTGTCTTTAAGAAATTTTAACAAGTTTCAGAAACAGGTCGAATGGTGAGTTGAGCTCTAAACGTACTTGATTGCAAGTTGCTAAAGAAACTCTGAGCCATGGGTATGGATTCGGAACTTGTTGTTTAGGGGTTTAACAGGTTACATAAGCAGATCGAATGACAAGTTGAGCACTGAACGTGCTTGATTGCAGGTTGCTAGAGCAACTCCGAGCGATGGGTATGGACTCTAAATTTTTCGTTGAAGTGTTTAACGAGTTGCAGGAGTAGATCGAATGGTGAGTTAACCTCTGAACTTGCTTCGTTGCAAATTGCTAGAGCAACTCCGAGACGCTGGTATGAACTCCAAACTCGTCTTATAAGGAGCTTTTAATGAGTTTTTTGTGTTGTTCTTAGGTATAAGTTTGTCGTTTAACTCATTGGCATCCAAGGATGTGTACAAAGTCTTTGAAAAGCTAAATGACTAATATTACTGAAAAAAAAATAGACTAAGTGGCTGGCCTTTATTACATGCAATAACCGGTAGCGAAAGTTGTCTTTATTGAAAAATAAAACTAAACTGTAGTTCCAGTGGTGACCTTTATTACCAAATATAGAAAATATATAGAGGAAGGGGGCATTAAATGCCCTTGTTGAAGTTCATGCGGCGTTCCTCATTCCAAGTTCCTATTATTATCTCCTTGCTGGTCTTCAAGTTGATGAGCCGCTAGGCGAACAACTTGGTAGATCGTATATGGACATGCCTGTTTTGGAGCGAGCCTCCACTTGTTTTGCAGAAAGGGAGAGGGGGAGATCTTCAAGTTCGCCAATGTGTTTAGGCAGAATTGTTTCTTAATGTCGAATGAGCGGAGTAGTTTCTGGTGACAGATTTAGGTCTGTTGCGGTCTTCTAACTAGGACAAATTTGGACCTTGTGGGAGATGGTTTGGCAAATTTGGAAGTTCTCGGAAGGATAGTCTAAGGCAGTAGCTTCAAGCTCATTTACACACTTAGAGTTACTGTAATTGCTTTCTGATGGTACCTCTATGGCATTGAGGGGGAGAACAGAGCCCCCCATTGTGGCAGTATAGCATGCTCGTGCTACCTGTTGGCTCCCTATAACTTGACCTACGCCTACTGTTGTTAGGAACTTCATTATCATGTGGTAGGCGGAAGCAACTGCATGAAAAGCCACTAGGCTTGGACAACCGAATATAGCATTTTATGTGGCTTTGACGTCGACTACTATAAAGTCCACCACTTCTATTTGAGGTGCGGGAGCTTTTCCTGCTGTCATATCAAGTGTGATGATTCCTTAGACTTGAACAAGTGTTCCTGAGAACCCGTGGAGTGTATAGCCAGCGGGATTGAGCTGGTCCTGGAGAGCTTGAGAGCATCAAATGTGGAGAACAGCAGCTCCGGGAAGTTGATGTTCATGGAGCTGCTGTTGTTTACAAGGACACGTCGTACCCCATGATTTTTCATGCACAGATTTATAACCAATGCATCGCAGTGAGGCATCTTGATGCCCTCTAGATCTTTATCGGAGAATGACACATGAACGCCTAAGCTCTTGGCAGGCGGGATATTCTGTACTGAGTTGATCTTCCTCATGAAGACTTTGTGGGAGGAGTTGAAATCTCCCCCATCTGGCCTTCGTGAATAGAGTGAATGGCCATGTGTTCTGACTCTTGGGATTCAGTGGGTTTCTCTTGATGCTTATTAGCCCCCCGTGCCGGAGGGGTTTTGGAATTGTTATTTTGCTGAACAAATTGGGAGAGATAGCTTCAGCGAATCAGACCTTCAAATTCTTATTTTACAGCTTGGCAGCTGTCAGTGGTGTGTCCATGATCCCTGTGAAACACACCATTTGTTGATGTCCCTTCTCTTTCTACATGTGGTCATCTTGGGAGGAGGAAACACTATTCTGTCATTTTCAACTGCCATGAGGATGACAGACGTACTTGCATTAAGAGAAGTGAACTTGTTGAAGTGTGGTGTTGGAGGAGGACGACGTTGATCTGCACCGTCTTTCTGAAACTTTCTATGTTCAGCCTCGCCTTTATTCTTTCGTTTGTCCCCGAAAGGTGAATCTTTCTTACCTTGAGGATAAAGAGCCTTATTGGCCCTGATATACTTGTCACTCCTTTCCAAGAGCTCGGTGAAATCTTTAGGAGGCTTTCTTTGCGAGGAAGGCTTTCAGGACTTTGTGAGTGACGTTGTGGCTTAAAGCAACAGCCGCCACTAACGAGTCCAGGGAGGAGATGGACTTTGTTTAGGCTGTGAAGTGCTTAACAAAGTCCTTCAGCAGTTCTCCATTCTTTTGCTTTAATTCCTACAGGGAAACACTTATTTTTTCAGCCTTGCGGCTGGTAACAAAGTGCACTGTGAAAAGCTCCTCGATCTGGTCGAAGGAGAATATTGACTCTAGAGTGAGGCGCGAGTACCATTCCCTTGCCGATCCTTTCAAAGTTGAGGGAAATTTTCGACACATGAGCACATTGGTGGTATTATAGACCATCATATAGTTTTAAAACTCTCAATATGGCCAGTCAAGTCAGATTCACCATTGTAGGATTCAAATTGAGGAGCTTTGAAGTACTTTTGAATGGGTGCATCGAGAATGGATTTGTTGAATGTGGTTCGATTGAGGCGGTAAACCCTACTGGAGTGGTTCCCTTCATGCCTTATCTGTTCCAAGCGGTCTTCTACTTCTCAGATGCGGCAAAGGAGTTGGTCGTCCTTCCCCTTGGATCTAGTTAAGTCACTGGATTCTTCTTCTCTAGAAAGAGTAAAGTGGTGGCTCCATGAGCGTCGACCCTGATCATGAGTACCTCGGATGGCTCGGAAGATGTCATGATTCAAGTTTTCCAATTTAGCCCTAGTGAATGTGGCCTCTTGCTCGTTATTTCTCTCAAGATGCTTTCGACTCTCACGATTCGGGCATCTTTCTGCAGTGCGCCTCTTGTGAGAGGAGTGTCTTGATCTCTGCCTTCGAGGAAAGTTGCTTCTCCGATTCACTTAACGTTCTGAACGGGATGCCTCAGTCCGGGTATGCCTTTCATCCAAACAGATACGTAGATCGGTCTCCTATTGTCTGGCGTTGATGATTTGACAGAGATCTCTTGACCCCCAAGGACCTCGCGAGACCATTCGAGTCATTGACATCATTATGGACTGAGACATGGTTGTGTAGAGGGTGATGTTCATGGCTCAATTCATGACGGCTTTGTCAGGAGCCTCCCGATACCTCTCCCGCTGATAGGAGTTTGATTAGGTTGTTGGGTCGGATCCGGCTGATGAGGAGGAATTGGTTCATCCACATGAGGAACTTGCTGATGAAGAGAGTTGACTGGACAGCTTGAGGTCGCTGCTCCCCCTCTCAATCTCGGTGGCTTGGCGGAAGAATTCGGTGTTTCTCACGACAAGTTTTGATTTGTGAAGTAGATTTGTATAGTTTTCCACAGACAACGCCAAATTGTTGCTGCGTATTTTGGTGTGTGAGCAAACAGATAGTGAGTTTATATTTTGAAGGAAACTACTAAAGATCTAATCTTTGATCATCACCGAAAAAAGTGTCAGAGTTAGATCTGGATCGTTGAAAGAGTGCCTTGATCTGAATTCGACGGTTGCCGATCAGTTGATGGACCTACAAAAAGCTTGAAACACTGGAGATGGCCCTGGATATGGACCCTTCAACGCTCAAGTTAGAACCAGAGTGAGAATAGCAGATTACTGATTACCTTCTGACTGAGGGAAGGGGGAGGATATTTATAGGCCTGAGAAACAGTTTGGAGATTGATATGAATTTGTCATCTCCTGTTTGATTTTCCTCTTTTTCATAAGATTGAATAAGTTATTCTCCTGTTAGGGGATAAGAGATTTGACTTACAGCCCGCATGGTCTGGGTGTTTCTCCAAGTAAGACTAATCGCTTTTAATGGGCTTGAAAGCAGCTCATGTCGTGTTAATGAGCCTGAAGAATGTCCGGACCTGTTAAAGAGACTCGATATTGTTAATCTGCCTGAAGAAGCTTTAAGATATGTGCTGAAATCATACGGCCTTGATTTGCTACGATTTTTACCATTATCATTCCGATTGAAGCATGTGGTGCACTGATAGATGCGCGGCTACACAGGCTATTACTTATTTTTTGCTAAGAAGAATCATAATGTGGCCATAGGAGCAATGATAATACAAAGGAAAACAGAAGTTGGAGTCTCTGACTATAATCATTTCAAATAACTTAATATTATTTTCACACTTCAACTAAGTCACACACAGATATATGCATAAATTACAAGATCCTAACGAATTCTCTAAAATTCTTTGCAACTAGCAAATACACAGAGAACGTCAACTCCATCACTCTCGTTCCATGCAACACTTCAACTCCACTTCTGCCCAGTTTGATTACATCAATTTTAATGAAGACATGGCCATTCGTCAATTCTGCCCTGCACGAATTGACCAAGATTATTCTGAATGGAATGATGAGTTGTTCTTTTTAGAAGCATGGTCTTCTTCCTTCGATTCTAGTAGTCTTCCCTGTTCACTATCCACCGATGAGGATTCCATTTTCATCGATAGCATCATCAACACAAGCCTATGCAAAGAAGTAGCAATCACCAGTGATGAGGTCGGAAGCTTTGCAGAAGATTCTTCAATGCAACTAGAAAATTCTTCCGTTGACAAAGGACTTGAGCTAGTTCACCTGCTTCTAGCTTGTGCAAAGGCTGTTGGGTGTCGAGACACAACCCTTGCTTCTTCGACACTTAGCCAAGTTTGGCCTTTGGCATTCCCAAACGGAGATTCTTTACAAAGGGTCTCCTTTTACTTTGTAATAGGACTAAAATCGAGGCTATCATTCTTCAAAATGTCGGTGCCAGTGGTTCTCTGAACACTGCTGCAATCATAAAGGAGAACTATACTCTCGGTACAAAGGAAGAGAAGATGGATGCATTCAATTATCTCTATCAAACGACTCCTTATGTAGCCTTTGGCTTCATAGCAGTCAACAGTGCCATCTGCCAAGCTGCCAAAGGTAAGGACCACTTGCACATTGTTAATCTTGGTATGTCTCATGTACTTCAGTGGCCTAGTTTCATTCAAATGCTCACCTCTTGTCCTGCCGGCCCACCACCACGTGTCAGAATCACCAGAATTTCCCCTCCTGATTCAAACGTCTCCGAGCTTGAGTCCAACATGAAGTTCTTGATACATGAGGCAAGCATGGTTGGTGTTCACGTTGAATTCCATGTCACAACTGAGTCATCATCCCCTTCGCTCCTCACTCCTGAGAATTTGGATATCAGACAAGGGGAAACATTGTTTGTGAACAGTACAATGCATCTGCATCGCTATGTGAAGGAGCACCGCGGGTCTCTTAAGGCTGTCCTAATTGCAATAAGGAAACTAAATCCGACTCTTTTAACTATGGCAGAGCAAGATGCAAACCATAATGGTGTTGGGGTTTGTGGATCCAATACACGATAATGGGTTGAAGAAGATAGACGAGAAGGAGAGTCGAAGTGGGAGCAAGCAGGTCAAGAGTAGTTTGAAGCTACATGCAGAGTTGTGGCCGACCGCACCACCCGACCGCACCCCAGGCAATGTACGGTCGACCACGCAATCAACCGTCTCGCTAACTGATTCAACCTTGTAACTTGAAGAGGCGACCGGTCGACCACGTAGTCGACCACCTACACTCTGTTGGACCCTGTACAGTCGAAGGAGAGAACCGGTCGACCGACTTGGTGTTGCGATCGACCGTCCTGATGCTGTTTGATGAGCGACTGAGATTAAATATTAAGAAAACCTATATATATTGTATTGTGTATGATTTTAGAGTTAAGTGAAAAAAAATAGAGATCTACCAGCCGTCATTGAGAGAGAAAGATACAGAGAGAAACCCTACACCTTAGGGGTGAGATTCTTGAGAAATTTGTAAACCTATTCTTCATATTTCTAGTAGAAACTGCAGGAGTGCCTCTGCACTGGAAAATAGCCATTGTTTTGGGTGAACCTCGAAAAAATCTTGTGTGTTCTTGTGTGTTGCTTTTGGTTTTTTTTTTTTTTCTCTTGTTTTGATTCTATTGTTCTTGCATCTCGTCGTCGTTGTTGAGTTACTCCGCAGTTAGAATTCAATAAATGGTCCATTTTTCATTGCAAGGTTCCTTGAATCTTTACATTACTACTCGGCCGTGTTTGATTCACTTGAGGCTAGTATGCTGAGGCCTAGTCTTAAGAGAATGAAGATAGAGAAGAGTCATTTTGGAGAAGAGATTTGCAACATTGTATCCTGTGAAGGGGAGGAGAGAGTAGAAAGGCACGAGCGAGCAGATAAATGGAGAAGGCAGCTTGGAAGAGCAGGATTTCAGGGTGTTGGGATTGAGCTAACAAGCGACACGAAGATGCTTGCTTTGGCATATGGATGTGAGGGTTATACAGTAGGTAGTGAGAAGGGGTGTTTGTTGTTAGGGTGAAAAGGAAGGCCAATAATGTGGGCATCAGCATGGCAAGGTAATGCTGCTGCTGCTTCTTCTTGATGCCATTTTTTATGGTGAAAGCTTTGATCTTTCACAAATTTGTGTTGGTAAATAATAATAAGGGTTAATCTGTTGTGAGTTTGTGGTAGTTTCTATCACAGTCAGAGAATGACTGGTGAATATACCTAGTTTTGTGTAGTGTGTATCATATAAGTTTCTTTAATCCATTACATTCTACTTTATCCTTGCACGAGGATTTTGGTATTTGGGGCTTGGAGTCGTGGCATCCATAAGCACACAACTGCTAGAAAAAGATTCATTTTGTTTGCTTTTTTTTTATTAAATTTATTTATCGTTTAACGGTGGGTAGAAAACCCCCTGCATTTCATTAAAGAGAATTTAACAAAACATACAATAAAAAATAATGCTTGTGAAGTTCAGATCCCAACAGGCTGGAATCTGGAACTCATACACCCCAACAAACAAACAAAAAATGTAGCGAAATCTAATCCTAGTGGTAGGCCGTCCCCGCAAGAATAAATTTCTCATGCCAATTCATTCTCTCACTCAGTCCCTCGCTTGTATACTGTTTATCCTATCCAACTATCGTATGATCTCCCCCATCACCCCTAGCAGTGACCCAAACGATAAGTGTAAACACCATATAAGAGACACCGCAAGAACTCCACAAATCTGACAACTCCATATCCAGATTGAGTCCTCATTCTCATCCCCTCGTTTAACCCTCGTTGACTTTTACCGCAAATTGCAACGAAGGCAGACGTCGCACTTGACCCTTGCGAGCCCCCTGACATGAAAAAAACCAATGACACTCCTCACTTTGACCATACAAGGTCAAAGTAGAGCCCAAACTATAAATTTTCCAGACAACAGTTGCCCACACCTGTAGAACCCCGTATTTTTAAAATATTATTTTTAAAGGTTTATAAATGACTAAAATAATTTTTGGAGAATTTATGAACATCTTCAGAAAAATTTATCTTTTTACACGCGCAAAACACGTGCAAATACTTTCTTGAGAAGTTTGAAAGTCAAGTTTTCTTCATGAAAAATCATTATTTAATATTTGGGATTTATTTAGTATTTTTTCAGATTTTTCTGAAATTAATTGGAACTATTTGCAAATTTTGAGAAAAGAATGACCTTTTTTGCAAATTTGTCATTTTTAGGAGTTAAAATGTAAAATGTATTTTCTGGACGTTTTGAACAGTACCGGTTGAGATTTAGGATTATATTTTACTTTTAAATCCTAATTTAAATGAATTTTATTGAATTTCCAAGAATAGAGCTATATATATAAAGTTGTATTTTGAAGGAATTATTTTGCAAAAGTGGGTAAAACCCTAAACTTCATTCCGGATATTTAAAAAGAATTTGCAGCCGTCATTCGCTGCATAGTATAGAATTTTGTGATATTTTTGGAGGATCAAGAGGAAGTTTTGGATCTTGCAAAGGAGAGACTTTATTGTTAGATCTCGTCGTTTCCAAGGTGAGTGATGTAAAATTGTTTGTTGTTTGCTTTATGTGAATGTTGTAGATTTGGTTGTTGTTTCGACTTATGTGAATGATCGTTCCGTAGTTTGTTTGGACATATTTGTTTGAGAGATGCAATGATTGTTGTCGTATTATGTATGTGAAAACTATGAATGTTTAGTAGATCTTGGTTTATAAATTGTATTGCTAGAAAGCATGTTTAAGATATGAGTATGGTTATGATAATAAGGGATTGGATGAATGAACATCTGGATCTCGTGGATACAAATCAGATTTTGGTTTTGAGTTATGAAAGAAATTCAGTATTGAGAAACCCTAATGGAAAAATTAGGAATTTAGAACATGAGAACTTGAGTTTTGAGACATGGGTTGATTTGAGTAATGTATCCAATCTGAGGATACTTTGAGATTGTCATTTTTACCTGAATACGAATTATTTTCATAAACAATGATTTCTTTTAGAAAACTCTAATTTTGATTATCATGTACAACTAAAATTGGGCAGATTGTAGGCCGACAGTCGACTGTCAGACCTTTCAGTCGACTGGCACGACCCAGCTGCTAGATCTTTAGTTTTCTTGAAAATCCATTCTGGACAGTCGACTTAGACCCTTTCAGTCGACTGGTACACTTAGAATTTATTTTTCAAAGTTATCGTAAATTTTTCTCTGGTAAGTCGACTTATGACTTTTTAAGTCGACTTATAATCTCTTTTAAGTCGACTTATGACTTTTATAAGTCAACTTATATTACTTAACTTATTTTCTTAAAATCATGGAATTTTCCCCTCTGGACAGTCGACTTACTTCAATATTAGTCGACTGGTGCTGATGTGTTCTCATAAGTTTGAATGTTTCCCTCAAATGATTTATTCTTAAAATGTTTTAAGCTATACTTTATCTTATATTAAACATATGATTTCAAGATGCTAAGTTGAGCAGTTTCAGATGTGAGTATGGTTAAGATATTTGAGTTGAGTCTCTAGAGCATGTGTGTGACCCTAGCATACCGGTGTTGAGTTCTTTTGTTAAGGCCTGTTGAGGCATTTCAGTTATTGAGTTAAGTCCGGTAGGGTACACCAACTCTAGGAGATTCGTTGAGTAATTAAGTAACCCAAAAATAATAAGGGCAGGCACTAGTAGTGATATGATGAACGGGAACATGGGTCAAGTACCTCAGTATGGCTTTCGGTGTGGGATTTAATCTCCGGAATTATCCAAGTAACTTACTTGCGGTGTGGGATTTATCTCCGGAATTATCCAGGTAAATTACCTGCGGTGTGAGATATATCTCCGGAATTATCCAAGTAATTACTTGCGGTGTGGGATTGATCTTCGGAATTATCGGGGTCCAGGCGACGCACATGTGGTATTCATGTAATGATGTGTCAATGTTTCGGTGTGGGATGATCTCCGGAATTATCCAGGTAAAATTACCTGAGATGTGGGATCTATCCGGAATTATCGGGGCATGAGCTAACACTCACAGTTTATCTTTATCTCGTAGTAGTCATCGTGTTAGGATTAGTTGCATAGCGGGGATTGAACCCTATAATGTGGAGACGTTAAGGGCTTGCACCGAACCTATGTAGAGTGGGATGCATAGACTTCGACAAGTACGCATTAGAGAGTCCACATATAGAATTTGTGTTTTCTTGACTTGGTTTTATGCATGTGGTTTCCTGTTTTTTCTACACCTAACACTTAGTTAAGCTACACTTGATGTTTTCACGTTTCTCTGTCATTTCTTACTTCTCATATTCTTGTTTAGTGTATGCTGTTTAAGAATCCATGCTTAATGTTCGTTTATGCTGTTTGTTTTATGTCACTCACACCATTTATGGCTGACCCCTTTAGTTTTGTGGGTTAGGGATCATCTCTAGCCTCATGTGTTACAGGTTGTTGCTTAGAGTTTGGAGGTTTGGATGCTTGAGATAGTTTTGAGATAAATTAATTTAATGGAGTTTGTGTAAATTTGTAAGAATAGTGTTGTAATAAGACTGTGTTGTAAATAAAAGAAAATTTTGATTTGAGATGTTTTAAATTTCGCTGGGCTATGTAAAAGATTATTGTAATAAAAGTTGAAAAAATTTTATTGGTGTTGGTTGTGTTTAATGTTACATTGAAGTTGATGATGGGATTGTGCCTCGTATTTTCTAAGATATTATATTAGAAATTCGGGGCGCTACAACACCAACTAGGACACATTTCACTGCTAATTGTGAATCGGTTGTAATTTGGATGTTAGGGACGAGTTTGGATCTTAGAAGCTCCTCACCGTTAACTCGAATTTCAAAACTCGACTGGAAATTCAAATCTCCCCCCCCCCCTCCATGACATCTCTTCCCAGATCAAAATCGGATTTCAAAATCAATTTTGAAATTCGAAAATCTCCATCCCCTACTCTCTCCCCTACCTCCCCCACGGCAGTCATGACTACCCCAAGTTCGGGGAACGCCACCCGATGCCGTTTCTTGGTAGCACTCCCGCTATAAGCCCCGACGCAACCAACTCAAGCCCCGACTGTGTGCATGTCGGCATCCCCGATGCCGCCATAAATTAGTGACCACAACCAAATATATTTGACAAAAAGGCAAGGCAAATATTTTTCAAAGAGTGCTGCCCAACATATGTTACCCACTGCCCACAACCAAATATCTCCTCTGTCCAAAGAAGTTGTCCCCGACTGCCTTCTACGTTGCCGATGCTGCCCCCTGACCACCCCGCTCGCATCATCGGAACTGCCAGATGGTGCTACCAGCCCTGGCGATCGTCGCCACCGGCCCAATGAGCACGCAAGCCATCAAAATCCCCTTCCCTGGCAGCACCCCAGTCTGATCTCGGATTATACCGTGGTTGGTGGCCGCAGCCACCACTTCTCCATCCTGCCTCGCGGGAGAGGGCCAACGATCAGCGCACAACCTCGGCAGCACAACAACTGAATGGGTTTGGGGAGAAAAAGAATAGAGGATTAGAGAGGATGAGATCTGGAAGAGAGAAGAAGAAGAGTAGCAATGAGCGCAGCGAAAGGGGGGGGAGCGCAGCCCAAGCTCCCCCCCCCCCCCCCCCCCCCCCCCCCCCCCCCCCAAAAAAATCAGATCTAGAGTTAGAGTTTTGTTGTTGTTGGATTTTTGAGAGAGCTTCTCTCTATAGAATTTCTAGATAGAGAAGTTGTTTTCTGTTTCATCATTTTGTTTGCTTTACTTGTACTATCATGTATGTGTCTGTAACTTATGGAAGTTAAGGTTTAGTTTAGAAAATCCAGTATCTGTAACCGCTGCAAAATGTTCTTTTGAAGTAATCTGTTGCAAAATGTAGTAACCATTCTTTTTAATCCTTTAGTTCATAGTGTAAATTTTCAAGAATTATTTAAAATAATTAAAAAGAATGAAGGAGACAAAATTGATTTGAAGATGGTCTTCAGAACTTTGTAAGGCACATTTAACAAATAATCACCTTATAATGACAGCTGGGGAAAATAATATCACATTGATAGTATCCAACATATTCAACAATAAGTCATTTTATTGAGGTAAGGCTCCAGAAAGTTCAACTATATAGCTACGAGCCTCACTAGATAAATTGCAAGTCCAACATGCAAAATAGGCAGTTCCGCTTAGACTGACATCTTTACTACTTACTGTAATGCAGTGTTACGATTTATACACAATACTACGAACACAATATGTAACACATGAGAAACTAACTACCCATACATACTTCGTTCAGTTAGCTTTCCGCATTAACTCTGAAAAGTTTAATTCTATTAACATGATTATATTTTATTCCTTCAACAAAAAACAAACAAACAAACAAACAAAAAAACATGACTATATTTTAGATTCTCTAACACAATTAAAATTTGTGTTCTTTTATTCTCATTTGTCATACTAATCCATAGTAAACATTAAAAGTTGGTGGTTATGTACCGTTATGCATTGACAGAATAAATGAATCTCCTAAATATTATATAAACTGATGTGATCAGATTTATTTGGGCTAGGTAATGGGTATAGTACGAGTCGCATTCGGTTTGATTAGGTAGGGCTGACATATATAAGGGACGTTAGGTTGGAGGGAAGTTGGATCTTTTATGTGGCAGATATGACTTATAGGGGGGATTTATAAGGGGAGAGGGGATGAAAGTATTGTCATTATATCGTGCTTTTTGTCTAGCCAGTAGTACGGATGTGTCGGGTTATTTGCGATTGAATCAAGTTCTTATTGGGTTAGATCCGTTGGGGAGTGGGTTTATGGGCTTGAATGGATGGGCCTTGTTGACGGGTGTGGACTTAATGGTTAGTTGGGCTCTTTATACATGGGTATTCATCAACACACATGTAGTACATATGTTAAATAACTAATATGTGATGTACTACACATGTTAAAAATATAGTAGGTGACGAGGTTAGCCTTACTCATTTGATAAACAGGGTGTGCTTTATTTTCTAACTTTTTTTTTGTGCATGGGTACGTTGCATATATGCGCATGTGTAATTCAGAAAACGTGTGATATTGTCAATTTTCATTAGAAAGTTAGTATCTTCAAAATATTTTTAATCCTTGATATGAATATGAAAGATACGGAGTAGGAAGACTATTTAATTTCATCACTCATTAAAAAGTTCCATGGTAAGCTTGCGAAGAAGTTAAAAAACATAAGCTATAGAAGCAGAAGAAGAAATAATAGGTTCTTATTGAAGAAAAAAATATATAAATATAACTACACAATTACTTTTACAAAGAAAAAGGCAAAATTTTCTTTATAGACACGCTTGAAACGTGTCACAAATTATAAGAAGAATTTAAAACTCTTCAGATTTTTGACAAATAACAAATTCAAGTGAGAGATTAAGACACTAACTTCTTAATTAGATAATTTGAATGCGCTATTCTTATGGTCGACCCCTCAGTGGAGGCAGGAGAGGAGGCCACCTCGGGCCCCCAATTTTTTTCCAATTTTAGAGGCCCCCAAATTTTGTTTTCTCCTATACCTATAGTTACGTATTTTGTGTATAAAGTAAAATTACAATTTATATAATTATTTTTATGGGCCTTCAAATTTAATTATTTGGGCCATTATATTTTTTTAATTACTTGGGTTAGTGCTTGATTGATTATAATTTATTTGGGCTTTTGTGAGATTTTGTTGATATATTGATTGAATTATCTTAACTCAATAGTAGGTTCTTTACTTCTTAACTGTGCTAGATCAAGCTATTTCTTCACTCAATAACATGTATGAACAATTTGAGAAATATGAAAAAGTCTTTGGTTTTTTATTTGATTTGAAGAGGTTGAGAAGTGTACATGATGATGATTTGAAAGCTTGTTGTGCCACTCTTGAAGGTTTTCTACATCATGACTCGCATTATGATATTAATAGGAATGATTTATTTTTAGAGTTGAAGCGCTTCAAAATAATTCTACCAGCTGAAGCAAAAAAAAAAAAAACGATTGATGTGCTTAATTATTTGCAAAAGAAGGATGAATGATTTTCCCATCTGCATGGATTGCCTATAGGATATTGTTGATCATACTAGTTACTGTTGCTTCCATAGAAAGTAGTTTTTCAAAGTTAAAAATTGTCAACTCTTATCTTTGTTCAACCATGTCTCAAGAGAGATTAAATGGATTATGCCTACTATGTATTGAGAAGGCAATGATAGGAAAAATTGATTATGAACATTTAATTAGTGAGTTTACTACACGGAATGCAAGAAAAAATCATATTTTAATATAATAATAAAATATATTATTTTGCTGTGAAGTGCAATTTTTTTATATATATGTTTTTTTTAATATATATGTTTTTTTTGCTTCTTCTTCTTTTGTATGTATAGGGACTCCATTTCGAGAGTCCGCCTCAGATCCCTGTAAATTCAGGGTCGGCCGTGGTTGTTCTCACTAACTGAACTTACCAAAAAGCCGCACAAACTTGTGACTTTCTTTCTCTAGTTTTTCTAAGAGAGAAGCTCCCCTAAAAAAACCCAAAAAAAACCCCCCTAAATCTAGATCTGAGTGGAGGGGGTGGCGGCTAGGATTGCGCCGCCCCCTCCCCATCCTCCCTTCACCGTCCCTCCCCATCCGACCTTCACTCACCACCACTAACCCCTTCTCCCTAACAACGAACCCATAGAGAAAACCCTAGATCTGAGTTGTGGGGGCCGTGGCCAACGTTCTTTGCCACTGGCCCGTCATACCCTCCTCTTTTGGCCTATGTCCCTCCTTCCTCCGTCGCTCCCGTCGATCGGATTGTGACAACAGAGGATCGGGAGATCCTATGGCGGGGAGTTCGAGAAGAGGGCAGCAACGCCTTCGTGTTTTGCCAATCCCAGATGGGGACCCCCTCAATCGTCACGGTGACTAACTGCAGGGGAGATCTCGAGCACCTATGGCGTGGAGCTCGAGGTGAAGGCAGTGTCAACATCACCCCCCCCCCTTTCGATGCTGGAAGATGTCAAGCTTCACCGACGACTGCTGAGGCAGTAGCGACTTTAGGAGTTCTCACTTCAGCCCCGACAACTTAGCGACCCTATGTTGTGTTTGCATTTGTGTGGGAGTTCTAGATCTAGGGTTTTCTCCTTTTGTTATGGTCTTTATTCGGTGTGAAGTATGTTGTGTTGCACGATTGTGGGGCTTGGGCCCGAAGACGGGGTCCCTCCATGAGGTGCACTCACTTGTTGCAGCACAGTTTGTGGGGCTTGGGCTGTAGACGGGGTCCCCCCACGAGGTGCGCTAAGTGAAAATGTTGAGTTGGATTTGTTTAGGATTTTTGTGTAACACCCCGAATTCCAAAACAGACCGAATTCGAAGTTCCACAGGATCTTTACACTTCTCTTAGTACAATTTTACAAGAAAATTAAAACTTTACTTTATAGCGGAGTTACATTTACATTAATACTAATACAGCGGAAACAAATTTTCAACAATTTACAAGAATTGAAATGTACAACATTTGAATCATTCTTTAATCAGTATGCATTCTTTAGTCTTGTTAATCACTTTACCCTGCATAGAAACTGTAGGCACGCCAGTTGCTTACAATCGACGAAATATTATACACGGCTATCCTCTCTATACCGAAACAGTATAATGATTCTCAAATACTTAAACAAACCACAAACTTGATCATAAACAGAATTACAATGGACTATCTTATTGATGTCGTGTTGTGTAGTGCACTTAGTCCTTAATGCAGTTATGTATGTTACATGACACTAATGCACACTTGTTCAGATTTTATGCATCTCATACTACATAGGTCTGAGGGCAAGCCCTTAACCGTTCTTCATCTTGTAGAGTTCAATCCCTCGTCATGACTTAACTACTACTGTAAGTACGATAAGTATCCTAGATGATCTATGAGTTACGAACTCATGTCCAGACAGCCTGGAGGGGAATCCAACGTCATGTCACGACGCATCGTGAAGAACCTATGGACAATTCAGTCTCCGTCATGGGACATGACACCACCCGCAGTCACCAAACACCCCACGAGCGTCGCCTGTGGTACGGACTCCTGGAGACATACCCACATCATGTCACGACGCATCGTGAAGACAGCCTGTGAATATTCTCACACCGTAGCTTCGAGGCCCTCATACTTGTGTTTTTCTCTTATTTTCATTACATCTTCATTATGTACCTATTCCTTAGTTATTTGAATCATGAACAAAAATCAATTCTCTAGAGTTAGTCTTTCCACTTTGCCGATCTTAACCATTTATACAACATGACCCAAATCTTGGTCTTTTCATTTCAAATTTCATTTCAACATATTTCTTTTCGATGCCGATATGAGGCTTAGCTACACTCTAGTTCCCAATTTCACTTCATAATCCCAAAAATTTGAGTTTTCATAATCATATAGTCTGTTCATAGTTCAAATAAATTTCCATCTCTTTTCCATAATTCAATTCCATACATGAGTTCAGTTTCAATTCACAACATTCTCATTCAAGTAAAATAAGTCTCACTAATTTCACGTAATTCCTTTTTCTCCCAAAAATGAAAATCCATAATTGAACGCGCTACAAGTTCTTTTTATACAAAGTTCTCTTTTATAAGTTTAGTATAACTCAAAAATCACTTTTGTTTTTATACTTATGCAAATATCGATTTTACAGAGTTCTACTCAATTTTTCTTCTTACACTATTTAATTTAAGTCAAAATAGTGTACAAATATTTTTCATGAAGTATATATATTTTTATAACAATTATCAAAAAAAATTCGAATTTTTTAAAGTCAAAAATCACCAAAAAAATACTAAAAGTCGAAAAAGGGGTTTAATCATGCTGAACTCAGGAATCGAACCAGCAACCAAAGCCTAGCCAGCGCTACAGTGCAACGCACTATGGTGCATGAGCTAACCAGAAAGGACATGGGGCAACCGCATCACAAAGAGAGCTTGAATCCAAATGAACCCATTTCTCGCACTTGGTTTTTACCCAAAAAATTTAAAAACAAAAAGCCAAGGCCAGATTTCGAACTCGAGACCCAAGACCAGACCCACGCTATAGTAAGCGCACCCAACTGCACATATTAGTCAAATAGTCCAAGTGACTAATCTGACTTGGTTTGGGCTTTAAGGGTTTTGATCCGAATTTCGTTTATTCGATTTTTATAAAAAAAAGTAATTTCCACTTCGTTTCTTCTCCAATTTCATTCAAAATTTTCAGAATCTAATTTTTATGTATTTCTAAAATATCAGTAATTGAAAGCTTAATTTTTGGCATAAAAATGTGATTTTTCCTCTAAAAACGATTATGTCTTATAATTTCAATAAACACATACAATGCATTTTTTTTATAAGTTTGCATTCAAACTTCTCATATCTCTCTCTTATAATTTTTATTATTATTAATTAATCATTTCAGTAACAATTCTCTCATTTTTCACATTATTAACAAGTGAATTAGCAAAAATCACCTTTAGGCATGGTTATTATTTCGATCAATTTAAGCATACAATCATGTCTCCTTAGTATAGCACAATTCATCAATTAAAGCAGGGTAGCATAGTCAATATTAAACTAACTATCATAATTTGTAACTAATTATCATTCTTTTCACACACAATCAACCATTCTAATTTGTCTCATTCTCATAACACATGGCTAAAAATAGCTATGTTTCTTTTCAATTTCGTCAACCATACTCTAGAATGAAACCTAATTAGAAGTGTAAAAGAATCACCCACCTTTGATGGAGAGAAAACAAATAAACTCCTAGAGATCTCCTACAACGAACGAGCGAAGCCTTCTCCTCCTAGATCGAGCCACCAAATTGGCTTCTCCTCCTAGTGATGCAAGCAAACCGAGCCTCCCTTCTTGTCCCCTAGTGTAGACCGGCCTCCTCTCTTTGGTTGTAGAAACACAATAGCACACAATCTTTTCAACTCCTCAATCTTTTGTCTCACTAAAACTGCTCCTCTTTCTTTTCTCTCTATTCTTTTCTTTCAAAAATTTTCAAGTGTGAGAATGAAGAGTGTAGGGAGGGGTATTTATACAAATTTTTAGGGTGAATGTAGGGCTAGGATGTGATCAAATGGTTAGAGATCAATGGTTTAGATGAACTAGGGAGTTATAAAAACTACCCATGATGAACAACCACCTCTCCTCCACTTCCATCTCTCCCACTCCCCCATCTACAATCTGGCCAAGGGAAAAGTGTGCAAAGCACACTCTAGTGCATGCACGTGCCAATTAGTACCCCCTCCTTACAAGTTGTTCATGTGAATTAAAAATTAATTGTTCATGAAAAGAGTCTACACTACAAGTTGGATTATTTTAAAAAAGAAATAAGTTAAATGGGCTCACTAATGGGCCAATTTAACCATGGGCTCTAATAATTTAATTAATTAATTAATTAAGAGTGGGCTTAAAAGACAATTAGGCTTTTAAAGAAAATACTTTTTGGAAAATAAAGAGAACAAATACTATATAAGAAATATTTTTATAAAAGGAATTCTACAAATGAAATTATACGTGCAAAACACGTAAAATCACAAAATCTTCGTAAATGAAATCTAGGGTGTTACAACACTCCCTCCTTAGATTAATTCCGTCCCCGGAACTACACTTAAAGAGTGAAAAAATAGGAAATACAACAAAGAGGTAAGAAAAGAAAAAGAAATACAAGTCACACAAAGAGCTCAGGATGATCTTTCATCATCCTCTCCTCAGATTCCCAAGTAGCCTCTTCACCCAACTGGTTTCTCCAGACTACTTTGACCATCGGTATCGTCTTTTTCCTCAAGACTTTCTCCCGACGATTGACAATCTCAACCGGAAGTTCAATGTAACTCAGATCCAACTGCAACCCCTCCGGTACTTCGGGCAAATGATGACTCGGATCTGGAATGTACCCTCTCAGCATAGACACATGGAAAACATTGTGCACCTAAGACAACTCTTTCGGTAACTCCGACCGATAAACAGTTTTCCCAATCGGCTTTAATATCTTATATGGGCCTATGAATGTAACACTCCATTTTTTTTTCGACTCCAAAATCAATTCTTTCAATTTCTATATCATTTCAAACATAACTAAGATAGTTATATTTCAATGAAAATTTTGGTAGAGTCTCCCCTGTAATTTCTACCCCGAAACACAATTAGCTTACGGAATTCTGCTCAAAATTCCGTAACTCACAACACATACAATAATTTCACGGGCTCCCCAGGCCAAAATGAGCAGAAACATACATGCAATCAATATATATGCTCTGGGGGCCAAACTCACAATAGAATATCAAATATCAAATAAAAACCATAAATTTCTTTGAAAACGAGGTAAGATTTTTAGAAAAATCTTCGTAAAACATACCACAGGGCCCGGTACACCACAACGAGATGGGTACGGGTCAAGAACATACAATACTACCCCCACACTATGTTCCTCATCGACATCTAGGTACTCATACATTCAAATTAAAATTGAAACCACAAATTTCACTATTCACATAACTAATTTATACAAATTTTTTAAAAATAAAACTCCACCCTACAAATCTACGCCTCACCTCTGCACTGCTGACGACCTGTAACAGTAGGGGATCTAGGGTAGTTCTGGGACTCCCTTAACCCCCCAAACACTAAGGAGTTAGCCATTTTTGGTGTGAGTATAATTTACTGATTAAGCAAATAGATTAAACTTTATAAATAAAATAAAATAAACTTACGAATAACAAGATAATAAAGTTCCATTTGAAATCTGAACATATAAACACCATAAATGTAGCTTTTCATCAAGTACACTTTGGACCGTCACCTGTTTATACAAATATGTATATACACATGCTCCCAATCTACTTATCATAGTTTTGAAATCAATAGCAAATTAATCGCTTAACACGCAATACTTTAAGCATTATACTAATATCACCTATAATTTTACTTTCCCGTATAGTTTTATATTCACAGATAATCTTTACTTTATAACCAACAACATAACACGGGAATACTACACATATATAATTCTTCTACTTTTCATATTTAATCACATAATGCAACTACCTCATTTTCATCATACTTATTCAATCACGTACTTCATTTACTAATCATTTTCATTTACAAGCTCACAGCTTATATTCTTTCCTACTTATCTTAATTCATGTACAATCTCTTTCTCATTCTCATAATACGTACCTCACATTGATACAAGCGATCGTATCACATACATCTCCATAATATCTCACTACAGGTATTCATTTTTTTTATCGCAATTCCTCCCATGTATTTACTCTCATGATATAACATTCACAATACATATTATTGCATTCATTTGATCTCATAATATCATCTTTATCCATATCTCATAACACATATTTTAATTTATTGTACATTTCATTCGCATAACACATCTTCTCGACTTAATTCATAATAATTCACGCACATACTACTTCACCTTTTCTTTTCCATTACATAGTACCAATATCAAATTAACAACTCACCAACTCACCATGAAAATTGTGCCAAGGTAGGTAGTTCCCACTATTTCCTCCGAAATAGCAGGCGGGTAGTTCCTAGTCACAATTCCAAGGCAAACTAACTTGTTTCCAGTCATACTTTACTTTATTAACTCATTCACATCTTATAATATAACTTCTTGTACTTAGTAATTACACCTCATAATACAACTCCCTTTACTTTACGCATCTCTCCTCTATTCATGTTTCTTTCTTGTTGCCAATAAAGCTTTATAAGTATGGTCATATACCAATATATACACATATATATATCTCCCATAGTATGTTCATATCTCCCATAATATAAATAGTCTCCATAAGATATATCATCAATATCTTTACATATACATATATTCTTTCAACATACATATACACCTTTAAATTTTCTCCTTTTCAGTGCCCACACAACTGACCTCCTCGTACAACACAGGGATCTCTGTGCCTCCCCTCCCGTACATATCATTCCCGCTAACCCACCATATCACCCAGATCCAGGTATCCTAAGAATCTATCATTTGTGAGCTGGATTGAAAGTACGGTTGCGCGTATGTCCAACCAAGACTAAAGCCAAAAGGCTAGTCAAAAAAATATAATACGCGGATCGCTGCCCACCAAGAGTCTTACGCGTCTGAGGCTACGTCTTCCTTTTGGCCCTATACCAGCGAGGGAAACTCCTGATCCCCAAATATAATTCGGGGCAATATATAACTCCTGATCCCCAAATATAAAATTTGGGACAATATATATATATATATATATATATATATATATATATATATATATATATATATATATATATATATATATATATATATATATATATATAACTCCTGTTTCCGAGTGTATCCCGGGCCTGTGGGGTCTAGCCCAAACTCTTGGGAGATTGTGCGGCACTGCAATATTAAAATTTCTCCTTTATATCTCCGTATATAAATATATATCTCCAGATATCTTCTTTTTAATATAACTCCTTTATAATATATCTCCGTATATCTCCTTTACAATATAACTCCTTTATAAAATATCTCCTTATATTCATTTATAATATATCTCCGTTATAATATTTCTCCATATATATATCTCTCCTTTATAATATAACTCCATATATAAATATATCTCCTTTATAACATAACTTCTTTATAATATATCTCGGTGTACACCTTTATAATAGAACAGGAATGCATATAACTCCATTAAAATCATAAGCATACATCGATTATCGTATAAAATTCTCATTTTCCACCCACACGTCACACACACACATCATGCCAAATTTTTTTACATCAAAATATCACATAAATTTTCAATTTATCACACGCCTCACACATACACCATATCATTCGCTCCATCAAGTTATCGCATCGCACTGTCATATCATACACACCATGTACATAAAATAAAAGAGCTCATACTCACATAGTATCCCGCGAAGACTCGAAGCGCCAGCACGTTATACCACATCCAAAGTCACTAACATATCCTGTTATCAAGTTTCAAAGCAAATAAGGCTCAACCTTCCAAACTAGTCACTGGAAAATAACAATACTAAGCCTAATATCACACAAGTGTTTCATTGAATGCCTAGGATACACACGTGCGATGCACGTAATAGAAAAATTCCTATGGGATTTTTATCCCCAAACAATAACTAAAATCACTCCCAAAATATTCTAATGGCTCAACAAGGATTTCTACTATCATAAAAGAAATAATTCTCACATATATAATTCTCTCTTACAAACCCAAACCCTAATTTATTAACAATTTGCAAACTCTCTAATAAAATGCTAATTTCTCGCCTCTACCATTCCCAATATCCCTTAATCTTCCTACCATAATATTCCTATTCAATAGAAATTAATAACACTTAATTTTATACAATAACATAAAATATGGTATACCTTCCAGAAGCCCTCTCCACAAACCGACGCTACCACGGTGTAGAGAATCCTTCAATTAGTCATTCCCCCAAATTAATTGAGAAATCATGAAGTATATGGGTGGATTTGGGCGAGGGAGAGATCGGCCAAATGGGTTTCGATTTGATTTCGTTTTGATCGGGAAATGGATCAGGAAGGGAAAGAAAAAGGAGGAGGAGAGAAGGGATGGGGGTGTTTTTGAAAAAAATTAATTAAATAATTAATTAATAAAAGGGAATATTACACATAAGCCCCCACATCTCAAAAATATTTCAAATAAACCCCGACTATGTACTTTCATACTACGAGCAGAACAAAATGCATCAAAATTATCTCATATTAATCCAACAAAATTATAAAATAAAATAAACAATATTCTTCACATAAAATCTTAACTCATAGCTCCAATATATCACTAATACCAATCTACCACAAATATAGACACCAATATCAATATTTAAAAATAAAATAAAATAAGATATACCTTAAAATTAATTCTCACCACTACAAAATATAAAAAGGGGTATTTTCAGTATTTTACAAATTGGAGGTGTTACAATGAACCTTGGGGCTAACTTCCCACCTCTGCCGAAGCGAATCACACCCTGCTAGGTGAAACCTTTAGAAAAACAAAGTCATCAACCTCAAACTCAAGGTCCCTCCTCCGGTTGTCTGCATAACTCTTCTGCCTACTCTGCATCCACCAACCTCTTCCTAATTAGATCGATCTTTTCAGAGGTCTGTTGCACGATCTTAGACCCAAACATCTGCCGCTCCCCAGCTTCGAACCAACAGACAGGTGTTCTGCACTTTCTGCCATACAGAGCTTCGTACGGCGCCATCCCGATACTAGTCTGAAAACTTTTGTTGTAGGCAAACTCCACCAGAGGTAAATGCCTTTCCCAACTGCCTCCAAAGTCTAGTACACAACACCGAAGCATATCCTCAAGAATACGGTTGACTCTCTCGGTTTGCCGATTGGTCTGCGGATGAAAAGCAGTGCTGAAATCCGTCTTGTACCTAAAGTTGTCTGAAGACTCCTCCAAAAATGCAAAGTAAACCGCACATCTCGATCAGACATAATGGTTAACAGAACACCTGAAGCTTGACGATCTCACCAACGTACAGCTCAGCCAATCTGTCCATAGACGAAGTGAGTTTCATCGCCAAGAAGTGAGCGGACTTGGTTAGTCGATCGACTATAACCCAAATTGCATCATTGCCCTTTGAACTCTTGGACAAACCCGTGATGTAATCCATACTGATGTTATCCCACTCCCATTCCGAAATAGGTAATGGTTGCAATAGACCTCCGGGTTTTTGATTCTCGGCTTTGACCTGCTGACAGATCTCACACCTCGCCACAAACTCGGCCACATCTCGCTTCAGACCTGACCACCATAAATGTTGCTTAATATCCCAATACATCTTGGTACTCCCAAGATGTACAGACAAAAGAGTAGCATGTGCCTCCTGAAGAATGCGCTCTCGCAATTCTGCTTGTTCTGGAACACACAGCCTCTTTCCAAACCACAGCACATCACCCCTGATCTAAAATTCGGACAACCTGCCAGCACCGACCTGCTCCTTCATTTTCTGAATCTCTGCATCTTCCTTCTGACTTGCTATAATCATTTCATTCAGCATTGGTTGAACCCTCATCTGAGCTAAAGAGGTTCCCAAGCCTTGCAAAACAATTTCAATACCAGCCCGATCAAATTCCTTTGCAAGATGCCTCTGAGTCGTAATCAAACTAGCCAGACTGTTCTTGCGGCTAAGTGCATCAGCAACAACATTAGCCTTCCTGGGATGGTACTTGATCTCAGGACGAATGTCCTCAAGTACTTCTAGCCATCTCCTTTTCCTCAGATTCTGATCTTTCTATTGATAAATGTACTTCAAGCTTTTGTGGTCCATGTACATGTTCAGCTTCTCACCATCATGTAATGTCTCCATTGCTTCAAGGCGAAGATAATTGCAGTCAACTCCAGATCATGAGTTCGATAATTTTTCTCATGCGGTCGTAGTTGCCTATACCCATAAGCGATCACTTTTCCTTCTTGCATTAAGACACAACCAAGCCCACGATGTGAAGCGTCGCTGTAGACATCATACTCAACACCTGCTCTAGGCAAAGCCAAAATGGGAACAGAAGTCAGCCTCTCTTTCAACTCTTGAAAGCTTGTCTCGCACTGCTCAGTCCACTTGAAATTTACATTCTTCTTGGTCAGACCAGTAAGCGGCACGACTGTCTGAGCATAGCCCTGAATAAACCTCCTGTAGTATCCCGTCAATCCAAGGAAACTCCTGACTCCCTTCACTGTAGTAGGCCTTGCTCAATTTCTCACTGCAACTATCTTCTGAGAATCAGTTGCCACTCCCTCCTTAGAAAGAATGTGACCTAGGAATGCCAATTCAGATTTCCAGAAATCGCACTTGGATAACTTGGCATACAACTCCTGCTCTTCCAGCTTCTTCAAAACTACTGCCAGATGCTTTGTGTGCTCCGCCTCTGACTTGGAGTACACAAGAATATCGTCAATAAACACCACGATGAAAGAATCAATAAACGGCCTCAGAACTCTGTTCATTATATCCATAAAAATTGCAGGTGCATTCGTCACTCTAAATGGCATAACTAAGAATTCGTAATGCCCATGTCGAGTTTTGAATGCAGTCTTATGCACATCTTCAGCTTTCAGTCGAACTTGATGATATCCTGATTGAAGATCTATTTTGAAGAAAACAACAGCTCCTTGTAAACGATCGAACAAGTCATCAATTCGTGGAATGAGATACTTATTCTGAACAGTAACCTTATTCAGCTTTCGGTAATTGATACACATTCTCATCGAACCATCCTTCTTCTTTACCAAAAACACTGGTGCTGGCCAAGGTGACGCACTCGGTTGAATAAAGCCTTTCTCCAACAGTTCCTCAATTTGCTGTTTGATCTCATCCTGCTCCACAGGTACCATCCTATACGGTGCCTTGAAAATTGGTGCACTCCCTAGCTAAATAGTGATGCTGAACTCCACATCACGATGCGAGGGTAACCCAGGCAAATCTTTCAAGAACACAGTCGGGTAATCCTGAACCACAGGAATTTGCTGCACCTCTACAGGAACATCCCTCTTGCTGATAGGTGCCACCCGATCAGAACATCTATTCTTCCCTTGGAAAGTGACTTTAGGACCACCTAGAGCCTTCACTATTACTTCTTTGGTCTTGCACTCGATGCTTGCACTGTACACTGACATCCAATCAATGCCAATGATCACACCGACTCTCAAAACATTCAGCTCAATCAGATCAATCCCAAAAATTCTGTCCCTAATCTTGATCTCGCAGTCTGCATAGTACCAATCAGTGGTTAAAGTCTCCCCTGATGGAGTAGCTACTGCCAAGACCTTGCCTGGAAAGACTTTCGGTTCGACTCCCAAAACTTTAGCAAACTTAGGTGATACAAAAATGTAAGAGGATCCAGTATCAAATAAAACACCAGCTTTCTTTCCATTCAAAATAAGGTCTCCTGTTACATAACACACATTCGTTACATAACAGTTCACCATATAAAGCGGGAAAAGAGAAACAATAGAAAAACACTCCTAAACATCCTCCCTCGTACCAGTGATGATGTGATCCACCTCTTCAGTGTCAGCTTCAGTCAAGGCAAATACTCGCTCTTGCTGGTACGACTTCTTCCCAACTTGCTGCGTTGGTCCACTACGGGTGATATTCTGCGGCTTGGGGCATTGAGACTTGTAATGTCCCATCTCACCACAGTTGAAGCAAGTCACCACATGAGGTCTCACCCAATTGTTTCTGGGTCTCCCAGCTACGTTGACAGCATTCGCTCCCATTGGTTTGAACCTCTGGGTCGGCGGCTGTTCCCTAAAATTTCAAGAAACTGCAGGCCTCTTCCCAACGTTCCAATTGGTCCTCCAATTCTGAACAACATGGAACTGCTCCATATCTGGCTCAGTGGCTGCAGCTCGTTTGACCAACTTGTCAAACCTCCTGATACCAAGGGGTATCATCCTAGATCTTAGACTGGGCCTCAAACCATGCTCGAACTTTCGAGCCTTCTTCGCCTCGTCCATCACTAGTTCGGGCGCATACCTAGAGAGCTGAGTGAACCTTGTCTCATATTCCCTAACCAGCATGCCGCCCTGCTGCAGCGCCAAAAATTCCATGGCCTTCTTCTCCTGGAGGTCTGATGGAAAATAATGACTGCAGAACTCCTCCAAGAATTCCTTCTAGCCAAGAACAATATCTCCCATCGTCCGCTTCATCGATTGCCACCATACAGCTGCATCCTTCTTGAACTACAGCACAGCCAGCTTTACCTTGCTGCCCTCCGGAGTCTCCAAGACTTCGAAGATAGTCTCTACCTGTCGGATCTAGTTGTCAGCTGCGTCAGGGTCTGACTTTCTCTCAAATACGGGTGGTTTCATCCGCTTGAATGATTCCATGAGTTTGATTGCTTCGGGTACTGGATTCACAAGCACTCTCCCTTGGTTCTGATTCATGGCAACGACATTGAGTGTCTGATAGACCCTCGCTAACTCCGTTTCCAAGTCCAGACCTTCTCCATTTCGAGCTCCTCTTCTAGCCATATTCTGATGCAAAAGATCCATTAAATTCGAAGCATAAAACATGAATTTTAAATCAACTTTTCATTTCATTGAATTCCAAACTTTATACATTCGAATTTAAAACATTTCTGACATCAAATGAAAGCAGTAAGAAGATACAACAGTCTAGTTCCTACGGTTCCTCTTGGCTTCTCGAAGCTCTTCCCGTAGTTCTGCCACTTCTTCCTTCAGTACATCGTACATGTTTTTCCTCTTCTCGAGTTCCCAAACACGATGAATGAGAGTTGCAATGCTCTCCTTGCACTTCGCACACTGCGCCTGCAGCAGCTCCGCTTTCTCCCTCTGAGTCTCTACCAATCTCTGAAGAGACACAATAAGACTACTCGGAACTGGTTCTTCCTCGTCAGAGGAATCATCAGATTAATCCGGAGGTGGAATGATCTCTCGAAACTCAGGCCATTCCTCTTCAAATTCTTCAGGATCTTCTTCGTCTGAATCAGCTTGCCCAGGGTAGTAATCCTCTTCAACTATGTGCAGTCGTCATCACCAGCTGGGTCGAAGTGGTCCGCCATCTTAGAGAAAGGAGAAGAAGAAGCATAAATCATAGAGCAACGTAAATGTAAGTGACTTACATTTAAATCTCTAGACTCAACACACGCTCTAATGTCCACTTCTAGGATGTCGTTCCTTATAAATTTGTACTACTTAGAAGCGTGGCTCTGATACCACTCTGTAACACCCTGATTCCAAAACAGACTGAATTCGAAGTTCCACAGGATCTTTACATTTCTCTTCGTACAATTTTACAAGGAAATTAAAACTTTACTTTACATCAGAGTTACATTTACATTAATACTTATATAGCGGAAGCAAATTTACAACAATTTACATGAATTGAAATGTACAACATTTGAATCATTCTTTAATCAGCATGCATTCTGTAGTCTTATTAATCACTTTACTCTGCATAGAAATTGTGGGCACGTCAGTTGCTTACAACCGACAAAATATTATACACGGCTATCCTTTAGGGATGGCAAGTGGGCCGGGTCAACCGCCGACTCACCCGTGACCTGCCCGTATAACCCAGCCCGCGAAAAGGCGATTCGGGTTCGGGTCGAACCCGTGAAAAGTAACGGGTCGACCCGGGTCACTGAAATAGCGGATCCAACCCGCCTAACCCGGCCTACGGACCCGGTTAAAAACCCTAACCCGCCCGCCAACCCGCGGGACGACCCGCGGGTTGCGAACCATTCGACCCGAACGGGTCAAATGTTCGACCCGTCCCAGGTCGACTGTTGACCCACGGGTCGAACGGGTCGCAAAAAATTTATGCCCAACGACACTGTTGTCCACAGCCCATCAACGGCTCTAATGGTTGTTTTTTTTTGGGGGTTTTTTTGTTTTTTTTTGTTATTTTGTTATTTTAACCCTATAAATACCTCCCAAAACCCCATCAAAAAATTCACAAAAATCTCTCTTACTCTCTCTACTATTATAACTCATTTCTAAGTAATTTGTGAAAATTGAAGTATTGAACAAGAAATTCTTGAAGGCATATACACGATCAAATTTTGATCGTATCGAAATCAAAATTCAACAACGTCTTCAACTCTTCAACTCTCGTTCAACTCCAAGTGATCAAGTTTTCAACTCTCCTTCAAGCTCTCCTCAACACTTCAATTCCAGAATCGCTTATTTCTACTTCTACTTCTATTTTTAGTTTCACGGATTTTTTTATATATGCGTATCCACGGTGAACGGTATCAAAATTTCATATCTCTCTTCTTATTTAATTTTTGTTGTAGTTATAATTTTTATTGGTTTTTTGATCTTCTCTATCTCAACCCTCTTGTTTTCTAGATTTTTTTTAAAAACTCTTCGCTCCAACATTGTGTTATTTTTTTTACATACATTACTACATTATGTCTAGATTATGCGGTAGCGGTCGTAGCCAAAGTGGGTAAGATTCCACCGATACTTCCCGTAGGCCACCAATTGTCCCAATTAGTGAGCTCGCCGAAGAGTACCATGATCCTCCTACCCAACAAAGGGGTACACACGATGAGGTTGTAGGAGACATACAATTAGAAGAAGAACAACAACAACATCAACCAACCGAAACAACACAACCCCGTAGTGGTAGGAAAAGTAGAGGGGAAAGTAGTGATTAGCATAAATTTTACGATTTTATCCCGGACGAAGAAAATCTGGGTATAGGTTTGAAAGTTTGTAAAACATGTTCTAAGGCATACAAATTCAAGAGGGGTGATGACACCAGTACAATTAGTAGACACATCCAACATAACCATAAATACCTTCTTGTTGACCTACCCGGCCAACAAAAAATCAACCCTAGGACCGGTCTAGTAGATAGCCACCTTTATGATCCCGATCTTGTTCGTCGGGAAATGGCCCGATTAGTAATAAAGGAAAAGTTACCATTTTCCTATCCCGAGAGTAGGGACTTGAAAAATTTTAATTAAACGGCCTTAAACTCTCATTTTAGAAGAATCCCGAGAAATACTTGCAAATCGGATAGTTTTAAAGTGTACAATAAAATGAAGGACGCTTTGATTGCAATTTTATGGAGTTTAACTTGTAGAGTTAGTTTAACTTCGGATTGTTGGATGGGTGTCAACAATATTCCAATGATGGGAATAACCTGTCATTGGATCGACAATGATTGGATTCTTCAAAAAAGAATCATATCACTTGCCGCGTTGCCCTATCCCCATAGTGGCGCTGAAATAGCAAACCGTATTTTAAAAATTTGTGATATTTTTCATATTCACGATAAAATTATGTATATTAGTTTTGATAATGCATCTAACAACAATGCAGCAATTACTATTTTAAAATCCGCATTAAACCCTTCATCTGACAATATTTTTCATATTAGATATGCATGTCATATTTTAAATTTATGTGTTCAAAATGCATTAAAAATAGCCGATCCATATATACTTAAAATTAGAAATTGTGTACAATTTATTGCATTAAGTTCCAGCGTATTTCAAGAATGGAAAAATTGGTGTAGGATTTCAAATGTACCTTTTAGAAGATTTCCAAAGGATGTTAAACACCGATGGAACTCTACTTTTGATTTACTACATGTTGTTACCGAATATAAAGAGTTGTAAATGATTTTTGCATTGCAAAAAATATGCCAAATTTTGAAATGACTCCCACCGATTGGTTTTATGCCGAATCTTTGTTGAAATTTTTAGAACCTTTTAAAACCGCAACTTTAAAATTTTCAAAATCATATGAATCTACTTCTAGTAGCATTTTTATTTCAATAGTTACTATGATGCAAACATTTAACGAAATGTTAAATGATGCTTATGTTGGTGATATTGTAAAACCTGCATAAAAAAAAAAATTGAAGTATTTTTATCCTCCTCCTATGTTGATTTGTGTTGCTACCGTTATGGATCCTCGTATCAAATTAGAAGGTACAAAGAGTTTGATTGAAATATTTTTTGCATTACTTGGGGAAAATGTAGAAATAGAAATAGAAATTGATTGCGCTTCTTTTTTAGTTAAATTTGAATATACATTAAATAACTTGTATGATTATTATGATAGAGCTTTTGCTTTTAGTAGTACAACTTCTGTAGTTAGTTCTTCTTCTGCTAGTTCCAAAGGTAAGGGTAAGAGTAAATTTGATGATAGAACATTAAATTACTTGCACAAATTCAATCCAAAAAACCTAGGACTAATCAACCAAATAAATTAAATTGGTATAACCAACAAGATCCTGAGTTTTTTTTCTTCACTAGATATTTTACAATGGTGGAAAGACCATGAACACACCTATAGTATTCTTAAATATATGGCTAAAGATTTACTAACTCCTCCTGTCTCTACAGTTGCTTCTGAAAGTGCATTTTCTTCAAGTGGCAGGGTTCTAACTGATTACAGGAATCACTTGAAGCTCGACTCGTTAGAGATGCTCGTTTACACAGAAGACTGGCTGAAGGCTGAAGATAGGACACAAGGGAAAGCATTATCTACGTCCACAAGTGGGAGTAACTCGCCAGAAGAATAACAACAACAACAACAATAGCAACCAAAATGAAGAATTCAATACCAACAACTGAACAACAATAAGTTAACAACAACAAATTGAAGGCCACCAACTTGAAGACAATTATAAATAGATAAAAAAAAATTGTATTAGATCTTTGCTTGTTATTTCAAAGTATAAATATTGAAGTAATTTGAAATTGTATATAAGAAATATGTTTATAAAACAAATTTTTGAATTATTTATTTCTTATTAGAAATTGTGAAACTTGTATAACTTGAAATCATATGAATAATATTTCAATTTTTTTGGGCAATTTCACTCTTACAATCTTATTATTATTATTATTATTATTATTATTATTATTATTATTTAAGGTTTTAAAAAAAAACCTATCTAAACGGGCCAGCCTACGACCCGACCCAACCCGACCCAGGTTGGACCCGAAAGGGTTTACGGGTGGGAGGGTCACCATTTCTACTTTTCAACCAGGCCCGGTCCGGCCCGGTTAAGCAACCAACCTAGCCCGAACCCGCCCAAGTCAACATCGAACCCGGGCGGGTCCGGCCCGGCCCGGCCCGGCCCGTTCGACTCGAATGCCAACCCTACTATCCTTTCTATGCCGAAACAGTATAACGATTCTCAAATACTTAAACAAATCACAAACTTGATTACAAACAGAACTACAAGGGACTATCTTATTGATGTCATGTTGTGGAGTGCACTTAATCCTTAATGCAGTTATGTATGTTACATGACACTAATGCGCACTTATTCAGATTCTATGCATCTCATACTACATAGGTGTAAGGGCAAGCCCTTAACTGTTCTTCATATTGTAGGGTTAAATCCCTCGTCATGACTTAACTACTACTGTAACTACGATAAGTATCCTAAATGTTCTATGAGTTACGAACTCATGTCCAGACAGCTTGGAGGGGAATCCAACGTCATGTCACGACGCATCGTGAAGAACCTATGGACAATTCAGCCTCCGTCATGGGACATGACACCACCCGTAGTCACCAAACACCCCACGAGCGTTGCCTGTTGTACAGACTCCTTGAGACATACCCACGTCATGTCACGACGCATCGTGAAGACAACCTGTGAATATTCTCACACCGTAGCTCCAAGGCAATCATACTTGTGTCTTTCTCTTATTTTCATCACATCTTGACTATGTATCTAGTCCTTAGTTATTTGAATCATGAACAAAAATCAATTTTCTAGAGTTAGCCTTTCCACTATACCGATCTTAACCATTTATACAACATGACCCAAATCTTGGTCTTTTCATTTCAAATTTCATTTCAACATATTTCTTTTTGATGCCGGTATGAGGCTTAACAACACTCTAGTTCTCAATTTCACTTCATAATCCCAAAAATTTGAGTTTTCATACTCATATAGTCTGTTCATAGTTCAAATGAATTTCCATCTCTTTTTCATAATTCAATTCCATACATGAGTTCAGTTTCAATTCATAACATTCTCATTCAAGTAAAATAAGTCTCACTAATTTCATGTAATTCCTTTTTCTCCCAAAAATGAAAATCCATAATTGAACGCGCTACAAGTTCTTTTTATACAAAGTTCTCATTTATAAGTTTAGTATAACTCAAAAATCACTTTTGTTTTTATACTTATGCAAATATCGATTTTACAGAGTTCTACTCAACTTTTCTTCTCACACTATTTAATTTAGTGCACAAATATTTTTCAAGAAGTCTATATATTTTTATAACAATTATCAGATTTTTTCCAAATTTTTAAAAGTCAAAAATCACCAAAAAAAACACTAAAAGTCGAAAAAGGGGTTTAATCATGCCGAGCTCAGAAATTGAACCAGAAACCAAAGCAAGCCAGCGCTACAGTGCAACGCAATGTGGTGCATGAGCTAACTAGAAAGGACAGGGCGCAACCGCGTCACAGAGAGAGCACGAATCCAATTGAACTCATTTCCCGCACTCGGTTTTTACCCAAAAAATTTAAAAACAAAAGCCAAGGCCAGGTTTCGAACTCGAGACCCAAGACTAGACCCACGCTACAGTAAGCGCACCCAACCGCACCTACTAGCCAAATAGTCCAAGTGACTAATCTGATTTGGTTTAGGTTTTAAGGGTTTTGATCCGAATTTCGTTTATTCGATTTTTATAAAAAAGTAATTTCCACTTCGTTTCTTCTCCAATTTCATTCAAAATTTCCAGAATCTAATTTTTGTGTATTTCTAAAATATCAGTAACTGAAAACTTAATTTTTGGCATAAAAATGTGCTTTTTCCTCTAAAAACGATTATGTCTTATAATTTCAATAAACACATACAATGCATTTTCTTTTATAAGTTTGCATTCAAACTTCTCATATCTCTCTCTTATTATTTTTATTATTATTAATTAATCATTTCAGTAACAATTCTCTCTTTTCCACATTATTAACAAGTGAATTAGCAAAAATCACCTTTAGGCATGGTTATTATTTCGATCAATTTAAACATTCAATTATGTCTCCTTAGTATAGCACAATTCATCAATTAAAGCATGGTAGCATGATCAATATTAAACTAACTATCATAATTTTCAACTATTTATCATTCTTTTCACACGCAATCAACCATTCTAATTTGTGTAATTCTCATAACACGTGGCTAAAAATAGCTATGTTTCTTTTCAATTTCATCAACCATACTCTAGCATGAAACCTAATTAGAAGTGTAAGAGAATCACCCACCTTTGATGGAGAGAAAACAAATAAACTCCTAGAGATCTCCTACAATGAACGAGCGAAGCCTTCTCCTCCTAGATCGAGCCACCAAATTGGCTTCTCCTCTTAGTGATGCAAGCAACCTGAGCCTCCCTTCTTGTCCCCTAGTGTAGTCCGGCCTCCTCTCCTTGGTTGTAGAAACACAATAGCACACAATCTTTTCAACTCCTCAATCTTTTATCTCGCTAAAATTGCTTCTCTTTCTTTTCTCTTTATTCTTTTCTTTCAAAAATTTTCAAGTGTGAGAATGAAGAGTGTAGGGAGGGGTATTTATACAAATTTTTAGGGTGAATGTAGGGCTAGGATGTGATCAAATGGTTAGAGATCAATGGTCTAGATGAACTAGGGAGTTATAAAAACTACCCATGATGAACAACCACCTCTCCACCACTTCCATCTCCCCCACTCCCCCATCTACAATCCAGCCAAGGGAAAAGTGTGCAATGCACACTCTAGTGCATGCACGTGCCAACTAGTCCCCCCTCATTACAAGTTATTCATGTGAATTAAAAATTAATTGTTCATGAAAAGAGTCAACACTACAAGTTGGATTATTTTAAAAGAGAAATAAGTTAAATGGGCTTACTAATGGGCCAATTTAACCATGAGCTCTAATAATTAAATTAATTAAATAATTAAGAGTGGGCTTAAAAGACAATTAGGCTTTTAAAGAAAATAATTTTTGGAAAATAAAGAGAACAAATACTATATAAGAAATATTTTTATAAAATGAATTATACAAATGAAATTATACGTGCAAAACACATAAAATCACAAAATCTTCGTAAATAAAATTTAGGGTGTTACATTTTGGTTGTCAATGTGTGAGTCACACCCGGAATTCGATCTCCTATAACCAACTGCCACAGACTTCACGACAGCACCGCCACTACGCCCTCACCTTTGAACTTGAAATATACAACGTCCACCGCCCGCAGGGGCGAGAGGAGAAGGTGGTACTTCAGTTGTGATTTATTTCGGATTTTTGCATTAGAGAGAGTGAGAGAGTGAGAGAGTGAGAGAGTGAAGATGGTTCTTATCACTACTCTATGCAGGTGTATGTTTGTGTTTGTGAGAAATCACTTGAGAGAGTAAAAACGTGAGAGAGGTGAAGGTATCCTCTTCACAACACTCTCTTTGACTGTGTTCGTGGTTTGGGTGAGTGAGAGTTTTGTTTGGTGAGAAATCGTTTGAGAGAGTTAAAGCGTGAGAGAGGTGAATGTATCCTCTCCACTCCACGGCTCTCCTTTTGGGTGTGACTTTGACTGGACAAAGTGTGAGAGTGTTTTGATGAGTGAGTAGGAGCTGGGAAGAAGGATGACAGCGTCGAATATCTAAATCCCGCGTGATATGCTTCAGGTGGGTGTGCTCGTGCCGTGGAGGAAGTGCACGAAGCTTATTTGACGTACGTACAATTAGTTGGTCCTTGCTTCGTGACTGGGCCCAAGATGGGGTCCAATGGTGGAGGTAGGGGCCAAGCTGTGGCTGGTTCAACCTAGCAGGATGTTTGGTTTGTCGGCACATCCCTGTGGGTGCTGAAATTAAATTTGATTGTATGTACTGGTCATGTTGCTTTATGTTCTATTTTTTATGTTTGTAGTATGTAATTTGATCCAGTACGCTGTATTTGTTTGGTTAATTTTTTATTAATGAAACATGGTGGCCATATTCCACATTTTTCTTAAAAAAAACTTATAAAAAAGTCACTTGCATGCAATTTATCGCACATAAGCTCTTCTATAACAACCGTTGACCTCATCGAAGTAAATGTTCGTGGGATCTCCACATCACAAACAGAATCTATATTTACCATCCCATAAAAGAATAACAACCCAATCCTCCTCTAAACCCAAACCCAAAACCCTTAAATGATGGTGACACAATGCTACCTTTTACCTAAAAAAAAAAAAAAAAAAAAAGAAAAATCTCACCCAACTAAAGACTCCTCCACCAAGTCAACCACCATTCATTCCTTCCCCTCCCCGACCAAAACTAAACACTCCTTTCTCAAACTAACAAACACAAGTCCCCACCTAAAAAGGATCCTTCCTTTTTTTCTCAGCCACCCTCAATCTAACTAAATCCCACATGCATCTAATCTAATTGAAATAATATTATAACAACCTCTTCTCCTTTCTTTTAATTTTTGGTGGTTAAAAAAAAAAAACCGAGAGAGAGAGAGACAGAGAGAAGAATTTTGATCAAAGCATGGAAAGAGATCACTCATTTAAACTTCCGGTCACCACCGCCTTTGCCAATGCCACCCGCCACGTGTTGCCTCCCCATTGGCCCCGAAGGGCCCGAACCCCGGGTCCTCGGAATTCGCGCCTCAAAACTCTCGTATTTTGGCCGCTTAATTTTTGTTGCCAGCAATGACAGTGACGCAAATATATGGGACCCACCGACACCCGCTTCTCGAGTCTTGCGACCCACCTTCCCATTCTCTCTCTTTCTCTCTCTAACTCACGCTTTCTCTCCCTCTCTCTCTCTCTCTCTTCAAAACCCTACAACATCGCCGCCGACTCCACGCATCTGCTCTTTGAGGTAACCCAATCAGCTCAATCTTGGTGTTTTTCGTCTAAATTTCAGATTTTTAGAGGTGGGTTGGTCTTTGATTTGTCTAATTTGGTTAACTGTAGATTCCCCTCTTTTTTTGTGACCCTAGGGTTAAGAATTTTATTGATTTTGAGCTTGTTAGTCTTTAAAATGCTTTTCTTTGTTGGTATACGATGCTGTTATAACAATTAATGGTGTTGTCTCAACTCTATATCTTTAGTTTTGAATTTTTAGTGTAAATGACTTGTTTGTAGTTCCTATGCAACTGGTGAATAGTTATGATGTTTTTTTTTATATAAATTTTTTTAAAAAAATATATTGTAAATGTAGGGGAGGTTTTAATATGAGAGAAACCGGCTCTTTGCATGAAGAGATGATAAATAGGAACTGGGTTTTGAAGCGGAAGAGGAAACGGGTTTCTAGTGGACTTGGTGTGTCAAAGAAGAGAGGTAGTGCTTCTCGGGGATCTGACTCTCCGAAGAGCAGGTCTGTGAAGATGAAGCTCGGGGACGTGGAGGTTTCTGATGTCGGCGATAAGATGAAAGGGAATGATGGGGTATTACTTTTGTTTCCTGATTTATTTATTTGTCGTTTATACTGTCAAATGTAGTATGCATTATACCCAAATGGTAAATCCTTTTCTCTGTATTTTGTATTCCTATTTACTTATCTGGCATGTGATTTTATGGCCATACTGTATTTGACTAGTTGATTAGACGGAACTGAAACCTGCTAACCTCATTTTATGCATTTCATGAGAGAGAGAGAGAGAGATGTAGTTTAGAGCATCCGTAGTCGTCGTGAGCGAAATTTTGGGTATTTGGCAAATGGAAATAGAAAAAATGAGTTGGCGCAGTAGTCATCGAAAGCTAAAATTTGGGTTAGACGAAAGATTATCTATCATCCAAGCGATATGTACAGGTAAATTAGAACGGACGGAGAATCATTTCCCATCTGACGAAAGTTTTTGGTTTTTTAAATTTTTTTTTGTACTGGACGAGACTGAATCTTTCGTCCCAACCATTTTAAAAAAAACAAAGTAAATGGACGGTTGTACCCAGGGGCCAAATTTTCAATCCAAAAAATTAACCTGGGGCATCTTTTTCAACGCCAAAACAGGGTTTTAATTTTTTCAAAGTCAAAAAATAGTTTAATTGTTTCATAGTCAAAAAAATAAAATAAAAATGGAGGACCGGTAGATTATCTACCGTCCCACCCATTTCGTCTTTTGCTAAAATTGAAGGGACGGGAAATTATTTACCGTCCGTCTATTTTTTTTGTTTCTTTTAATTAATTCAATAGACGATAAATTATTCTTCATCCGACGATGTTTGAGCTGCAATTGTGTAGAGACGATGTTTCATTTTCCGTCCCACGTCTCCGACGAAAGATAATCTTTCATCCCATTAGACAGACAAAAGATAATCTTTCGTTTGCTATATTTTGGCAAAAGCCATTTTGTCTTACAAATTTAGCCGACCACTGTTCATCGTATCGCCAAAATTTGGGTAAATGGCCAACGACTACAGCGATTTTATTTCCAAATTTCCCAAAATTTGGGTAAATGGACAACGACTATAGATGCTCTTAGGTGGGTTTACTGTGGAAGCTTCTTATGCACATTAGAATTACTAAGGTGGGTTCATTGTGGAAACTGCTTGTGACTGGATTGATTGGACAGTGCTCTGAGAGATGAGTCAGAGTTGTTAAATATGAGTCCTGACTTTGTGTGAGTGTCAGAGGAGAGCTTTTTACGAGGTTGAATCTTGTCAACAGTAGCCAACACTTGCGGAAATAGACTTAAAAGGTATATAAGTTTGTTACACATGCGATGTGATAAGCATAATCCATTTATCTTAGGGTGTCCACAGGTAACTCATTTTGTGATCTATACATGGGATCCTTAATTTGGTCATGCTGAACATTTGAGCTTTTTTTCAATTATAATACGGACACAATACTAAATTTCCTTAAGTTTGGGTTGTAATATTTGGGGCATACTGTTCTGGAAGCACTTGATCTCACTCTAGATAGATGGATTCATGGATAGATAAATATCACAAAATACTCAAAACAGGTTAAAAGGGTAGAAATTAAATAGGCAGGACAATTCGAAAATTGGCTTTATTGTACAATTGAGGTAGCTTAGGGAGCTGTACTATTTTCTCCCATTTTCTTATTCCTCTTTATACTTGGATGATTGTGTGAATTTGTGGCCTGGGATTAAAATATTATTGTTGTTTAGCCATGTTCTTCACACTCAATGGTCTGCATATTGATTTTTCTCAATTTTGTTTATTTCTTTCTAATCAGGATGATTTTGAGTGTGACGTGTGCAGTCGTGGTGGCGATTTGCTCTGCTGCGAAAGCTGTCAGCGAACCTATCACCTTGAATGTCTTAATCCACCCCTCAAGGTATGCTTGTTTTTCCTCTGTTATTTTTTATATATATTAAAGCTAAACTTGCTGTCTGTTTATGCACTATCCTTTGACTTTTAAAAGCGCGCTCCACATGGGAAGTGGCAATGTTATAGCTGTTGTGAGGAAGATAAAGATGTGAAACCACCAAGCAAATCCAGTTCAAGGCGAGCAAGAAGTAAGAGCAATTTTGAAAAATCCAAGAGTGTAAATAAATTATCTGGCAATTTCGATAAGGCATCGGTTTCTGGGCAAAGTTTAGTTGTACAAAGGGATAAATTGGATACAGATAATAACCTCCTCCCTGTCAGTGCTCCATCAATTGAAAGAAATTTGGAATGTCATCAAGTTGCTAAATCGTATAGTCCAAAGTCAAGCCGCTCAGGTGATAGTGGATCCAGACAGCATGTTTCTCCTGAAGGTGATAGTAGAATAAAGAAGAAAGGCTCATCCTTATTGCGGAAGACAAATTCTCATGAGGAAAGTTGTACTTTAATAGAAACTTCGAACACTGATGCAAAAACTAAAAGTTCGAAAGGACAAGGCATCCCCACTAGAAATGTGAAACGACGAAACAAAAATATCCTTTCATTGGTGAGGTCAACACAGATATCCAAGGAAGATAGGCAGAAATTCAACGGGTTTGACAAGAAGAAAAGTTCTCGAACTCACAAGGAGAAACATGCTGCAGCTGTTTCCAATACCATATCTAAAGAGACTTATCTGCTTCCTGAAACTCGTCGTTCACTTCGTAAGCCCAAGCCATTTGATCGACGAGATTATGCATCTCTTTCCAAGGAGGAATCCAGAGTGACTAAAAGTGCCATTAAAAAGCATGCTAAGGTAACTTTTATCTCTTACTTCAGAGATCATTTTCAACATATCCATCTGACCAATGCATTTGTTTCTTTTCTTTATGTTGCAATGTACTTCTCAGTTTGAACCTTTGCTACGATATTCTCCTTCTTCCTACGACCCGCCACCACAGACACAAGTATATATACACAAAATAATAGAGTTTTTAGACTTCAAATATTGGTTGATCGATGCTCACAAGGGCATGGATATGTTTACCAATTTGGTGATTATTTTCCACTGTACAGTGGCCAGCAATGTTGAAAAGCGGATTGACATTGTTAATTTTTTTATGGTAGATTATTTTCCTCGTTATGTTTGGCCACCTTCATTTAAACTTGTAGTTGGTTTTATTTGATCAACTTTTGTAGTCTCTGTTTTGCCAGCATGAAACTAACACTACATCTCATTACATCTCTTTAATAGTTTTTATCATTATGATTCATATGCAGTAATGATCCATTTTAAAATGCAGATGTTACCCCACGAACAGTCGGCCTCATCACATGGCGTGGATAAGAAAATTAAATTTCATGAGAATGTTCTAGAAGGAGTCCAACAGGTAAAAGTGTTCATTTTCTGAAATATATATAGATAGATAGGTGAGATGTGAGTGACCCTCATACTTGTAGGAGGTGATTTAAACACTTGGTGGGGAACTCCTTGGATGATCCAAAACATTCATCATGATTTTTATCACATAATACCCACTTTTTTGCAAACTAAACGATTTTCAACAAGAGGACAAAATGAACCACATGATGCAAGGCTAAGAGCCTCCAAACCACTTAAATCTTTCACACATGCATCTTATGATATAAAAGTAATGATGAACGGTGTCAATAGTCCACGGAGGGCCTCACCAAATGATTATCATGATGAATGGTTCTCACGTGATCTCTCTCTCCCCCCCCCTCCTCCTCTCTCTCTCTCTCTCTATATATATATATATATATATATATATATATATATATATATACATACATACTAGTTTTGCCTGTGGGCACGTGCCTACAGCCCGTCTTCGGAACGATACAACGTATGAAAGTTTTGTAAACAGTAAAACAACAATTATGTAGCTCAGGTTTGAATAGTAAAACAATAATTAGTTGTAAATAAAAGTCCATGTTTCCATTAGTATATGTTGAAAAATAATTATAAATGAGGGTATAAAATTCAACTTCTTAGAACTTTTAAGTGTGGAAAATGATGAAATTTAACTGTTCATGAGATATTTGCTATTTTCAATGTGACACGAGCTATAACAAAATGCTTAAAAAATCTCGAAATTTACAAATTTGAAATCTGAAAAAATAAATTTCTGAGTAAATAGAGGAAGAATGAGAGAGAGGGAGAGAGAGAGAGAGTGAGAGAGAGAGAAATAAATAGATAAAGGAGTTGTTTTGAGGGGATTTGAATTTGAGTTTTGGGGGGGAATTTTTGGGCGGGAAAATATGTTTTCTGAGGTTAGATCTGGACCATTGATTTCAACCCTATTGAATGAGAGCCACTTGATAGCTTTCTTTGTGTTTTATTATATAGATATATATATGGGGTGATTATGTGAGACCCAACCTCTCCCCTTATTTTGAGGTCTCATATGATACAAACCCTCCATGGAAATCCGAAACGTTTATCTTGTTCTACATGCATATGACAGCCTAAGGGTATAAAATCATGTTATTTGACATTCATTTGTCCAAACCGTTCACATGTTTATGTTTTATAACATGACAAAACAACTAACTAGATTTTACACCATTAGGCTATTGCATGTAGAACAAGATGAACGGTTTGGAGTTTTCATGGTGGGTTTGTATCGATGGTCTCATATATGGGGCCTCTAAGTAAGGGGGGTGGTTGGGTCTCACATGATCACCCCCCTTTATATATATAGTGAAGGTTTTTGTATTTAAGTTGATTAGCTCAAATATAACTTTTCTTTCTATTTCATGTTTGAAAGGTTGACCGTGTCTTGGGGTGTCGAGTGCAACCTAATTCAGTAATTTCTTCAAGTCACAGTCAAGCAATCAAGTCCTCTGTTTCTGTTGCAATCAGGGAATCAGAAATTGATTCAGGAAAGTCAGCAGCAAATATACTGCAATCTAGCAATTCGATTGATTCAGAAAATGGTCACAAGCTATTAGAAAAAAATAGTGTTGGTAAAGTTCAAAACATGGGCGATGTTGAGACTTTGCATGACGAGGATATGGATTATAATAATGCTGCATCTGAAGAAAAGACACATGAAACGAAAGACTCTAAGGATCAGGATAAGGATAACGCCATGATGTTTGCAACAGAACCATCACAAGATGTACACACTGTCCAGACAGGCTGTGAGGCTCAAGGGGAGTCTGTCAAAGCCGAGTCAGAAGATATCACACGTGGACCATCAGAAGATGTAAACATTGCTGAGAGCAGTTGTAAGGTTGAAGAGGAATCTGTCAAGATAGATTCAAAAGAGATTATGAATGGCGAAATTCCTGTGGAAATGTTAGATAAAAGCCTTAAAAACATTAAACCTATTTTAGCAGAGCAAGAATTGGGATCTCAGAATAAAAATGCAGTTGCCTATGAATTTTTAGTTAAATGGGTTGGTCAATCAAATATTCATAACAGTTGGATTTCTGAATCCCAACTAAAAGTTTTAGCAAAGAGAAAATTGGAGAATTATAAGGCAAAGTATGGAACAGCCTTGATAAACATTTCTGAGGAGCAATGGTGCAAACCACAACGTGTTATTGCCCTTCGTGTTTCGAAAGGTGGTGCAAGAGAGGTTTTGACTAAGTGGTGTGGTCTTCCCTACGATGAATGCACATGGGAAAGATTAGATGAACCTATCATCAAAAAGTATGCTCATCTTGTTGCTCAATTTGAACAGTTTGAATCTCAAACTTTGGAAAAGAATGCTAGGGATGTTATCCCAAGAGTAAAAGTTGATTGTGATGAAGTGGCTTCTCTAACTGAGCAGCCAAAGGAGCTTCAAGGTGGTTCATTATTTCCGCATCAGCTCGAGGCACTGAACTGGTTAAGAAAATGCTGGCATAAGTCAAGAAATGTAATCCTTGCTGATGAGATGGGGCTTGGCAAAACTGTGTCTGCCTCTGCATTCATCTCATCCTTGTATATTGAGTTCAAGGTTAATTTACCATGTTTGGTCTTAGTTCCGCTCTCCACAATGCCCAACTGGCTAGCTGAGTTTGCATTGTGGGCTCCACATTTGAATGTTGTGGAATATCATGGTCCTGCAATAGCCAGATCCATTATACGCCAATATGAATGGCATGCTAATGATCCAGATAAATCGCGGTGGGTTCCAATGGCATACAAATTTAATGTTTTGTTGACTACGTATGAGATGGTGCTTGCTGACTCCTCTCATTTGCGAGGAGTTCCTTGGGAGGTTCTTATTGTTGATGAGGGACATCGTTTGAAAAATTCCAGCAGTAAGCTTTTTAGCTTGCTGAATACTTTTTCTTTTCAACACCGTGTGCTATTGACTGGTACTCCTTTGCAGAATAACATAGGTGAAATGTACAACTTGCTAAATTTTCTGCAGCCTCTTTCATTCCCGTCTTTGTCGGCATTTGAAGAAAATTTTAACGACCTTACAACGGCAGAAAAAGTGGATGAACTGAAGAAGTTAGTTGCTCCGCATATGCTTCGAAGGCTTAAAAAAGATGCCATGCAAAATATTCCTCCAAAAACTGAGCGGATGGTCCCTGTTGAGTTGACATCCATACAGGCTGAGTACTATCGTGCCATGTTGACAAAAAATTATCAGATATTACGCAATGTAGGTAAAGGGGTTCCCCAACAGTCGATGCTAAATATTATCATGCAGCTTCGTAAAGTGTGCAATCATCCATATCTAATACCTGGAACTGAACCTGAATCTGGTTCCATAGAATTCCTCCAGGAAATGCGAATTAAAGCTTCTGCAAAGCTGACACTGTTGCATTCTATGCTCAAGAGTCTACACAAGGAGGGCCATCGTGTCCTTATATTTTCTCAGATGACTAAGCTTCTTGATATCCTTGAAGATTATCTTGTTATAGAATTTGGTCCTAAAACATATGAAAGGGTGGACGGGTCAGTCTCAGTTGCGGATCGCCAAACATCAATTGCTCGTTTCAATCAGGACAAGTCTCGGTTTGTATTCTTATTGTCGACACGCTCTTGCGGGTTGGGGATTAACCTGGCTACAGCAGATACAGTAATTATCTATGATTCTGATTTCAACCCACATGCCGATATCCAAGCAATGAATAGAGCACATAGAATTGGACAATCAAACAGGCTTCTCGTTTACAGGCTTGTAGTGCGTGCTAGTGTTGAAGAGCGAATATTGCAACTTGCGAAGAGAAAGTTAATGCTTGATCAACTCTTTGTGAACAAGGCTGAATCTCAAAAGGAAGTGGAGGACATCATTCGCTGGGGAACGGAAGAGCTATTTAATGATTGTGATGGTGTGAATGGACACAATTTAAATGAGCCTTCTACTAGCCAACTTGAAACTGTTACTGAGGGAGAGCATAAGCACAGGAGGAGGTCTGGTGGCTTGGGTGATGTATACCAGGACAAATGCACCAACGGCAGCACAAAGATTGTCTGGGATGATAATGCAATAATGAAACTGCTAGATCGCACTAACCTGCCAACATCTGTTTCTGAAAGTGCTGATGGGGAATTGGAGAATGATATGCTTGGCACAGTTAAGGTGGGCATCTGGTACTTGATCTCTGGTTGCTATTTTTTATTGTTTAACTATTCTTTTCTGTTATTACTATCCTTACCTTTTGATTTGCTCATCCTTTCAGTGAATTATCTCGTGTCAGTTTATGCATAATATGCCCTCATCAAACCCTCAATTTTTCTTTGAGTTGTCACTTTACAAATTGGTATTGCATTATTCATACAAAAACTGTAATTTTGGAATCATTGCTTCCGTAGTAATTAAGCCATGTCCAGTCCTTGTACCTGGGAATTTTGCCAGGGTATCTCACTGATTCCATGAAATATGTCATTGCAGCTTTTGCTAATTGAACTGTAAAGGCTATGCAGTAATTGGTTTCCGTCGGTACAATTGCTTATATAAATAATTGCTTATATAAATAGCCTGTGCCAGGATATCTCACTGATTCCAAGAAATAGGTGATAGCAGCATCTGCTAATTGAACTGTCAAGGCTATGCAATAATTGGTTTCTGTCGGTATAATTGCTTATCTAGATAATCATTATTATTATGATTGCACATATTATATGCTTCCTATACATTCTACCTACTACAACGAGTTCTTATCTAATATCAGTTTGCTGTAGACAGTATGTTGTAGACTTAAGTCATTGTGCACATGCCTGCAGGCATGCTTAAGTATGTGTTTGTCTATGCGAAGTCTGTATCTGTTCTTTTAACTTATAATATGCCTTTTTGATTTTTATGATTTGGGCTAGACTGATAAAATTTTCTCCTTGATACGTTGTAGTGTCATGCAGGGTAATAAAAAAAATTAGGTATGGAGATTTTTGTGCGTTCTTGTAAATTACAATTTATTTTTTGATTTTTAATGATTTGGCTAGAGTGAGCAAGTTCTGTCATTGACAAGTAGTCATGCACAGTATTCTAGAAAAGAAGATATGGAGATATCTTTTTTTTTGGATATGTGGTTGGCCCATTTGATTATGGAAAAGTTCAAGGAGTGTTGAAGGAATGACTCAGATTCATTTGAACAGAAAAACTAAAACCCAAAAATAAATCCATAAACCCAAACTTCAATCATATCCATAAACCTACTTCTACCTGAACATATGAAGCTTCTCACTAATCCAAAGGCCTATGATTGTGTTTTATCAACTTCTCACTTAAGAGTATTTTCACTCAGTTACATACATACACATGAGATCTCTTACTCTCTTTGCAGCTGCCTCTCTCCTTCTCTCCCCCTTCTCTGATCCAAACCAAGTCATCCTGTCCTTCCGTTTTTTTGTCTGTCCTGAAGATTTTGTTTGGCAATTATAAAGTTATGAATTACCCTATCACTATGACAATTCAAATTTATGACATGTTCAATATGATTCTAATCCTTGTAGTTGCTTTATTTATTTACTTTTTTATTTCTTCCATTGGTTTGTAAGAAACGCGGAGACTACTTTGAGTTCGTCGAAAGTTTAACATTTTTCGACCTATGTGTAGGGTATAATTGTTTTATATTTTGCGGTTTGGTATGGCCGGGAAGGGAATGCAGTTTGGGATCCACATTTTGGTCAACCAGCTGAAGAAAACTTTACTTGACGAGGTTCTACCGGCCTAGTGAATATCGATTAGTCACATGGAGAATTACATTTCATACTTGTATTTAAAGATTGTAAATTGAATTAAAAGAGGAGATTTTATTTATTTATTTATTTATTATTGTTATTATTTTAAGCAATATGTTATAAGATAGACCCAGATGGAACCGAAACCCAAAGAAATTGGCATTGGTTGGGTACATCTAGTAATTACCTGATCGGGTGCTAGTTGGGTACAAACATTATAGATTCTATGCGGACCTACAAAAGTCATAGGGCGTCTGGATCCTGGTACTATTATACCTGGATTCAGCTGACTCAACAGGAGTGCTAATTGCGGTATTGCAGCTGAATGAATATGTTCTATTAGATCAAACTATATGATTTATGCACCTACATCATTAAATGTAAACATCAACATTATTCTCAGTGGCACATACACTTCTATCACGAAGCTATACCATCTCTGACATGGACACTTCATGGACATGTGTCCTAAATTTTTAATACATATTTTATATTTAGGACAGTTGTTAGACACTTCTCTAATACTTATTGAACACATAATCAGCAAATTTAAAATACTCCTCATTTTCATATTAGTAATTTATCTTATCTTATTACTTTTGTCACGACTACAAAACTTCTCTTATTTTATAGTTGTGTATGAGGACTATGAAATATTTTATTTTGATTGTGTAACTCAAAATTATATTGGTTGTATCTCTGGATTAAATTTATGCATCACCGTTATGTAATATATTATGACATATTGACATACATTATGACCTTGACCTTGTGCCCTGTATTTTAGAAATTTGTCATGTCCTATACCGCACTTACATAGTTGGTTCATTTGTAGGATGCCATATTTCAAATGCATGATAATGATACTATATACATAGTAGTTCTCATTCAAATCCAGCATAATTTATGTAGAGTACTATGTTTCTATATTTTTAGCTATTGAAAGAATGTTGAATACTTAACTTTCACGCTGCCTCATGGTTATCCAGTTTCATATATCTACCATTGCCCATCTTTCAATTCCTTTCTTTCCTCAACTGCGATTGCTACATGGTGTATAGATTTCTTTTTTTAAAAATAAATTATGAGGGTTCTTCATCCCTTAAATATGCTGTTACGTGTTCTTCTTCCTTAAATATATCTCCTGACCTCGACATTTATATCATCCTAGTAATGTTGCTAACAGGCCCAATGTTCTGAGTTTACTTTAAAATTTAATTTTTCACTCCCTTTGGTGCTTTGTTTGTTGGTCCAATCAGTCGCTGGATTGGAATGATGAGCTGAATGATGAACTTGGGGAAACCGAATTGCTCCGTACTGTAACTGAAGGAGGTTGTGACCAATCATCTGAAGTGAGAGAAGATAATGCGATCACTGCTACCGAGGAAAATGACTGGGATAGACTTTTACGTGTCAGGTAAATTTTGGTTTTTTCTTCTTTTGGTGGTCATATTAACTGAATCGTATTCTTTATATATAAGTGTAATATTTCGGGAAACATTTTTGTTCAACTTGCATTTGTTTATGCACAAGGATTGCTTTCTTATAATTAGTCATACGTAGTTTTTTAAAAAAAATTCATGACTTTGCTAACTTATGGCTGCTAAATCTTTAAAATTTTATTATCTTAAGAGCATCCACAATGGTGTTTCTCATATTTGAGTAAATGACAAATATAGAAATAGCAAATGGAGCGTATGTTTGCAGTGGTTGTTTGCTAAAACTTTCTCAAATTTTGAGAAAGATTTTTTTTTTAATCGGACAGAACTTGTTGTTATGTCCCAAAGGTATTTTTTTAATCCGTAATAAAATTAAATTATTATTAGTTATTAAATAGTAATTAGTTAATTAATTATTGATTAAAATAAAACTAAATATTTATTAATTACTTCCTAAAGAGAGATTAGTTGTTAATTAATGGATGAATTAGGTTGAAAGTGACATCTTGGTGGTCAAACGGGACATGTTGTCCGTTTGTCAATTTTTTAGATCGGACGGGACAACATGTCCTGTCTGATCCTTTTTTTTTTTCCTTCAACCGTCTGATCATTAAAAAAAAGTCAACGAAACAACTTGTTTCGTCTGATCCTATTATATAAAAAAAACAACCGGCCTATAATTTGAGAATCGTCAGTTCGTTTCTCAAATATGAGAAGAGACTAGCGATTTTGCCAAAATATGGCAAAATAGCAAACGACTGCAGGCCATCGTTTCTCAAATTTTGAGAAAATGGCAAATATAGCAAACGACTGGGGATGCTCTAAGCACATAAGTCATTTTGGTTAAGTTTTCCTTTCCTTACCCTCTCTGCATCCTGTCCCCATCTTTCCTCTTCTTTGACACCATTTTCACTTGTACCCAGATTGAATACAATTAGGTTTATTATTTTCTTTTGTTTGTTCGATGTAAAATGCTATTATAACAATTATTACCAGCTTTAAAACAGGTAAAGTCATTGACTAGCTATTAAATATTAACCATTTAATGATCCTTTGGAGGTATGATATTTTCTTATCCTTTACATGGTTCTTCAGAAGATGCTATTTGCTTTGCCACCGGGCATGTAATCATAAGGGGGGTCAGTAGATGTCCTAGATTGATGGGCGAAATCACTAGCATCAATCAACTCTGAAGTATTTGATTCCTTGTAATTCATGCTTATTGGACAATTCTGGAGCTGGTTGGAGGGTACCATTGTATCATTTGAAAAAGTGCTTATCTGATGCACATGAGTGACACAAATTTAAAACAGCATATTGTTTCATATCTATGAATAAGCAGACACATGGATTGGACACTCATTCGTGGAAACTGGAGTGCCTTGTGATTATCAAGGCACTTTCATGTTCTTTGGATCATTTCATTCTGTGATTGAAAGCCTTTGAAGTATCAGCATTTATTGGTTTGCTTGAGTTGTGACATCTGTTTTGCATGTATAAGTTTGGGAATAAATTTGGTTGTATTTATTGTCGCTTTTCATGGATGATAAGGGATTGCTGAATAAGCTGCAAGAGCCTCTCCTAAATTAAGGACTAAATATTTACTTTTGTCCATTTGCCCATACCTCAGAAAATACTTATACATGAATATTATGCTCCATCTATGATTTTTTTTAACAATATGTTGAGCTGATGATGGATTTTTGTCAAGCATATCTGATGTTCAGGAAGTTTTTAATGAGTCCATGTTTTTCTTCACTGATAAAGAGTTTTTGAACAGGAGCTCAATTTTTTTTCCTGTTTAATTGTCTGTAGGTGGGAAAGGTATCAAACTGAGGAAGAAGCAGCTCTTGGTCGAGGGAAGCGTCTGAGGAAAGCCGTTTCTTACAAGGAAGCATATGCTACAATGCCAAATGAAGTATTAAGTGAGGTACTGCTTTCATTTAACCCAAAAATTGTTCCTCTAATTAGACAGACATTATTAATTAACCATTTTTCTCTTGTAATTTGGGTTCTAGGAATTATTTGCTGACCTTGTGATTAGACAGATAATGCACTTACCTTGGCTAGAGAAAAGTAAACTTCAATATTATCTCGTCAATCCTTTTGTTAGTCACGATGTATCAGTTGGTGCTGTTTCGTCATTAATGCATGTGCTTTTCTAGGGAAATATACATGTCACGCCCTGCTTCCCAAAATACGGGAATACGAGCCCGCGACGAAGATCCAGCGAATGATATTAACATCATACCAGTCTTAACTCAACAACATGAAATAAATAATCACAACCACGCAGATAAATATAATCACATAAACAATAACTGAGATAAAAACATGCAGTAGTCAACATAATAACTAACAACTGAAAAAATAAACAACAGTTTCCGGTCAACAAGCCTGGGATACAAAGTTCAACAAAAGAATAACAATGCGATAAAAGAATAACATGAAAGAAGATAATTTATTCTAAAGCAGCTCCTGCTCCAATCCTAGAAGAACTGCTCACCAATGCTTCCTGACAAATCTCCTTGCGCACCTGTAGCTGGATTAACTAGAGTGGAAAAGAAAATGTCCTTAGAACAAGTATGGACAGCAAGTAGTGAAAAGCAAAGAGTAAGGGAATATGATACATCAAGGAATATGAAGCAAGATCAAGGCCCAAAAGTAATAACAATGTCAATAAACAATGGTCAAGTGCACATGTGTCAACTTAGGTTTATTAGCATTTTATTTTCCTATCTTGTGCACATACTACTGCGTCCCATACCACAGGTTCGGTGCACGCAAAACAGTGTACATTTTAGATATAGTGGTGGGATCTACAGAGCGTGTACCCGATATAACAAGATAACAAGATAACAAGTTCACAAGTAATACTCCACCTTCCATGTCAATAGTACAAGTACACAAGAAGGGCCCTACCGAGTACATTTTCTGAGATTATCCACTACTAAGTCAACTCTTATTAACCCTGACTTGTTTAATATTTTATTATTTCATTCATGGTCATGCAAGTGTGTATACGAGTATCAAAGCGACGATAAGAATGCAACAAAATGATACAATGCATGGTAAAATACAAGTAATTGTAAATATGAAAAGAGCAGACCCAATAGCACTAAAACAACAGTAACTCACAAACTGTAACTCAGAATTCGATTCCGTCAAAGGGACAACAAACTAGACATCAGGGGCTACAATTCATATTCAGCAAGTTTTTATTAATTCTGATCATAACTAGGTCAATTATCCTAATCTTTACCGGTTAACTGTTCTGGCAGCAGCTTACCGTAAAAACTTTATGGGTGAAAACTAGGTGTAAAATCAATATAAAAATCTACAAAAATTAGGAATGGATCCTAAGTATGTCTACTAAGTTTCTGGAGAGTTTCAAGTTATTCCACTATTGTTATCATGGTATTTCAACTGAAAGTTGTGTCGATATTTCATTAATTTGCAATCTGGAAAGTATAGACCAGCAGTGACTAAAACTGCGATATCTCACAACTCACAGATCGGAATCAAGATCCGTGAAGTAGTCTGGAAACTAGATTCCTTGGGCTACAATTCTCTTTTATATGGTTTTGGTTGATTCCTATTGTAATATGGTCAAAACCTCAGTACAAAATAGAATAGGCAGCAAGACATAACAAAGGTCATCATGTATATGTTTATCAAAGTGAATACATGTTCTTGTTATCATGCAATGCAGTACATTAAGGTATAGCAAGTTGAGATGAAATTCTACTGTATACAAGGCGAGATTATCATGTCACGATTCAATTCACGAGATCTCAATAAGTCAATATGTATTCATATCATTATATTTTTCATATGCAAGTTCTAGTCAATTTGTTCATGTCGTGTGTGCATGCAAGTTTGGGTTTGAATCAATGGATGTTGGCACGAAGTCAAGGATACTTCGGGTTAGCTCGTGTAAATCCTCGATATCCCCAACGGAAGGTATACAAAGCAATATTACGATAATCGAAATGGATCTACTTGCGGAGGAGATCAATAATCTTGAACTAGAAAAATAAACGAGTTCAAGTGGACTTGCCTTTTGTGTGAGAGATTCGAATAACTAGAATAACGGGATCGGAATCCCAGTCGATGAACCACGAACACAGGAAAGCACAAGCACGTGTGCTCTACGTGCAAAACAACAATCATAACTCACAACGACAGCAACTCAAGATCCCCAAACACCAAACACCAATCCCCGATCTCCTACTCCACAACAGCAAACACCCCAATACCCAATCCCTTCTCTTCCCTGCCACTGAACAACAACACAGTAACCTTCTCCTTCACAAAACACCAAACACCGATACTCAATCCCCTACACCAAACATCATACACCAAGAAAATTAATCCCTCCTCTCCTTCACAACCCGCAACAGCAAGTCGACCAAGGAAGGGAGAGGGAGAGGGATAGCGGCGGTCGGCGACTGAGCGGCAAAGGGGTCTCACGATGCTGGCGGCGTGGGTGCTGACGGCGCAAGCGGCAGGCAACACAGTTGGCGGTGGATGGCGACGAAGTTCCTCTGTTTCTCGCCGAAACAGAGGACAGATGGAGGATTTAAGGCGATGGCTCGACTGTGGTGGTCCAGGGCAACGACGGCGACTGGCAATGGGCGCTCGACAGGAGCAGGGGCATATCTGAATTTCAGGGGGCCCTAAGCAAGTTCTCAAATGAGACCTTTTACAAGTTAACAAAATAAAAATGACAATTATTTAAATTCAAATAAACTTAGAGCATTAGAGAACAAACTATTTAAATGAAAACAAATTTATATATATGCTTCAAAAAAAAAATGATAACGTACGCTTTTAATATGAAATGGCTCGTGACAAAAAGAAACTCAAACTTTCCCTTCTGCCTGTGGTGAGGGTGACAGACTCCAACAACAAAAACGAAATATGTCATCTCAAAGAGGTACATATGATATATTAGAGAACACGATCAGACTAAAATGATAATGAATATATATATATGAGAATACTAGTTGGTAGCTTAAAATGTAGAATAATCATATACACTTGAAGATTTGGTTAGAAATTTATCATAAACAGGTTAATATGATATACTATAGAACATTGAAAAAATATCATAGAGTGACATACATGGGCTAAGCGAAAAATAATATTAAATTAATAAAATTGTAAAATGGCAAGTATGGCTGTGAAAAATAATTATTTTTAAAAATAAAAATGATTGAAAAATTAATTGGCTCATGCAAGTTTCAAATCTACAACCTTCGCATTATTAGCACAACACTCTAACCAACTAAGCTAATAAGCCAACTATTACTACAATGTAATTATATCAGAAAATATTACATTTTACTTTTTAACATTGTAAATACTTTAAAAAATTGGGGCCCTATAAAATTGGGGGTCCAAAACAGTTGCTTGTGCTGCTTGGGCCCAGATCTGCCCCTGGACAGGAGGTGGAGGATGAGAGTGAAAACGAGGAGGGGGTGCAACGACGGAGGGGTCGAGGTGGTGGCAATGGCGGTGAGGGGCTTCGACAGAGTTCTTCGGTGGTGGGGATCGGAGGCGGTGGCAATGATGACGAGCAGGGGGATTCGAGGCGTCGACGAGGCTGAGAGGAGCAGCGATGAAGGGCTGTGAGGAGCTTCGGAGGTCGAAGGTTGATGATGACGGGGATGAGTTTCTTCAGAGGCAAAATAGTGGATGAGGGAGCGAGGTTGAAGACGATGGGGGTGGTCGACGAGGTAGGTTGAGCGGAGCGGGATGGCGGAGGTTGGAGGCTCTCGAGTCGAGGAAGACGAAGGGGAAGGGGGGATGCTCTGTTGGGTTTCTAAACAGAGAAAAGAGAGAGAGGGTGGAAGAGAGAGAACGGGAGGGGTCAAATAAAATAATAAATGAAGTAGTGGGTAGTTAAGAGATACGGGGGAGTGTGCAGTTGAGGAGATCTGGGTTGGTTGTTAGGGAGTATATGGGCTTGTGGGTTTGGGTAGACTAGGATTTGGGTTCAGGATCCAATAAGGAGATGGGTTTGGGTAGATAATAGTAAGAGCTTGGAAATGAATTGGGCTAACAAAGCTAACAAGGATAACAATAATAATAAATTGCAACAGAAGGCCCACAACAAGTCCAAGATCCAAAATACATTAAAATAGAAAAGAGAACATTACAAAATACAAGAAAAATCCGTACAATCGGAAACTGGGGTTACAATACATCTGAATTGGGGGCTTACTGGAACACATTGTAACATTCTTGTCCAATCAGCATGGACAGGAGGTATAGTTTTTGGAGTTCTTGAATGCTCCTGATCAAGAATAGATCTACTTTTTTGTATTTGAACATGAAAGAGGACATTTATTTATAGGGAATCAAATTAAATTTGTTTTGTTATTTTGTTTCTTCCCTCCCTTATATATATATATATATATATATATATATATATATATGGGTAAAAGGGATATGAGCAACTTGCTCATTTAGTAAATGAGCAATTGATGATGTGGCATGCATGTGATACATTGGACAACTAACTCTTTTAAGACTTTTCCAATCACATGTATGCCACATCATCAATTGCTCATTTACTAAATGAGCAAGTTGCTCATAACCCTTTTACCCTATATATATATATATATATATATATATATATATATATAAAGGGCCGTTCCGTTGTGCACTACCCTCCGTGTGAACTTCCATCATGTCATAATAAAAAAAAACGATATTCAGCCATACAATTTTGTAACACTTCAATGGATGGACAAATGAATTCCAAATGACTTGATTTTACATATTTAGACTAATTTAGACGTGTAGATCATTCGGATCATCTATGTGATGACCGTGTAAAAAGTTCACATGGAGTGCACACGGAGTAGTGCACAATGGAAGGGCCCTTTCTCTCTCTCTCTCTCTCTCTCTCTCTCTCTCTCTCTCTATATATATATATATATATATATATATATATAGGCTGGCCTTCGGTTGCGAACGGACTTTTGGTGCAAACTGGCATGCGAACCACTGATGTCGCTACTGGGAGTGACGGCATAAGTTCAAATGATGCCGTTATTGGGAATAGCGGCATCACTGTATGTTTTTTTGAAATTTGCATTGTTGCCGCTACTCCTAGTAGCGGCATCAGTGGTTCGCACTCCGGTTCGCATCAAAAGTACGTCTGCAACCAAAAGGGCCTTATATATAAATATATATATGGCAATGCTCCATTGCAAACGGGTTCGTGCAAACGGGTATGCAAACCACTGAAGCCGTTGTTCCCAACTACTTATATTAAGTCTGAAGTCGTTGTTTCCCAACAACGGCTTCAGTGATTTGCAATGGAGCATTGCTTATATATATATATATATATATAGTGTTGAGTTGGGCTACTACTGACGGTACTCAGTTTTTTGTTTTTTTTAATGCTAAATTTAAGGATAGAAACCCGAAACAAAAGTCAACTCCGTTGGATGTGATCTACAATGCCAAAAGTATGTAGCAACAAAGTTTTGTATGATTTAGACAAATTCTGAATGTGCATCTTACAACCACAAAATTGTTGGGTTAGAAAAATGTCTAAAATAACACAATTTTGCGGTTGTATAAATGTACTGTATGATTTAGACAAGTTTTGAATGTGTATCTTGTGACCACAAAATCGACGTTCTAGAAAAAGAAGTCTAAAAATAACACAAATTTTGTTGTTGTATGATGTACAGTTAAAATTCGTTGTGTAGTATTATAGTCTAGATTACATCCTACAGTGTTGATTTGGTTTTGGATTTTCTATCGTTAAATTTTGCATTGAAATTGTGAAAGACCCTGCCCATAGACCAAAATTCTGAAGTTGTGGTAAGGGTGAGGGTTTTAATATTTATATTCTAACATGCCCCCGTAGGTTGAGGGCCATATTTGTGGGTCAAGCCCTAGACTATACGCAACGGTATTTTTTTTAATCGGCATTTAAATTGCAAACCAGTGAGATTTAAACCTGGGTTACTCTGATACCATGTGAAAAATCCTACCTATGGATCAAAACTTCGAAGTTGTGGTAAGGGTGAGGGTTTTAATATTTATATTCTAAGAGGAACAAAACAGAATAGTAATCAAGTAGCCCAGCTCAACTCTCTCTCTCTCTCTCTCTCTCTATCTATATATATATATATATATATATATAGAGGAATGCTCCATTGAAAATGTACTGTAGCGATGAAAACGTGGAAAACCACCTAGGCCGTTGTTGGAAACAATGGCCTAGGTGGTTTTCACGTGTTTTCACAACTTTTGCGTTTTCAATGGAGCATTTCCTATATATATATATATGAGCAATGCTCCATTGCAATCCACTGAAGGACTTGTTGGAAACAACGACTTCAGTTAACGATTGCAATTCACTGAAGGACTTGTTGGAAACAACGACTTCAGTTAACGGCTTAGGTTATAATTTTTTATAAAACTAAGCCATTACTTCATTGTTAACATAACTGAAGCCGTTGTTCCCAACAATGGGTTCAGTGATTTTCATACCCGTTTTCATGGGACCCGTTTGCATTGGAGCATTGCCATATATATATATATATATATATATATGAGCAATGCTCCATTGAAAATGTAAATGTTGTGAAAACTTGTGAAAACCACCTAGGCCGTTGTTCCCCACAACGGCCTAGGTTGTTTTCACGTTTTCAACGCTACAATAGCGTTTTCAATTGAGCATTGCTTTATATATATATATATATATATATATGGGCCATTATCTAGGGGAACGTTTAATAAGTGAAATAAGTGACATCTTATTTTCACCTATCTCCTCCTCTCAAGTTCATGATCCACACCATTTCAAAGTGCTTTACATGTCCTAAATTATCTGATGTCGAAATTTCACGAAGTTTGAACATGTATTACCCATGCGTTAAGTGCTCTTATTTGTTCAATTGCTGAAAAACCCTTTTTTTTTTCCAATCACTTAATGTAAAAACAAAACACATTCAAAATTTGTTGTTTCCATCATCCTATATTAAATGACATGTAGATCACTTGCAGAGTGGATCATGCATTTTGAGAGGAGATAAGTGAAATGAGTTGTCACTTATTTCATTTTCACTTACTAGAGCATACCATTATATATATATATATATATATATATATATAGTAAAAGGATTGTAGAGGGACTCTCTAGGAAATTTTTGGAGAGGGAAGCTGACAATGACATGGCATGCTTTTTATCGGTTGGGACCAAATTTATATAGTACCCCCTCCATTTAATAAGGACAATTTGGTAAAATGTAGTGGCCCCAACTAATAAATGCATGCCACATCAGCTTCCCTTTAGGATCCAACTCATGTATATATAATAGAGTAATGATAATATGAGATGGTGAGCTAGAGTTATTCTTGAGAGCTAAGCAATTTTAACCATTTGATTCACGACCACACCGTTCAAATTATTTGACGTGTAATGCAGCATGGGTGTACAAAATTTTAACTGAGGATACGGGGTTTAGAAAGTCGATTTTGTAGTCACAAGATTCATGATTAAACTTGTCAAAATTTTGGACAGTTTTTAGAACGTCGAGTTTGCAGTCACAAGATGCACAGTTTGACTCTATCGAAATAATTCAACATTTTTTTACACAGATTTTATGACGTAATCAATGGATGTGGATTTTCGTTTTGGATGACTCATTCTCAAATTTGGAATCAAAGAGAATATTGAAGTAGTACTTTTGAAAGTACCCTAGCAGAGTTGTTTATGTGAAGTTTGGACATAGTTTGTTGCATTTTGTTCTTTCATATCTAAAGTCCATGTTTCTAATCTATCAATATGTTTCCTACATATGCATAAATGGCTTTGCCAGAACTCAATATTCTTTGCTTGTGGGTGTAGGAACTGTGAAACACAAACAGTTCACTCGTATGCACCTTTGGACCTGCTGAATTTTTTCCAGACTCACTAGAGGCATACATTGTGAAATTATATACGTTTAGTAGATGAAAGTACACTTAAATTTGGCAAAGGGACTATAAAGTACTTGTGTAGTTATGTTGTGACAGAATATGAAGGATCATCAATGAACTTGTTGCACCCTAAATTTTCTACAAAAGATCGTCACAAACAAAAACTTTGCGAAAATATAAGCACTATTAATTTTAGTCTTATTATGATAATCTGAACATACACTACAAGTATCTGATACCTGTCTTGGCTGAAATAGATATGGATATACCAGAATTGGATCTGTATTAATCCCTGCTTGGCACAAACCTTCATGATTTATTTCTAGCCTGCCTCATACTCAAAGATTAAACAACTGAACTGATAAAATTATATTCTGCCATTTCATTACGACCTTTATCCTGCTCACTAGGCCTCAAAAAATCAATGAAGCTATCTGAATACCTCTATAAAATTTTCGAAAATCTGTTTTGCATGCTGACATCTAGAGTCTTATCGGCAACTATGTTTGCTGAAACTTACCATTTTCAGTTACTGTTATTGCAGAGCGGTAATGAAGGGGAGGAACCTGAACCTGTGTATACGCCAGCTGGCCGTGCTCTGAAAGAAAAATAGTAAGAAATATCTTTCCATCCTCCATTTTATTGGTTATTTGTTTTTAGTAATATGCTGTTACTTTTCTTTATACAGTTCTAAGCTCCGTGCCAGACAGAAGCAGCGGATTGCTCACAGGTTTACCACTGAGGCTCTGTTAAGAGAACCAGAGGAACCCTCTGTTAGAGAGGCACAAAGTTTGGATGGCAACATACATGCAGATGATGCAAGAGAGGAGGATTCTCCTCTCAATCTAGTGGAAACTAACATATCTCAGCCATTTGAATCAAAATCAGGGAGGATCGATTCTATTTTCAAAGCAGGAAGACTATCTAAGCATGGGTTCAAAAGGCATCATAGCAATCACCTTGATCTTTCTGTTGATCCTTCGCCACCTCCCGATCTCTTACCTGTTTTGGGTCTTTGTGCTCCTAATGCTAACCGAATGAATTCTGTACACCGGAAACCTCATTCTACTGTGAACAAATCCACTGACGAGCATACACAGAGCTCTCCACAACCTGCAAGTTCGCAAGGAAATGATCTGAACATTGGAAGATCAAATCCAACTGGAGATCAATCTCTTTTTTCAGATATGTTTGGAGAAGCTCTGCAACATCGTAGGAAACATATCCTCCCCGACTACTTTCCCTTCTATCCTGTATGTTTTCCGTCAATCTTTTCCTTCATATTTTCACCTTAAGCAATACTCTTATAAGAGTTTTTCTATGTGCAGCTTCCACCAAACATGCCAGGGAGGGTCCCACCTGATCCTCAAGAAAGCTCAGGGGGGTCATTCTCATCATTTCACGAGAGATTTGGCCTTGCTAACTTAACTCCTGAAGAAAATCAATTTCTTCCATTCCCACTTCCTTCCAGAAATGCAATGAAGCCACCACCTGATTGCTTCCCAAGCTTATCATTGGGAAGAAATCTGGATGGTTCTCCTCAGAACCTGTCAAAAATTCCATTGCCAATCCATACAGTTGATAGTCTGAAGCAAAAGCAGATAATGGGAGAGCTACCTCCAATGCCGGGTCTGGGTCAGATGCAAATTACACATCCCTTGCTACCTGAAAACCATAAGAAGGTTCTTGACAGTATAATGTTGAGAACACAGTCGAATAAATTTTTAAAGAAGAGAATAAACGTAGATGAATGGTCAGAAGATGAACTTGATGCTCTCTGGATTGGTGTCCGAAGGCATGGAAGGGGTAATTGGGCAGCAATGCTCAGAGATTCCAAATTGAAATTCTCACAAAGCAAAACTCCAGATGATTTGGCCTCAAGATGGATTGTTGAGGAACCGAAGATAATGGGCAGGTCAGCATTTCCCGAGCCTAAACTTTCGAAACCTCTTTCTATATCTGATGGAATGATGAGTAAGGCGTTGTTTGGGAGTAACTTTGCAAATGTTGGTGGTGAAACACTGAAGTTCCGTTCTCATCTGTCAGACATTCAGCAGGCCTGTGGGGATTTCATTAAAGGATTTCCTTTTACCCAGCTTGGTTCTTTGGGTGCAGTAAATAGCAGCTACCCACCTATGCCAGCTTGGCTATCTAACAAACTGGGATCCAGCAATTCATCTGATTTTCATGTTGCACCATTTCATAGATCTGAGTTACCTCTGGATCATCCATTTCAGCTGCACCCAATTCAAGGCACTAGTTTGGAATCCCATAGCATGAATATGTCAAGTAGTGGCAGATCAAGGCAGAACGAGGATGAGTTGCGTGGCAGCAAGAAACCCAAGCTGCCGTTTTTCTTGGATAAGTCACTAAACTTGTTACGTGATACCCATAATAATTTTCAGTCTACTGGGTCCAGCATGGGAATGCCTCCTAATTTGAAAATGAAGCAAGTTTCTGTTACATCTCCATCGGATGCCCAAGGTAGTTCTAAAGCTGATGCGCTGCCCCATTGGCTTCGGGAGGCTGTTAGTGTTCCTCATCCAAAGGCACCGGAACCTCACTTACCCCCTACTGTTTCGGCGATCGCTCAATCAGTTCGGATTCTTTATGGAGAAAAGAAGCCAGCTATCCCTCCATTCTCAATCCCAGGCCCTCTTCCTTTGCAGCCAAAAGATCCAAGAAAGAAGTTTAAAAAGAAGAAGCTGCAGCGGTCTTTGCAGGAGATGCCTGAGATAGTCAAGTCAAATATGGAACCTGACACTGGGACCAGCCTTCCACCTCTGAACTTGAATTTGAATTTGAATTCACCATCGTCCTCACCATCTGATACTAAGGTGAAGAAGTTGAGTGTGGAATTGTCAATACAAGCAACACCTGGTATGTCAAATTCTAGCTGTAAAAATAATGAACTCCCACTTCCTGACAATTTAGAAAATTTTGAACTGGTCGAAAAGGGTGTGGTGGAGGAAGAAAGTCAGAAGGAACAGGAAGCAAGTATTAGTCAGGAGTCAAAACACAAGCAGGTTGATCCAGTAGAGAGCAGGGACTTGTGCATGACACGGTCAGATCATGGTGGAGATCATCTGATTCAAGCCAATGAAATTTCTTCGAAAGAAACTGTATCCGTTGAGCATAAAAGTGAACAAGAACCGTAATTTTATAACTAATCGTTTCACATTTTTCTTCTCTTCAATTGGTTAGACTGACAGACTTTGGATCTGTCATTTTTGTGCAAATGGTGCCCAGAGGGATTGTTGTGTTAGGAGCATGTAGGAGGAAATATCTTGTATAGTTTCAAAATGAGAAATATGAACTTTTCCATCTTGTATTTTTCACATACTGTATCCTTGATATAGGAATGTAAGACAGGGATTATTCATTTTGTTTTCTGGAACTTTCTCCACTAACCAAATCATAATCACGATGATGATCATCAAAAGCATATCCCGCAGAATGAATATTTGATACGAGTTCTTCCATTGTATGGTTCAGATATGAAACCTTTTACTTAATAATGTTTATTGTCTTACTAATGTTTATGAATAATGAATTGCTGCAGTCTTGGCCAGATTTGTGGCGTTCGCATTCATGCAGAAGTTATCAAGTTAAGATCCAGTTATTACTTATTACTCTAGAACTCCCTCTTCCCATCCGACACTTCCCATTCTGTGCTGCATGATGCTCCATTTATGTACAAACACTGACTCGTTGCCCTTCATTGAACATCACAATTGCTTTGGATGGTTGGACTGCTGTCTGTTGTTTTTGTACCTAGCAGTTTGTTATGTCATGTGTCCCTTTTAAGAGTAATAGTAATTTTCATGTGCGATGCACGTCTTAAAGAAATATATTTTTATTAGAAGTAAAAACTTCAACGTAGTCTAGCATTGAATCTAACATCTCCTTTATATTAGATATGCACGGATAATACACGGATTTGTTTGTTTACAAGTATGTGTATTTGTTGAATTTAATTTCGATGTGTATTACACGTGTTTGTTTAGTTACAAAGTTAAGGTTTGTTTGGTTACAAACCCAACTCTCCCTTAAAATAGTAGAGATTCTAAATTTCTAATACCACTGGTATTGTGATAAATTTTGTTTCTTGAATTAGGTTGTCCTGAAGATGCAGTATATTCTCTCTCCTACCTTCATGGGGTTCATATACCATTCCCCGAGGTTGGACAAATTTGAAGAGCTCAAATTTTCTAGGAACAGAATGCTTTCGCTGCAGAATTGTTTAAAGGATTGCAGAAATTCATAATAAGTGAGGTGAGTCCGCAACTGTTTTTTTTTTTTTTTGGTTACATATATGCTCTTAATTTCCACCTATACAAAATTTTATTGACAGATACAAATTTATTGTTCTACTTCCTCTTTGATTTATGCAAATTGTTAATTCATGATAGATCCAATTGACTTTTCCTGGTCAGATTCACCTTCGTAGGATGTCTTTCCCCACAATTTCTCTCATCAAAACCATAAAAATGTGATGCGGAAATCATAAATAATTATTTTATTGATGAAATTCACTAACATAAATGATTTCAAGAAGTTTACACAAGACTAGTGCATCTTCAAGTACTTTCAACTTCTTATCGTTTTCAGGAGCAAGACAACAAGCACTACGGTGACCGAATCAGAACACCTTGCATTTCCCACCATTTCCCACCGTTCAACTTGCCCGGATTTTCTTTGAGACGCACATCATTGCACTGGTCGCTGTTGAAGCAGAATCCTATATACCTTTTGCTAATGTATTCACATGTTCGTCCTTCAACACTTGGTAATCTATCTGCCAAATGAATCAAAAGAATTTGAATTTAATTATTATTTGTTGAAAGCAAAGGTGACACATGATGTGAATTTTGTCGAGAGAGAGACCTGAAGCCATAATGAGCAGGAACACTGATATGGCTAAAATAGGATTAAATCAGGACTGTTCAAATCGAGCACGAATCTTAAAGCTCTCAGGGGTAAAATGGTAATTTCACATACAAACGGGCGTGAAATGGGAACTGTGTCTTTCTTCAAAGTCCAATAACCCACAAACGGATCTGTCCTATTGGGTATGGGTAGCAGCCCGCTACAAACCAGCCCAGGATATTTAAAAAATAATTCAAATTCATGATTATCTTTATGAAACGATTTAAACTCTACATCTTATCCAAAAACACTGGGAAGTAGAGATAAATCCTTATCTCGAAACGGGCTCCTAAGGCGACTATTAATACCCCTCTCCCCCTACCATAACAAGGTAATCAATCTTTTTCCACATAAAACATTTTCATAATCTTCCTGATTAATGACAAGAGCGTCGGAGGGTTCGTCACCGGGATCCATCCCGGTGTATCGAACTTTTTTGTAGGTCAACGACAACAACAAGAAACCAGTCAAACGTCGGTGAAGGTCAAAAGGTTTTCTTTATTATTTCAAAAAAAAATCCACAAATTCATATATTTGCTCCCACACCAAAATTAGCAGCAACAGATTGACGCGGTCTGTGGGAAACGAAAAAGCAATCAAACCTTACTTCATCAGCAAAAGTAGTTTCAAACCATCCATCCGAAAGAGAAGGGGAAGGCAGGGGCCTCCAGCCGAAGAGCCACTCCTCTTCCTCCTCCTCTTCCAGTCCAAGATGTTCTTCCTCAATAGCCTCCTCCTCAATAGGCCTCTCCAGGGTCTCGGGTGGCTGCCCAAGGGGGTTCTCGTCGGAGTCGTCCAAAGCAACATCCTCTTCATGACCATGTCTCGGTCCACAATTCTTCAGTTGACTCTATGGCTTCTCAAAGCCCTCCCGAGCAGGATCTCCGTCAAGTGATTGTTAACCGCCAACAGGGGGTTAACCTCCGAACTCGCTTGAATGGATGGCGAGCCCTTGAGGGAGTCCATTAACCTGAGCACCCAGGGGTCTCGAGAGTCAGGACCCCCCGCAGACCGAGGACCAGAAGACCCCTTCCCCGAAGAGGTGAAGAGAGTCCCCTCCACGTCGTTGGCGGAGAAGTCACACTCCAGTAAGCCGAGCCACACCTAGGGACCGCCAAGCTGGAGGGGCACCAGTCACAAGGGCGGAGTTCCAGGATTTTCAAGAAGTCGTTCTGTGGGCCCTCAGTGTCGTTCCCAACCACAAGCAACGGACGGCTAGTCCTCAACTTGCCCTAAGCCATTATCACCGCACTCCCAGTCCCCTTCCGCATGAGAAAGAGTCTCGGGGCTCGACAAGATATGACCGAAGGGAAGACTCGGTCTACCGCCGTCTCTACGAGATGGAGTGGCGCCTTGGCCGACTTGACAGAGAAGAGGAACAACGGGCGAGGAATTTCTGCCCGAGCAAGCCTCCGTTCTCCCGGACCATCATGGAAGCCCCGGTTCCGAAAAACTTCAAGCCCCCTAACTTTGAGTCATACAATGGGGAGTCCGACCCTGCCGACCACATCAAGAGTTTTAAAATTCTCATGATGATCCACCAGGCTTCAGATGCGCTCCTGTACAAAATCTTCCCTGTCACGCTGAAGGGGCCTGTGAGAGAATGATACTCTCGACTCGCCCCGACTTCCATTTTCTCCTTCGAACAGTTCGAAGGGCTCTTCCTTTCGTGAGTAGCCGCCGGACCGAGAAAACAAGTTCATCTTTGGTGAACCTCAGCCAAAGAAAGGGTGAACACCTAAGAGATTACGTTCGGCACTTCACTGCTGAATCCCGGTCTATTGCTTCCTTCAACCAATCAGTAGTCTCGGCGGCATTCGGGCACAACATCACTAATGCCGTCCTTAAGGCGTCCCTTGCCAAGAAGCCTCATCGGGACTTCTCAAAACTTCTGCTTAGGAGTGAGAAGTACATCCGAGTGGAAGAGGCTCTCAACCCCCCCCTCTCTAGGAATCGTCTTCCGAGAACAAACGAAAGAATACGAGCGAAGACGGATCCCAGAAATTCCAGAGGGACGACAATGGTCAGTGCTGCCCAGCTTATCGTTTTGAGAAGTTCACCCTCCTCAATGCTAATATATCAGCAGTTCTTATGGAGGTGGACAAGGAAGGGCTACTCCGCGCTCCCCCTAGAATGAATACCCCTAGCAAGAAAAGAAATAGGGATAAGTGGTGCCGCTTTCACAGAGACCACAACCACGACACAGATGATTGTCGGGCTCTCAGGGAGGAGATCGAAGAACTCATTCAATGGGGACACTTGGCCAAGTTTGTCCGAAAAGACGGGGCCGATCTTCCACCCCGAGGAGCCTACAAGCGAATAGAGAGGCTCGTCGAGTTCCAAGATTCCGAACCTAGGGCCGTCCACCTTATCCATAGAGGTCCAATGGGGGGATAACCAAGCTCCTCCCAAGAGGCCTTCACCCTATCGTAGAAGTAGGTATTCAGTTTTCAATAAGGCCGATACTTGTTACACGGCCAAAAGCATGTAATAATGGCTCACCCCATTGAAGCAGCCACTTAGTTTGTTTCAATAAAACTTAGCTTTTTTCTATTGAAAATTATTGCATTTGCCTCATTTCTCTCTCTGGGTCACATCTACGACCCGTTAAATGGTAAGTTTGGAGTCCAGCTTGCCCTACAGGGTTGGTCCCACAACTTACTAAGCTCAAAAGACGAGTTTGGAGTCCAACACTTAGTTCGATGCTGCTTTAGCCGCTTGTAAATAAACAAGTGCGGAGCAACGCACCATTCGGAATTGCTCCTACAACTTGTTAAACACTCTCAAACAACAAGTTCGGAGCCGAACACTTTGTTCGATGCCGCTTTAGCTACTTGCGAACGAGCGAGTACAAAGTAGCTCTCCATTTGGAATTGCTCCCAAAACTGTTGAGACTATCTTAGCAACTAGTTCGGAGTTCACAATCATGGTTTGAAAATTGCCCGTACAGCTTGCAAGTATGCAGTTTCGGGGCTCAAAACGAACATTCATACTACTCCCACTACTGGTTAAATTTTGCAACAAACGAGTTCGGAGCTCAACTCTCCCTTAGAGTTGCTCCTCAAACTTGTCTCCCAAACGGCTCTCTCCTAGAGCCTGGTGAAGCTCTTCGTTCCGCCCGCCTCCAGAGTGAACCTCTTCTCAACGAGTTCGGAGCACAACTCTCCCCGAGAGTTGCTCCTCAAACTCGTCTCCCGAACGGCTCTCTCTAGAGCCTGGTGAAGCTCTTCGCTTCGCTCGCCTCCAAAGCAGATTTCTTCTCAACGAGTTCGGAGCTCAACTCTCCCCTAGAGTTGCTCCTCAAACTTACCTCCTGAGTGGCCTCCTTCCAAGAGAGTTTGGAGCCTAACTCATATAAAGACGCTCCCACAAATCACCTCCAAGAATGGATCTTCCCAAGAGTCATAAAAGGCACTTCTCAACTTTATGAAGGCGAAGATGTTGCAGGACTATTTTGACCATGAAGAAGCGTGATTCTTCAACTTATTTCTGAAGAGAAATTGTAGATCTTTGAGTCAGCTTCGAAACGAGGGGTCACATGCCCCGATCGGACCTCCGTAGCTCCGCAAAAATTAGTTACAGTGAAGCTCGCCACAACCGTTCGCCAAACGGTCTGAGCTGGCTGAGCAAACAGTGATCCGATCGAAAAATAAGCGAAGTGGCATTGACCAGTCAACGGTCTAGAGCCACGTGTCACTCTCCTCTAGTTCGACATATGCTTGCCAAGCTCACCGCTTCGTGTCGAACAGACGATGATCCAATCAAAATATAGGCAAAGTGGTGTTGACCAGTCAACGGTCTAAAGCCACGTGTCACTTCCCTAGAGTTCGACGAACGCTCGCCACGCTCGTCGTTTCAAGCCGAACAGACGCAGTCCCGAACAGAAAATGAGACAAATATCTAACCTCCCGATTCGCCTATTCGTTCGTCAACGTTCTTCAAAACGTTCTCCAAATGTTCACCGTGATTGCCAGATCGAGCTAAGCAGAAGTGGATCCAAAAGAAAAATGAGAGAAAAACTCTGCCTCAAAATCTGCTCTCAAATTTGGATCGACGGTTCAGACTCGCCCAAAACAAAACAAAAAACAAAAAAGAAAGACTTAGGAGCTAATGGGTCGGGTATGAACCAGTTTGGACCCAAACCCGAACCACCTCTCTCCTCCGTCTGCTTCTTCTCCTTTGAAATGAAGCACCAAACAAACTAATACCAACTCACCTCCATCTCCACCTCCTTCGCTACCTTCGACGTCAAGTCCCCTCCACGAGCTCCACTGTCGAACTCCACGAGCTCCACCCTGTCGTCCAACTTCCTCCCCCAGTCCCGTCGAGCTCCACCTCGCTGTCGAGCTCACCTCCTTCGCGAAGCTTCACCATCGCCGTCAAGCTCTGCTCTCCACTTCATCGAACTCCACTGTCGAGCTCCTCCTTTTCTTGCCAAAGAACTCCACTCCCTCCGTCGTCAAGCTCACACTTGCTTCGCCGAGCTCAAGCAAAGCTCAAGCAAGCTCTTCAGCATCGAGCCCCTCCGTCGACGTCGAGCTCCACCCGTCGAGCTCCAAACTCCTCGTCACGACAAGCTCGCCCGTTCGCCGAGCTCCTTGCTAGACTCTCTCTTTCGCTGTTTCGAACACATCATTGAACTCCCGAAGCTCCACCTTCTCGCCACATCGAGCTCGATCGCTCACCAACCATCTCCTTCGCCAAGAATCTTACAGTCGAACGACCCTCGTCTCTCGTTCACCGAGATCGCCCAACTCCAAGCCCTTGTCGAGCTTCGAAAACCCCACGATAGTTGAGCTCCACCTTCTCGCCATGTCGAGCTTGATCGCTCGCCAACCATCTCCTTCGACAAGAATTTCACTGCCAGGCTTGAGCTTGTCTTCCGTACGCCAAGCTCGGCCAACCCCGAGCGCCAAAGAAGGAAGACGAACGAAGTAGACGAAGCAGAGGGCGGGAAAGAAAGAAAGAAAAAAAGAAGAAAAAAAGAAGAAAAAAAGGAGTCAACGGGTCGCGTTGACCGCCACGTGTCAGCATGGCATCGTTGCGGCGAACAGAAGGGAACAAAAAATGGGGAAAAAAACTGCCGCTTTGCGATGCGCGCTCCCTGATCGTGATCAACGCACAGGATCGTGCCACGTCATCTGGTATTTATTTATTTAATTAATTGAATTAATTATTTAAAAAATCCGAATAATTAATTAAAAATCGAAAAAATTAATTAAAGATTCTAAAAATAATTATTAATTCAGAAAATAATTTTAGATTCTGAAAAATAATAATTATTAAATTAGAATAAATAATTAAAATTTTTGATAATTAATTATTTAAATTCAGAAATTGAATAAAAAATTCAAAAAATGATTAAAAATCTGGAAAAATCACAAAAAATCCAGAAAATTCTGAGAATAATTTTGAGTATTTTACAAACTCAAAATAACACCGTTACACATCGAGCAAGATCCAAACTCCCTCAAGAACTCCGATAAAATCCCGTACGCCATTAGAACAATAAAACTACTCCTCAAAGGCTGTTAAGCTAGTCTTCGGGAGTGGGGGGCTCGTAATATGGCTAAAAATAGGATTAAATCGGGACCGTTCAAATCGGGCACGAATCTTAAAGCTCTCAGGGGTAAAACGGTAATTTCACTTACAAACGGGTCTGAAATGGGAACTGGATATTTCTTCAAAGCCCAATAACCCATAAACAGATCTGTCCTATTGGGTATGGGTAGCAGCTCGCTACAAACTAGCCCAGGATATTTAAAGAGTAATTCAAATTCATGGTTATCTTTATGAAACGATTTAAACTCTACATCTTATCCAAAAACATCGGGAAGTAGAGATAAATCCTTATCTCGAAATGGGTCTCTAAGGCGACTGTAAAAACCCCCTCCCGTCCCACCATAACAAGGTAATCAATCTTTTTCCACATAAAGCTCTTTCATAATCTTCCTGATTACTGACAAGAGCGTCGGAGGGTTCGTCACCGGGATCCATCCCGGTGTATCGAACTTTTTTGCAGGTCAACGACAACGACAAAAAACCAGTCAAACATCGGTGAAGGTCAACAAGTTTGCTTTATTGTTTCCAAAAAGAATCAACAAATTCATTTGTTTGCTCCCACACCAAAATTAGCAGCAACAAACACCAAAGACAATTCCATTTGAGATCAGACATCTGACATGCATTCCCTTAATCCTCTTTACTAAATCCTCTTTCTCTCCTTATAGTGGGCATAGTTTGTTGCGATCGCTTTCCCTTCTCGTTATCTAACGAGAACCTAGATGGACTTCAATCCACCCCAAAACTTTATGTACGAATTGGCTTGGTAAGCATGTCTGCCGGATTCACCTTGGCGTCAATCTTTACCAATTGAATCACCTTCCCGTTGCACTCCTTTATCTTCTCATTACTTACATCATTGTGCTTCTTACAACTATGATACATATTGTCCTTCACCAAATGAATGGCACTCTGACTGTTACATGATATAGGCGTCAAATCCTGTTGAACCCACAACTCACCAACTAATCCACTCAGCCACTTGGCTTCCTTTAATGCCTCTAGTGCTGCCATGTACTCTGCTTCCATAGTTGACATCGCAAATGTATCCTGCAATGATGACTTTCAACTGATAGATCCATCACACAAAGTGAATACATAACCTGTCATCGCACAAAGTGAATACATAACCTGTCAGAGACATTCTCTTATTTCAATCACCTGTATAATCGACATCAATGAAACCCTCCAAAACACTTGGGACTTCCACGCAGAAACAAAAGCCCAAAATTCACCGAACCTCTCAAATACCGAAAGATCCACATCACAGCTTCCCAATGCTGCTTTCCTGGGTTTGACAAGAACCTGCTAACCAAACTCCCCGCATACGATCAATCTGGCCTTGTACATACTATAGCATACATCAACGATCCCACCATATGCCGTCCGATATTTTCTGAACCTCCTCCTCCGTAGTTGGACACAAACTAGAGGACAATCTGAAATGACTGACAATAGGGGTAGTCACCGGTTCACACTTCCCATGTTGAACCTATCCAAAATCTTCTGAATATACCTGCCTTGGGAGAGCCATAATTTTCCTGCCTTTCTGTCTCGATGAATCTCCATCCCAAGAATCCTCCTTGCTAGACCTAAATCCTTTATGTCAAACTCCCCACTCAACCGAGCTTTTAGACGTTTCACGTCTCCCGTACTTCTTGCAGCTTTTAGCATATCATCCACATATAAAAGATGATATATGAATGAATCTCCTTGCTATTTAAAGTAAACACAATCATCATACTCGCTTCGAATTGAACCCGACCTGATCATAAAGGAGTCGAACCTTTTATACCATTGCCTTGGAGATTGCTCAAACCCATAAAGAGAACGCCTGAGAAAGCAAACCTAATCCTCCCTGCACTGCTCTACAAAACCAAACAGTTGTTGCATATAGATGTCTTCCTCTAACTCTCCATGCAGAAAAGCTGTTTTCACATCCATATGTTCCAATTTCATATCCGTATGGGCTACCTTTGCCGGAAGCACTCGAATCTCCATGTGTTTCAGTGCAGGAGAAAATATCTCATTTTAGTCCGCCTCTTCCCTCTGAGCATAGCCCTTGGAGACAAACCTTGTCTTATACTGCTGAGACTCCTTTTACCCACTTACATCCTATAAACCTCCTGCATGCTAGTAGCCTTTCCAGATCTCAAGTATGATTATTAAGAAGTGACTCCATCTCCCTTGTCATAGCTAGCACCCATCCTTGTCACTATAATCAACGGCTTCCTGATAGGTACTTGGACCACCTTCCTCTATCACTAGTGCAAACACAATAGAATCCTTATAACTATACCTGACTGGTGCCTTATGAGATCTTCTTTCTCTATCTCTGGCTAACTTGTAAGTGTTATCCTGTGGCTGATCATCGTCACCAAATGTATCCTCCACCTGAGAGCACTTGTAGGATGCCTCAGTGAACCTTCCTTTACACTGTTTTGGGGAATCTTTAACCTCCACCTTAAGTGGAGAAGTCTCGGCCTGCCCCTACTATGTCATCTCTTTGAGATCTGTGTATGTTGCAACATCGACTCTTCATCAAACACTACATCTCGGCTGACAAATGCTTTCTTCCTTTCCAAATTCCAAAGCTTGTAACCTTTCACACCTCTTTGAAACTCTATGAAGTAGCACATCCTTGACTTCGACTCCAGTTTGGTCCTTTTATTTGCATCCACTAGAGCATATGCCGGGCACCCAAATACTACTGAAGGAACATGCAACATGCAACATACTACTGAAGGAATCAACCACCAAGACAAAAAGAAGAGTTGAAATTAGATCCCCTTGTCTTAAACCCCTCTTACATTTAATTTTCTTTCCTTCTCAACCATTAATTGAAACATTTATTTTTCTTTTTTCTCTTTGATTTATGTAAATTGTTAATTCATAGGTCCAAATTCCAATCGACTTTCCTAGTGAAATTCACCTTCACATTATTTCTTTTCCTCCCAGTTTCTCTCATAAAAACATTAGAAATGAGACGCGGAAATTATAATGTATTATTTTGTTGATGAAATTCCCTAACAAAACCGATTACAGGAAGTTTAGATAAGACTAGTGCATCTTCCAAGTGCTTTCAACTACTTATTCTAGTCAATGAGCAGGACAACAAGCACAATGGATACCGAACCAGAACAACTCGTATTGCCCACCATTAAACTTGTCCAGATTTTCTTTGAGACACATCATTGCAATTGTTGCTGCTGTATCAGAATCCTACAAACTTTTTGCTAACATATTTAAAAAAGTTCCTTCAACACATGGTAATTTCCCTGCCAAATGGATAAAAAGAATCTGAATTTAATTATTATTATTTGTTGAAAGCAAAATTGACACATGATTTGAAAAGGGTTGAGAGTTTAGCACTTACATTTTTTTTTATAAAAGATGACCCAGGTCATCGTTTCATTAATGCAATATTAAAGAAACAAAGTAGTACTACATACAAAAGCCCAAGATACACTGTGTATCCAGTAGCACTTATATTCTGACAGATGGAAAGGGGGAAAGAAAAATTAAAAGAACTATTAATAAAGCAATCTTCTGTTTCCTTCTAAATGATGATAAGATGTATGAAGCTTTTAAGTTTTTGTGCATATGAATATTGCATACATAAGCAAATCTTCATATACACACATATTCAGTGCTTAGTTTCAAAGTTTTTTATTGCATATAAATATTGCATCTCGAGTAAATTTTCATGCTATAAATAATCGATGATCACTTCCCTTCCAGCGATCCAGTGTGGAGATTGTTATAAAAGAAGAGGAGGTTTTAACATCATGGAGTATAAGAAGACAATTGCATCTTTCTTTATGGTGGTGGTGCTTATTATGGCTTCAGGTATATATCACACTCTCTTGCTCTATAATATACTTAAACATGCACAGTATATTTTTCATAAATAACCATTTTGTGTTACCTATGATTTCAGCATTTATATGAGCATTTTAAATTTATTTTACCAATTTGGCAGAGATATTACTATGTGTTGAAGGAGGATCATGTGACACTTTGAGCAATAGGGATATTGCTTTAGCAACGACCACTGCAATAATGCATGCATAGTGATATGGCTAAAAATGGGATTAAATTGAGACCGTTCAAATCAGGCACAATCTTAAAGCTTTCAGAGGTAAAACGGTAATTTTCCACCACAAACGGGTCTGAATTGGGAACTGGGTCTTTCTTAAAAGCCCAATAACCCCAAAAACGGATCTATCCTATTGGGTATGGGTCCCATTACAAACCAATTCAGATATTTAAAGAGTAACTCAAATTCGTGATTATCTCTAAGAGGCAGTTTAAATCGCCTCTTTTATCATGAAACGAATTTAAATTCTACATCTTATCCAAAAACACCGGGACATAGAGATAAATGACTATCCCTAAACTGTCTCTTAAGGAGACTATAAATACCTCTCTCCCCCCACCATAACAAGGTAATCAATCTTTTTCCACATAAACGCTCTTTCATAATCTTCCTGATTACTGACTTGAGCGTCGGAGGGTTCGTCGCCGAGATCCATCCCAGTGTATCGAACTTTTTTGCAGATCAACGACAGCGGCAAGAAACCAGTCAAATGCCGGTAAAAGTCAACAAGTTTGCCTTATTCATTTCCTAAAAGAATCCACAAATTCATCTGTTTTGCTCCCACACCAAAATCAACAGCAACAGATTAACGCCGTCTGGGAGAAGCGAAAAGCAACCAGCCTTATTGCACCGGTGAAGTTGTTTCCCAAGCTATGCCTCCAAAGAAGGGGAAGGCACCGGTCTCCACCCGCAGAGCCACTCTCGTTCCTTCTCTTCCTCCCCTTCATGATGTCCTCCCTCAACCCGTCCAGCAACCGCAGTCTGGACAGTCTCTCCCTCAACCTGTCCAGCAACCACAACCTGGACAGCCTCTTCCTCAACAACCTCACCCCCAGCAGGTCCCTCAAGGGCCTCAAAGGGCAGCCCCGGGGGGCTCCCGTCATCAAAGGAAACCTCCTCCTCACGACCATGTCTCAGTACATAACCCTTCATCCGACTCCATGACCTCTCACAGTCCTCCCACGCCAAAGGATCTCTGACACGTTATTGTCAATCGGTAACATGGGATAGATCTTTGGACCCGTATGAATGAGAGGCGAACCCATGATGGAATCCCTCGCCATGAACATTAAAGGGATCCTACAATTCGGTCCCCTAAAGCCCGATCCCCCCGCATGCCAGACCGCAGAAGATCGAACTCTCCCAAGAGGCGGAGGGAATCACCCCTGCGTCGTCAGAGGAGGAGCCACACCTCGACTGGTCGATCCGCCCCAAGGGACCACCGAGATCGGGAGGCACCTGTCATAAGGGCAGAGTTCCAGGATTTTCAAGAAGCCGTTCTGCGGGCCCTGAATGTTGCTCCTAGCCACGACCAACGGGCGCCTAGTCCTCAACCTGCCCCAAGCTATCACTATCGCACTCCCAGTCCTCTTCCACGAGAGGATGAGTCTCGGGGATCAGAAAAATATGACCGGAGGGAGGACTCGGTCTACCATCATCTCCACGAGATGGAGAGGTGCCTTGGCAGACTTGACAGAGAAGAAGGACAATGGGCGAGGAATTTCTGCCTAAGCATGCCTCCATTCTTCCGAACTATCATAGAAGCCCCGGTCCTGGAAAACTTCAAACCCCCTCACTTTGAGTCATATAACGGGAACTCAGACCCTGCTGACCACATCGAGAGTTTTAAAACTCTCATGATGATCCACCAGGCTTCGGATACGCTTCTTTGCAAAAACTTTCTCGGCCACGCTGAAGGGGCCTGCGAGAGAATGGTATTCCCGACTCGCCCCTGCCTCGATCTTCTCCTTCGATCAGTTAGAGGGACTCTTCCTTACCCATTTCGTGAGTAGCCGTCGCGCCGAAAAGACAAGCACATCCTTGCTGGCACTCAGCCAAAGGAAGGGCGAGCGGTTAAGGGACTATGTCAAACGTTTCACCACCGAGGCCCGATCAATCGCCTCCCTAGACCAGTCGGTAGCCTCTGCTGCCTTCCAACGCACCATCAACCATGCTGACTTAAATGCATCCCCTGCTAAAAAGCCGCATCGAGACTTCTCGGAACTCCTGCTGAGGAGCGAGAAATATATTAGGACAGAGGAGGCCCTCCACCCATTTGATCTGAAAGAGCCCCTGTCCAGAACAAACAGAGGGGCACTAAAGAAGAAGGGGCTAAGAAGCTTCAGAAAGACAATGGTGGTCAGTGTCGCCTTCCTCCCTGTTTTGAGAAGATTTGTAACCCCTGTTTCCATTAATACGTATTTTAAAAGTATTTTTCCGTATTTAAATCCTCAGTATCTTATAACTATTTTTCCCTAATAGATTTTACTGTATAAACTATTTTATGAACTCAATATACAAATTATTTAATTATCTTATATTTATTTCAAGCCCAATTGTATAAATTCTGATTTTATTTTATCTTATATTTAATCTGAATCCAAATTTATATTCAAACTTGAATCTTGTCCCACTTCTTTTTATTTATCTATTTTGAAGCCTAAATCAAACCCATCACTTGTTTGATTAAAGCTCAATAACCAAGACCCATCTCTTATTGGATCCAAATCCATCTAAACCCAAACTACCCCAGATTCTTTCTAACGGCTAATATCTATCAATTCCCCTAATCACTCCCCTCACTCTCCAAAATCAGTAACTCCCAATGAATTGAGTAACTAAATCCTTAATAATAGGCCCTCTGATCTCTCCCACTATCTGTAACTTCTCCTATTATCTCTCTCCCTCCCGTACTCTCTCTCCTCTCTGTTAATTCCCCACAAAACCCAAACAGACTCAACAGAAACAAAACCAAACAAATCCAACAGAACCCATCTCCCAATTCGTCTCCCTCTCTCCATCTCCTTCACCCCATCGCTCGTCCTCGCCTCCTTGACCTTCACAACCCCCCCCAGTGCGTCATCCCGCTCCTTCCGAGCGCTAGACGATGACCGCCGCCACCATGTCGTCCTCCGCTCGCGACTGCACCAATGCAAGCCCCAGCCCACAGCGCCGACTCTGTCCCTCGACCCTGCCAACTGTCGTGACTCCTCCATCAGTCACAGCGCCACCCAGCACCCCCATCGCACTGCCTCCCTCTTGTGCTCAGCCGAAGCCAACGACAGCCAGCAAACCGACGCCTCAACTCCAGCGCCTCCGCCAGTCGCGCCGACCCTTCCTCCCGGCGTCTCGACTGTCAGCGCAGCTGCCCTGCGCTGCGGCCTCTCTCCTTCCCCGCACTCTGCTTCGAACCCAATTCCCGACTCTTCGACTATCCCCCGCATCGCCTCTCCACAGCGCGCCTCCCTCGCGCTGCTCTCCGCAGCAACCTACGGGAGTACCCCCGACGCTCCTCGCTGTCCGTCTTGCGCCGTCAGCCGTCGCCGGCAGCCCTCCATGCCGCTGTGCCGCCGCCTGTCCCCCTGGTCGCCGGCCCTACTCCCCCTCTCGTTCTCTGTTTTAGTAAAAGAAGGAAGAAGAAGAAGGAAGAAGAAGCAGGAGGGAAGAAAGGAGTGGGAGATTTAATCTGGACCGTCGGATTCGATCAAGATCTAATCCTGATCAGATCTGATCTCCTACATCAGATCTGACCTCAGCCGTCCATCCAATCGTGATCCTCAATCCAGATCTAAGCAGATCCAGCCATCCGATCGTCCTGATCTTGATCTTCCATCAAGATCCGCTCCGGATCCAACCTTGTGTGGGTGTTTGTACGTGTCCCGTACGTGCACGCGTCTGTACTAGTGCCTCATCTCTCTGGATTTACATCCCGTATTGGTTCGTGTTCGGATTCTTCGTCCAAAAAGGCAAGTCACTTCTATCGAATGTATTTTTCTTGTATCATATTCGATAATTATTGTTGAAATTCCGCAAGTGGATCTTATTTAAAAATCATAAAATATTATTGTATCAATCGTCGAGATGCCACGGATTTACACGAGCGAATCCAAGTGGTAGTCTCGACATCGTGCCATCTTTTTGCCTCTAAAGTATAGAGATATTCATACACCATATAGTTATAGTAATTGATTATAAAATAGGAAATTATAGACACATTTCATATCATGAAATTAAATGACAAATAGCTATAGTAGATTGTAGAAATTTGTTGATCGTTAATGTGATTGTTATTGCTAAATTATTGAATTGGAATTATTAAAATGTTAGACATTACCTATATTAATACCATGTTCACCTAAGGTTGATTTGCTGTGATTAAGATTAATTAAACTCCAATTTACTATTATTAAATTTTATTTTTACCATTTTACTTAAAATGAACATATAGACTATTCAGAAAATTACGCTAATCTGAATCTTAACGTGCTGTTTAGACCTAGAACACTTCATTAAAATCAGAAACTCCCTGAAAGTAAATCGTAGCCCTATCTGTCTAGATGTCGATAGACACCAAAACTTTTGAATTCGGAGTTATACTGCTCCAGTTATGAACCTTTTACCACAGCTGCGCTGTAATTCCAGATTCACGTACATAACAACTTAGGCTAATGAATTAAGTGAACTATTAATCATATATGGCCAAGATAAATTCCAGTTTTGAAAATAACATGTTTAGGGTGTTAAAAAGTATTTTTACTGATTTTTATAATATTTATTTACTGCCTTTATAATTAAAATTAGACAACATCTACACCCAGCCAGAACCTAAAACCTATAAAGAACACCGAATTTCACTTAGCTACCGTCGTCGGAATATAGACTTTAAGTATGCGTTGGAACCGGGCGGGAGTCTAGTTTCTAGACTACCTGACGGAACCACTTTTGCTGTCCTGTAGCAACGGGAATTCCGATTTTGGTACAGCAACCTACTGCTGTCCAGAATTGGGATTCTATATTTTATAATGTACAATTGTGTTTATAATGATTATATTTGGTGCATTTAATTGTATATAGTATATTGCATAATCTTAGGGTTGTTTTGCCACCTCCTCTAGCGTCCCTTATTAATTGCATTATTGTATGATAATTGAGTAAAGAAAGTAAAGCAAGCCGGGGTTAAGGGTTGATTAGGGTAGTTGATGACATAGTGACTGTACTCGGAAGAGGGGCCCGTGTTTCCCTAACTATCGGTATATCGGATATTGGTTATTGGTTATTGGTTATATCGGTCATCGGTTAATTGCAGATTACTGACTTCAGTATCTCGATTGATTCGATTATCGGTCATTATTGAATAATGTTCCCGGGTACATGATCTATAGAATCTACCACCTTGGTCTAAACGAAATTGATTGTATGCATGGAACCTGTAGTATGGGATGCAGTAGTACGTGCATTAGCTAGGATAAAAGAATGAATAATAGACTTAAGGCTCTCCTCACATCATCATTGCATATTGTTATCTTAATGAACAGTGTTCTCATTATTATTGTCATTATTGGTATTGTTTATCGCTATTGTGGTGAATCATATTTAATGTATATCTCTTTTACACTGTTCAATTCTATCGACTTCATCGTTTATTTGAATTCATTGCTATACCTTTATTGCCATTGTTTCACTGTTTCTCCACTTGCATGTCCACGACTTGCTCTAAGGACAAATTATTCTTTCTTTTTAGATGAACAAGTAACAGGTGTACAAAGAGAATTTTCAGAAGGCATTGGTGAGCAGTTCTCTACGATTGGAGCTGGAGCCTATCGAGCTATTTGGTAAGTTCTTGTATTTCAGATTTGGTTATTGAATTTCATTATCGTTTATGTGATTATGTTTTTCTGCGTGGTTGTGATTCATTTTTCTTATATTGTTGAGTTAAGACTGGTACAGCTTATGGATGATATGAGTTGGCATACTTATATCATTCGCTGGACCTCAGTTACGTGCCTGTATTCCCGTATTCGGAAAGCGGGGCGTGACAAGTTTACTCCACTTAATGCTAGTATTTCAGCCATCTTGATGGTGGTCGGGAAAGAAGGTCTGCTCCCAACACCTTTGAAAATGAATACACCGGGCAAGAAGAGAAATCGGGACAAATGGTGCCGCTTCTATAGGAATCACGGCTACGACAAGGATGATTGTCAGACCCTCAAAGACGAGATTGAAGCCCTCATTCAGAGGGGGCAACTTTCTAGGTTCATAAGGAAGGACAGGGTAGATCCTCCTCCGCTTCCCAGAGGTGCGAATAAACGAACTGAGCGACATGTCAAAACCCCAAATTTGGAGGCTGAAGCTATCCTACACCTCATTCACGGAGGCCCAATGGGGGGAGATTCGAACTCCTCCCGAAAAGCCTTTGTCCGAGAGGTGAATTCGGTACAGAAGCATCCTCCCCTCAAGGGCGTCGAAGTTTCTGTTACCTTTTCTGACAAGGATTTGGAAGGCGTCCGAACTCCTCATTGTGATGCTCTAGTAATAAACCTCCATATGGCCAACTTCGATGTACGCCGAGTTCAGGTCGACAATGGCAGTTCGGTCAACATTTTTTTTCTAGAAGCCTTCTATGGTCTCAAGTTATCTAGAGACCGACTCAAGTCCGTCGGCTACACCCTTCATGGGTTCTCCGGGGTGCCAGTGACAATCGAAGGAGTAATTACTCTCGGCGTAACTGCTAGCAAAACCCCGTCACCCGAACCGAACCGATGGATTTCATGGTAGTAGACGTGAAGGCCGCTTACAATGTCATTCTGGACTGATCCGGCCTAGCTGCTCTCCAGGCTGTACCCTCATCCTACCAAATGAAGATGAAGTTCTCCACCACAGCAGGGGTGGAAAAAGTGAGAGGGAGCCAGGAGACGGCTCGCAAATGTTACATGACTTCAGTAGGAGGGCCAGTCCTCTCCCTTGAACCCCTCGAGCTCCCACAGGGGAGTAGCCAAGCCATCTCAGAGCCGGTCGACGAGCTGGAAGAAATAGCCTTCTTAGAAGGAGATCCGATCAGGAAATTCCAAGTTAGTAAGGTCCTTCCCCCTCTCGTCAAAACCGACATTATCCAATGTATAAGGGGAAATCATGATCTATTCGCTTGGACCGCGACTGACATGCTTGGAATCTTCGAAGAACTTCTCATGCATCACCTTAGCGTTGCTCCTGGGGATAAACCTGTCCAGTAGAAGCGACACAAGTTCGCTCCCGAATGCCAGCAGGCAATCAAAGAAGAAGTGGAGAAACTCTTGAATGCCCGGTTCATACAGGAGGTCAACTATCCAGACTGACGGTCTAACGTTGTGATGGTAAAAAAGGCCAACGGGAGCTGGAGAATTTGTATTGATTTCACGAATCTGAACAAAGCTTGCCTAAAGGATCCGTTCCCGCTCCCGAGCACTGATGCAACCTCCGGACAAGAACTCCTAAGTTTTATGGATGCCTTTTTCGGGTACAACCAGATGAGGATGTTCCCTCTCGATATTCCAAATATGTCATTTGTAACCGACCAGGGTCTATACTGCTACCGGGTCATGCTTTTCGGGCTAATGAACACCAGTGCAACTTATCAATGCCTTGTCAACAAGGTATTCAGAGAACAGATTGGCCGGAACATGGAGGTCTACGTAGACGACATGTTGGTAAAAAGCATAAGCAAATCGAATCATGTTTTCGATCTTCAAGTGGCCTTTGATGTGTTGAGGAGACACAACATGAGACTAAACCCGAACAAGTATGCCTTCGGCATCTCATCCGGTAAAATCCTTGGGTTCATGGTTAGCCAAAGAGGCATAGAAGCCAACTCGGAAAATATTCAGGCCATATTGAACATAGCTCCCCCTTCCAGTGTCAAAGATGTACAGAGACTCACAGGATGCCTCGCGGCCATAGGACGTTTTCCCGATCTTCAAGGCCCTTAGAGGGGCGAAAAGCTTTGAGTGGGGCAACAATAGCAGGAGTCCTTCGATCAACTCAAAGCCTATCTAGTCAACCCCCCACTCTTGAGCAAGCCAAAGCTCGGGGAAGCCCTCTATATATATCTCGTTACCTCAGAACAGACTCTCAGTGCCGTCCTGGTAAGTGAAGAGGATAAGATGCAAAAGCCAATCTACTACATGAGTAAGGTCCTCAGGGATGCCAAACTCCGTTATCCAAAGGTAGAAAAGATGGCCTATTTGTTAGTTATGGCAGCTCAAAAGCTCCGCCCCTACTTTCAGTCCCACTGGGTGGTCGTTCTTATCGACCAGCCACTCATGCAAGTTCTCTACAAGCCCGAAACTTTGGGGCAGTTTATGAAGTGGTCTATAGAACTGAGTCAACATGATATCAACTATCAGCCCCAAACCGCTATCAGGCACAAGCCCTGATAGAGTTTATAGTAGAAAGCACTATCCTGTACCCCAGCAAGGCAATAGAGGAACCCCCGATCTGGATCATCTATGTTGATGGGTCCTCATGCACCAACGAGAGTGGGGATGGGGTCATCTTGACTGGCCCCGATGACTTCGTTCTTTAATACTCACTCCGCATTAATTTTCGGGTATCCAACAACGAGGCTGAAATGAGGCTCTCATAGCTGGTCTGTGTATGGCAAGCAAGGCCGGGGCCCGACGCGTTAAAATATTCAGTGACTCACAGCTGGTAGTGAACCAGGTATCGGGGGAGTATGAAGCAAGAGATGGTCGCATGGCCAAATATCTGGCCAAGGTCAAAGGGCTACTGGCCTCTTTCGAAGATGCACAGCTCTAGAGAATCCTCCGAGAGGAGAATGCATAGACAGGTGCCCTATTGAAGCCGGCCTCTTCTTCCCTTCAGGGGTTAGAACAAACCATCTTGATAGAAGTCTTCTTGAGACCTAACATCGAGGAAAAAGGTCCCGAACTGAGGAGATGTTGCCCCTAGCACTCGGGGAGAATTGGATGAGGCCCTTGCTCGAATTTCTCAAAGATGGAATCTTTCCTCCAGAACCTAAAAGGCTAGAAGAATCATAATTAGAGCCGAGCGATACACGCTTATCGAAGGGGTCATGTACAAGTGCTCTTACACTCAAGTGGATGGCAGACCCTACTTGAGATGTCTCATCCCCGAGGAGGCCCAGTATACTCTAAAGGAGACCCATGAAGGGATGTGTGGCACTCATTTGGGAGCAAGGTCCCTCGCCCACAAAATCTTAAATTATGGATACTTCTGGCCCACAATCCTCAGCGATGCCGAACAACATGTTTGCCAATGTGCTCCCTGCCAAAAGTTCTCAACAATTTGGCACTTACCACCAGCCCAGCTCTCCTCCTTATCCAGTCCGACCCCTTTCGCAATATGGGGGATGGACTTACTTGGGCCATTCTCTCCAGCACCGGGCCAGCTAAAGTTCCTTGTCGTTGCAATCGACTAATTCTCCAAATGGATTGAAGCTGAGCCTCTAGCAAAGATCACTGAGAACAGAGTCCAGCGGTTCTTTTGGAAGAACATCGTTTGCAGATTTGGTGTACCTTGAACCTTAGTAACGGACAATGGGACCCAATTTACGGGGGTAGCCTTTCGCAATTTTTGTACGGACCTAGGCATCCAGTAGTGATTCTCCTCGATATCCAACCCGCAATCCAATGGTCAAGCAGAGAATGCCAATCGAAAAATTCTCTCAGGCCTAAAGAAAAGACTGGACAAGTCTGTCAAGGGATTATGGGTCGAGCAGTTCCCCAATGTACTGTGAAACTATCGCACTACTGAGAGGACCCCCATAGGAGAATTTCCCTTCAACCACACTTACGGCTCCGAAGCCGTCATCCCACTGGAAGTTTGCTTATCTTCACCACGCTTGATTGCCTTCAATTAAGAGCAAAATTCGAATCAGCTTCGGGGCAACTTGGACCTCATCGATGAGATTCGTGAAAGATCCTCCATCCGTCAGGAGATTTATCGACGTAGGATTGAGCAGTCCTACAATAAGAAGGTCCGCCCCACTAATCTCAAAGAAGGAGATTTGGTGCTTAGAAAGCTATCAATTTCTTTCCCGAGCAAGAAGGGCAAGCTATCACCTAATTGGGAAGGGCTGTATAGGATCTCCAAAGTTGTATGTCCTGGTGCCTATCAACTTGAAGACCCGGGGGGCAAGAGAGTACCAAGAACATGGAATGCAGAACACTTATTGAAGTACCAAGAGGGTGTTTGAACACCGCTCCAAGCAACTTCTAATCCTAGAGCATTTTAAGTTTGTTTTTCTTCATGTTTAGTTGATTTTTTCTAATGTAATAATGGCTTGCAATTCAGAAGCAACCACTTAGTCATCTTTAATAAAAGCAGTTTACTTTCTCAGAAAACCCATTGTCTAAATGTTCTGGTTGTCTTACCCCGAAGCGTATGAAAACTCTCTTTACAATAAGTTTGGAGTCCAACACTTGGTTTGATGCTATTTTAGCTACTTGCGAACAAGCAAGTACGGAGTAGCTCACCATTCGGAATTGTTCCCATAACTTTTGAAACTCTCTTAACAACAAGTTTGAAGTCCAACACTTGGTTCGATGCTATTTTAGCTACTTGCGAACAAGCAAGTGCGAAGTAGCTCACCATTCAGAATTGCTCCCACAACTGTTGAAACTCCCTTAACAACAATTTTGGAGTCCAATACTTGGTTCGATGCTATTTTAGCTACTTGCGAACAAGCAAGTGTGAAGCAGCTCACCATTCAGAATTGCTCCCACAACTGTTGAAACTCTTTTAACAATAAGTTTGGAGTCCAACACTTGGTTCGATGCTATACTTGCAAAAGCAAGTGCGAAGTAGCTTACCATTCGGAATTGCTCCCATAACTGTTAAAACTCTCTTAACAACAAGTTTGGAGTCCAACACTTGGTTTAATGCTATTTTAGATACTTGCGAATAAGCAAGTGCGAAGTAGCTCACCATTCAGAATTGCTCCCACAACTGTTGAAACTCTCTTAACAGCAAGTTTGGAGTCCAACACTTGGTTTGATGCTATTTTAGCAACTTGCGAATAAGCAAGTACGAAGTAGCTCACCATTCGGAATTGCTCCCATAACTGTTGAAAACTCCTTAACACAATGTTATTAGGTGAAAGAACACCATAAATAATTTTATTCCATTAAAAGTCAAGATACAAGTCTTATTCAAAGACTGCTACAAACATTTTGTTCGGCCAAATATGGAGATACAAGTCTTATTCAAGACCACATATTCCTACAAAACTCTAAAGTCTCGCTCTAACCCCTCCTAGGAAGTGGTGCACTTCTATTAAGAGATACGCGAGGACGACGTGCACCATGCCATTCCCTCGTGGCCTCCGAAGGGATATCCAAGCCTGCGAGTCGGGTGGTGCCATCATGGCCCAAAGACCTAGTTGTCGCACCAATAGATGCTCCGCTTGACGAGCCGCCCACCCCGCTTTAAGCATCCCCAGGATTACCCAAAAAAGGAGGCGACCGAAGTGCTAACTCGTGAAACGATCTTCCTGGGGCATACTCATCCCGAGGGCATGAAGTGCTTCTAACATTGCTCCCCTTAGAAAGCCATTGTAGGCGAAGATTTTCCGCCTCTAACTCAATAATCCGCTCTTTGAGAGAGTCATCCGTTACTTTGAGCTTCAAGCGAGGCACTCGGCCCGAACCAACCCCTTATGAGACATTGGAGATAGTCCTCCGAAGATGAGTCGATTCAAGACTCTTTTCGAGCACCACATTCTTTAATTCGTCCCTTTCAAATCTCGCTTCGAATAAAGAGTGGCGAAGGAACTTTAGCCTCAAGCTTTGGCTGACAGCCATCGAAGAGCAGGACTCCTCACCTTCAGGGGGCACTTCACAAATCCTCTCTTCGAGATGCCTCATCTCGATATCTCGGCGAGCCAGAGTCAGCCCCAATTGACCCAACTCCCTCTCCGCTTTATAAAACATCTCCCAAGACCGAGCAAGCCCTAACTCGGTAATGCCTAGCTTAGAGCGGAGATATGATACCTCGTTACCCTGGAAAAGTCAGCCAAAGAAAAGCGTAAATCACTAAGTGTAAAAGGGACTATTAGATTGTTCTACGACTAAATAAAGTTACTCTGGGGTGATTCTAAAGTAGGGATACAGGAAGTCTCATAAGTTGCCACAAAAGTCTTTTTTCGTTTACTCCAATGAAAATATAAAAAGCGGTGGCCAGTCCGCTATTAGGATTCAATACAAAGAACCTAGACTAAAGAGGAAATGAAAGTACAACTGAGTCAGAGGTCGACCTCTTTCGAATAATCCTCAGTTGCAAGGTGTTTGGCACCTCGTGCCCCGACAACAGTCACGAGGGGCTTGACCCCTGGGCCTGCGTCTGCCTCAATCTCTTTGGCCACGACCTCGACCTCCTCCGCCTCCTCGTCCTCTTCACCCTCCTCAGAGACATCGTTAAAACCCGGGACAGGGTCCAGGAAAAGATGCCATCCGGCGTAGTCGACGTCAGGGAATTTCTCCCGAACTCCGTCAATAGCGTGGGCGTAGGCCTTCGCCATGTTCTCATAGAGGAACCCTTTGGCCTTCTCCATTGCTTGCTCTTCGGCCTCCTTTGCCGCCGCTATCCTCGTAGAGGCAAAAGCCTCCTCCTTGTTCTTTGCGACACGCTCTTGCTCCTTCAATAACCGAGCTTTGTCCACCTCTAACTTGGCGACAGTGGCCTCGAGGTACTCCACCCTCGATGCTTTCAGCTCGGCCTGAATCCTCGATTGCTCGAGGTCCTTTGCCATCCTAGCCCTGTCAGACTTGGCCTTCAAGGTCTCGAGCTTCAACTCCTTCTCCAGTTCGGTCATCTTCTCCATCAGATGCCCGAAGTGGCAAGTAATCTGCATGAAAAGAGGAACTCAATCATGTCATAAAAAAAGGAAAGATTCCACAAGTTATGAGACTAACCGACATAGTAGCTTGAGCAATCTCGAGCACGTCATCGCCAGCAGTCCCCGCCTCTAGGGTGGCCTTGTCCTTCAGCGTTGCAAGATGCTGAACCGCCTGCATGCAGGAGGACGAATTGCCGAAGAATCCGTCTAGCTTCTTGACTTGCCAGTCGGGGATGGATATTTTCTTATGTTCCTCGGTCAGGGTTTCCTCGGCCTCAACAGTTAGGGGAGGCACCTCCAAGCCCAAAGCTGCCGAAATAGGGAAGGCCCCTGTGTCCGAAGAAGCCGACGGTCCCACCGAAGCCTCTCGCTGCTGAACCACCACAATCGCCTTCGAGGACGGCTCCATGGTGGCGACAAAAGACTTCGGCCTTGGCGAAGAAACTTTGCTGGCCACTCTTTTCCTCTTCTTAGGGGCCTTGCTACCTAGAACGTTGCTCCCCGCAAGCAACTCTTCGAAATCCATCGATTTCGCAATGGAGAAAATTGCCGAGGTTAAGAGGAATAAAATTCAACAGTTATATATATATATATATATATATATATATATATATATATATATATATATATATACGAGTTACGCCGAGCTAAAATGATAAAAAGCGTACTGGGGTTTATATGGCTGAGACCCCCCTGAAGAGTGCCTCCTTAGTCAAGTCCTTCCAATCAAACTTCGGTCGATCGAGAAGCGTCTAGACCATCTCATCTTCCTCGGGGCTAAGGACTGAACTCTTCACCCTCTTCGAAACTTCCTCGACCCAAGCCGTCGGAATGACCCAAGGTTCTCGACTTCGGATAAGGAAATGCTTATCCCTTCAGTTTTTGATTAAGTCAGGACAGCTGACGAGCTTTGCACCATGCCTCGAGGCCAAGTAGAACCTAAACTCCGACTTGTGCTGCTGGTGAACCCGGTAGACAGTTCGTAGCACACTCTACCGAGGCTCAAAGACTGCGGCTTGGCAGTGAAGGATGGACCCATTGATTTTCCAAACGTTTGGCATATACTGAACCGGGCTGATCCTATACCATCGCAGGACTTCAACGATAAAGGGATGAAGAGGCAATCAAACACCGGCTAAGAAGGCGTCAACGGGCCAAAAACACATGTCTAATGGCATCGGGGAGTTGGCCCTCACACCAGGTCTTGGCAACATCAAGTTGAATTCACTTGGAATCTAAAAGCAGTCCCGGATCATTGTAAGGTCCATTTCAGAGAGAATAGAGACGGTGCCATCGGCCTCTGAGGTCTCCCGTGCCTCGTTCTCCTCGATGCTCCGTCCCAGACCGTACATGTTATGCTCTGCCATGTCACCCGGAAGATTCCTTACTCTATGGAGTCTAGTAAGGGGCCGGGGCAACCTGCCGAACTCTCCCAATCTTCACTCCATCTCGACAATAGTCTCCACTACCGCCGAAGCGAACCCTACCACGGCTTTACCCTTTTCAATTGCGGGGACTTGACTAGAGGTTTTCTCGAGGTCGACAGTGGGGGAGGTCTCCTGCCTCGAGGGGATAATAGACATTCTCTAAAAAGTAAGATAAGTTATCTAAAATTAGCAACGGTCGGAAAAGATTACCGGAGACAGGATATTCTGTCGGAAGCTCCTGTTAGACAGTAAAAAATGGCTGAGTAAAAATTTAGAGAATGAGAAAATGAGTGGTGGGGTTGGAGATTTATAGAGAAACAAGTCATTGGCACATTCACCAAGGTTAAAGGGCCCCCATTAGTGCAAAAGGCAGGCCCATTTACCGCAAGACGACAAGATGAGCGAGGCAAACCAAATTGTGTTGACTGGTCAACGGTCAATGGTCAACTTTGCCACGTGTCTCCCTTTCGAGGTCTTCCTTGACCTCAGCAACATGTGCCAAGCATTCTTGCCACTGACGTCAAAACACGAGAAATAGCGTTGACTGGTCAATGGTCAACTTTGCCACGTGTCGCCCTCTCGAGGTCTTCCTTGACCTTGGCAACATGTGCCGAGCATTCTTTCCACCGACATCAAGATGCGAGAGATTGCATTGACTGGTTAACGACGCCACGTGTCGCCTTCTCAAGGTCTTCCTTGACATCGACAACATGTGCCGAGCATTCTTACCACCGACGTCAAAACGCGAGAAATTGCGTTGACTGGTCAATAGCCAACGATCAACTTTGCCACGTGTTGCCCTCTCGAGGTCTTCCTGGACCTCGGCAACATGTGCCGAGCATTCTTGCCACTGACGACAAAACCTGAGAACTGGCATTGACTGGTCAACTGTCAACAACACCACATGTTGCCCTCTCGAAGTCTTCCTTGACCTCGGCAACATGTGCCGAGCATGCTTGCCACCAACGTCAAAATACGAGAAATTGCATTGACTGGTCAACGGTCAACGGACAATGACGCCACGTGTCACCGTCTCGAAGTCTTCCTAGACTTCGGCAACATGTGCCGAGCAAGCTTGCCACCGACGTCAAAACACAAGAAATTGCATTGACTGGTCAACGGTTAACGAACAACGACACCACGTGTCGCCGTGTCGAAGTCTTCCTAGACTTCGACAACATGCGCCGAGCATTCTTGCCACCGACGTCCATGTAGCACCCTGAATTTTCAATAAATAAAATTAGAAATACGTGGCACAATTTCTAGAATCAACTTCAATATAATTATAAACATAGCAACCAAATACAAGGAAATTTAAAATTTTTTATTACATCAATTCTTTACATAGCATAGCAAAAAATTAAACACCTTGAATTACAATTTCTTTCTTTTACAACACATTCTTTTACAATTTAATAAGCTCTATTATCATTCTACCACATGCATCCAAATACCAAGCTATAGGTACCTACCTGTAAAACATGAGGCTAGAGATAACCCTAACCCCCAAAACTACGTGGTCGGCCATAAAGGTGTGAGTAACATCAAAAGAAATACAATATAAATGAAACATAAAGAAATAAAGTCATAATCAACACATACCAACAGTAGTAACAAATGGATAATGAAATAATGATAAATAAAGCATGAAAAACATCAAGTGAAACTAGACTAAGTGTCAAGTGTAAGATAATAGAAGACAAACATGCATAAAACCAATTCAAGAAAACACAAAATGCTATATGATGACTCTCTAATGCATACTTGTCCGATTCTATGCGTCCCACAACACACAGGTCCGATGCAAACTCTTATCGTTCTCCACTTTGTAGGGTTAGATCCCTCGTTATGTAATTATCCTACTAAAATGACTACTACGAGATTTAGACATTCTGCAAGTATCGGTTCTCGTCCTTCGAATACTGGAGGCCAATCCCACTCCGCGAATCATTTTGTGGCCTATTCATTAATCGTCCCGGAATACTGGGGATTGCCTCGCTCCGTAGGTCATCCTGGAACCCTCATTGTACAAACATCCCATGAGCGTCGCTCTCGTCCTTGGAATATTGGAGACCAATCCCACTCTGCAGATCATTCTGTGGCCTTTACGTCAATCGTCCCGGAATACTGGAGATTATCTCACTCCTCGGATCATCCTGAAGTCCATAACTCATGTTTGCCTTCATTTCATCATATCACCATTCTAGTGTCTGTCCTTATATTTATTAAGTTAATTAATTAATTACGAATCTCCTAGAGATGGTGTACCCTACCGGACTTAACTCAAATGATCAACAACAAAGACACAACTGGACAAACCATAAAATCTCAACTGCCGGTATCTAGGGTCCCACACACTCTCTAGAGACTCACAACTCAACCACAGCAGAAAATCTTTCATTAAACTTTCAATTCCATTATCAATACTCTCATATTAAAAAAACTTCTTAAAAATCAACAAATCCAAATTCATTTAATACACTCACAGATTTCAGAATTGAAATAAAGTAATAAACCCATTAAATAACTGAAAATTATATTTTAAAGTCGTAGAATATCACAAAACATCAATTCCTTCGAAAACCATATATATTTCACTTTATAAAGTTATAGAAATACAATTTAAATTCTATTATAATAAAAATGTAAATCTCTGTAAAATACTGTAATCTGTAGTAAAAATATCATCTAAAACAGTAGATCAATAATCCATAGTATCGAAGAAATAATCGTTTAAGAAAAACGAAGAAAACTCGAGAAAACCATCAGCAAAATAGCTGACAGTCGACCGTCAAAATCAGTTCAAAAAGCGACAGTCGACCGACATGCAAAAGTCCCGAAATCAATTAACTGACAGTCGACTGTCAGTTCATGTGTAAAATCTTGACAGTCGACCGACAATTCAAAATTCGACTGCTTTAATATTCATGCACCTTTTTACTGATACTTCGTTAATTTTTTGTAAAATCATAAATTTGGAAAATAAACTTCCTGAGATGATCACAACTTTTCTAACGTACTGGAGTTTACAAAACTAATCAAAACCACATCAAGATCATAAAAGAATAATTTTTGACAAATTTCTTCAAAATAGTAGATTAATATATATATATATATATATATATATATATATATATATATGGGTATAGGTGTGTTAAGCATCAGTAGAGCATCAAGAAAACATCGTATATAGGCAACATATTGTTCAAAACCATCTCAGTATTCAAATAACTCAAATCCAACACGAAAATATCATGAAATCACCAAAAAAAAAAACAATTTCCTGTTGAAGCATCAGACCCTGAAAAATCAATCTTATTTAAAAACCCCAAACTTGATCTTTTTGATCCACAATTCTCTTATCAATTGTTTAAACAAAATCACAACTAGTTATAATAGTTTTTTCATGATTATAAGCAATTTCCACATGTAATTAATCAAGTTTTATCCATCAAAACATTAAGAACAGAGCATAGGTATTCATACAAAGTAAATACTAAGTTTTTATTCACTTTTGCAATAAACATCATAAAAACTCTATATGTGCAATCAAATCAACAAGCATATGAAAAGAAATGACCTACTCATGATTTCTATTAGGTTCTTAACAAATCTCAAGTTATCAATAAAGAATTTTAATCACCAATAGCATAGTTTCATGAAAGATTCAATCTTTATTCATTCATCAATCAATAATTCATTATATCATCATACAATCCTTTAACATACTTTCTAATAGACAAATCATCACATACAACATGCATACAATAGCAAGAAATCAAATATATGTCACTTACCTTATTGAAGAATCAACTGAAATAATAAAGAGAATAAGAAAAGTCCTTCCTTTCGCAAGAAATCCAAGATCCTTGCTTCAAAATTCCAAGAAAACCAATAGTAAGATAATATTTTGTTTTTGCAGAGGAGGGGGACGGCTGTAGTGGCTCTTTAATAGGCCGAAATCTGGGGTTTTAAGGTTTTACAAGTTATATGGAAACACCTCTTAACAAATTATTCCTTTACATATATAGACATTTCTTTAATAAAGTAGTTCAATAAGTAAAATAAATTAAAATAAAACCAAATCCCTTTACTACTGAGTTATCCAGCCATCAAGCATAGCCCAGAAATTAAAAAAAATTTGGATTTGTACTCAAAGTGGTAATTTTGCACAAAAGTCCATCTCTTTGTAAAATTTGCAGATATGCCAAATAAAGATCAGAAAAATCTAGAAAATTCATAAATAATACCTACTAATAAATATTAGGTTTTCCAAATAAAATTTCTGACTTTTAGTTTCCAAGAAAAATATTTGTACAAGGTTAAACTTAAATTTCATATTTGCAAAAATACCATATATGTTTAAATCTTTACAAAATAAACTCTAAATACATTTAAAATAAATTTTATATTTAATAATGACCATGGCCAGCCCAAAAAGCAGTAAAAATAAATTTTCATTATTTGTCTGAGATTCAATCGGCTTTTTTACATAAAAGCCCATCTCCTTCGAAGTATTTATAAAAATAGTTTCTTTATTCAAAAAAATCCCAAAATTTAGTATATACTCAATTATAAATATGAGATTTTATTTAGGAATTTAATAGTGTATATTTGCACCCAAAAAATATTTGCATGTGTAAAAATTGACAAATTCATAAATTAGTCAAATTAGTTTAGATAAATCTGAAAAATTAAAATATCCTAAATAAATGAGGAAAATCAATTATTAACCATAAAATTTTAAGAATTCAAAATTTCTAATTTTGCACGTGTGTTGCACGTGCAAAATTGCAATTTTAAGAAAATAATCAAAATAGTCAACTTTACTAATTTAATATTATTTAATAATGCAAAATAAATCATTTTATTTTGCGGGGTGTTACATCAATCCCCCCTTAGAATAGTGCTGTCCTCAGAACTACTCTAAGCAAAAGAAAACAAAATACAAAACTTACAAAACAGTTCAGAAAATTTACTCTATCATTATTTTAGTTAGGTTTACTTATTAAGTAAAACAAAAATAATATATAATTATAGCTCGAAGAGTAAAAGGTGGGAACTGACATGGAAAAAGTATAAGAAATTCAATTGAATACACAATTAATCCCAAACGTAAGAAAATAGCAAGACTATTCTTATAGAAAAAGAAGTCAAAAGTGAAGAGATAAAACCAAAATATAAAAAGGTTGATAACCATACAAATAACGAAGGAACACAAACTTAAAGGTTATATAAAAAAAATAGTTTTGAAAAAATAACCAGTCAAAATACATAGAAATACGAACAAATTTAGCTAAGTAAAGAAAATATTAATAACAATGAATGTACAAGACATATAGTAATGAGTATATTAGTGAATGTTGACATTATAATCAATACTCTAAAAACACATTAAAGGGTAACAAGCAAAATAGACCAAAATATATATGCAAGAAGACTTAAAATGAGTTTATATATTACAAAAGTAAGTGTCAAATCATTAATTAGGACGTGGAAACAAAAGTAAGTGAGAAATCTAAAATGTTACAAAATTGGAAAATGGTAGCAATAAATAGTAATTATAAAGGACGAAAGCTTAGACCATAGTTGATGTACTCAATCTTAACATAAATGTCAAAATTTTGTAAACAAAAAATAGTGTAAAATCAACTATACTAGTTCAAATTACATGAAAACATAAAGTGTAATTTGTATAAACAAAACTCATGAAAAAATATTTCTTTACCATTAGTTTCATTTTATAAGTAAAAAGTCTTGAAATATCAATTAGCAAATAGGTAGAAAATCTTTTTTTTTTGTTGTGGGTTCGCCTCATTGATGTCTGGCTGCAGACTTGCCTCCTTAACATCAAGTTGCAGATTTGCCTTCACAACATCAGGTTGCAGGTTGCCGTGTGGATATTCGGTTGCACATTTTTTCTCCCCGACATCTAGTTGCAATTTGGCTCCATTGACGTCCAGTTGCATATTTTCCATCTCGACATTAGGTTGCACCGAAATGGTGAAATGGAAGATGTAACATTCCTTATGCAGAGGGATATCGGACATTTATTTTAAGTATGATGTTATGTTTTGAAATTCGTATTATAAAAATAGTAGCAAAAGTTAGAAATGGAGTAGAAAGTCACAGGATGGAATATAAAAATAGATGTATAGATTATAAATATCAAATACAATTGTACAAATTAGTAGTAGTGAAAATAATTTATAAAAGTAAGGAAAAAACGGAATGAAATACATGCATAAGCACAAATACAAATGTGAATGAGAAAATAAATATGCAGTGTAGTAAATTTACACAATAAAAATGTCATAAAATATACAGTAATGTAGGAATTAAACAAGCGTAAAATGATATTCATAATAAGTATGTTGAAATATATGATACATAAATAGTAATTAGTAGGAAGTACAAGTAGAAATCAAGAATATAATGATAATAAAAATTAAGTAAAATATAAGTAGTGGGTGCATATAGTACATTCGAGAAGTATAAAGCAACAAAATTAATACGTAGCTTTAAATAGTGAAAAGTAAATATAACAAAAGCAGTAAACAGTAAGTAATAATAAATGTATTGAATATAAGGTGCAAAAACATAATAAATAATAAAAAATTAAACGTGCAGAGATATATCATATTTTTATGAGTAAAATACTATAATCAAGTTTAAATGCTCTAAAATAAATAAGACAATACAAAATAATGGAAAATATTATAAATCACCCTTGGGAGGGGGGGGGGGGGGGGTGAATAGGGTGATCTTGCAAAATTTAAAAATTAAAAGATTAAAGTGAAATAAATCAAAGTATTGCAAGAGAGGTAAGAAAAGCAAACTCAAATGACGCAGCAATATAACGTGGTTCGACCCCCCAAGTCTACGTCCACACCACCTACTTGTAGCAATTCTCCGCTACAAGTGTTCCACTATACTCAAAAATCCTTAGTACAGTGATTCTCGGATTCAGGCCGAGAAACCTATTACACCCACAGGACTTCTAATCCAAGTCTCGTCAATCTCACCGAAGTGGAAAAGAAAAGAAAATAAAACTCAAGATCGTTTGAGATCTTGACTAAAGAATACAACCAATTCAACGCTCACACTCGGATTGATTATCAAGAGATTAGTTCAAAGTAATTTACTCAGAAGGAAATAGGTGAAGAAGACATAGTGGATTCATTCGATTAAATAGAAAAGGAAGTATATCGATCAAAAGAAGAAACGATACATTCCAAAAAAAAAGTATACAGCCAAGTTGCGGTCGACAGGTCAAAGTGTGCGGTCGACCGTTCAGCTCTCTGGTGTAGCTAGAGAGTTGAAAGGTCGACCACTATCTTAACTCATATAGGTTGCGGTCGCCTGTGACGGTCGACCGACATACGGTACGGTCGACCGGTCGTTGGCTGTATAAATCGAATCCACTTTGTTATCTTACCATAAACTCATCTCTCTTTAATCAATCAATTACAATAAATATCTCACGAAAATATTGCTAAAAATTCGGACTTGATAGATTGCTTGGAGGCCAATTAATTAAGAGCCCTTTCCTCTTTAGCTTGTAGATACAATCTCCCTTTATTTAATTGAGAGCTCTGTCCTTTTTAGCTTGTAGATGCAATCTCCCTCTATTACTTTCCTTGTTTGTATATTTGTGAATCTCTCTTGGATCTCTTTTTGATATTAATTAACCCTGAAAATCTGATATACTAAATTCAAATTTATTAGTACAAGTGAGCATGTTTTGTGCACACCAAACCAAGAGTCAACAAATATAGTATCAAAAAATCCAAGTATATATAAAATAAAAGTAAATATGCAAAACCAAATTTTATGATATAGTAAAAACGATAACGAAGGAAAATAGGAGTTACGATAATAAGTTAACACATAGTAATTCAAAACTTAATGTAATATATAAAAGTAATACAAAAATATACGAGTAACGTAAAAGCACATGAAAGTAAGAAGGATAAAAACGTCAAGAAAGAAATGAGTAAGAGTTGCAAAATAAAAATGGGCTTGTGAAATGCTAAAGAATGCACTGTTGAATTACTGCAAAAGTTGCAAAATAATAATTTAGACAAAAGAATAAAAGGTAAGAACCAATAGTAAAGTCATAGAATTTCTTCAAAAAAAAAAAAGTAAAGTCATAGAAATAATTTTGAAAGAAAAACAAGACGATTAGTGAAAGCTTAATGATTGTACTAATGAATAGAACTAATATAAACTCGGTTAGAGATATAGAAACTAAAATAAATTAAATCAATCATTCACAATAAAAGAAGCCAAATAAAAGTAGAAATAAGTTAATTTACACAAAAGTTATCTAGTAAGCAAATGTAAAACAGTAAAAGTGAATAGGATACAAGAGTGAGAGCTACAAAACTAAGGAACATTAAAAAAAAATACAAGAGAATAAATAATTTAAAGAATGTTGCGGAAGATAATTAAATTTAATAACTGAAAAAAATACTAGTGAAAATCATAGAATCCAAAAATTATACACAATGAGTAAAATAGGAAAAGTTATAGTAAGCAAGATAGAAAAGATTCAAGTTGAAACGGTAATACCTTACATAATAAAATACCAAATGCATAAAGCGGACCAAAGAGGTAAAAAAAAAGCTAGTGAGAAAAGTGTATGCTTTATGCAAAAACAACCAATACACTTGCGACAAAGAAATTTTTATTCGAGTCTAGGCATACAAACAGTCTAAATCTCATTACAGGCCTTCATGATCAAACAATCAAGTCACACACATCAGATGTCCACCAAGGTAGTCACACTTCTAATGTCCACCTAGGTATCCATACATTTAATGTCTACTTGTGTACTCACACATCTAATGTCCACCTAGGTTCTCACCGTGTCGCCCTCTCGAAGTCTTCCAAGTCTTCGGCAACAGGTGTCGAGCATTCTTGCCACCGACATCAAAATGCGAGAAATTGCGTTGACTGGTCAACGGTTAACTTTTCCACGTGTCGCCCTCTCGAGGTCTTCTTTGACCTCGGCAACATGTGGCGAGCATTCTTGCCACCGACGTCAAAATGCAAGAAATTACGTTGACTGGCCAACGGTCAACTGTCAACGACGCCACATGTCGCTGTCTCGAAGTCTTCCTAGACTTCGGCAACATGTGCCGAGCATTCTTGCCATCGACGTCCAAATGCGAGAAATGGCATTGACTGGTCAACGGTCAAAGGTCAACAACGCCACATGTCGCCCTCTCAAAGTCTTCCTAGACTTCGGCAACATGCACCGAGCATTCTTGCCGCCGACGTCCAAATGCGAGAAATTGCATTGATTGGTCAATGGTTAATGGTCAATAACGCCACGTGTTGCCCTCTCGAAGTCTTCCTAGACTTCGGCAATATATGCCGAGCATTCTTGCCACCGATGTCAAAATGCGAGAAATTGCATTGACTGGTCAACGGTCATTGGTCAACGGCGCCACGTGTCACTTCCTTGAAGTCCCAATGAACTTTGGCAGCTCTCGTCGAGCCTCCTCGACCTCGACCACCACCTCGAAACATGTCAGCCTGTCGAGATACCCAGGGGGTGCTCTTGCCACTGACCCCCGCGTAAGGAAAAAATATTTGCCTCCCGATGCGCGCCCACAATCAGAGTGCTAAGATCGAGCCACGTCAGCTAACACCAGATCAACCGTCTGATCATTCAGAAAATCGTGCAACCGACGCGATCGAAGCACCAGATTGTGCCACTTCAATATTATCTTGATTAATTCTTTTATTTTTATTATTAATCCAAATTAATTATTTAGAAAATACGAAAAAATAATTAAAAATTTTAAAAAGTTAATTAAAAATTCAAAAAAGTTAATTAAAAATTCTAAAAAATAATTATAAATTCGGAAAAATATTTTTGAACTCCTGGATAAATAATTATTAATTTGAACGAGTAATTAATAATTTTTGAAAATAGATTGTTTTTTCGCAAAATTGAATAAATATTTGGAAAAGTAATTAAAATATTAGAAAAAATCAATGAAAAATCTTGAAAAGACCACCAACATGTTTGATTACGAGGCAGGCTCAATTGAACATTGTTAAGCCCCGTGGGCGATTCTAGAGCTCCTAAAGAACTCTGATAAAATCCCGTACGCCATTAAAACAAAAAAACTACTCGCTAAAGACTGTCAAACTCAGTCTTTGGGAGTGGGGGGCTCGTAATATGGCTAAAATGGGATTAAATCGAGACCGTTCAAACCGGGCATGAATCTTAAAGCTTTCAAGGGAAAAACAGTAATTTCCACCACAAACGGGTCTAAATTGGGAACTGGGTCTTTCTTCAAACCCTAATAACCCTAAAAATGGATCTTTCCTATTGGGTATGGGTAGTAACCCGTTACAAACCAATTCAAATATTTAAAGAGTAACTCAAATTCGTGATTATCTCTAAGAAGCAGTTTAAATCGTCATTCTTATCATGAAACGAGTTAAAAGTCTACATCTTATCCAAAAATACTGGGACATAGAGATAAATGATTATCCCCAAACTGTCTCTTAAGGCAACTATAAATACCCCTCTCCCCCACCATAACAAGGTAATCAATCTTTTTCCACATAAACACTCTTTTATAATCTTCCTGATTACTGACTTGAGCGTCGGAGGGTTCGTCGCCGGGATCCATTCCAGTGTATCGATTTTTTTGCAGGTCAACGGCAGTGGCAGGAAACCAGTTAAATGCCGGTGAAAGTCAACAGGTTTGCCTTATTCGTTTTGTAAAAGAATCCACAAATTCATCTGTTTTGCTTCCACACCAAAATCAGCAGCAATAAATAGCTGAAAATCCCATAAAGTATAACGGCGGGAAATGCAAGTACTACATCATTGGTGGCCCTCAATGTGTTTGTTGTAATATTATTTGAAGACAGTAAAATGTTGGAAGTACTTGAAACATGTACTAGTTTTATGAACATATCATTCATAAGAATTTCATTAGTAGAATAATTAATATTTTGAATGTTGGATCTCATTTCCAATGTGTTTTCCGTATTAATGGAAGAGAACAAATTTCGGGGAAATTTTTTGAGAAAATATATGGACTCATATTAATATGATGGAAATTTTTGACCCATGATTTCTCTCATGGAAAACTAAGCTAAACTCCCTGATTCTTTTTACCAATAAAATCACATAACTTGTAGGGTGACATGAGGGAAACCCCCCATCTCTACTATTATAATGGGAGAAGGGCTTAGTGTCATCTATCATTGTTGTCATTTTGAAGCCAACACGTGCAGCGCATGTGTTGACAAAATGACCCACTTTGATAAATATTTTCGAAAGTAGACCAGTTTGGTAAATATTTTCGGAAGTGGATCAGTTTGGAAATTATTTTCCTTTTTTTTTATTTTTCCTTCTTCCTCCCCGTGCACGTGCGAAAGTGGACCAGTTTAGTAAATATTTTCGACAGTGGATCAGTTTGGAAATTATTTTCTTTTTTTTTTGGCTTTTTCCTTCTTCCCCCACGTGCATCGCACGTGCATGATACTAGTTAGGTATAAGTAGATAAACCCCCAACCCCTCCCCCCCCCCAAAAAAAAATGTAGGTTAAAGCAGATAATTCACTTTTATTTTTTGTGAACGCAAAAAAAAAAACCAGGGGAGTGTTGAAATTAATTTATGTTTCGTTTTGATAATTATACGCATTGCATGTGCGTTCTTTTGAACTGTTTTATCCCCCCACTAAATAAATGAACTGGAGGCATGGAACACCCGGGCCAATATCACCCTCTTCCCCCAACTCATTTCAAACAACTCATCATTCTCCTGGAAACTCAAACAATTTAAGGACACAATATAATGAAGAATCAATTATATATTTTATTAAACTCATAGAATTACAATTATTATTTGAACGTTAATAGCAAGAGCAGAGGCGATGGCGACGTCAGGCCTATGTCAAGTTCGGATCAGGTTAGATTGGGATCGTGTTTGGAATTGATGGAGGCTCCGGCTTGGCTTAGATTGAGATAGGGTTGGCAATGAGAATGATGATGAGGCTAGCGACAACGGAGGTGGAGGAGATGGGTTTCGGTGGAGGAAGAGGAAGGAGATGGGGATAATGGAGGTGGAGGAGATGGATTTCGGTGGAGATTGTTAGGATTGTGGCATCAAATATACGTAGTTTCGGAGTACTTGAAGTTGAAGAAGAAGAGCAGGTGATGAAGATAGCAAGAGAAGACAACAGCAAGTGAAAGATGTGCAGTCTGGAGAGTTGCAGTCGACCGATCTGGGGGTGCGGTCGACCGACCCAAGTTGCTGAGAGTTTTTTGAGTGTACAGAGTTCAATAGAGAAGGGGACAGTCGAATGGTCATGTCTCAGGTGTGGGCTTTACACGTTACGGTCGACCGACCTGGGGGTGCGGTTGACGGTCAGCGGTGCTATGTGTTATTTGGGCTGAAATAGATTCAGGCCCAATAAGCTGGATTCGTGTTTATCTTTTAGGATTTACTTGGGGGCTATATATATGGCTGTAGATTCTAGAATTTTTACAACTGATTAGAGAGAATTGGTCAGCCGTTATCATTATTCAACTTCAAGAGGAAATTGTGTCGAGTATTTCAAAGGTGAGAGAGAGTGATTGAGAGTTGTAATCTTTGTATTTCTTGGAGAATAAGAAGTATTTTTTATCTCTGCATATTGATTGTGTTCTTATGAGATCTTGCATATATCGTGGTGGCTTTTTCTTGGTTCATCTAGTTCTTGGGAAGTTTCTATTGCTTGTGGTGTGTTTTCTCTATTAGCACAAGTTGTTGGTAGATTCTGCAACAAGTGGTGTTCGAGCTCTAGGTTCGGGATGGCCAATAGCAAGTCGAAGATTGAGAGGTTTGATGGGAGTGACTTCGCGATGTGGAAGATTCAGATGATAGCATATATTCGTCAAATAGATCTTGATGGTCTATTGTTTGATGAGAAACCGGAAGGTGGAGACAAGGATGCGAAGGTCTTGGCGGAGTGAAATCATTTGGATCAGAAGATGCTAAGGCATATTCAGTTGGGACTGAGTAGGAAGGCGTTTCTTCATATCTCGAAGACAAAGACCACAAAGGAGGCTATGGAGGTTCTTATGGATATGTATGCGAAACTATCAGCATTTAATCAAATTTTTAACTTTAGCTGCTGCTCCCTACAAACGGAGGCTCGAAAGACGGCCCTTGTTCAACAGCCAGTATTGAATCATCTGAAAAAATTGGTTAATATGAAGTTGAGGGAAGGGGGTTCAGTAGCAGAGCATGTGAACAATTACTGTATGGCTTACAACCAGATGGAAGCTGCAGGTTTGAAGTTTTCAGAGAGGGGACGAACATTGTTACTTCTATCTACTTTGCCCAATAGTTATGATACGGTGGAACAGACTATTACAGGCACTATAACAGATTCGATGACTCTACATGATGTGGTGAGTAGCATTCCGAATAAGAAGATGAGAAGGATGAGAAACGGGGGATATCCATCATCATCTTCTAGAGATTCCATAATATCTATTGAGAGGAGACGTGAGAGATCTAAGAGCAGTCGAAGAAAAAAGGATCAGAGTAGTTCATCTAAGAGTCGGTCTAATGATAGCGATGGAGGACATGGGCCTGAGTGCTGGTATTGTCACATGATGTGCAGTTGCAAGATTTATATGAAAAGAAAGCAGGAGAAACCAAAGAGAGATATTCCAAAGGAAGCTCAAGTGTGGTTTGTTAAAAAGTTATGCTTATCAGCTTGGGAGGAGTTGGGCACTTAAGATTGGTGTATTGGTTCAAGAGCTTCACTCCGAGGAGAGAGGTGTTTGATGGCTACAAGGATGGTTCTTTTGGAGATGTGATCGTGGAAAACGGTAACCGGCGTGGGGTTGGTACTGTTCGCGTGAAAGCCAATGATGATTAGTGTGTTGTTTTGCGGGAGACAAGGCATGTTCCAGACTTGAAGAATAATCTTATCTCGATTGGAAGGCTAGATAAAGAGGGTATGTCTACTACAGTTGGTAGTGGGGAGTGGCGTATAGCTGCAGGTTCAAGAATGATTGCAAACAGGAAGCGTGAGGGAACACTATATTTGCTTAGAGACGTGTGGGGCGTTTCTCTTATAATTGACTCTCAGTCGGAATCGAGTAGTAGGTTGTGTGGGGTGCAACCGAGTTCTTTCAGTTTTGGAGGGGAAGTTACTAATTTAGTGGAAGCTGTTGGCCATGGAAGTGATCCTAGAGGGCAAGACATTGCTGCGGTAAGGGTACTTTGCGATATGGCATAAGAAGCTTCAAGTTGCGCTTGTGTGGTAGAGAGCACTGGTATCGATATGTGGGGTGATGTCGATGAGGGTAACCGAAACGGGGCTATAGGAGTTGAACAATTTGCGGATATTGTGAAGGTGTCGTCCACGGAGCTACTAGTGCAGAGGGTGCATTGAGAGTAGGGATGGCAATTGGGTCATTCGGGTAGGTCGGGTCGAACCCGTTCGGGTCGGTCTGATATTCGGGTGGGTCCGAGTCGGGTTGCCAGCATAACCGGGCCGGGTTCGAAATCCAAATTTTCGACCCGGTCGACCCGTGAACCCATTCGGGTTTAACTCGTTTCGGGTCGGGCTGGGTCGCGGGTTGGCCGGGGTTGGTTTTTTATATATAATAAGTTTTTTAATATTTTAAATTTTATACGAAATATGTGTGAACAACAAAATTAATTACTCACTACCCTCTACTCAATTAGCCCACCACACTCTAGCTATTTATAGCCAACTTCACATCCTCACTTCTCCCATCTCATCAATGTGGGATTAAATATATTTGGATTTTAAACTTTGAAAACTTTTAGTCCCACATTGGTGAGAGAGAGAAGTGAGGATGTGGAGTTGGCTATAAATAGCTAGGGTGGGGGTTGTCTAATTGAGTAATGGGTATTAATCAATTAATTTTGATGTTCACACTCATTTTTATAAAACTTTAAAATATTTTAGAATATATCTATATGCATATGTACATATATATACATATATATTTGCAGTATATATATACATATATACATATATTTTGTAGCAAAAAAATATTAAAAAAATAAACAGCTAAAAAAAAAAAAAATCAAAACGGGTCAAACCCACGGGTCAAATTTCAAAATTCAACGGATCAAAACCCATGGGTCACCCGCGGGTTGGCAGGCGAGTTTGACTTGGTCAACGAGTTCGCAGGTCGGGTCAAGCGGGTTGGGTTTACAAATTTGGCGACCCGGGTCGACCCGCGGGTTCGATCCAGACCCGAACCGCTTAATTGTGGGCCGGGTTAGAGTGGGCGGGTCGCGGGTCAACCCGACCTGGTTGCCATCACTAATTGAGAGACTTTGAACCATGTCTGGTGTTAATGGAGATTCTACGAGCTGGAGAGTCTTGTAACACAGAATCCGACACAGGAGATTATTTCTCTGGTATTTGTGCTCTATGCGATTAGTGGAGCACATCCTTCATGATGCGATGAGGGGTGGTTGGTGCACTTCACGTGGTGGAGTGGCGGAGGTGCTCTTCCTGAGAGTGGGGAGTACTTGGGTCTTCCATGAAAGTGGGAGATTGACAGAGATAATGTGAGATAAAGAGTACAATAACTTTGAATCGTTGTGTATTTGGTCCAAGTGGGAGATTTTTAGGATTGTGGCCTCAAATACACGTATGTATGGAGTACTTGAAGTTGGGAAAAAGAGAAGGAGACGAAAATAGCAAGAGAAGACAACAGCAAATAGAAGATGTGCAGTCTAGAGAGTTGTGGTCGACCGACCTTGGGGTGCGGTCAACCAATCCATTTTGCTGAGAGTTCTTCGAGTGTACATGGTTCAACAGAGAAGGGGACGGTGAACCGTGCAGTCGACTGGTCATGTCTTAGGTGTGGTCTGTACATGTTGCGGTCGACCGACCTGGGGGTGCGGTAGACCGTTAGCGGTGCTGTGTGTTATTTGGGCTGACGATATTCAGACTCAATAAGTTAGATTTGTGTTTATGTTTTAGGGTTTACTTGGGGGCTATATATATGAATGTAGACTCCAGAGTTTTGTAACCCCTATTTTCGTAAATATGTATTTTCCGTATTTAAAATTTTTTTAAATTATTTTTTTCGCTTACAAATTATTTTGTGAAAATGTATTGTTGGATCTTCTATTAAAATATATTTCTTTTTTTTAATCAATGATTTTATTTGTAACTATTTTCGAATAAATTTATATTATAATACATACCTGATGCTGTTTATTTCTGAGAAACGTGTGGAAGCACCAGGTGTGAGTTCGGACTCAATTTGTATTGAAGGAGATTGCCGCTCGTCTGCCGACCTTCAGTTGACCTTCTGGGACCTACGATGAGCTCGGAAAGATGTTGGAGGTTGGGCTCGGATCGGAAGGGTCGGATCCGAGGTCTTGTGTACCTACAGACGGTCCTGAAACACTGGGGTTTATCCCGGTGGCGGACCCTCCGACGCTCTAGTCAGTCTCTGTGAGAGAGTAGCAATAACTAGGTATATTTAAGTGGCAAAAGATTGATTATCTCAAAAGGTGGGTGGGGGTCTAGTATTTATAGAGAATCCCAACCGGGTTTGGTTCCACTTGGGGGCCGGGTCTGGATCCGAAAGCCCGTGGGCCTGACGTGGCAGAAGGCCCAGGGGGTTTAGGGCGGACGTGGCAATACCAGGAGTGGTATAGGGCTGACGTGGCAACACCCTTGGCGGTATTTGGAGTTGACGTGGCTGATCGTGGGCCTCCTGTGCTTCTGGGGGGGATCGGAGGGCCCAGGCTGCGCCAGGTCATCCTTCTGCCCCGCCAGAGAGGGGGGACGGCCTGTGGGACTGTCCCGGATCGGACTCCGAGGGCTACTGAGGCTCGTCGGTACGAGGAGGCCAGTACCGTGAGGGCAAACACGAGGTTCGGCACCGACCCTGAAGTGGTCCGGAGCCGAACCAGGTTGCTATCTTTACTTTTCTGAGTGGGAATTGTATTGGGCCCTGGTTGGGCCTCAGGCCATTTTTACACTGTCACACAAGCCCCCCACTCCTTCAGGGGGTGCGGGAGCTAGCCGTGGAGGAGTGCTTATGGTTGTAGAAATGGGATGGCGAGTCACTGGGCCTTCATGAGAGGGTTACGCTGGTGTTAGACCTGACCTCGAGCCGGTCGAGGGATTACGGGCCAAGAAGGGGGGTGGCGAGCCGTTGGCCTTCCTGAGGAGACCACCCTGGTGCCAGACCTGACCTCGAGTTTGGCGAGGAATTACTGGAAGGCAAGGGCGATGGCGAGCTGCGAAGCCTTCCTGAGAAGACTACCCTGGTGCTAGACCTGACCTCGAGCAGGTCGAGGGATTACGGGCCAACAAGGGGGGTGGCGAGCCGTTGGCCTTCCTGAGAAGACCACCCTGGTGCCAGTCCTGACCTCGAGCTTGGCGAGGGATTACTGGAAGGCAAGGGCGATGGCGAGCCGTGAAGCCTTCCTGAGAAGACTCCCCTGGTGCCAGACCCGACCTCGAGCCGGTCGAGGGATTATGGGCCAACAAGGGGGGTGGCGAGCCGTTGGCCTTCCTGAGAAGACCACCCTGGTGCCAGACCTGACCTCGAGCTTGGCGAGGGATTACGGGAAGGCAAGGGCGATGGCGAGCCGTGAAGCCTTCCTGAGAAGACTCCCCTGGTGCCGGACCCGACCTCGAGCTGGTCGAGGGATTATGGGCCAACAAGGGGGGTGGCGAGCCGTTGGCCTTCCTGAGAAGACCACCCTGGTGCCAGACCTGACCTCGAGCTTGGCGAGGGATTACTGGAAGGCAAGGGCGATGGCGAGCCGTGAAGCCTTCCTGAGAAGACTCCCCTGGTGCCGGACCCGACCTCAAGCTGATCGAGGGATTATGGGCCAACAAGGGGGGTGGCGAGCCGTTGGCCTTCCTGAGAAGACCTCCCTGGTGCCAGACCTGACCTCGAGCTTGGCGAGGGATTACTGGAAGGCAAGGGCGATGGCGAGCCGTGAAGCCTTCCTGAGAAGACTCCCCTGGTGCCGGACCCGACCTCGAGCTGATCGAGGGATTATGGGCCAACAAGGGGGGTGGCGAGCCGTTGGCCTTCCTGAGAAGACCTCCCTGGTGCCAGACCTGACCTCGAGCTTGGCGAGAGATTACTGGAAGGCAAGGGCGATGGCGAGCCGTGAAGCCTTCCTGAGAAGACTACCCTGGTGCTAGACCTCACCTCGAGCTAGTCGAGGGATTACGGGCCAACAAGGGGGATGGCGAGCCGTTGGTCTTCCTGAGAAGACCGCCCTAGTGCCAGACCTGACCTCGAGCTTGGCGAGGGATTACTGGAAGGCAAGGGCGATGGCGAGCCGTGAAGCCTTCCTGAGAAGACTACCCTGGTGCTAGACCTGACCTCGAGCTGGTCGAGGGATTTCGGGCTAACAAGGGGGATGGCGATCGGTTGGCGCCCCAGAGTGATTGAGCGGGGATATCCCACCATTCCTGTGGAGCATTGAAGGCTCTCCGAGAACGGTGTGATGGTCCAATTTCCTAGGGGCATTTAATGGCGCCGCCTAATAAATGTAGATGGTGCATGGTTTTCCGTTGATTGACCTTCTCTATGTCTCAACGGTTAGTCCCTGGGGGAGGTTATAAATACCTCTCCCCTCCATTGTAGGTATGATCAAAACAGGGGTGGCCCATTGGCCCTCAGAGGTGTCTGCTTCGGCGGATGCCTGTCTTTTGCTAATATTTTCGACCCTAGCAGCGTCGGAGAGGTGGTTACTCTGCCGCCCGGATCTTCTCTTGGATCTGATGGACCTTGATATGGCAGCCAGATCTGTGGGAGATCAGGGCGAGAGGGGTGGCGGCCGAGATCCGTGCTGTTGGAAGAGGAGCTTCGGTTTGGTGGTGGTTTTGCCGTCTGGATCCCTTTTCGGGTCAGACTACCCTGTCATGGATGTTTGGCCCGGGAGAGATCCAGACGAAAAGATGCACCAACCGTATACCGGTTTTGGGGCTGAAGGGCCTCGGATGGGGGGACCACCTTCCATCGGGGGCCGGTCAGTCCGTCTTGATAGGGCTGCAGGCGATGGCGGTTTCTGTCCCACCCTCGAACTGTTCGGGGTTTCGGCTGCCGAAGCTGTAAGTCCCGAGCTGTTCGAGGGTGAGAGGGGAACTGGTCGAACGCTGGAGCCCGGGGTGCCTGTCATATGATGGCGCCTTAAACCTTAAGTAAAAAATGTTTTCTCCATCGCGTATCCCTCCCGAACCGACCCCAGAGTTAGCCCGTCAGTCTGGCGTCTGATGACGTCCTCCGCACTGGTTTCGAGGACGCGGCGCGATTTTCCAGGCGGCAGTTGTGCGTCAATCAGTGAACAGTAATCGCGGAAGTCGAGGAGCCGTTCTTCCCTTATATAAGTATTCCCCTCTTTTTTCTTTCGCCCACTTCAATCTTGCTGCTTTCTTCTTCAAAAAATCTCCCAACCCTTCAGTGATTGTTCCTGCAGTTTGCCGTACTTGGCTCGCCTTCCCGAAGCGGTCCCAGGTTAGTTTGGTAAGTTCGTTTTATCTTTAGGCACAGATGGATAGGGCTCAGTCCGGTTCGTCGGCGTCGTCGTCCAGGGGGGAGGTAAAGCCTGACTCTCCGTCGACGTCGTGGGAAGAGCCCGTGTTCGAGGAGGGGTCGGCGCCCGTTGTGGGCCCTACTGGCTCGGTTTCTCTGGAGGACTCAGTGGGTGAGGGGGAAGCGGTACACAAGACGGGGCCGTCGCGTTCCCGACGTCCCTTTGTGGTGGAGAGTAGCGGGTCGGAGGGAGCCGGCGAGGGTTCAGACGGCATTCGCGTGTTGGAGCTGTCTTCCGATGAGGAGAGGGGCGAGGGTAATATAGCGAGGAAATCCACCGCTCAGGGTCGAGGACCGTCGGAGCGAGTCAAGAAGGAGAAGAGGGCCCCAGGAAAACCGGGGTCGAGGACCGGCGGCTCGAGCAAGGCGCCTGTTTTCCGTAATCCGATGACGGGTTCGCCCGTTCAGCCGAAGCATTTCCGTCAGTATCCCGACGACCTTTCTGACCAGGAGCTCTTCGGAGTGCAACCCTCTTCGCCGAGCCGGAGGAGGGTGATGATGGACGCGATCTCGACCGTTTTGGAGGACGGGGATTTAGAGGTTCTGCAGCTGGCGTATCATATAGGGCCTGGTTACGAATTGCTGATGCCGAGCCCTACTCTGCGTCCCACCGATCCCTTGTCAGCTTGGTACTGTGTCTTCCCAGTGGATGCTTTTATCTCTGGCCTGAGGTTGCCAATCCACCCGTTCATTAGGGACGTGTTGAACTGGGCCTCCTTGGCGCCCATGCAGTACGGGCCGAACTCTTGGAAGCAGATTATCTGCTTTATGCTGATGTGCGAGGAACAGCAAGTACCCCTGCGGCTGAATGTGTTCCGTGCGATGTTGATGGTCAATCCGTCGGCCGAGGGTGTATACTATATCTCTCCTCGGAGTGGGGGGAAGGTCGTTCGCCACCACCCGGATTCCATCAAGGGATGGAAGGAGAAGTATTTGGTGATCCGGAGTGAAGAGCCATGGGACATTCCCACTCGATGGAACCACTCCAAGCCGAACCACCCACCGCCGAGGCAGGGGGATCTGTCGGCAGATGAATGGGGGTTTGTCGAGCGCCTCCGCCAGTCACCTAGTATTGATTGGACGGAGGTGACGGAGACCACTCTGGCGAGCGCTGGACTGAGCCCAGCTGTTATGTGTATGTAGTTGTTCCTTTCCTCTGGGTCCTTCCTTGCTTTCTTGCTCATTGCTCTTAATGGTTTTTTCTGCAGATATGGATGAGGCATCGATCCAAGCAAGGCGGCTCGCCATGAAGAAGGAAAATGCTGAGAAGAAGAAGGCAGAGGCGGCGAAGAGGCCGAGGGAGCTGCCCCTTGTTATCTCGGAAGTCCAACTCGAGCCGAGGACCAAGAGGGGTCGCTCCGAGACGAGCAAGGGCGTGGCTTCTTCGAAGGGTCGGGGCCTAGCGGGGGCCTCTGTTCTCGACAAGGGGAAAGGTCCCTGGGTCGAGGCCGAGGAAGAGGATCCGGTGGTGGAGCTGTTGCGGCAGAGGTGGGCTCCTGACTGGTCGGTTCTGATGGGGGACCGCCTGACAGAGGAGGCCCAAGCCGTTGAAGTGGTGGAAAAGCTGGCGACCCCTCGCGATCGCAAGGCGATGGAGGGTGAGCCCGTAGAGGTGGCGTTCGCCCGCCTGGCGCAGGCCACTGTGCAGGTAAGTCTGTCGACTCTGTCCCTCCTTGTTGATTTTTGTGCCGAGGCCTGATCTTTGTCTGCCGTTGGTTGTAGGCTTGTATACAGGGGGCCAACATTAAGAACTTGTACGAGGCGTCCCTGGCTCAAGAGCGAGCTCGAGCGGAGAAGAGCGAGCTGGAGATGAAGGAGATGCGAATCGAACTCGAGGGTTCGCATAAGAGAGAGCAGCAGCTGGAGCTCCAGCTCAAGGCCAAGGATGTAGAGTGGGAGAAGAAGATGGCCTCCCTGAAGACGAAGTTCACCAAGGAGGCGAAGGAGGTGCTGCATATGGGCCAGCAGATGGTGATCGCGGCCCAGGACAAAAGCTATGAGAGGGCCCTCAGCCACGTGAGGCACTTCTTCCCGGCCCTCGATTTATCCAAGTTTGAGTATGATATGGAGATCGAGGGGACGTCGAAGACTCCTGGCGAAGAAGGGCCCGCCGTCGACCCATCGGCCGACGCTCCCGTGGATCCGTCCGTCGGCGCGGAGGTGGGTCAATGAGTGGTGTAATTTTTGTCTTTCTTTTTCTCTCCCTCGATTGTGTTTGCCTCCCGCGGACTGGCCACCGCATTTTATTTATTTATTTTTTGTAAGAAACACCTGGATTTATAGTGGCAAGAAAAGTTTTTTGACCGGCCGGTTGTTTTCACCTCGGACATTTCTGAATCTTCTCGAGAATGTGTGTTGAGTTGGTTGGTTATCTTGTAGGTCGCGGCTCTCCTCCCTGAGGGGGACTCCCGTAGTTTCTATGTGGCGCGACTCCGGAGTAAGGTTAAGGTCCTGGAGGCCGCGCTGGCTCGTCATCGAAGGGGGGCTCGGGACACTGACGAGGCTTGTAACTTTTATCGGAATAAGTCCGCCGTCTTAAGTGCGGAGGCGCGCCGGTTGAGAAGAGCGATGTGGGATCGGGAGCTCGGCGGTGCGGGCCTTAGACAGGCCGGGCTTAGTACCTTGGTGCCGAGGTCCTCTCCTGGGGGGTTACCTCGCGACGTCTTTGTGGAGAAGGAGATGGAGATGCCCGTCACAAGGCCATGTTGGGTGCCTCGTTCTCTTCCTCCTTGGGTCGACAGGCGGAGGGGGTTCCCTCTGCGTTGCTGCTGTTACAGTGGGCGCGATCGGATGACGCCCAGAGTTCTGTGGCTGGACTGTCGATTGTGGCTGAGGCTAAGGAACATCACGACGAGGGGAGGGGTCCCTAGTTGCTTGGTCGAAGTATTCTTTGTCCCTCGTTGGGCCCGAGGGGCCCCGATCTTCCTGATTTGAGATGAGTGGAGCGGTCTTGTAACGGTCTTTGTTTTTCTTTCGTTTTTATTTTTTCTCCTTGGAACGAAAAATAAAGGGGTATGAAAGAAGAATCCTTTTCCTTCCTCGCTCCGGCCAGTAATGTGGTACGAAATGTCGGAGGCAAGGCCTGGCTCCCTCGTTCCGCGAGGGATCGAAGTGGGGCCTTAGGAAGGACCTTCGGTCCGGACTCGTATTGAGATTATCGGGACATTTGGGGTTCGGACAAAAAGGGATATCTTTAGTGTAAGGTAGGGGGGGCCGCTAAGGCAGCCCTTTACAAACGAGGGTTTACACAAAAACAGATTTACAATTAGCCGGGCCATAATCTATGCTCGTTCGGCATCGAGGGGGAACACACCCCCACCGACGGTGGTCATGTAGCATGATCGTGCTGCTTCTTGGCTGCCTCGGACGATGCCGACTCCTTGAGGGGTGGGGAACTTGAGCTTCAGATGGTAAGCCGAAGGCACCGCTTGTAGGGAGCATAGTCCAGGCCGGCCAAGTATGGCGTTGTAAGCCGCCTTGACGTTGACCACCATGAAGTCCATGGATTCGGTCCTCTTGACAGGAGTCGACCCGGCGGTAACGTCGAGGGTAACAATCCCTTCTATTACGACAGGGACGTCTGAGAACCCGTGCAAGGTGTACCCAGCTGGCTTGAGTTTACCTCGGGGTAACCTGAGATTTTCGAAGGCTTCGAGGAAAAGAATATTCACCGAGCTACCGTTGTCGACGAGGATCCTGCGGACCTCACAATTAGCCATGTGGAGGTTGATGACGAGGGCATCGCAGTGGGGCAAGCGAACACCTTCAAGGTCTTCCCCTGAGAAGGAGACCGGCCTTGATTGTAGTTTGGGCGAGGGGTTGTCTCTGACAGCGTTCACCTCTCGGAGGAAGGCTTTTTTGGAAGTGTTTGATTCACCTCCCATCGGCCCTCTGTGGACACAGTGCAAGATGAAAGGGATATCCGCGGCTCCCTCGGAATCGGGGTCCCGACCCTGGGTCTGGTTTGGGGGAGGGTTCGGAGGCGATTGCCTCCGGTTCCTAGCGTCTCGCCGATCTCGTGGGCCTTCTCGGGTAAACTCTCGGAGGTATCCTCTGGAAATGAGTTCTTCAATTTCGTCTTTCAGGGCTCGGCATTGGTCGGTTTCGTGCCCGTGATCTCTGTGGAAGCAACAGTAAAAGTGCTGGTCTCGATTCTTGTTGTTATTAGATCGGGGGGGTAGTCGGACAATGCCCTTGTCTTCGATTTCCAAGAGGATGGCGGAGATGTTATGCGTCAGGGGAGTGTACCTCTCGAAGCGGGGGACTGGCGGGACCTTCTTCATGGCCCCCGGGTCCCTTGGAGCTTTCTTTGGTGGTTCGACTTCCTCGGTCTTCCGCTTTCCTTTCCCGGTGGCATCCCTGGGATCTTCGGGATTAAGGGCCTCCTCTGCCCTAATGTATTTCTCGACCCTATTAAGGAGGTCGGGAAAGTCGACGGGGGGTCTCTTGGCCAGAGAAGCCTTCAGCTGTCCGGGGCGGACGTTGTGTCGGAATGCCGCTGAAGCGACGCCTGGGTCGAGGGAGGAGACCGACCTTGCCTCAGCGGTAAATCTCCGGACGAACACTCTGAGTGATTCCCCCTATATCTGCTTGAGCCCAAGTAATGAGGCGCTGGTCCTTTCGGCCTTCCGGCTAGTGACAAAATGGGCAAGAAAATTGCCCTCGAGTTGGTCGAAGGAGTAAATGGAGCCGGGGGCGAGTTTCGAGAACCACTCGCGAGCTGGACCCCGAAGGGTGGCGGGGAAGGCTCGGCAGAGCAGAGGATCCGAGGCGCTGTGAATCATCATGAGGGTTTTGAAACCCTCCATGTGATCAGCAGGATCTCCCTCGCCATCGTAGGTCTCGAATTGAGGGGGTCGGAAATTCCGGGGTATTTCCGCTTGGAGGATGGGGGCGGAGAAGGGTGGACGGACAGGTCTGTACCCCTGAGCCATTCTTTGGCCGCCGTCCCCTATGTGATCGAGGCGGTCCTCCATTTCTTGTAGGCGTCTTAGGAGTACGTCATCGTCTTCCGGCTGGATCGTTGAAGGGCGGGACGCGCTGGCTTCGGCGTCCGACCCCGTTTGGGAATGGAGGGTTTCTTCCCTGGGGGCCCGTCGGAGGGCTCCCAGCATTTCTCTTCGGAAGTCTTGGAATTCCTTATGAGTGACGGGGGCTCCTTCGGCCCGGTTTGGTCGGTCCGAGGGTTGTCTTCCGACTCGGCTGAGCGCGGGTCTGCACGCCTCGGGCGGTGGCCTCGGGCGGTGGCCTCGGGCGGTTCGGGGCCGGGTTGGAAGCGGCCCTTCCCCTACTGCGGGTAATCTTGCGGTTGAGGATTATTCCCCGGAGGTCGGGCTGGGCTGGCCGGCCGACGCTCCTTTGGGACTCCCGAGAGGGAGCCTTGTGTTTCGACGTGCGTGGCCTGGCTTTATCGGTGGGTGGGGGCGAGTCCCGTTGGTTGACGGAGGAAGCAGCCCCCTTGCCTTTGGAGGCCATGAGGATTCGGCTGTCGATGGCCTTTGAGGGTCTGGGTCGGATCGGCTTCTGGAGCAGCTGTTCCCACAGACGGCGCCATCCTGATGCTGTTTATTTCTGAGAAACGTGTGGAAGCACCAGGTGTGAGTTCGGACTCAATTTGTATTGAAGGAGATTGCCGCTCGTCTGCCGACCTTCAGTTGACCTTCTGGGACCTACGATGAGCTCGGAAAGATGTTGGAGGTTGGGCTCGGATCGGAAGGGTCGGATCCGAGGTCTTGTGTACCTGCAGACGGTCCTGAAACACCGGGATTTGTCCCGGTGGCGGACCCTCCGACGCTCTAGTCAGTCTCTGTGAGAGAGTAGCAATAACTAGGTATATTTAAGTGGCAAAAGATTGATTACCTCAAAAGGTGGGTGGGGGTCTAGTATTTATAGAGAATCCCAACCGGGTTTGGTTCCACTTGGGGGCCGGGTCTGGATCCGAAAGCCCGTGGGCCTGACGTGGCAGAAGGCCCAGGGGGTTTAGGGCGGACGTGGCAATACCAGGAGTGGTATAGGGCTGACGTGGCAACACCCTTGGCGGTATTTGGAGTTGACGTGGCTGATCGTGGGCCTCCTGTGCTTCTGGGGGGGATCGGAGGGCCCAGGCTGCGCCAGGTCATCCTTCTGCCCCGCCAGAGAGGGGGGACGGCCTGTGGGACTGTCCCGGATCGGACTCCGAGGGCTACTGAGGCTCGTCGGTACGAGGAGGCCAGTACCGTGAGGGCAAACACGAGGTTCGGCGCCGACCCTGAAGTGGTCCGGAGCCGAACCAGGTTGCTATCTTTACTTTTCTGAGTGGGAATTGTATTGGGCCCTGGTTGGGCCTCAGGCCATTTTTACACTGTCACAATACCCTATTAGTATTGTTGTTATTATTATTTTTCAGTATTATTATTATTATTATTATTATTATTATTATTATTATGATTATTGTTATTATTGTTATTATTATTATAACTTTGATTGTCTATTTAAAAATTTACCCCCATTGTCAATTATATTTATTTCAAATAATTTCCATATTGTAGTACAAATATAATTTGTGTATAATCCTACTTTATATTGATTATTTTATCTCCCTATTGGATTTTAATAACCCAATACCCTGTTTAATATCCTAATACCCATTTAACCCTAAAACCCATTATACTCAACCTAATACCCATTAAGCCACTTCCTAATACCCATACCCGTTTAACACCCAAACCCATTATATCAAACCCATCTGCACCTAACCCTATATATATATATATTCAAAAACCCTAATCATCCCCGTTCAACCCATCCCAGCCGCTTCGTCTCCTTCTCTCCCTGCTCTCTCTCTCTCCCATCCTGGTGTTGCCTCCCTCCGGCGATCCCTTACACCGCTCAGACAGGCCACAGCAGACGCCCCAGCGCAAGCAACGACAGCCTCGCCTCCCTGCTTGTGACCCCCTGTCGCACGAGTCCCCTGTGTTGTGCCGCTGCCTCACCCCGACTATAACAGCCCCAACACCTCTGCCAGTTGGTGCTCCTCTCGACGATGCAGCCAGCAGCGTGGCACCCCGATGCCCTGTCCCCTGCGTCGCTGCCGCTTGCGCAGCCAGTCCCGTCACCCTGTCGCCGTGTCTCTTTCCCGCCGACTCTCTCTCTCTCTCTGTTGCAGCTATGAGGAAGAGAAGAGTTGGGTTTTTTACTTTTTGGTGTTTTGCTGTTTTGGATGAAGTTGGGGATCCGCTGTTCTGGTTCAGTGTGTGCTGTTTTGGGAGTAGAGGGGATTCGCTGTTTTGTGTGGCTGTTTGTTGTTTGATGTTGAGCTCAACTGTCCGATCGACCAAATCTTGAGATCGCTGTTTGCCGTTTGGCGATCCACTGTTGGCTGTTTGTTGTTTGATCTCTATCATGGCCGTCCGATCGTTAATCATCATGATCGTGATCGCTTCTTGATCTGTTGATCTTGGTCGTTGGATTGCATTGATCATCATCACCATCATCATCATCAAGATCTTGATCTCGGCCGTCGGATCTCTTTTGATCATCGCGATCGTGATCATCATCTTGATCTTGATCTTGATCTTCAATCTCAGCCGTCCGATCGATTAATCACACTTGATCTCAGCCCTTGATCGTCTCGTTCATCTTCTTTTTGGTGAGTTAAACATTTGATCAACTTTTTGTTCTCATCCATCAAATTGTCAATCATGGTATATTTACTCTTTTAGTACTCTTCTAATTCTTATATATTTTATGATCGATCTCGACCGTTGGATTCACTTGACCTTCATCTTGATCATCATCTTGATCAACGAGATCCATGTCCGATCGTAATCATCGTGATCGTTTGCTCGTTGCCGTGTCGCCGGGATTCCGATCCCGTTATTCTCAATATATCTAACGTCATCTAAAGGCAAGTCATCATACTCTCGAATTGTATTGTATTGTATTTGAGATTATTTATTGAATACAGCAAGTAGATCCATATTGAATATCGTATATTGTTATTGTTATCTATCGTTGGGATACTATGGATTTACACGAGCGAATCCGAGTAGTAGTCTTGACTTCGTGCCGTCTTTTTGCCTCTAATGTATAGAGACCTTACATGCATTCATGCAGTTAGTTATTGAATATAAGGATCGGGAATTATTGTTGCATTTCATCTCATGACATTATACACAACTATTGTAGATTGTGTATTAGGGTTGATTGTTCATATGATTGATAATGATAAATTAGATGATTGTAATTAGTAGGGTGATGGACATTATATATCATATTACCATGTTCACATAGGGGTAACTTGTTGTGATTTATGATTGTTAACCTCTAACTCACCATTCATAACATCTCGATTATTTTTATGCATGAAAAATTATATTGAGATCCTGAATTTACTGCCAACCTGAACATTGTCATGCTGTTTCAACCTAGATAATGTCATTAAAATCATTACCTTTCTGAATATGAAATGTAGCCCCAAGTGTCTAGTTGCCAATAATATCCAGAATTTTCGAATTCTGACTTATATTGCATGAGTTATGACCTTTTTTCTACTGCTGCGCTGAAGTTTCAGATTCATGTACATACCATGTTAGGATGATGAATTAAGCAAACTAATGATCAAATATTTCCATGATAAATTCCAGATTGGTAGATAACATGCTTAGGGTGATAAAAATTATTTTTACTGATTTTTACAATGAATATTTATTGTCTTTACAACTGAAACTAGTCAACACCGATAACCATCCAGAAACCAAAATCTGTAAAGAACACTGAATTTTACCTAGCTACTGTTGTCGGAATGTAGACTTTAAATATGCGTTGGAGCCGGGCAGGGGTCTAGTTTGAAGAACTTCTGACGGATCCACATTTGCTATCCTGTAGCAACTAAAATTCTGATTTTGGTGCAGCAACCTACTGCTATCTAGAATTGAGTTTCTATATTTAATAATATGTAATTGTATCTATGATGTTGAATTTGGTGTATTTGATTGTATAGAGTGCATTACATGACCTTAGGGTTGTGTTGCCATCTTTTCTAGTGTTCCTTATTAATCGCATTATTGTGTATTAATTGAATAAAGAATGTTAATCAAGCTGGGGTTAAGAGTTGACAATGGTAGTTGATAATATAGTGATTGTACTCGGTATTGTGGGCTTTGTTCCCAAAATATTGTGTCGGTTAGTGCTATCGATTTATTGTTCGATTACTGACTGCAGTATCTCAATTCATCGTGTATTGTTTTAGGACCTATCATGCCGACTATTGTTATCATTATTGTGCAAGAAATTACTATTGTTATCGTGCGAGTACATGACCTATAGAATCTACCACCTTAGTCTAAACAAAATTGATTGTATCCATGGAGCCTGTAGAATGGAATGCAGTATTCGTGCATTAGCTAGGATTAAAAATGAATAATAGACTTAAGATTTTCATCACATTGTTATTGCATATTGTCATCTTTATTGAACAGTATTATCGTTATTGTTACCATTATTGTTATTGTTTATCGTTATCGTTATAAATCATCGTTATTGCCATTGTACTGTCATCATTTTGTTATTGTTCAACATTATTGATTTCATCGTTCATTGAATTCATCGTTATACCGTTATTTTTATTGTTCTCTGTTTCTCTACTTGCTGTCTGCGACTTGCTCTAAGAACATTTTTCTTCTCTTTAGATGAATAGCTTACAAGTAATCAAGGAAATTTACCCGACGGACTAGGGGAGCAATAATGGTGAAGGAGACGTTTTGCTGCGCCGCTTATATAAATGTTGCTTTATTTAAGAACTTTAATAAATTGAACAAATATTGTGTTCTTTGTATTGTGGGCTTTGACCCGAATGTTGTTTGTTAAATTCCAGATGTTAGGTTATTTTGATGTGAGTTAATTTTATGCTTAATTTCCAATGTTGTTATTTATGTGATTATTCTTTCATTGCATGCGTGGTTGTTTTACTTCTTGTTTATATTGTTGAGTTGGATCGATAATAGCCTATGGATGATGCAAGTCATTCGCTGGGCCGTGTCACGTGCTTGCATTCCGTCTGTTTGGGAAGCGGGGCGTGACAAGTTTGTACAACTGGTTAGAGAGAATTAGTGAGCCGTTATCATTGTTCAACTTCAAGAGGAGATTGTGCCGAGTGTTTCAAAGGTGGAGAGAGATTGAGAGTTGTATTCTCTTTGAAATCTTTGTATTCTTGGGGAATAAGAAGTATTGGTTATCTCTGCATATTGATTGTGTTCTTGTGAGATCATGCATATATCGTGGTGGCTTTTTCTTGGTTTGTCAAGTTCTTAGGAAGTTTCTATTGCTTGTGGTGTGTTTCGCTATTAGCACTACGAGTTATTGGTAGATTCTGCAATAGAGATGACAATGGAATATGGTGAAAGGGATGTTCGAATCGAGTTCGGGTTCGACTATAGTTGGATTTGGTTGGAGTTGAAAAGGCTGTTGGGTTTGGATTGAAAATGGAGTTAGTTGGTGGAGATTAGGTTTTGGAGTAGTCGAGGAAAAGGATGGAGGTTGGGGTGTTGGTCACCTTTAAATAAGGTAAATTGCACTAACTCCAAAGTTAAGTTAGGAATGGGTTGAGGTCAGGCTCAATTTGGATTTGAATGGAAGTCAGGATCGGATTAGGTTTGAAAGGAGTTGGAGTTGCAGTGGGGCAAAGGTGGAAGTGATGAGAATGGATGTCGGTGATGGAGGTGGTGGTCGGTGGTGAAGAATGGAAATGAGTTTTGGTGGAATGCATTAGTGAAGATGATGAGGGCTTTTGCTGTGTGTTTGGAGAGGAATGATTAGCCATGGGATAATTGTGAATTAGTCTTGAGCTAGGTATTTATAAAGTTTGGTGAGGGATTAAGAGGGTAAGTTAGTTTAATTAGGAAAAAATAAAATAATTACTTCAGAAATAATTAAACAATGAAGAAAGGTAGAAGGCTCCAAACGAATGCATGTATAGTGCGCGTGACAGGCAGAACGAAACACAAATAAGTTCCTGGAGGAGTTTTCTGCGTTGAACTAAAATCCAGGATGGTTAACTGCTTTGACCTGAAAATATAGAGGTGTTTTCTGTATCAACCAAAAAACAAGGGAAATTAACTTCTTTAACCTACAAATATAGAGGAGTTTTTCATATTTAGCTAAATTTTATAGCTCTTTGGGTCTTTTCAAAAGTCAACTTTTTGCATTACGTCCACCTATTATCATCTTAAATAATCACATGCTAGATGCTATTATTTGATTAAGAATAGATCTATATCGAGAGTGTTCTTGCCAAGTGATGGTTGGGTTTTGGCAGAGATTATTAACATAAACTTTAGCCTAACTCACTGATATGGGCTAGATGACGTGGTCCCTTCTGGACCACAGGATTCCCCTCAAAATGCGCGCGCCTCTAGATCTTCCAGATCTGCCACGTCAGCTCTGGGAAACCGTCCGGGCCTCTGCCATGTCAGTCCGGAAATCACCCGGGCCCTTGCCACGTCAGCCCTATACCACCCGGGTTTTCACCGCTTCACCCCCAGAGGTAACCGGGTCCAGATCCGGCCCTAAACGGGTCCAGACCTAGTTGACATCTTCTATAAATACCAGACCCCTACTCCTTCTCCAGGTGATCGATCTTTTCCTACCAAAACCCTAGTTACTGTTACCCTCTCTTAGTGACTAACTAGATCGTCGGAGGGTCTGCCACCGGGACCAACCCCGGTGTTCCGAGACCGTCTGCAGGTACACGAGACCTCGGATCCGAGCCACCCGATCCGAGCCGAGCATCAGCCTCCACCTCACTACCACCTACCTCAGTACCGTTCGTCCAGCCGAGGATCGTCTGCATAGGAGCTTCCTCCATCAATACAAATCAAGTAAGAACTCACGCCTGGTGCATCCACATGTCTCCCAAAAACAAACCGCATCAGGATGGCACCGTCTGTGGGAAACTCTCTATTATAGATGCCGACCCGAGCTCTGCCCCCAACGGTACACCCATCGACCCGAGCTCTCATGGCGCCCAAAGCCGCGAGAACGGTTACCTCCGCACGTCGGCAGGACGTGCCTCCACAAGGCATCGCTGCCGATGCTCATGAACCAAACAACAAAGGGGTCAGTCACGGGCCCCAGCCAAACGCCTCCCGTCTGGTCCAGAACGACCTACGGGGGGTAATCTTGAACTGACAGGCTAGCCGCAGCAGGGGAGGAACCGCTTCCAACTCGGCTCCAAACCACCCAAGACCTCCGTCCCAAGGGCGGGAGCCAGCGCTCAGTCGTGTCGATCGGCGACAGCCCGCTCAACAAAACCGGGCCGAGCGAGCCCCGGTCACCCACCAGGAGTTCCAGGACTTCCGAAAGGAAATCATGGGGGCCATCCGTGGGGTCCCTGTCGATGAGAACGTCCGCCGTTTTCACACACGGTCGGATGCCGAGGCCAGCGTGTCTCACCCCTCAACAGTCCCGCCTGAGTATGATGACGACATTTTAAAGCGCCTCCAAGAAATGGAGGATTGCCTCGACCACTTTGGCGACGGTGGCCCAAGGACCGCTCAGGGGTACAGGCCGGTTCAACCTCCTTTCTCCGCCCTCATCCTTCAGGCGGAGATACCTCGGAATTTCCGTCCACCTCAATTCGAGACCTATGACGACGAGGGTGATCCTGCTGATCACATGGAGGGCTTCAAAACCCTCATGATGATTCACAGCGCATCGGATCCCCTCCTGTGCCGAGCCTTTCCTGCCACACTTCGGGGTCTAGCTTGGGAATGGTTCTCCAAGCTCACCCCCTGCTCCATCTACTCTTTCGACCAGCTAGAGGGCAACTTCCTTGCCCACTTTGTAACCAGCCGAAAGGCCGAAAGGCCGAAAGAACAAGTGTGTCCTTACTTGGCCTCCGGCAGAAGGAAGGGGAGTCACTCCGGGTGTTCGTCCGAAGGTTCACCGCCGAGGCAAGGTCGGTCTCCTCCCTCGACCCTGGGGTTGCTTCGGCAGCCTTCCGGCACAATGTCCGACACGGACAGCTGAAGGCCTCCCTGGTGAAGAAGCCGCCGATGGACTTCCCCGACCTCCACAACCGGGTCGAAAAGTACATCCGAGCCGAAGAGGCCCTGAATCCAGAGGACCAGAAAGTGTTGGATCCTGTAGGCTAAGCAACAAACACTAGAGGGGGGGGGGGTGAATAGTGTTTATCAAAAATAAATTGCGGAATAAATAATTTCTCTCGGCACAGTCGACTTAGTGGTGAACCAGTCGACTGATATAGCCAAAATAAAAGAAACTTGAACTCTCGATGCAGTCGACTTATAGATAAGGCAGGCGACTGATGAAGCAAAGAGAACAACTAATACAAGACTGATCAGTCGACTGATACGAAGCTGAGTCGACTGGCCAGACAAGATTTGCAGAACTTAATTAAGCAAAAGTAAATGCAAACACAAGATAATCAATCACAGAGTACACAAGATATATCCTGGTTCGGTCCTCCCGACCTACATCCAGTCTCCAAGCAACCCACTTGAGATTTCCACTATTCTTGAAAAATTACAAGAATACCCTACGGTGTTACGACAACAACCTTATCTAACCCGTAGTCCTTTCTCTCAACCAGAGAAAGCAACCCACTCTACTACCAAGAGTGAAAAAGACACCGACTCTACAACCAAGAGTCAACAACCACTCTCCAACCGAGAGCAAAAGTACAAGAAGAATTTTTACAATCAACCTATAGCCTTGTAGGTGTATGTGTTGATGCACTAGGCTAAATCACAAGGTTGACTTCTATACTCAGTCCAGAGCGAAATCAATGCTATACTGGACTGAATGTAGAGAACCAAAGTGTATGAACTTTGAAAGCTTTGTTTCTCACAGAAAATCTCTTGAAAAGTTTTTCACTAGAATGCTCGGATGTATATGAAAATTAGTTGTTCTTTTCAGAGAGATATGAAACTCTATATAAGGAGTTTTGATCTTCTGAACGTTGGAAAACAGTTACACAACTGTCAACCAACGGATCAGAACTTTTGAGTTTGAAAAACTTTGATTTTGAAAATCAGAAAACGGTCAAAAACTCTCGAACAGGCGACTGGGTTGCCATATGAGTCGACTGATCAGAGTTTGAATAATTTTAAACAGTTTTGTACTTATCAGTCGACTGGCACAAGCTTAAGTCGACTGGTACTTAAAAGTTAAAATTCTTCAAACTGTTTTGACTTATTTTTGGGGGTTTTTAAGAGACACACATTATGAAATTTTGAGTATGTGTGTGTGTGTGTGTTGACAAGGCTTTACATCTGACTAAGACTCAACAAGAAATAAAATACAATGTTTACAAAATAAGATAACACATTTGAGCTTGAAGTCTTGAGTCTTGAGTCTTGAATTGAATCTTTGATCCTTGTCTTCTTCATCTGTATCTGTTTGAGCTTGTTTGTTTGTTCAGCTATAATTGTCTTTAGTCTCTGTACTGCAATGTCAGCTGTATAACATAGACACATGTTGCACTGTGTTGTGATCATCAAAATCAAGAATCAACATTCTCCCCCTTTTTGATGATGACAACACAATAGCTGATAACAGTTTATAAATAGACATACAAGCATAGATTTTGAAAGCTCCCCCTATTAAAAACACAATATGCATACATAAAACAAAAACTTGATATACAGAATGTATCAGTCGACTGGAAAATAGATCAGGCGACTGACCAGAACATGAAAGCATTGTAACAAATATCATAGATACAGCAAGTATTATCACAGCTGCAGCAGCAGTCGACTGTATCCTTGGGGAAGTCGACTTTTGAATGTAACAAGTGCAACACAGATAGAACATAACACACAGAGAAATGTAAAATAAAACTGAGATGCAGCATTCTTTCTCTCCCCCTTTGGAATCATCAAAAAGCATAAAATAACAAGATTTTGCATTTAAAAGGAAAGTTTAATACATAGAAATAAAATGCATTAAAAAAGAGAAAATACATAAAAAAAATAAAAAGTCTTCAATCATCATCTTCGTCGGAGTCTTCATCTTCATCTTGAGAAGGAGGAGAAAACTGAGAAGTGAAGAGATGAGTGAGATGGGCTACCTCAGAACCAACATTGTCTATTTTGGAACCAAGGGAAGAAAGATGTCTATCGACTGTGACTGAATGATTCATTAGGTAAGACACAGTCGTACATGGTTCGAGGGTCATCATAATTGGCTTGAGGGAGAGGTGGATCATCAGAAGTAGAAGGTTGAGATGCTCTAGGTCTAGAAGATGAACCTAAGGGAGCTTGGGACATAGGAGGAGACCTAGGGGGTGATTGAGTAGGAGCATCAAGGAGTTTCATTCGTGCCAAACTAACACGATCGAAACACTCATATCTAGAAACAACATTTGTCTCTGACTCAAGATCAACTTTAAAAGCTGTAAAGACTCTAGTAAGGAAACCACCAAAGGGTAGAAAATGAGTGTGGTCTTGAGAGAGTTTTTGAAAAGATAACTTGACTCCAATCAACAGCTATCCTACCAAAAATTGCATATATAGCCTTTTGTAACTCAATAGAATATTGGTCATAACTCCCCTTTTTAGGGAGGATGTTATAAGATAATATTCTATCGACAAGCTTAGCAATTGGTTTTAGATTTCTGCTTGTCATTGGAAGTCGAGAATTAGGTAAGAGAATTTTAGACAATATAGAAGCATCATCTAAAATAACGTCATCAAGATGAATTCCACCATCATCTATACCCAACATTGCATTAATCCTAGTCGGTGTTATAGTCATTTTAATATTTTTCACTGACGAACGGATTAATACATCCCCATTTGTTCTTTGAACAACGGTCATATTTTTATAAAACAAATAAATTAGTTGGGGATAATAATTTGGTTGGTTAGATAATGAAAGAAAGTCATAGAGACTACAATTTTGAAAAAGGGGAATGAGGTTAAAACGATCTAAGTCACCAAAATTTACAAATCTTCAGGGGAAGATTTGAATGGTGCAAAAGAGATACCAACGATCAAGTAGATCGGGACTCAAGAGATATTGGGTATATTCTTGTGAAGAAGAAGTACCCTCGTGAGTTCTGTTAGATCTTTTGGGTGCCATTAGGGTTTTGGAAGGAGACAAGAAATCGAGATTTACCAAGATGGAAGAGAGAGACAGCAGCCAGCAGTCGACTTGAAAACCTGGTCGAATTGAGCTTCTTCTTCTCTTGCCTTAGGGTTTTGAAATTTGGGGGTGAAATTGGAGATCGGTAAAAGTAAGAAAGAGGGGCTGGTAAAGGGTTTTTAACAGAGAATAGACGGCTCAGATGTAAAGAAGAGATATCAACGGCTGAGATAAGAAGTCACGGGTGAGAAATTGAGCAGCTTTATCTCAAAAACTGTGATGAAGACTCGCTGAAAACAATTTATCTCGCGACAGTCGACTGGTAGGGGTGATCAGTCGACTGAGTCGAGAAGAAAATAAAAATGTTATATCTACTAATCAGTCAACTGGTATATGAACCAGGCGACTGGCCTGATAAAAGAAGTATATGTTTAAGAAAGACAGTTCAGTCGACTTATATACAAAGACAGTCGACTTAGCAGAAACCATGTTCAACAAGTATCAATAAAATCACAAATTCCAAGTTCTCTCCTTAATTTAATGAAAGTGTCTTCTTTAAGGGGCTTGTTAAATATATCTGCTACTTGTTTATCAGTAGAGATAAAGTCTAAAGATATATCTCCTTTTAAAACATGATCACGTAGAAAATGATGTCGAATATCAATATGTTTCTTATGTGAATGTTGAATCGGATTTTTAGATAGATTAATTGCACTGGTATTATCACACATAATTGAGGGTTTCTCAAATGAAATACCATAATCTAACAAGGTTTGTTTCATCCATAAAATTTGTGCACATGCCAAACTTGCAGCGATATATTCAGCTTCCGTTGTAGATAGGGATACGGAGTTTTGCTTTTTACTGCACCAAGAGACTAGAGAATGTCCCAAAAAGTGACATGTACCACTAGTACTCTTGCGATCAGTTTTGCTTCCAGCAAAATCGGCATCGCTATAAGACAAAAGTTGAAAATTATCGGTGCGTGGATAAAATAAACCATATTCAGATGTGCCTTTAATATATCTTAAAATTCGTTTCACTGCTTTTAAATGAGACTCTTTAGGACTAGATTGATATCTAGCACATAAACATACGCTGAACATAATATCTGGTCTACTTGCAGTAATATATAAGAGTGAACCAATCATACCTCGATAGAGTTTTTGATCAACACTCTTACCTAATAAATCTTTGTCAAGAGTAGTAGTAGTAGCCATTGGTGTGGATTTACTACTAGTACCATCCATGTTAAAACGTTTGAGTAATTCCTTTGCATATTTGCCTTGATTGATAAATATGCCACTCGAGGACTGTTTAATTTGCAATCCAAGGAAATAATTGAGTTCACCCATGTGACTCATCTCAAATTCATTTTTCATGGTATTAGCAAATTCTTGACATAGATTATTATTAGTAGAACCAAAAATTATATCATCAACATATATTTGTATGATTAAAATATCATTCTCAACTCTTTTGATAAACAAAGTAGTGTCTACTTTACCTATTTCAAATCCTGTTTCTAAAAGAAAAGTTTTCAGACGATCATACCAAGCATGAGGTGCTTGTTTAAGACCGTATAAAGCCTTTTTCAATTTATAAACATGATCTGGAAATTGTTCATGTTCAAAACCTGGTGGTTGTTTAACATAAACATTTTCCTTAATAAACCTATTAAGAAAGGCACTTTTCACATCCATTTGATAAAGTATAAAATTCATGAAACAAGCAAAAGATAATAAAATACGAATAGATTCTAGTCTAGCAACAGGAGCATATGTTTCATCAAAATCTATACCTTCTTCTTGATTATATCCTTGGGCAACTAATCTAGCCTTGTTCCTTACAACTTGTCCTGATTCATCTAACTTATTCTTGAATACCCATTTGGTACCAATGATAGTCTGATCAGGAGGTCTAGGAACTAAATCCCTATACATCATTCCTTATAAATTGGTTTAGTTCATCTTGCATGACATTCATCCAATATTCATTCTCACAAGCTTCTTGTATATTTTTCGGTTCAAAATCCGACAAGAATGCTGTATGAGAGATCATATTAACATGTGAACGTGTCTGAATACCATGGGAGATGTCACCAATTATTAAGTCATGAGGATGATCTTTAACTTCAACAAATGACTTTGGTAAAGTTGAAGATATCTCAATCGGATCAGTCGACTTGACTGGTTCTTCAGTTGACTGCTTTACGTCAGTCGACTGGGAGACCTTATCAGTCGACTTATCAGATAGATTAGTTTGCTCTAAGGATTTAATCACATTATCTAACGGTGATAAATCAGTTTCATCATCTTTATTTAATGTTGATGAAGGTAAGGATTCATCGAATGTAACATGCATTGATTCTTCAATAGTCATTGTAGACTTATTGAAAATTCTATATGCTTTACTCCTGTTTGAGTTATCCTAAAAAGATACCCTCATTAGATCTAGGATCAAATTTGTCTAAATTATCTTTTGTGTTTAGAATAAAACACTTGCAACCAAATGTCTTAAAGTAAGAAACTTTAGGAATTTTATTAAAAAATAACTCGTAACAAGTCTTCTTTAGTTTAGGTCTTAGAAGAATTCTATTCAAAACATAACAAGCTGTAGCAACAGCTTCTGCCCAAAAATGCTTGGGTAGATTGCTTTCAACAAGCATAGTACGTGCGCATTCTTGCAAAGTCCTATTTTTCCTTTCAACCACACCATTTTGTGGTGAAGCTCTAGGAAATGCAAATGAATGTGTTATACCATTCTTGTTGCAATATTCTGTAAATATTTCATTTTCAAATTCTCCACCATGATCACTTCTAATAGTGACTATGGTTAGAGATCTTTGATTTTGAACACGTTTACAGAAATGTGCAAATTCTTCAAAAGCATCATTTTTATGTTTTAAAAAGAACGTCCAAGTGAATCTTGAAAAATCATCTACTAAAACAAACACATATCTACTTTTATTTAAAGAAGCAACTCTAGTAGGGCCAAATAAATCCATATGAATTAATTCAAGTGGCCTACTAGTAGAGATTACGTCTTTTGTTTTAAAAGTGGATTTGATTTGTTTTCCTAGTTGACATGCATCACATAACTTATCCTTTTTAAAGGATAGTTTTGGCAGTCCTTTAACTAGGTTTTATTTAGACAATTTTGAGAGATTTTTCATGTTCACATGTCCAAATCTTCTATGCCATAACCAAGATTCATTGTAAGAGGCTATTAAACAAAAATCATTTGAAAAATCAATTGTTTTCAAACACAATTCATAAATATTATTTTTACGAAAACCTTGAAAAACAACATTTTGCATAGTAGAATCATAAATTAAACATGCATCTGTTTCAAAAACTATTTTATAATCTTTATCACACAATTGACTAATGCTTAAGAGATTATGCTTTAAGCCATTAACCAAAAGCACATTTTCTATAATAGGGTTAGATATTTTACCGACCATGCCAATACCGATGACTTTGCCTTTGTTGTTATCTCCAAAGGTGACGGTTCCTCCATCTATACTTTGAATGGTGGATAGTAGGTTGGCATGCCCTGTCATGTGTTTCGAACATCCGCTGTCTAATATCCAGCGTTCTTTCTTGGGTACCTATAAAAAATTTAAGGTAAATGTGGTACCCTTTTTATTGGGTCCAAAACACATTAATTTGGGGAAAACCAAACCCATGAAGAGTTTGATCTTTCTCCATAAGCAGGAATATAATAGGTAGAATTACACACATTCAGTATATAAGAATTGATATAAGCAATTCTATCATTCTGATTAAGACTGACTGGAACCCATACTAGTTTGTTCTGTCCAGTCGACTTACCAGTATTGCTCAGTCGACTGTTGGTGTACATCAGTCGACTGGTATATGCACTAGGTCGACTTATAGGAGGTTTTGATCTTATGGAATAAGATCCACTTTCTCTGGACAGACGACTGGTGGTGTGGTTCAGTCGAATTACCCGAATGTTAGTTTTGCTTTTATCACAGAAATTAACAACCTTTGGTTTTGCAAAGAAATCATACAACTTGTGTGTAACACTAGAAATAGATGCTGATTTATTCTTACTAGTGTTTAAAACAGGAGATTCTTTTACAGAAGGTTTCTTAAAACCAAGTCCAAATTTTTGATTAGATGTAACTTGATGATGAAGCATATCACTTAAATTCTCTTTGCCTTTGTTAAACTTAGACACGTTCTTTGAAATCTCTTCATAATTCTTTTTGAGAGTTTCAAGATCAGTATCTAAACTTGCAATGCGAGAATTTAAGGATTTTACTTCCTTATCAAGGTTAAGATTTTCTTGATTAAGTGTTTGATTCACTTTCTCAAGATTCTTAACTCTAATCTTTTCTTTCTTTAACTCTTGGAATATTTCATTAAAAGCATCAAGAAGATCTTCGGAATCATAATCATTACTTACATGTTCTTGTGCAGCCATAAAACACACATTTGCCACTTCGTTATTTTCATCCGTTTCTTCTTCGGAAGATGAATCACTATCATCCTATGTAGCTTGATAGGCCTTTTTGTTCTTGGCAAATTTGTTCTTTGGATATTTGTCCTTCTTGAAGTTGGATGATTTCCCCTTGTTCTTTGTATTTTCTAAGGGACAATCCTTCTTCATGTGACCTATTTTATTGCACCTGAAACATGTAGGAGGGTCATTAGAATCTTTACTTTTAGAATGAAACTTACCCTTCTTTAAGAACTTCTTGAATTTCCGAGTGAACATTGCTATTTCTTCTTCATCTTCTTCCTCATCTTCTGAGTCAGTCATGGCTTTAAATGCCAATGATTTCTTCTTTGCTTGATGTGATTCAGTATCTTTCTTTCGATCTTCAAGTTGGACCTCATATGCCATGAGATTTCCAACAAGATTCTCGAGAGTAAGTGTTGACAAATCATTTGCCTCCTCTATTGCTGTGGTTTTCTTCTCCCATTCTTGAGTGAGTGCACGTAGGACTTTTCTGACCATCTCTGCTTGGGTATAGATCTTTCTAAGCGCCACAAGAGAGTTTGTGATGTCTGTGAATCTTGTAATCATCTCGGACACAGTCTCATTGTCCTTCATTCTGAACATCTCAAACCTGTGGACAAGAACAGAAATTTTAGACTCTTTTACTTTATTTGTTCCTTCATGTGTTACCTCGAGTGTATGCCAAATTTGATGTGCGGTTGTAGCATTGGATACACGGTTGAATTCTTCCTTCGTCAGTGCACAAAATAAAGCATTCATTGCTTTGGCATTGTTCATAGTCTGACTCTTTTGATCATCATTCCATTGTGCATATGGAATGGTAGGGGCAGTGTATTCCGTCTCTGTCATTTGCCATATCTCGTAGTTAATTGATTGGAGATAGATTCGCATTCGGCACTTCCAATAATTGTAGTTTGTTCCATCAAATAGTGGTGGCCGTTGTGTAGATTGGCCTTCATGGTACTGATTTGTATTTGAAGTAGTTGCCATAGCCTGTAACCTTGCTCTGATACCAAGTGTTGGATCCTGTAGGCTAAGCAACAAACACTAGGGGGGGGGGTGAATAGTGTTTATCAAAAATAAATTGCGGAATAAATAATTTCTCTCGGCACAGTCGACTTAGTGGTGAACCAGTCGACTGATATAGCCAAAATAAAAGAAACTTGAACTCTCGATGCAGTCGACTTATAGATAAGGCAGGCGACTGATGAAGCAAAGAGAACAACTAATACAAGACTGATCAGTCGACTGATACGAAGCTGAGTCGACTGGCCAGACAAGATTTGCAGAACTTAATTAAGCAAAAGTAAATGCAAACACAAGATAATCAATCACAGAGTACACAAGATATATCCTGGTTCGGTCCTCCCGACCTACATTCAGTCCCCAAGCAACCCACTTGAGATTTCCACTATTCTTGAAAAATTACAAGAATACCCTACGGCGTTACGACAACAACCTTGTCTAACCCGTAGTCCTTTCTCTCAACCAGAGAAAGCAACCCACTCTACTACCAAGAGTGAAAAAGACACTGACTCTACAACCAAGAGTCAACAACCACTCTCCAACCGAGAGCAAAAGTACAAGAAGAATTTTTACAATCAACCTATAGCCTTGTAGGTGTATGTGTTGATGCACTAGGCTAAATCACAAGGTTGACTTCTATACTCAGTCCAGAGCGAAATCAATGCTATACTGGACTGAATGTAGAGAACCAAAGTGTATGAACTTTGAAAGCTTTGTTTCTCACAGAAAATCTCTTGAAAAGTTTTTCACTAGAATGCTCGGATGTATATGAAAATTAGTTGTTCTTTTCAGAGAGATATGAAACTCTATATAAGGAGTTTTGATCTTCTGAACGTTGGAAAACAGTTACACAACTGTCAACCAACGGATCAGAACTTTTGAGTTTGAAAAACTTTGATTTTGAAAATCAGAAAACGGTCAAAAACTCTCGAACAGTCGACTGGGTTGCCATATGAGTCGACTGATCAGAGTTTGAATAATTTTAAACAGTTTTGTACTTATCAGTCGACTGGCACAAGCTTAAGTCGACTGGTACTTAAAAGTTAAAATTCTTCAAACTGTTTTGACTTATTTTTGGGGGTTTTTAAGAGACACACATTATGAAATTTTGAGTATGTGTGTGTGTGTGTGTTGACAAGGCTTTACATCTGACTAAGACTCAACAAGAAATAAAATACAATGTTTACAAAATAAGATAACACATTTGAGCTTGAAGTCTTGAGTCTTGAGTCTTGAATTGAATCTTTGATCCTTGTCTTCTTCATCTGTATCTGTTTGAGCTTGTTTGTTTGTTCAGCTATAATTGTCTTTAGTCTCTGCACTGCAATGTCAGCTGTATAACATAGACACATGTTGCACTGTGTTGTGATCATCAAAATCAAGAATCAACAGAAAGAAGTTTCCGGGAACGGGAAGTGCAAAGCCGACGAGGTCGAGCCGGCAAAGAAAGCTCCGAGAGACGGGGGCGCCACGAGGAAGGTTCCGTCGGTCCCCCGCTTCGAGAGATACACTCTGCTGATGCAAAACGTGTCGACGATCCTCTTAGCAATTGAAGACAGCGACCTCGTGTAGTACCCACCTCGACCATCCAACAACACCAGCATGAAGAGGGATCAACGGTTCTACTGCCGCTTCCACCGGGACAACGGGCATGACACAGATCGTTGCCGTGCCCTAAAGGACGAAATCGAGGCCCTCATCCAACGGGGGTATCTCCAGGAATTCAAAAGAGAAGGCACCCGGGAACAGAGAGAAACCAGAAACATGAGGGATTCCCCTCCTCCCCGAGCACCTCGACAGCGCCCCGAGCGGGATCCGGAGCCCGAGGAGCCCGAGGGTCAGGCGATCTTGCATTGCATCCACGGAGGGTTCACAGGAGGGGAATCCAATACTTCCCGCAAGGCATTTGTCCGAGATGTCAACACCGTCTAGGGCCCTCTCTCCCCCCAAATCCTGCAAGTCCCTGTTTCCTTCTCGGGGGAGCACCTGGAGGGAGTCCGGCTCCCTCACTGCGATGCACTAGTCATCAGCGTCAGCATGGCAAACTTTGAGGTCCGACGAATCCTCATGGACAACGGGAGCTCGGTCAACATTCTATTCCTGGGGGCATTCGAGAACTTGAAGCTCTCCCGCGAAAAGCTAAAGTCGGCCGGTTACACCTTGCACGGATTGTCTGGCGTCCCCATGACAATAGAGGGGATCGTCACCCTAGACGTCACGGCGGGCACAACCCCGAACAGAAGGACCGAGTCCATGGACTTCATGGTTGTGAATGTCAAGGCAGCCTACAATGCCATACTCGGCCGTCTGGGGCTCTGCTCCCTCCAGGCGGTTCCCTCGGCCTACCACTAGAAAATGAAATTCCCTACTAACACTGGTGTCGGAATTGTCCGAGGAAATCAAGAGGCAGCCCGTTCATGCTACATGACGGCGATTGGGAGTGGTGTATTTCCCCTCGATGCCGTCGAGCTGTAGTCCGAAAGAACCCAGCCAGAACTAGAGTCGGCAGACGAGCTAGAAGAAGTCTCGTTCGAGACAGGGTATGCGTCGAAACACTTCCGTGTAAGCTGCTCCCTCGCGCCCAACCTCAAGAGCGCACTGATCGGCTGCATTCGCCGCAATGTCGACCTCTTCGCCTAGAAGCCCTCGGACATGCCCGGGATCTCGGAGGATCTCATCATGCACAAACTCAACGTGATCCCCAGGGTCGAAACCAGTTGTCCAAAAGCGGCGCAAATTCGCTCCTGAGCGACAGCAAGCAGTAAACGCAAAGGTGGACAAGCTTTTGTCTGCGCATTTCGTACAAGAGGTCAACTACCCGGAGTGGCTGGCGAACGTCGTCATGGTTAAGAAGGTGAGCGGGAGTTGGAGGATCTGCATAGATTTCACCGACCTCAACAAGGCATGCCCCAAGGATCCGTTCCCTCTCCCTAGCATTGATGCACTGATCGATGCCACCTCGGGCCACGAGCTCTTATCCTTCATGGATGCCTTCTCGGGCTATAATCACATCCGGATGTTTCCTTCTGACATTGCCAAGACGTCCTTCGTCACGGACCAGGGACTGTACTGCTACCGGGTCATGCCCTTCGGGCTGAAGAACGTTGGTGCCACCTACCAGAGGCTCGTCAACCGAGTCTTCAAAGATCAAATCAGACGTAACATGGAGTTATACGTCGACGACATGCTCGTCAAAAGTCAGCAAGGATAGGACCACGTTGCCGACCTAGAAGAGGCCTTCGGGTCCTTCGAACCCACAACATGAGGCTCAACCCGGCGAAGTGCGCCTTCGGCATTTCCTTGGGGAAGTTCTTAGGGTTCATCGTCAGCCAGCGCAGGCATAGAGGCAAACTCCGAAAAGATCCAGGCCATAATAGACATGGCCCCGCCCAGGACCCCGCCCAGGATCGTCAAAGAAGTCCAGAGGTTAACAGGGAGACTGGCGGCCATCGGCCGTTTCCTCTCCAAGTCTGGAGAGAAGTCCCTTCCGTTCTTCAAGGCGCTACGCGGCACCGGAGGGTTCGAGTGGGGTACTCAGCAATAAGAGGCCTTTGCCCAGTTAAAGGAGTACCTCGCCAACCCTCATTTCCTCAGCAAGCCCTAACTAAGGGAGCCACTCTGTCTCTACCTTTCCGCTTCGGAGAACGTGCTCAGTGTCGTCCTCGTTCGAGAAGCGGAAGGGGTCCAAAAATCCCTGTACTATGTATGCAAGGTTCTGCTCGATACCGAGACCAGGTATTCTAGGATGGAGAAAGTAGCGTACGCCTTGGTCATGGCTGTGCGAAAGCGCCGTTCATATTTTCAGGCACATTCGGTCCAGGTACTCATGGATCAACCCATAAAGGCGGTGCTCTATAAACCCGAGAGCTTGGGGCAACTGGTCAAGTGGTCGATCGAGCTCAGTCAGTACGACGTCGGCTACCAGCCAAGAATGGCAATCAAAGGGCATGCCCTCGCCGAGTTCATCACAGAATGCACCATCTCCAAGCAACCCACAAGTCAGGAGGCCGACCCGACGTGGGAAGTTTACGTGGACGGCTCCTCTTGCGAAGCAGAGAGTGGTGCGGGCATCATTCTCCAGGGTCCAGATGGTTTCCTCCTTCAATACTGCCCCCGCGTCAACTTTCTGGCCTCAAACAACGAGGCTGAATACGAGGCCATGGTCGCCGGGCTCAACCTGGCTTACCAGGCCGGTGCCAGACAGATCAGGGCCTTTAGCGACTCTTAGCGGGTGGTCAACCAGATCACCGGGGAGTACGAGGCCCGTGACGATCGAATGATCAGGTACCTGGCCGTGGTTCGACGCCTATTAACGTCCTTCGACGAATCGGCTGTCTTGAGGATCCCCCGGGAGCTGAACGCCCAGGCCGACGCCCTATCAAAGTTGGCTTCCTCATCCTTTGAAGGCCTCGACCACACAGTCCTAATTGAAGTCCTGTTGAAGCCAAGTATAGACTTCCCTGACGTTCTGTGCGTTGAAGACGAAGCTCCTCCCGATGACTGGACCACTCTTATCAAGAAATTTCTAGTCAAGGGAGAGCTCCCCGAAGACCGGATTGAAGCAAGGCGGGTCAGGATCCGATCAGAAAGATTCGTGGTAATCAACGCCACCCTCTTCAAAAGGTCCTACACCACGACCGATGGCTGACCCTACCTCTGTTGCCTGACCCTCGACGAAGCCAAGTATGCCCTCAAGGAGCTGCACGAGGGGATCGGCGGATGCCACATGGGAAGCCGTTCGCTAGCATGGAAGGCGTTAAATCACGGGTAGTACTGGCCTACTATGCTGCAAGACGCCCTCACCCTAGTGAAGAAGTGTGACCCCTGTCAACGGTTCTCCCCCATGAAAAGGGCTCCTCAGGAAAACCTCCGGTCAATGGCCAGTCCGACCCCCTTTGCAATGTGGGGGATGGATTTGGTGGGCCCATTTCCCAAAGCAACGGGCCAACAAAAGTTCCTCTTTGTGGCGATCGACTACTTCACTAAGTGGATCGAGGCCGAGCCGTTAGCAATGATCACCGAACGACAGCCCCAGCAGTTTTTCTGGAAACACACCGTCTGTCGGTTCGGGATTCCGCAGGTGCTCATTACAGACAATGGGACTCAATTTACAGGTAAGCACTTCTGCCAGTTCTGCGAAGATCTCAGGATCTAGCAGCGCTTCTCCTCAGTATGTCACCCCCAATCCAACGGTCAGGTCGAGAACGCGAACCGCCAAATCCTCGATGGCCTCAAGAAACGACTCGATAACTCTTCTAAGGGGTTATGGGTCGACGAGTTACCCAGCGTTCTCTGGGCCCACCGAACAACAAAGAGAATCCCCATGGGAGAATCCCCTTTCAATCTCACTTACGGTGTGGAGGCCGTCATTCCCTTGGAGATCGGGATCCCTTCACCCCGAATCATGACTTTCGACGAAGCAGCTAACTCCAAACAGCTGCGAGCTGACCTGGACCTCATAGACGAGGTCAGGGTGAAGTCCGCCATCAGAAGAAGTATCTACCAACAAAGGGTTGAGACGTTCTACAACAAGAAGGTGCGCCCCACCAATAACAAAATCGGAGACCTCGTCCTCCGAAAACTGGCAGTATCCAGTCCCGGTCAGAAAAGGAAATTGGCCCCGAGCTGGGAGGGCCCCTACAGAGTATTGGAGGTCGTGCGCCCAGGGATGTACTGCCTGACCAACCCAGAGGGCAAGGCCATCAAGTGGCCCTGGAATGCGGAACACCTCATCAAGTTTCAAGGAGGAGATTAGCCTCCATCATGTAAATTATCATTAATGTAATCGGCACGTCGTGCCTTGTTTTTTGTAAAAATCCAGTATGATGTAAATATGCCAACTTCCTTAAAACAAGTTTGTGGCTTCGAATGTTGTTCTCAATAAAAGACGTTTCGAGCTCGACGTTCGGATAGCATCGCGAGCCAGAAAAGCTTCTCTTACAAGCTTGGGGCTCGGCGCTCGGATAACATCGCGAGCCAGAAAAGCTTCTCTTACAAGCTTGGGGCTCGGCGCTCGGATAGCATCGCAAGTCAGAAAAGCTTCTCTTACAATCTTGGGGCTCGGCGGTCGGATAGCATCGCGAGCCCGAAAAGCTTCTATTACAAGTTTGGGGCTCGGCGGTCGGATAGCATCGCGAGCCCGAAAAGCTTCTCTTACAAGCTTGGGGCTCGGCAGTCGGATAGCGTCGCGAGCCCGAAAAGCTTCTCTTACAAGCTTGGGGCTCGGCGTCCGGACACCGTCGCGAGCCACAAAAGCTTCTCCCGGAATATCTCTCCTGAGAACAAGTGCGGGAGCTTGGCGTCGAATTCGAGCAAGGCGGAGGCTTTCTTCAAAGCCACCCAACCTTAACGCTTGGCGGCAACCCTCAGTTACGCCTTTTACTGGCTTTCTCCCCGGTGTGGGGGCTCGGCACCTGTCCCTCGCATGGTTTGGGCTTTTTCAAGCCCATCAACCTAGGCGTGAGGCGGCAACCGCCAGTTACACCCGTACCGTCTCTCCTGAGAACAAGTACGGGAGCTCGGCGTCATCCTCGAGCAAGGCGGAGGCTTTCTTCGAAGCCACCCGACCTTAACGCTCGGCGACGACCCTCAGCTACACCCGTTACTGGCTTTTTCCCCGGTGTGGGGGCTCGGCACCTATCCCTCGCATGGTTTGGGCTTCTTCGAGCCTATCAACCTAGGTGCAAGGCAACAACCGCTAGCTACACTCGTGCCGTCTCTCCTGACAACAAGTGCGAGAGCTCGGCATCGACCTCGAGCAAGGCAGAGGCTTTCTTCAAAGCCACCCTGACCTTAACGCTCGGCGACGATCCTCAGCTACGCCCGTTACTGGCTTTCTCCCCGGTGTGGGGGCTCGGCACCTGTCCCTCGCATGGTTTGGGCTTCTTCAAGCACATCAACCTAGGCGCGAGGCGGCAACCGCCAGCTACACCCATACTGTCTGTCCTGAGAACAAGTGCGGGAGCTCGGCGTCGACCTCGAGCAAGGCGGAGGCTTTCTTCAAAGCCACCCGACCTTAATGCTCGGCGATGACCCTCAGCTACGCCCATTACTGGCTTTCTCCCCGGTGTGGGGGCTCGGCACCTATCCCTCGCATGGTTTGGACTTCTTCAAGCCCATCAACCTAGGCACTGTTGGATCCTGTAGGCAAGACAACAAACACTAGAGGGGGGGTGAATAGTGTTTAATAAAAACTGCGGAAATTTTTCTCGGTGCAGTCGACTGAGGTAAGGACCAGTCGACTGATATGTTCAAAATAACTGAAAATAACAACTCTGTGCAGTCGACTGCTGAATGAGGCAGACGACTGAAGGCACACTGAAATTACAACTACAAACGGTACTGACCAGTCGATTGATGGTGCAAGGAGTCGACTGTTCAGAAACTTTTTGCAGAATTAAATTAAACCAGAGTAAATGAAGACACAAGATAATCAAATACAGAGTACACAAGATATATCCTGGTTCGGTCCTCCCGACCTACATCCAGTCCCCAAGCAACCCACTTGAGATTTCCACTATTCTTGAAAAATTACAAGAATACCCTACGGCGTTACGACAACAACCTTGTCTAACCCGTAGTCCTTTCTCTCAACCAGAGAAAGCAACCCACTCTACTACCAAGAGTGAAAAGACACCGACTCTACAACCAAGAGTCAAAAACACTCTCCAACCGAGAGCAAGAGTACAAGAATACTTTACAGTCAACCTATAGCCTTGTTGTTGTATGTGTTGATGCACGTGGCTAAAAGAATAGGTCGATTTCTATACTCAGTCCAGAGCGAATTCAATGCTATACTGGACTGAATGTAGAGAACCAAAGTGTATGAACTTGAAAGCTTTGTTTCTCACAGAAAATCACTTAAATTGTTTTTCACAAGAATGCTCGAGTGTATGAAAAATCAAGTAGTTCTTTTCAGTGAGATCTGAAACTCTATTTAAAGAGTTTGATCTCCTGAACGTTGGGAAAACAGTTACTCAACTGTCAACCAACGGATCTGAGCTTTTGATTTTGAAAAAATTCGATTTTGAAAAACAGAAAACGGTCAAAAGCTCTCGAACAGTCGACTGGGTTGCCATATGAGTCGACTGATCAGAGTTTGAAATAATTTTAAGCAGTTTTGTACTATCAGTCGACTGGCAGAAGCTTAAGTCGACTGGTACTCAAAGGTTAAAATTCTTCAAACTGTTTTGACTCTTTTTGGGGTTTTAAAGAAACACACATTATGAAATCTTGAGTGTGTGTGTGTGGGTGTCAAGGCTTTACATCAGACTAAGACTCAACAGAAAGTAAAATACAATGTTTACAAGACAGAATAATATAACACATTTGAGCTTGAAGTCTTGAGTCTTTGAGTCTTGAATTGAGTCTTGATCCTTGTCTTGAAGTCTTCATCTGTATCTTTTTGAGCTTGTTCTTTTGTTCAGCTAGAATTGTCTTTGGTCTGTGCACTGCAATGTTAGCTGTATAACATAGACACATGTTGCACTGTGTTGTGATCATCAAAATCAAGAATCAACATTCTCCCACTTTTTGATGATGACAACACAATAGCTGATAACAATTTATATAAAGACATACAAGCATAGATTTTGAAAGCTCCCCCTATTGAAAGCACAATATGCATACATAAAGCAAATTCTTGACATAAAGAATGTATCAGTCGACTGAACAATAGATCAGGCGACTGAACATAACATGAAAACAGTTAAGTATCACAGATGCAGCAAGTATCAGCAGCAGTCGACTGTATCCTTGGGGAAGTCGACTGACCAGAGATATTTCAATACTCAGAATCCGCTGAAACAAATACAGAACACATAGCATGCAGAATATAACACATAGCACAGATATATCATAACACAAATAGTTAAAATTTTCAGAGCTTTCTTTCTCTCCCCCTTTGGAATCATCAAAAAACACAAAGTAACAAGGTTTTGCATTAAAAGAGAAAGTCTAATACATAAAAACAAATGCAGTAAAAGGAAAATTACATAAATAAAAAAAGAAAAAAGTAATCTTCAATCATCTTCATCGGAGTCTTCGTCATCATCTTGAGAAGGAGGAGGAAACTGAGAAGTGAAGAGATGAGTGAGATTGGCTATCTCAGAATTAATATGGTCTAGTTTGGAGCCAAGGGTAGAAAGATGTGTATCGACAGTGACTGAATGCTGCATTAGATAGGAAACACAGTCATACATGGTACGAGGGTCATCATAATTGGCTTGAGGAAGAGGTGGATCATCAGATGTAGAAGGTTGAGAGGCTCTAGGTCTAGAAGATGAACCTAAGGGAGCTTGGGAGAGTGGAGGAGACCTAGGGGGTGATCGAGTAGGAGTATCAAGGAGTTTCATACGTGCCAAGCTAGCACGATCAAAATATTCATAACGAGAGACAACATCAAAAATTTGCTGCATTCAGTCGACTGATACATTCTTTATGTCAAGAATTTGCTTTATGTATGCATATTGTGCTTTCAATAGGGGGAGCTTTCAAAATCTATGCTTGTATGTCTTTATATAAATTGTTATCAGCTATTGTGTTGTCATCATCAAAAAGGGGGAGAATGTTGATTCTTGATTTTGATGATCACAACACAGTGCAACATGTGTCTATGTTATACAGCTAACATAGATACATGTTGCACTGTGTTGTGATCATCAAAATCAAGAATCAACACTTGGTATCAGAGCAAGGTTACAGTCTATGGCAACTACTTCAAATACAAATCAGTACCATGAAGGCCAATCTACACAACGGCCACCACTATTTGATGGAACGAACTACAATTATTGGAAGTGCCGAATGCGAATTTATCTCCAATCAATCAACTATGAGATATGGAAAATGACAGAGATGGAATATACTGCCCCTACCATTCCATATGCACAATGGAATGATGATCAAAAGAATCAGACTATGAACAATGCCAAAGCAATGAATGCCTTATTTTGTGCACTTACAAAAGAAGAATTCAACCGTGTATCCAATGCTACAACCGCACATCAAATTTGGCATACACTCGAGGTAACACATGAAGGAACGAATAAAGTAAAAGAGTCTAAAATTTCTGTTCTTGTCCACAGGTTTGAGATGTTCAGAATGAAGGACAATGAGACTGTGTCCGAGATGATTACCAGATTCACAGACATCACAAACTCTCTTGTGGCGCTTGGAAAGACTTATACCCAAGCAGAGATGGTCAGAAAAGTTCTACGTGCACTCACTCCAGAATGGGAAAAGAAAACCACAGCAATAGAGGAGGCGAATGACTTGTCAACACTTACTCTCGAGAATCTTGTTGGCAATCTCATGGCATATGAGGTCCAACTTGAAGATCGAAAGAAAGATACAGAATCACACCAAGCAAAGAAGAAATCACTGGCTTTTAAAGCCATGACAGACTCAGAAGATGAGGAAGAAGATGAAGAAGAAATAGCAATGTTCACTCGGAAATTCAAGAAGTTCTTAAAGAAGGGTAAGTTTCATTCTAAAGTTAAAGATTCTAATGACCCTCCAACATGTTTCAGGCGCAATAAAATAGGTCACATGAAGAAGGATTGTCCCTTAGAGAATGCAAAGAACAAGGGAAAATCAACCAACTTCAAGAAGGACAAATATCCAAAGAACAAATTTGCCAAGAACAAGAAGGCTTATCAAGCCACATGGGATGATAGTGATTCATCTTCCGAAGAAGAAACAGATGAAAATAACGAAGTGGCAAATGTATGTTTTATGGCTGCACAAGAACATGTAAGTAATGATTATGATTCCGAAGATCTTCTTGATGCTTTTAATGAAACATTCCAAGAGTTAAAGAAAGAAAAGATTAGAGTTAAGAATCTTGAGAAAGTGAATCAAACACTTAATCAAGAAAATCTTAACCTTGATAAGGAAGTAAAATCCTTAAATTCTCGCATTGCAAGTTTAGATACTGATCTTGAAACTCTCAAAAAGAATTATGAAGAGATTTCAAAGAACGTATCTAAGTTTAACAAAGGCAAAGAGAATTTAAATGATATGCTTCATCATCAAGTTACATCTAGTCAAAAATTTGGACTTGGATTTAAAAAATCTTCTGTAAAAGAATCTCCTGTAGTAAACACTAGTAAAAATAAGTCAGCATCTATTTCTAGTGTTACACACAAGTAGTATGATTTCTTTGCAAAGCCAAAGGTTGTTAATTTCAGTGATAAAAGCAAAACTAACATTCGGTTAAGTCGACTGAACCATACAACCAGTCGTCTGTCCAGAGAAAGTGGATCTTATTCCACGAGATCAAAACCTCTTATAAGTCGACCTAGTGTATCTATCAGTCGACTGATGTACACCAACAGTCGACTGAATAACACTGGTAAGTCGACTGGACAGAACAAACTAGTATGGGTTCTAGTTAGTCTAAAACAGAATGATAGAATTGCTTATATTAACTCATATACGTTAAATGTGTATAATTCTACTTATTATATTCCTGCTTATGGAGGAAGGTCAAACTCTTCATGGGTTTGGTTTCCCCCAAACTAATGTGTTTTGGACCCAATAAAAAGGGTACCATATTTACCTTAAACTTTTTATAGGTACCCAAGAAAGAACGCTGGATATTAGACAGCGGCTGTTCAAAATACATGACAGGGCATGCCAACCTACTATCCACCATTCAAAGTATAGATGGAGGAACCATCACCTTTGGAGATAACAACAACGGCAAAGTCATCGGTATTGGCATGGTCGGTAAAATATGTAACCCAATTATAGAAAATGTGCTATTGGTTAATGGTTTAAAGCATAATCTTTTAAGCATTAGTCAATTGTGTGATAAAGGGTATAAAATAGTTTTTGAAAAAGATGCATGCTTGATTTATGATTCTACTATGTAAAATGTTGTTTTTCAAGGTTTTCGTAAAAATAATATTTATGAATTGTGTTTGAATGCAATTGATTTTTCAAATGATTTTTGTTTAATAGCCTCTAACAATGAATCTTGGTTATGGCATAGAAGATTTGGACATGTGAACATGAAAAATCTCTCAAAATTATCTAAATATAACCTAGTTAAAGGACTGCCAAAATTATCCTTTAAAAAGGATAAGTTATGTGATGCATGTCAACTAGGAAAACAAATCAAATCCACTTTTAAAACAAAAGACGTAATCTCTACTAGTAGGCCACTTGAATTAATCCATATGGATTTATTTGGCCCTACTAGAGTTGCTTCTTTAAATAAAAGTAGATATGTGTTTGTTTTAGTAGATGATTTTTCAAGATTCACTTGGACATTTTTTTTAAAACATAAAAATGATGCTTTTGAGGAATTTGCACATTTTTGTAAACGTGTTCAAAATCAAAGATCTCTAACCATAGTCACTATTAGAAGTGATCATGGTGGAGAATTTGAAAATGAAACATTTACAGAATTTTGCAACAAGAATGGTATAACACATTCATTTGCATTTCCAAGAGCTTCACCACAAAATGGAGTGGTTGAAAGGAAAAATAGGACCTTGCAAGAATGTGCACGTACTATGCTTGTTGAAAGCAATTTACCAAAGCATTTTTGGGCTGAAGCTGTTGCTACAGCTTGTTATGTTTTAAATAGAATTCTTCTAAGACCTAAACTAAAGAATACTTGTTATGAGTTATTTTTTTATAAAATTCCTAAAGTCTCTTGCTTTAAGACATTTAGTTGCAAGTGTTTTATTCTAAACACAAAAGATAATTTAGACAAATTTGATCCTAGATCTAATGAGGGTATCTTTTTGGGATACTCAAATAGGAGTAAAGCATATAGAATTTTCAATAAGTCTACAATGACTATTGAAGAATCAATGCATGTTACATTCGATGAATCCTTACCTTCATCAACATTAAATAAAGATGATGAAACTGATTTATCACCGTTAGATAATGTGATTAAATCCTTAGAGCAAACTAATCTATCTGATAAGTCGACTGATAAGGTCTCCCAGTCGACTGACGTAAAGCAGTCAACTGAAGAACCAGTCAAGTCGACTGATCCGATTGAGATATCTTCAACTTTACCAAAGTCATTTGTTGAAGTTAAAGATCATCCTCATGACTTAATAATTGGTGACATCTCCCATGGTATTCAGACACGTTCACATGTTAATATGATCTCTCATACAGCATTCTTGTCGGATTTTGAACCGAAAAATATACAAGAAGCTTGTGAGAATGAATATTGGATGAATGTCATGCAAGATGAACTAAACCAATTTATAAGGAATGATGTATAGGATTTAGTTCCTAGACCTCCTGATCAGACTATCATTGGTACCAAATGGGTATTCAAGAATAAGTTAGATGAATCAGGACAAGTTGTAAGGAACAAGGCTAGATTAGTTGCCCAAGGATATAATCAAGAAGAAGGTATAGATTTTGATGAAACATATGCTCCTGTTGCTAGACTAGAATCTATTCGTTTTTATTATCTTTTGCTTGTTTTATGAATTTTATACTTTATCAAATGGATGTGAAAAGTGCCTTTCTTAATGGGTTTATTAAGGAAAATGTTTATGTTAAACAACCACCAGGTTTTGAACATGAACAATTTCCAGATCATGTTTATAAATTGAAAAAGGCTTTATACGGTCTTAAACAAGCACCTCGTGCTTGGTATGATCGTTTAAAAACTTTTCTTTTAGAAACAGGATTTGAAATAGGTAAAGTAGACACTACTTTGTTTATCAAAAGAGTTAAGAATGATATCTTAATCATACAAATATATGTTGATGATATAATTTTTGGTTCTACTAATAATAATCTATGTCAAGAATTTGCTATTACCATGAAAAATGAATTTGAGATGAGTCACATGGGTGAACTCAATCATTTCCTTGGACTTCAAATTAAACAGTCCTCAAATGGCATATTTATCAATCAAGGCAAATATGCAAAGGAATTACTCAAACATTTTAACATGGATAGTACTAGTAGTAAATCCACACCTATGGCTACTACTACTACTCTTGACAAAGACTTATTAGGTAAGAGTGTTGATCAAAAACTCTATCAAGGTATGATTGGTTCACTCTTATATATTACCGCAAGTAGACCAGATATTATGTTCAGTGTATGTTTATGTGCTAGATATCAATCTAGTCCTAAAGAGTCTCATTTAAAAGCAGTGAAACGAATTTTAAGATATATTAAAGGCACATCTGAATATGGTTTATTTTATCCACGCACCGATAATTTTCAACTTTTGTCTTATAGCGATGCCGATTTTGCTGGAAGCAAAACTGATCGCAAGAGTACTAGTGGTACATGTCACTTTTTGGGACATTCCCTAGTATCTTGGTGCAGTAAAAAGCAAAACTCCGTATCCCTATCAACCACAGAAGCTGAGTATATCGCTGCAAGTTTGGCATGTGCACAAATTTTATGGATGAAACAAACCTTATTAGATTATGGTATTTCATTTGAGAAACCCTCAATTATGTGTGATAATACCAGTGCAATTAATCTATCTAAAATCCAATTCAACATTCACGTACGAAACATATTGATATTCGACATCATTTTCTACGTGATCATGTTTTGAAAGGAGATATATCTTTAGACTTTATCTCTACTGATAAACAAGTAGCAGATATATTTACCAAGCCCCTTAAGGAAGATACTTTCATTAATTTAAGAAGAGAACTTGGAATTTGTGATTTTATTGATATTTGCTGAAAATTGTTACTGTTAAGTCGACTATACTTTTGAGTAAGTCGACTGTACTGATTTTTTAATTCATACCAATTTTTTTTCTCTGACCAGTCGCCTGGTTCCTCTACCAGTCGACTGATTAGTCGACATAAAATGATTTATTTTCTTCTTGACTCAGTCGACTGATCTCCCTACCAGTCGACTATCGCGAGCTAAATCATCTTCAACGACTATTCATCGCGTCTTTTGAGATGGAATTCACTCATTTTTCACCCGTGATCTTTAATCCTCACCGTCGATTTCACTTCTCCTTGATCTCAGCCGTTCCCTCACAGTTAAAACCTCTTTTCACCAGCCGCATTCACTCCTTACCGTTCTCAAGTTTTTTTTACCCCCAATTTCAAAACCCTAGCTTTTGGAGAAGAAGGAAATCTGCTCTCTCCGTGGTGCTTGTGCTTGCTCCTGCTCGACTTTCTCTCTTTTCTTAGGTATAACCTTTTCGACTCTGTTCTCATGGCACCCAAACGCTCAAAACGTTCTCATGAGGGTACTTCTTCTTCACAAGAATACACCCAATATCTCTTGAGTCTCGATCTTCTTGATCGTTGGTATGTTTTTTGTACCATTCAAATCTTTCCTGGAAGATTTGTAAATTTTGATGACCTAGACCGTTTTAATCTCATTCCACTATTTCAAAATTGTAGTCTTTATGACTTTCTCTCATTATCAAACCAACCTAATTACTATCCCCAACTCATTTATTTGTTTTACACAAATATGAGAATTGTGCAAAAACCTAATGGGGATGTCCTAATCCGGTCTTCTGTGAAAAATGTTAGAATGCACCTCACACCGACTAGGATTAACGAAATTTTGGGTATTGATGATGTGGGATTACCTCTTGATGAAATTCTTTTAGATAATCCTTCTATTTTATCTAGAATTTTCCTACCTAATTCAAACCCTCCAATGACAAGCAAAAATATCAAACCAATTGCTAAGCTTGTCGGTAGAATATTAGCTTATAACATCCTTCCTAAAAAGGGTAGTTATGACCAATATTCTATTGAATTACAAAAAGCTATATATGCAATTTTTGGTAGAATTGCTGTTAATTGGGGTCAAGTTATTTTTTCAAAACTTAATCAAGACCACACTCACTTTTTACCTTTTGGCGGTCTTCTCACTAGAGCTTTTATCGCTTTTGGAGTTGATCGTGATTCGGAGACAAATGTTGTCTCTCGTTATGAATGTTTTGATCGTGCTAGCTTGGCACGTATGAAACTCCTTGATGCTCCTACTCGATCACCCCCTAGGTCTCCTCCACTCTCCCAAGCTCCCTTAGGTTCATCTTCTAGACCTAGAGCCTCTCAACCTTCTACATCTGATGATCCACCTCTCCCTCAAGCCAATTATGATGACCCTCGTACCATGTATGACTGTGTTTCCTATCTAATGCAGCATTCAGTCACTGTCGATACACATCTTTCTACCCTTGGCTCCAAACTAGACCATATTAATTCTGAGATAGCCAATCTCACTCATCTCTTCACTTCTCAGTTTCCTCCTCCTTCTCAAGATGATGACGAAGACTCCGATGAAGATGATTGAAGATTACTTTTTTCTTTTTTTATTTATGTAATTTTCCTTTTACTGCATTTGTTTTTATGTATTAGACTTTCTTTTTTAATGCAAAACCTTGTTACTTTGTGTTTTTTGATGATTCCAAAGGGGGAGAGAAAGAAAGCTCTGAAAATTTTAACTATTTGTGTTATGATATATCTGTGCTATGTGTTATATTCTGCATGCTATGTGTTCTGCATTTGTTTCAGCGGATTCTGAGTATTGAAATATCTCTGGTCAGTCGACTTCCCCAAGGATACAGTCGACTGCTGCTGATACTTGCTGCATCTGTGATACTTAACTGTTTTCATGTTATGTTCAGTCGCCTGATCTATTGTTCAGTCGACTGATACATTCTTTATGTCAAGAATTTACTTTATGTATGCATATTGTGCTTTCAATAGGGGGAGCTTTCAAAATCTATGCTTGTATGTCTTTATATAAATTGTTATCAGCTATTGTGTTGTCATCATCAAAAAGGGGGAGAATGTTGATTCTTGATTTTGATGATCACAACACAGTGCAACATGTGTCTATGTTATACAGCTAACATTGCAGTGCACAGACCAAAGACAATTCTAGCTGAACAAAAGAACAAGCTCAAAAAGATACAGATGAAGACTTCAAGACAAGGATCAAGACTCAATTCAAGACTCAAAGACTCAAGACTTCAAGCTCAAATGTGTTATATTATTCTGTCTTGTAAACATTGTATTTTACTTTCTGTTGAGTCTTAGTCTGATGTAAAGCCTTGACACCCACACACACACACTCAAGATTTCATAATGTGTGTTTCTTTAAAACCCCAAAAAGAGTCAAAACAGTTTGAAGAATTTTAACCTTTGAGTACCAGTCGACTTAAGCTTCTGCCAGTCGACTGATAGTACAAAACTGCTTAAAATTATTTCAAACTCTGATCAGTCGACTCATATGGCAACCCAGTCGACTGTTCGAGAGCTTTTGACCGTTTTCTGTTTTTCAAAATCGAATTTTTTCAAAATCAAAAGCTCAGATCCGTTGGTTGACAGTTGAGTAACTGTTTCCCAATGTTCAGAAGATCAAACTCTTTAAATAGAGTTTCAGATCTCACTGAAAAGAACTACTTGATTTTTCATACACTCGAGCATTCTTGTGAAAAATAATTTATGTGATTTTCTGTGAGAAACAAAGCTTTCAAGTTCATACACTTTGGTTCTCTACATTCAGTCCAGTATAGCATTGAATTCGCTCTGGACTGAGTATAGAAGTCGACCTATTCTTTTAGCCACGTGCATCAACACATACAACAACAAGGCTATAGGTTGACTGTAAAGTATTCTTGTACTCTTGCTCTCGGTTGGAGAGTGTTTTTGACTCTTGGTTGTAGAGTCGGTGTCTTTTCACTCTTGGTAGTAGAGTGGGTTGCTTTCTCTGGTTGAGAGAAAGGACTACGGGTTAGACAAGGTTGTTGTCGTAACGCCGTAGGGTATTCTTGTAATTTTTCAAGAATAGTGGAAATCTCAAGTGGGTTGCTTGGGGACTGGATGTAGGTCGGGAGGACCGAACTAGGATATATCTTGTGTACTCTGTGTTTGATTATCTTGTGTTTGCATTTACTCTGGTTTAATTTAATTCTGCAAAAAGTTTCTGAACAGTCGACTCCTTGCACCATCAGTCGACTGGTCAGTACCGTTTGTAGTTGTAATTTCAGTGTGCCTTCAGTCGTCTGCCTCATTCAGCAGTCGACTGCACAGAGTTGTTATTTTCAGTTATTTTGAACATATCAGTCGACTGGTCCTTACCTCAGTCGACTGCACCGAGAAAAATTTCCGCAGTTTTTATTAAACACTATTCACCCCCCCTCTAGTGTTTGTTGTCTTGCCTACAGGATCCAACAGGCACGAGGCGGCAACCGCTAGCTACACCCGTACCATTTCTCCTGAGAACAATTGCGGGAGCTCGGCGTCGACCTCGAGCAAGGTAGAGGCTTTCTTCAAAGCTACCCGACCTTAACGCTCGGCGACGACCCTCAGCTACGCCCGTTATTGGCTTTCTCTCCGGTGTGGGGGCTCGGCACCTGTCCCTCGCATGGTTTGGACTTCTTCAAGCCCATCAACGTAGGCACGAGGCAGCAACCGCCAGCTACACCCGTACCGTCTCTCTTGAGAACAAGTGCGGGAGCTTGGCGTCGACCTCGAGCAAGGCAGAGGCTTTCTTCAAAGCCACCCGACCTTAACGCTCGGCGACGACCCTCAGCTACGCCTGTTACTGGCTTTCTCCCCGGTGTGAGGCTCGGCACCTGTCCCTCGCGTGGTTTGGGCTTCTTCAAGCCCATCAACCTAGGCGCGAGGCGGCAACTGCCAGCTACACCCGTACCATCTCTCCTGAGAACAAGTGCGGGAGCCCGGCATCGACCTCGAGCATGGCGGAGGCTTTCTCCCAAAGCCCCCCGACCTTAATGCTCGACAATGACCCATGGCTACGCCCGTTATTGGCCTTCTCCCTGACAACCAATGATGCCTCTCCGATACACAACCCGGAGTTTCAACAAAATTTTTATTGTTTTAGAGCATCCGCCTCGGCAGACGACCCGAGCTTCGGGTCGGCTATTTGACCCTCCTCTCGCCCGCGAACAACCCGGGGTTTGCTGCTTTCACAAGCGCAAACCCCGAACTGTTCGAGGACGGCAGGAGGGCCACCAATCCTCGGCTCTCCTTGCCCCGAGGCCATTCGTCAACCCTCCTCTCGCCCACGAACAGCCTGGGGTTTACGGCTCTGAACGAGCCCAAAACCCCGAACTGTTCGAGGACGGCAGGAGCGCCACCGACCTCGGTTCTCTCTGAGCCCCCGAACCGATCGGCCGGCCCACCACTCACCAACGAACCCCCCGGGGTCCTTCGGCCCTCAAGGCCCGAACCCCAAAGTGTTCGAGGGTGATTGGTGTGCCTCCAATCCGGAGACCTCGAAAAAATATTTTGTTTCTGGGCGCCCGCCTCCGGCAGGCACCCAAGTCAAGCGACTTTCACTTCTTAACAATCAGGTTGGGGGGGAGTGGGGATTATATAACCCCGTGAGGGGGGGCAATTATTACGTCTGGGAATGCAAAATGGCGGAAGGCAAAACATCGCCATTTATGACCCAGTCGCCTCGGTGGCGACCCCTTCGCAGTAGACACAGCAGCCACCTTCGGCAACCGAGACAATCAAGGTTCAAGAAAACGAATGCTATTATTATTACTCATTGCTTACAACTCAATGAACGTCGGTACAAATACAAAGAACAACTCACAAACTCACTCGCACTCGGCCTGAAATTCAAACTCGGCGCCTCCTTTGGGGCTCTTCTCACGCTTGGCTGGACCGGCCCGGGAAGATACTCCCGCCACCGAGCTTCCTGCATCATCGTGCTAGGCCTCATCCAATAGAAATATCGGAGACCGTCCTGGAGTTGAGTTGCTGGCCTCTTCAATCAGACCCACGCCTAACACCAGCTTCAGCCTGTGAATCTCCAGCTCTTTCTCAACCATGGCCTCGCGAAGGAAAGACTCCGAAGCCGACCGCCCGCTCGAGGCATCCGAGAGGGACCAATCCGTCTCGACTACTCACCAGTCCTGGTCGGCTATGGCCTTCTTCAGGCGCGTCACCTCCAGACTGAGCTCCCTAGACTTGTTCAGGAAATAATTAACGGCGGCCACTCGGTTTCAAGCCTATTTTTTCTGGCGAGCCATAGCTGCCTCTATAGCCTCCTCCCCCGCTCGAACTAGAGGTACCTTGGCAGCAACAGGGACGGCGACCCAGGTCCCGTGCGTATATCAAAAGACGAGAGCAAACATCACAAAAAATGCAAGTCAATGAATCTCGACGCTCGGATGACATCGCGAGCCACAATTCCCCTTCTATTTTTCAGAAGGGCCGACGCTCGGCATTGCGAGCCATAATTCCCCTTCTATTTTTACAGAAGGGTCGACGCTCGGATAGTAGTGCGAGCCACAATTCCTCTTCTATCCCACAGAAGGGTCGACGCTCGGATGGCATCGCGAGCCACAATTTCCCCTTCTATTTTTACAGAAGGGTTGACGCTAGGATGGCATCGCGAGCCGCAATTCCCGTTCTATTTTTACTGAAGGTTCGACGCTCGGATAGTAGCGCGAGCCACAATTCCTCTTTTATCCCACGGAAGGGTCGACGCTCGGATGGCATCGCAAGCCACAATGTCCCCTTCTATTTTTACAGAAGAGTCGACGCTCGGATGACATCGCGAGCCACAATTCCCCTTTTATTTTACAGAAGGGTCGACGCTCGAATAGTAGCGCGAGCCACAATTCATCTTCTATCCCACAGAAGGGTAGACGCTCGGATGGCATCGCGAGCCACAATTTTCCCTTCTATTTTACAAAAGGGTCGACGCTCGGATCGCATCACGAGCCGCAATTCCCCTTCTATTTTTACAGAAGGTTCGACGCTCGGATAGTAGCGCGAGCCACAATTCCTCTTCTATCTCACAGAAGGGTCGACGCTCGGATGGCATCGCGAGCCATAATTTCTCCTTCTATTTTTACAGAAGGGTCGACATTCGGATGGCATCGCGCGCCGCAATTCCCCTTCTATTTTTACAGAAGGGGCGACGCTCGGATAGTAGCGCGAGCTACAATTCCTCTTCTTTCCCACAGAAGGGTTGACACTCGGATGGCATCGCGAGCCACAATTTCTCCTTCTATTTTTTTATAGAAGGGTCGACGCTCGGATGGCATCGCGAGCCACAATTCCTCTTCTATTTTTACAGAAGGGTCGACGCTCGGATGGCATTGCGAGCCACAATTTACCCTTCTATTTTTACAGAAGGGCTGACGCTCGGATAGTAGCGCGAGCCACAATTCTTCTTCTATCTTACAGAAGGGTCGACGCTCGGATGGCATCGCGAGCCACAATTTACCCTTCTATTTTTACAGAAGGGCCGACGCTCGGATGGCATCGCGAGCCACAATTTCCCCTTCTATTTTTTACAGAAGGGTCGACGCTCGAATGGCATCGCGAGCCACAATTCCCCTTCTATTATGATACCCAGAAGCACTCCCATGTTCACAAGGGGGCTCGGAGCTCGGATGACACCGCGAGCCCCTACAGCACTCCCCTATTCACGAGGGGGCTCGGAGCTCGGATGACACCATGAGCCCTACCGCTCTCCTCTATTCCCAAGGGGCTTGGAGCTCGGATGACATTGCGAGCCCCTACTATAGTACCTAATTCACAAGGGGGCTCGGAGCTCAGATGACAACGCGAGCCCCTACCGCTCTCCTCTATTCCAAGGAGGCTCGGAGCTCGGATGAAATCGCGTGCCCCAAAAATCCTCCTCAGACGATGGGCTCGCCGACCGACCCTCTGTGCTCGGCGAGCCAAACTCCAACCCAACAGGCGTTGGCACCCCCTTGCTCTTCCAACCAGCGAGGGGGTCGGTTGCCGACCCTAGACGCTCGCCGACCGACCTTCTGTGCTCGGCGAGCCGAACTCCAACCCAACAGGCGTTGGCATGCACTTGCTCTTCCAACTAGCAAGGGGGTCGCTTGCCGACCCTAGACGCTCACCGGCTGACCTTCTGTGCTCGGCAAGCCGATCTCCAACCCAACTGGCGTTGGCGTCCTCTTGCTCTTCCAACTAGCGAGAGGATCGTCCGCCGACCCCAGAGGTTCGTCTACCGACCAAGGGCTCGTCTGCCGACCCGAAGGCTCGGCAAGCATCATTCTGACCCCTTTACACAGCATCCTGCGTAAAACTCCGACGAGGGATCCCTTCTTCCTAACCCTTGGCTTCTTCTGGAAGTAGCAGATCCTATTTTCTCACCACACCCTCCACCCTGCTCTTCCTACAGAGGCGAAGAACCACTCCTACACGGCTGGCTCACCTAGCCCTCCAGGAGTGTGGGGCTTGTGATATGGGTTGGATGACGTGGCCCCTCCTGGGCCACAGGATCCCCCTCAAAGCGCACGTGCCTCTAGATCTTCCAGATCTGCCACGTCAGCACTGGGAAACTGCCCGGGCCTCTACCATGTCAGTCCGAAAATCGCCTGGGCCCTTGCCACGTCAGCCCTATACCGCCCGGGTTTTCACCGCTTCATCCCCACGGGCAACCGAGTCCGGACCCGACCTCGAACGGGTCCAGAACCGGTTGGCATCTTCTATAAATACTAGACCCCTACTCCTTCTCCAGGTGATCGATCTTTTCCCACCAAAATCCTAGTTACTGTTACTCTCTATTAGTGACTAACTAGATCGTCGGAGGGTCTGCCACCGGGACCAACTCCGGTGTTCCGAGACCGTCTGCAGGTACATGAGACCTCGGATCCGAGCCACCCGATCCGAGCCGAGCATCAGCCTCCACCTCACTACCACCTACCTCAGTACCGTTCGTCCAGCCGAGGGTCGTCTGTATAGGAGCTTCCTCCATCAATACAAATCGAGTAAGAACTCACGTCTGGTGCATCCACACGTCTCCCAAAAATAAACTGCATCACTCACAATCTAAATTAGTGAAAAAAGGTGAGCTAGCATTATCTACTAAATAAATAGATTTTTAATGTATTGACGCAAACTGCGTACCATTGAAAAAATGAAATCACCCAAACTAATACCCCTATCTTGATATTTAAAATTATAAATTCAAAATATAGAAAAAAATGGAAATAAATAAATCATCAATAATATAAACTTATCTTAACATTTCAAATTCAAAATTATAAATTCCAAAAAATAAGAAAAAATATATAGAAATAAATAAATTATCAACAATATACATCATTAATATGAGATAGCATAATCTTAACTAAGCAAAGAACAATTAAACAAAATTTAAGCTTTGAGAATTGGGCAGTGGCCACACGTGCACCGTACCCCCTCAGCAACAAATAGTAATGTTCACTTTATCACTTGGTAGGCCAACACATCATAAAAGTGCAATGAGGACCATTGTCCTGTTGGGTTTAATATCTTGCATACTCAATCGAAAAATGAGAAGACGACGTTACAAGAGAGGAATCAAAGTAACGATTGGATGGAAGATAAGAAGCAACATGAGCAGCAGTAACAACAGGAACAGGGTCTGGCGGTCGAATGTGCCCCCAGACCGCCCACGCTTTGGACGGAGAGAGGCTATTTGCGGCCGACTACATATTGTGGCAGTCGACCACCCCGATGCTGATTGCGGTTATGTGTAACAACCCGCAAAATTGAAAATAACAATTTTGTCATTGTGTGTTATACACGTGTATTTTGTAACGTGTTTTCACTACGTATTGGGATTTCCGACTATTTATGCTTTTTCCGTATTGATTTGAGCCAACTAAACTATAATATTTCAATCTCTATAGTTTTACATGCATTTTACGTGCTCTTGATGCACGTATCAACTACGTATTTTTTCATCACTACGGGTGATATTTTTATGAGTATTAATTATTTATTTTACATGTTCGAACTCATTTTATAAAGCAAAAATTCATTTCCCCTATTTCGATTAAAAATGCATTTTTGTTTTTTGCACGTATGATGCATCTGCAAGTTTTTATTCTCATTTTATTACTCTCATTATCTATTTTTAGCATGCACAAGATTTTGATTAGTTTTCTTTTAACCCATGGACCCAAAGATGAAATCTAGCTCAATAGACAAAGTAATTAGTTGATTAAAGGAAGAGCCCACTAGATTAATTAAATTAGTAATTAAAATAAAAGGCCCATGGGACAAGTCCATTAATAAAATCCTAATTTAAGTTGAACTTGGACTAATACATGACAAGTTACGACTTTTTGTACACATTTAGGACTATAAAAATTATACTTAATTCGTTTGTGCATGTGTGCATATGCACACTTGTATGTTGGCCAGTTTGAACCCATAGGAGTGGCCGGTTTTGGGCTAGTGGGGGAGAGGAAAAGGTTGGGGGTTATGGGAGTTGAGATGGTGAAAGGTTGGGAGCATGAAGAGTTAGGAATTTAGGAGTTAAGAAAATGAAGGGTTGAAAGAATTAAAGGAGAGAGTTATTAGGTTGAAAATTTTGCACTTTAGACCCTAACAATACCCTATAAATAGAACCTCATTTCTTACTTCTCTTTTGCACCAAAACAAAATCAAAATAAAAGAAAGAAAAAGAAAGAGAGTAAGAGAGTTCTTGTGTTTGGAGAAGCTATTTGCTAGGAGGAGAAGCTCTTGCTAGGAGGAGAAGTCTTGCTAGGAGCTAGGAGTTGTTTTGGAGCTAGAAGTGGTGTTCCATCTTTCCTTTCATTGTTCAAACTTCAATTAAGGTGGGTGGTTTCATTATTTTCTAATGTAGAATGTGCATGCTAAAATGAGTAGTATAAGGAGATATTGATATGAAAAATATAGATAAAATTCATGCTAGTGTAATATGATATAAATGAAGATAGTTTTGTTGTGATAGATACCATGCTAATTAAAAAGAAGAAATGCCTTATATCATGTTAATGTGCTTGCAAATTTTGTACTTGTTGAGTATGTGGAAATGTTATTGATAAATGTCATATGCAAACCATGCTTTATGATCTATTGACTAAGAAAGAAAAAAGTAAAATTTTGTTAGTGTTGACATATGTATATTTTGCATTGTCGCATTTGAAAATAATAATAATTTTTCATGAAGGAGATTTTTGGGAAATTCTCATGATTGAGACATGTCATGCTATAAATTCCCAATTTGTATAAGAGGAATATAAACTAATTTTTTTCATGAAGACTATTTTCTTAAATTCAAGTTTTGAGAAATGCAAGTCTATGTGTAAATTGAAAAGAAGAATTATCTAGGAAAAATGGAAATAGGGCTTAAAAGAATTTAAAATTGTTGTTTACTATTTTTTAAAAAGCTAATATCAAGAAAAAGTTTATTTCAAATTATTAGAAAGACTTGATCTTTGGATAAACAAGTTGATGAAAAAGAACCACTTTCTGAACAGTTTAAACAAAAGCATATTAATACAATTTCTAAACAGAAAATACACTTGGACTTACTGGTTAGCCAGTGCAATATAGAGCACTGTTTGAAAGAGATCTTGGGTTTGAAACTTGACAGTCACATTTTATTTTGATTCACTCAATATAATTCCCAACCTGTACTAAGTGTATAAGAGAGTTTTGGTTGCAATTCTTGACACAAGTCCAAAAGGACTTAGTGGCTAGAGGGTTTGGACTTTGGCACTGCCTGTGTGTGTCGGCAGGTCGCTGGTTCGAAACCCAACGCCACCTTTTGAATTTTTTTTGGGATTTTATTCATATATTGAGTTTTGGTATGGAAAAAATTTAGAATAAAACTTTAGTATTTATATAAAATGGAATGGAAATACTAAGAGATAGTTTTCTTGTAAATTTTTGAAGTATAAAAAGAAATGGATTTTTTTGAATAGAACTTGTGGTGAAGAAAAGAAAGGTATTATTTTGTGAATTGATCTTTTTAAAGAGATTACACTTGTATTTTTGTTTAAAAAATATTTTGAAGTAAATTGAGACATTGTAATAGCTTGGATTGGTTATAAAATTTCATGTGATGAAATTGTGTTCTTTAAAGATTTTTTTTTTGTTTTGCTTGTAAAGATTATGAATGGATGAATAAGATCATGAATAGTGACAAGACTAAGTAAAAGATTTCTTTGGGGATAAGATATTGATATTTTGTGAATAAGTTGAAAAATGAAAATATCTAGGTTTAAGACATGTTTATTGAAGGATATGTGTACCCATGATTTCTTGTACATGAAAAAGTTGTGATTTAGAGTTAGTGAGACCTCGGGCACCGGCACTATTGATTTGAAAAGAGTTGAGATATGATTTGAGATATGGTCGTTGAGCTATCTCGTATTTTGTTGATTAAGTCCGGTAGGAGGTAAAACTAATTCTAAGCTTGGAAATTTATTGATGTCTTGAATTTAAGAATTAGGCACCTAAGTGAAGATGTAGTGAACCGGGGCAAACGTAAGTGGGTTGCCTTTATATAGTCGGCGGTGGATCTCCGTGGCTATAGACCCAGTTGGTGGACTGTGGTTGCTCCGTGGGAGAGACTTTTATTTTTAAATCTAGGACTATGAGGACGGGTCAGCGGTGGACTCCGGAATATTGAGTAGTCGGGCGGATAGTTTGTCATACTCCAATGTATATACGTATACCGGGGCTAGAGGAGCACTTGTGAGATGATTCGCACGATGTGGGATCTGTTAAAACAGTCAGCGGTGGACTCCGGAGCTGGATTCAAATACGTAGAATGATCTAAATCTTATTTTATTAATGGGTAGTTTTATGGCGAGGGATCAAACCCTTTATTGTGGAGTACGTAGGCACTTTCCCTCGAACCTATGTAGTATGGGATGCATAGAATCCGAACAAGCGTGCATTAGTGTCATTTTAGTATATAATGTGTGAATTAGGCATTAAGGCATCGCATACACTTCCATGCTTAGCGTAGTCACAACTTCACACTTTATTGTTCATTTCAACTTTTGTGATTTGTTAAAGTAATGAGATCGTTATATGTACGGCATAGAGAGGATAGCCGAGTATAACATTTTTGTCAGTTGTAAGTGACTGACGTGCCCATAGCTTGACATGCAGGTAATGGACTTTGCCATGAAGATGTTATGATGCAGTGATGATTTACATTGTTAAAATTGTACAAGTTGTATTTTATTTCATTGTTGTATTCTTCCGCTGTGTAAACAAAAGTGTATGAACTCTAATGTATTATTGAAAAGTTTTAATTTCCTTGTAAAATTGTACGAAGTGAAGTAAAGATCCTGTAAAATCTCGAATTTGGTCTTATTTGGAATTCGGGGCGTGACATTATGTTTGTATTCAGGTGCGGGTCTTGGGGATTCGTTTGAAGCCCGACTTCTTCTCCAAATTAGATCGTACGACTCTCCTTATATGCTTATCTTTTCATGAAACTTCCGATGGTTAATGTATCTAGTGTATCAAATTAAGGTTTCTCTAGATCTCTAAATAATCAATGTAAACAACTAAAAAAGAGATATGATTCTATTGAGTGCCGAATAGAAGAAGAGAGTACTTCATCTAAGAGGTGAGAGATTCTCCATTGTAAATAACAAGTAGTTCCAGTTAGGCTTGAGAAAGAGTCGTGGTGAGAATTGTAATATTCTTGTATCTTCTCTAGTTAATGATATCTCGGTTCTTCCTCCATCGGATTAAGGTGAAAGCCCCAACCAGGACAATTCTTGTGTATTTTTTGTGATTGGTGTGATCTAGTATTTGCTTGGTGGTTTGTATTAATCGTGTCGAAGACTCAACAAGATCCTAGAGGAAATAATTCCCTAACAAGTGGTATTAGAGTATCAGGTTCGTGGGTTTGTTCGAGTTCCTTGGAGAAGATGGCAGATCAAAAGACAAAAATCAAGCAGCTTGACGGTAAGATCAACTTCAATCTTTGAAAGGTAGACATGTACGATGTACTGGTTCAGAAGGACTTGCATTTTGCTTTAGAAGAAAAGAAGACAACCGACATGAAGCAAGAGAAGTGAGATGAGATTTGTTTGAAGGCATTGAGTTTAATCCGGCTACAATTGGCGGATGAAGTCAAGTGTAATATCCTTAAGGAGCGTCAGTAGCTCAGTGGTAGAGCAGTTGGCTGTCCTATGAACTTTAAGGTGTATGAAGTCTCATATTTGACTCTTGCTGCAGAGCGATAGAGAGTCTATGGGCGAGACTCAAATCAGACTACTTGGGATCATTGTTGTTGGATTAGATTTACTTGAAGAGGAAGTCGTTTCGTTCTCAATGAAGGAAGGTACTCATCTTTAAGATCACATTATGGAGTTCAATAAGTTAATATTTGAACTGAAGGCGATTAACGCTCATGATCTTAGAGAAAAGGATAAAACTTTCAACTTAATATATTCATTGCTAGTTTTCTTATGATCACTTGATAACTTTTATGCTACATGGGAAATCTACCAATGAGACACTTACAGTAGCCAGGGTGATTAAGAGTTTGAAAGAAGATGAACTGGGGAAGGAGACTTATAAATGGGATCTATTTCTGCAGGTTATTTGGCGGTGGATGATACTTTAATTGAAAGGAATATGAAACACACGGGTAAGATCTTTTTCCATCATTGTAGAGAAATTGGGCATTACTGGAGAGATTGTCGCAAGTGACTGAGTCAGAAGGGTGTTACTACATGAGGATCAAGCCAACATAGTCGGTGCCATTGATTCAGGTAAATTTGAAATATATCTTCTTGTTTCAAGTTCTTTAGATGTAATTCGAGCTGGTATCTTGATTGGGGGAGTTCTTCTCATGTTTCCTTTGAGAGGGAGATATTTTCTACTTACAAGTCTACAATAGGCCGTAGTGTGAAAACGATGATTGATGAGATTTATGAAATGGTGGATGAGGGAATGGTTGAGTTAGAGATGTCAGATGGTAAAGAGTTCACACTATAAGAGGTCATGCACATTTCAGTACTGAAGCATAATCTGATATCCTTCGGGACTCTTGATACTCAGGGATGTAGGTACATAGCTCGAGGTGGAATTTTGACAGTTTGGGAGTCTTCGTAAGGTGATGAAGGGTAAAAGGGAGATTGGGCAGGGTCAGTACAACCTCTACCAGCTTTGTGGGAGATGGAAAACTCGGTCGAGTGTTTGGAAGCTCATAGTTCCTAAACCATAATCTAGTAAGCCGTCACTAGAATCATCAAAGCGAGACTGCAACATTCAAATACCGTTGGAAGGTGGATAGAGCTTTGGGTTAGGTAGAGTTCATGTGGAGGGTGACACCTCCATGATAACATCTACTATGGGTGCCCTTGATGGGGGCATACAATTGGAAGAAAACAAGTGGAGGTTGATTCAACTAGTAGAAGAAGCCATAGAATCGAGGCTGTTTACAAAGCGGAGCTGACAAAGTATAGAAAAGTAAATCACACACTCAATTTGAAGATGAGAAGACGGTGTTACAGGAGAGGAAATGAAGCGACAATTGGATGGACGATGAGAAGCAATAGGAGCTGCAACAGCAACTGGAACATGGTCTAGCAGTTGACTTGACCCCCTCCCCCCCCTCTACGCTCTGGATGTCGAGCGGCTATTTGCGTTCGACTGCATATTGTGGCAGTCGACTGCTCGATGCTGATTGCGGTTATGTTTGTGTTCGAGTGTGGGCCTTGGGGATTCGTTTGAAGCCCGACTTCTTCTCCAAATTAATCGTACGACTCTTCTTGTATGCTAATCTTTTGAGGAAATATCGGATGGTTAATATATCAAGTGTATCAAACTAGTGTTTTTCTATATCTCTATATAATCAATGTAAACGGAGAAAGATATGGTTATATTGAGGGCCAAATTGAAGAAGAGATTGCTTCATTTAAGAGGTGAGAGATTCTTCATTGTAAACAACAAGTAGTTCCAGTTAGTCTTGAGAGAGGGTCGTGGTGAGAATCGTAATATTTTTGTATCATCTCTAGTTGAATAATGTATCGGTTCTTCCTCATGCAGATTAAGGCGAAAGCTCCAACCAGGTCAATTCTTGTATACTTTGTATGATTGGTTTGATCTAGTATCTTCTTGGTGGTTTGTATTGATCATGTCGAAGACTCAACAAGATCCTAGAGGGAATAATTTCCTAACATAGTCTAGGGTTGGACATTCTTGATCACCCAAAGATCCTGTCCAGGTAAGTATGGATCAAAGTTGCACTTACATGGGTATTCAGGCCAATTCTCCAAGTATTAAAAATCACCCAATATAGGACAAAAAGTTCCTCTTTTCACATCTTTCTAACTAAATAAATCCTTCTGTAGCTACACACAAATTCAATAGATAAACCAAGTATAATCCTTACCTCTACACTTTTGATTCATTTCACATGTCGTAGGTATATATGTTTACCTTTTTCCTTATCCTATCTATTTTTTTTTTAAACGGGTATAAAAATTCTACCCTTACCCGACCCGTAGATAAAAAAAGTCTACCCATACCCTTACCCCGGGGGTAGTTGGGTAAGGGTAAACGGGTTTACCCTTATCCTACCGTTGGGTAAAAAAGTCTATCCATTCCCTTACCCTTAGGGTAATTGGGCCATGGTCTGTAGAATCATACTGATCTCAATCCTTTCCTAGATATTTCAAGTCTGATGACTCGGCCCAACCCCTCCCAAACCCGCCCAGTGGTAGCGGGTCGGTTTGGACACTTTTCCACGCCTGTAGGCCCAATTTAGCCTGCCCCAATGTTGTTAGATGCCTGCTCGACCTACTAGTTCGCCTGGACCAACATGAGGCCCTTCACTAAATGCATATCAATAAATTTGAAAATACCCATTTTATTGCTTGGGTTGGTTAAGAGCATGAAAATGTAAATTTCTAGTGGTAATACATTCAACTACTCAGCAAATTTATTTTAAACATAAATAATTTCCCTTAACTTCATTTAAAAAAAATATAATTTCACTATACTAAAAAATAACCTATAAAAAAAATTTAAAATGGCTTGACCCGATCTGCCAGCCCACCCGATCGGCTCGACCCGACCTGATCGGGTCACGGGCATCGGGTCAGTTTGAGCACCCTACTTCATTTTTGGGCCCGCACGGCCCTGCCAGACAATGACCCATAACTTGGTGGCCCGATTCGCGACCTGCCCGACCCGACCAACCTCGGGCTGAGGGCCATCCCGCTGACAGCTCTACCCTTTCCTTTTTACCTTTTAATAACTAGGGATGCTCTCGGATACGAATATATCCGATTTGATCTGGAATCGTATCAAATTTTTTTGTGGATTCGGATATGGAAAACTCATATCCGGATGGATTTGTATGCATATACGAATATCCAATTTAAGAAAAGTTCAAATGCGGATACAAATACTAACATGTATATAAAAAAAGAATGAATATTAGTATCCGCTTAATATAGTATGTATATATTTATTTATGGGTAAATTTGACTAAACCCTACTCAATTTTTACCAATTTGCAGATAACCCTACCCCAATTTTTTTTTTTCGGATGACCCTACTATAGGCCAAAAGTTGCCTCGGTTCACCCTACTCCTGACTGACGCCATTAATTTTGGCGTAAATAACAATTTTACCTTTGTAAAGTTCAGTATGGTTTTCTACAAAGAAAAAATATATATATACTTATTGGTTTAAAATTTTTGCATTTCAAAATTAGTTGGCTTACTAGAAAGTATTCTCTCTCTGTCTCTTCACTTTTTTTTTTGGAAATTATACATTTAAGTCTTTCTAATATCTAATTAACCAATTTGGGGGGTAATTTAGGTTAAAAAAAAATAGCAAAACGACCCAAAAGACTAATTTATAGAGATTTTGGATGGAGAGAGCTGAACCGCAACAACTTTTAGCCTAGAGCAGGGTGGTCCGTAAAAAAAGAATTGGGTATGAATATATACAAATTGGTAAAAACTGGGTAGGGTTTAGTGACATTTACCCTCTATTTGTTTATTTATATAATATAATATTACAAATTAAATATTAAATATAGTTAACTATCTACTACTATTAGTGGGAGAGTTTGTCACTTTGTCACTTTGAGTTTGTACCCAAACATACAATTTTTTAATATTTATACGTTGCTCGTGTAACTCTAACTCTATTTATTAATACGTGCATCACGTGTGCAAATCAAAATTTTTTCCTTCACCAAATAAATAATTTTTAATTTTTTTTGTCACAAAGCAAATACGTACGTCGCACGTGCAACTCCAAATCTATTTCGTAACACATCACCGTACGTACAATTCAAGGTTTTTTCTTAAAAAAATTTAAAAAATTGTGTGCAGTGCCCGTTCAACTCCCATTTTTTTAAAGTTTAAGGTATTCATCATAAGTGCTGATTACTACCGACTTATATGTACGCACGTTCAACTCCAATTTTTTATCCAAATATGCATCGCACGTGTGAAAATTACTTATAGTGTGCGTTTAGTCATAAGAAAGTAACATATTGTGTGACTGAATATGTGTAGGATTTACAGAAATGGAGACGTTCTTTTCTTTTCAGTATTTTTGTGAAAAGATTGAGATGATACGTTAGTTCATTGGTAGAAAGAAGTTTCAACAATATATATAGGTGAAGCTTTTTCTGATAATCATACGAAGCAAAATTTTGATTAAACAGTTGTGGGTAATAAGGTCTATATATATATATATATATCTCTACTACTATAATGGGAGAAGGCTTTTGTCCATAATCCAATCCGTGCAGCGCACGTACAGGTAATTTTTTTTTTTACCCTTTTCATTCTTCCAATTTTCCTCCACGTGCACAGCACGTGTATAATACTAGTATATATATAATTGAATCACCCTAAAGATGGGAAATAATTTAAAATGAAAGTTGCCAGAGTAAAATTCACGTGATGCATATGAACCGACAGTTTTCACTGTTGGATATGCTTTCAAAAGCATACCCCTTCTAATATAGTTCAATGCTAGAAATTGAGGAAATCTTGTATGTACTTAAGTGTACACTTATATTTTGTGTGTGAAAAAAGCGTACAACTGTATTAATCACATCATATCATTAATTAGCAATTACTCAACATTTTGTTAATAATTTTACTCTTTTGGTCCCTCAAGTTAACATGAACCCTATTTCAAGAATTCCCCCAATTTCCCCAATTTCCAACTCCAAGTCTCCTACCAGTCCTTCAATGTCTCCTCTCCAACCTCCTCTGCAACATATTCTCCGACATTTCTCGCCGACCATTCAAATATTCTCCTCACCTTTCTTTCTAACATCCTCTTTGATCTCCTCTCCGATTCTCAAAATTCTAGGCAATTACGCTCAACTCCTCAACAACACTTCCACCTCCCCCAACTTTTATATGATCTGTCTTGTATATTAAATAATTTTTTTTAACTTCATTTGTTGTGCTAATTTCTAATTTGTAATTAGAAGAAGTCAAAGGCGATAATGGTATATTATCCAAATATTGAGTACTAGTTAAGGAAATTTTTATAGCAAAAATAATATATTTGATGTTTGACTTTGTATTTGTATTCGATAGACTGTATTCGGTATGCATTTGTATCCGAAATTTGAGGATACAAATTTTTTTTCCTGAGTCATATCTGTATCCGTTTTTGGAATGCGGACACAGATGTTGGTATAGTCAATATTCAATCCATATCCGATCTAAAAGCACACCCAATCATAACTATCAAAACAAGTTATGACATCATATAATTCTTCGTAGTTTTAGTCTTGATGCTATTTGTTTTTGGGGGTGTGGGGGCAACATATGTGAGTTCTTATAATCTGTGAAATGGAAATCGTAGTACTGGCATCGGTCCGACCCCGGGGAGCAGGACAGGCTCGGGAATAGGAGCCGAGAGGTAGAGGCGACTGGCTCGGCTCGGAAGCAAGAACGGAGAGGTAGAGACCGGGTGGTCGGCTCAGATCCAGCAGCTCGGCTCGGATCTGGTAGCTCGGCACGACTCGGTCTTCTGTATCTGCACACTGCCTAGAAACACCAGGAGAAGCCCGGCAAAAGGCCCTCCGACGATCTAGTCAGTCACTAAGAAAGAGACTGGGCAGCTAGGGTTCAGGTGGGGAGAAATTGATTACCTTCTGCAGTGAGGAGGGAGTCTGGTATTTATAGGCAGAGGCAAACGGATTTGGGACTTTAGAGGGCCGGGTTGGACCCGTTTGCCTGTGGGCCTGAGGCGGTAGGGACCCGTTGGACTTCTGTTGACCTAATGATTAGGGAAGAGCGAGAGTTGAGGAGATCTGATGGCCCAGGATGGGCCACGTCATCTAACCCATATCAGGAGTCCCCCACTCCTGGAGAGCTGAGTAATCCAGCCGTGGAGGAGTGATTTGTCTCTGTAGAAAGAGCAGAGCGGTGTGTACGGCAAAAAATGTGGTTTGTATCTTCCTGGAGAGGCCAGCGGGGTAGGATGAAGGGGGTACCTTTAAAGATATGAGGGGCGTCGAGAGCCGAGAACAGAGGGTCGTGAGTCAAGCATCGAGCATTGTGCGACGAGCACCTATACGCTCGAATGCCGGGGCCTATTTGCCGAGTTGTCGAGTGTCGAGCACCGAGCCTTCATAAGCTCGGGTGCTGAGGCTTGCTGTCGGATGCCGAGTCCATAGGCTCTTCTGTAGGAGCCAAGCGTGGCTCGGAATTGCCACCGGTCATCGAGCCTCAAAGCTTGTTGGAAAAGCTATGGGGTGGCTCGAGGTCACTGCCGAGCGCCGAGCCCCCACACTTGTTGGAAAACCTATAGGAAGGCTCGGAATCGCTAACGACCGTCGAGCCCCAAGCTTTTTGTAAAAGCTAGGGGGTGGCTCGAGGTTACTGCCGAGCGCCGAGCCCCCTGCCTGTTGGGAAAGCTATAAGGAGGCTCGGAATCACTATCGGTCGTCGATCCCCAAGCTTGTTGTAAAAGCTAGAGGGTGGCTCGAGGTCACTTCCGAGTGCTGCGCCCCCCATACTTGTTGGAAAAGCTATGGGGAGGCTCAGAATCGCTGCCGACCGTCGAGCCCCAAGCTTGTTGTAAAAGCTAGGAGGTGGCTCGAGGTCACTACCGAGCGCCGAGCCCTCTATGCTTGTTGGAAAAGCTCTGGGGAGGCTCGGAATCGCTGCCGACCATCGAGCCCCAAGCTTGTTCTAAAAGCTAGGTGGTGGCTCGAGGTTACTACCGAGCGCCGAGCCTCCTATGCTTGTTGGAAAAGCTCTGGAGAGGCTCGGAATCGCTGCCGACCGTCGAGCCCCAAGCTTGTTGTAAAACCTAGGAGGTGGCTCGAGGTCACTACCGAGCGCCGAACCCCCTATGCTTGTTGGAAAAGCCCTGGAGAGGCTCGGAATTGCCACCGATCGTCGAGCCCTCAAAGCTTGATGGAATTCTTACTTTTACAGATGCTAAAAATTTGGTCTTATTTGGAATTCGATCTTGTTTTAACATGATTCATAGCATAAAGAATTCTTCTTTTTAATTAGCATGAGATCTACTATTTACTTAATAACAACAAGACTATTCTCATTCATAGCAAATTACACTAGCATGAATTTCATTTACATATTTTCACATCAACAATAACTTATACTACTCATTTATAGTTTTTACATACATATTCTACAACTAGAAAGTAAAGAAACCACCCACCTTAATTGAAGATTGGGAATGAGAAAGATGAAACTAACACCTAGCTCCTAGCAAGAACTCCTCCTCCTAGCAAGAGCTTCTCCTCCTAGTAATTTCTCCTCTCAAGCAAGAATTTCTTTAAGCACAAGAACTCTCTTACTCTCTTTTTTTCTTTCACTTAATTTGATTTAATTATTTGGAATTCCCAAGTGGAGTTTATTTACTTTGAATTCCATGGCTTTGATATCATCTGTAACGCCCTGAATTTCAAATAAGACCGAATTCGAGATTTCAAAGGATCTTTACTTCACTTCGTACAATTTTACAAGAAAATTAAAACTTTTCAATAGTACATCAGAGTTCAATACATTTTTGTTTACACAGCAGAAAAATACAACAATGAAATAAAATACAACTTGTATAGATATAACAATGTACATCATCAACTGCATCATAACATCTTTATTTCTTCATAAAAAGTCCATTACCTGCATATCAAACTGTAGGCACGTCAGTCACTTACAACTGACGAAAATATTATACTCGGCCATTCTCTCTATGCCGTACATATAATGATCTCATTACTTTAACAAACCACAAAAATTGAATGAACAATAAAGTGTTAAAATGTGACTACGCTAAACATGTAAGTGTATGCGATGCCTTAATGCCTAATGCACACATTTTATATTAGGATGACACTAATGTACACTTGTTCGGATTCTATGCATCTCATACTACATAGGTCCGAGGGCAAGCGCCTACGTACTCCACAATAAAGGATTTGATCCCTCGCCATGACAACTATCCAGTAATAAGACAAGGTTCAGATCATTCCACGAATTTGAATTCCAGCCTCGGAGTCCACTGCTGACTGTTATAACCGATCTCACATCATGCGAATCATCTCGCAAGTGACCTTCTAGCCCCGGTATACGTATATACATTGGAGTATGGCAAACTATCCGCCCGACTACTCAAAATTCCGAAGTCCACCGCTGACCCGTCCTCATAGTCCCGGATTTAAATATAAAAGCTTGTCTTCCACGGAGCAACCTCAGTCCATCAACTGGGTCTATAACCACGAAGATCCACCACCGACTATATAGAGGAAACCCACGTACGTTTGCCCAGGTTCACTACATCTTCACTTATGTGCCTAATTATTTAGCTCAAGACATGAATAAATTTTCAAGCCTAGAATTAATTTTACGTCCTACCGGACTTTCTCAACAAATACGAGATAGCTCCATGGCCATATCTCAAATATATCTCAAATCTTTTCAATTCAATGGTGCCGTACCCGAGGTCTTACTAACCCTAAATCACAACTTTATCATGTACAAGAAAATCCATGGGTACACATACCCTTTAATAAACATTTTTTAAACTCAAATTATTCTTATCTTTAACTTATTCACAAAAGATCAATATCTTAGCCACAAAGCAATCTTTTCTTAGTCTTGACACTAGTCATGATCTAGTTATTCATAGCAAATAATAATTCATCTCAAGTACACAATTTCATCACATGAAATTTTGTTCACAATTTCAAGCTCTTATGATGTCTCAATTCATTTCTTAAACAAAAATTAAAAGTGTAATTTTTTTCAAGACAAATCACTTCACAAATTAATACTTTGTTTTTCTTCACTACAAAATTCTATTCTCAAAATTTTCATTTCTTTTTATACTTCAAAATATATAAGAAAACTTTATACTATCTCTTAATATTTCATTTTATATCAATAATAAAGTTTATTACTCAAATTTCCTTCACATCAAAAACTTGATTATATGAAAAAGGACTCCAAAAAAAAAAAACAAAAGGTGGCTATAGGTTTTGAACCCATGACCTGCTGTGAAACCCCGTATTTCTAAGAGAGTATATATAAATATACTAGTATATATTAGTATATAGTATATATAGTGTATATATATACTAAATAATAAAGAAAGGAAAGAATGGATGGATGGAAGTGGAAGTTGACGTGGCATGTGGATGGAAAGAAAAGAAAGAAAAGAATGGAAGTGAGTGTGGATGAGTGCTTTGACTAGGTTGACCATATATATATATGGCATAAAATGAAAGAAGGAAGGAAGGAATGAATGAATGTGTATGGGTGTGCTTTGACCCCCGGGTTGACCATGGGAAATATCATCCCATATCGGCCATGAATAGGGAAAGAAGTATACATATATTAGGAAGCCAAGGATAAAGGAGTACCCAACCGTCCGGACACCCTTTTGAGGTAGCCTGTGGTGGGCGTGGCTAGAATTTAATTAATTGTGTGCGTACGGACTGAGTGCGGGACGTTACAGATGGTATCAGAGCCAACTTTCGACATCGAATGTAGGACTTGTATATAGGAAGTGCGTGGGACGCAATATATGTGTATGAGATGCGTAAGACCCTGGGAGGGCAGCGATTAGGAGACAAGTCTATATTCGACTAGAAAGGCGATCCTGTGCTAGATTGCACGTCCCGTATTCAGCGAGGACGCTGAATTCTTAAGAGGGGGTGAATGTGAAACCCCGTATTTCTAAGAGAGTATATATAAATATACTAGTATATATTAGTATATAATGGAAGTGAGTGTGGATGAGTGCTTTGACTAGGTTGACCATATATATATATGGCATAAAATGAAAGAAGGAAGGAAGGAATGAATGAATGTGTATGGGTGTGCTTTGACCCCCGGGTTGACCATGGGAAATATCATCCCATATCGGCCATGAATAGGGAAAGAAGTATACATATATTAGGAAGCCAAGGATAAAGGAGTACCCAACCGTCCGGACACCCTTTTGAGGCAGCCTGTGGTGGGCGTGGCTAGAATTTAATTAATTGTGTGCGTACGGACTGAGTGCGGGGCGTTACACCTGCCGAACCACACAACCAATGCCCTAATCCAATCACACTAGCCAGTAAGTCCAATGGACTCTGGCGTCAAATTCACATGCCGAAATGATCATATATGCTGACACTCAATGTAGTACCCCGTATTTTTAAATATTATTTTTAAAGGTTTATAAATGATTAAAATGATTTTTGGGAATTTAATAAATATTTTCTGGAAATTTATCTTGTTACACGTGCGAAACACGTGCAAATATTTTCTTGAAAAGTTCAAAAGCCAAAATTGTTTTTATGGAAAATCATTATTTATTATTTGGGATTTATTTATAATTTTTACAGATTTTTCTGAAATTAATTGGATCTATTTGCAAATTTTATGAAAAAAAATGATCTTTTTACAAATTTGTCATTTTGAGGGGTGAAAGTGCAAAACTATTTTCTGGGCTTTTAATCAGAGCCGGCTGGAAAGTAAGAGTTATTTTGCTTTTGAATCTCAATTTAATTAATTATATCAAGTTCCAAGTATAGGAATCTATTTATGTAAAGATATGTTTTCGATGGGTTATTTCGCAAATATGTCTAAAACCCTAAGATCCTATTTCCGGGTATTTAAAAGAAGAGAACGCAATCGTCATTTGCTGCAAAACACTAAGATTTATTATTTTTGGAGGATTGAGAGAAGGATCTTGGATTTCGCAAAAAAGGAAAGGCTTTTTTGTTGGATTTCTTCATTTCAAGGTGAGTGACATGTTGTTTTCTTTTATTATGCGTATGTTGTATGTGAGTGATGTAAATTTGTTTTGTTGTTTTGATTTATGTGAGTGATTGTTTTGTTGTTTGTTTTGACATGTTTGTTTTTCTTTTATGTTGTGTATGTGAGTAATGTAATGGGTTGGTTGTTTGATCTATGAATGTTTATTAGATATGGGATATTGAATTATATTGCTAAAAAGCATGTTTAGGGTTGAACATGATTATGCATATTATAGATTGGATGAAAAATTCGATCTTGTGAAACCCTAGTGGTATGTGATTACAAATTTGATTATGGTTATGAGTTGTGGTAGAAATTCAGATTTTTGAGAAAATTGAATGGAAGAGTTATGAATCAAGAGATCGTGTCTTGAGAATTGAAATTTGAGGAATTAACTAAATTGAGGAAATATATCCAAATTTGGGGATTTTCTTTGAGATTGGTATTTACATGTTTTGGGATCTGAATACGAACTATTTTAGTGATCGATAAAATTTGAAGGAAAACTCAATTTTTATTATATGCACAAATTCATGTTTTAATTGAAAGAAATCAACAAAATCTCCAATTTTATGATTTTAAGTAGTTGATCTAGTTTTGTGGACTATTATATGTCCTACCAGTTATATTTGATCATACAAGAAATATGTTTTTCGTAGAAATCATTTTCATGAAGTAAAACTATATATCGGTTGAATGTGCACAACCAAAACTATACAGTCTGTAGGCCGACAGTCGACTGGCACGACCTTTAAGTCGACTTATACGACCCGGCTGCTATGTTCTATAGTTGTATTGGAATTTCTCTCTGGTAAGTCGACCTATGACTTTTATAAGTCGACTTATAACACTTAGAATATTTTCTTAAAGATTACTGGAATTTCTCTCTGGTAAGTCGACCTATGACTTTTATAAGTCGGCTTATAACACTTAGCTTATTTTCTTAAAACCATGGAATTTTCTTTCTAGGCAGTTGACTTATGCTTTCTATAGTCGATTGATACTGATGTATCATTATATCTATGAATGTTCTTTCAAATAATCAATTCTCTAAATGCTTTAATCTATAACTTGTTATTTTATACCTTATTTCTATTGAGCATATGTTTTCAAGATGTTGAGTTGAACAATTTATGTTGGAAGTTCAGTTTAGATATCTAAGTGTGAGTCTCTAGAGGGTGTGTGTGACCCTAGTATACTGGCGGTTGAGTATTTATGTTTGGGCCTGTTGAGGCATTTAGTTGATCAGTTGTTGAATTAAGTCCGGTAGGGTACACCAACTCTAGGAGATTTGTTAAGTAATTAAATAACCTAAATGATAAGGACAGGCACTAGTGGTGATATGATGAACGGGAACATGAGTTATGGACCTCAGTATGGCTTGCAGTGTGAGATAATCCCCGGAATTATCCAGGTGTGAGTGAAATAGTCTTCGGAATTACCTGTGGTGTGGGATTGATCTCCAAAATTATCGGAGTCGAGGCGATGCACATGTGGTATTCGTGTGATGATGTGCCATTGCTTGCGGTGTGGGGTATTCTCGAAGATTCCCTGGTATGAGTGAAATAGTCTCCAAAATTATCTGTGGATAGAGATTGACCTCCGAAATTATCGGGGCATGGGCTAATACTCACAGTTTATCTTTATCTCGAAGTAGTCATCGTAGTAGGATTAGTTGCATGTCGGGGATTAAACCCTACAATGTGGAGACATTAAGGGCTTGCACCGGACCTATGTAGAGTGGGATGCATAGACTCCGACAAGTACGCATTGGAGAGTCAGCATATAGAATTGTGTTTTCTTGACTTGGCTTTACGCATGTGTTTTCCTGTTTCCCACACTTGACACTTAGTTAGTTTCACTTGATGTTTACATGTTTCCTTACTATGTCATATTTTATGTATTCTTGTTTATTACATGTTGTTTAAGAATCCATGCTTAATGTTTATTTATGTTGTTTGTTTTTATGTCACTCACACCTTTATGGCTGACCCCTTTAGTTTTGGGGGTTAGGGATCATCTCTAGCCTCATGTTTACAGGTTGTTGTTGCTTAGAGCTTGGGATTTGTGTAACAACCCGGATCCCCGTTATCAGACATCCGTGACATCACCAAGATCATTGCCTTCAAATGCATCTCAACACAGTAAATAATGTGGAAATTTAAACATTTTTTATTGCCATCAGAGTTGTTACATTAATAATTACAAATATCAAATTGTCCTTGAACAAGGAATACAAGTTACTTAACTTTATTACAACTGACTACAAAAATACTTAAACACTTCTTGTGAAGCCATTGGCTGTCCTTCAGATCGGCAATCCCTTGGTAACTACCGAACTCCGTTGAGTGGTCTATCTGCCCCCTCTGGGACCTGCCCCTCGGCTTGAGCCTTCTGCTACGTGACCCTGATAATTCTGCACCGGCTCGAAGGGTAGACGTGCATATTGCCACTACTTGGATGCCCTGCTGATCTTGGGCTCTCCTATACTCGTGACCTGATATCCATATACCTAAAAGGTGAGGTACGTCAGTAATTCTACTGACGCAATGCTGATAAGGAAACAGCGATCCTCAAACTATCTCATTCACAAATTCATCTTGAATGGAAAATTCAACGTGCATCCTGATTTTCTAGTGTTCGTGTATGTCATGACCTGAGTCTAACGCAACAATACAGTGTATAGAACAGATGCACTTAATCTAACCTAAAGTCTATTCAAACACAAGGTACAGAACAGATGCACTTAATCTAACGTCAGCAAGATTCTGGATGCACATGCATCCCATACTACATGTGACCCAGGTCAAGCCAACGTACTTAGTCTAATGCAAGCGAGACTTTGGAAATGTATGCATCCCGTACTACATACTTTCCAAATCAAGCCGTTGTCTCCATGTTAGGGATTAGAACCCTCGCTATGCAATGCATTCTAATTTGGTCTACTTCCTGTTCCTGATAGTATGACATGGTTGAGGTGGTGAAAATAAAATAAAAGAATATAATGCAGGGCGCTACCCCGAAGTCACCAATAATTACTGCGTCGAACCATCCTCGAAAGCTGTGACGAACTTACAGATATACCGCGGTATATCCATTGCGCAAAGATCCTTTATGATCCGTTCGTGTCCACCAACATAGAACATGACGACCTCGGAGGTCCTAAAATACCCCCGATCCGCCAGGATATCAGCATCCCGTTCTTACCATGGTACTTCAGGAATTAACAGTGCAAGATACGCACCGCAGTGCATATCCCTAATGACAGGAAGAGACAACCAGTATCACCACTTAGTGCTAACTCTCAGAACAAGTTGGATTATAGGGAATCACCCCTAACACCAATTCGGTCTTCAAGCGAAACAATAAAAGAAAAACTAATCAATGCAGTTCGTTGAAAATGTTTTGTTATTCAAACCACACTCGGTGTCGATCAACAAGGTCGAGCCTGACTGGTCTGTCATGGTAACAACCATCCTGGAATCACATCCACCGATTCCCAATACCTTCATAGGTCAGCGACCCAAAAATAATCCCGGCCCGTGACCCCTCAGCGAGTGGTCTAACGGCGCCCTGATGACGTAATATAATTTAGTGAAGGTAGGCACGCACATAATTATCCTTTCTGGACTTTTGACAGACTCAGGCATCGAGACACCCAATACAATCCAACAGAGCTATATCCCAACTCACTCATGTCCACCATGAGTACATGCACAGGAACTTGCCTAAGTTCCGAATAAAATGCTAAAAACCCATCTTTTAAATCTGATAGCTCATGATCACCATATTGCGGTAGGCAGAGGGTTCCTTATCAATGGTCCGATGGAACAATCAAGAAATACCAGTAGCTGTGTTCCCAGCTACACTCATCGGAAACCAATACGCTCAGAACTTCCTAGAAGGGTGAGGAGATCCGTTGCCATCCCCTAGTCGATGATTCCCTCAATTTCCTTTTAAAGGACTCAAGTCCCCGAGTTAACTCCAACCTTGAAGTCAGTCTAGACAATAGGTTGCTAAACTCACAATGTCCATAATTTCCAGCACACAGTCAGAATTGCTTGGTATCTCTAACTCTGGAAAGGTAAGACCCTAGTTTACAATTCTTCAGTTGACTAATTCCTCAACTTCAATCATCTCGACATCCAAATATCCCTCATATACTCTTAGTAGTACGTTCCTTTTCACACTTGCTGCATTTGTCCAATATCATAAGAGTTCGCTTAGTTATCGAGATTACTCAATTCCGGGTCCTATGGGAAGGTGGGATTGTCTACCTTAACTTCCTACTTGGATATGTCCTCAGATTCAATTCTAAATGTTCTCACAGACACCAATTTCTCTTGGGTGCATCACACGGGAAGGGCTGATTTTTCTAGCAATATTTCATTGACAAAGCCGAATCTGTCCACCTTGGAAAGTTATAGCCTACAACCTGAAATTACAAATCCTAATTGGGTTAGCGAGTTATGATTCCCTACTGAAATTCTCCAGTTGTCCAGTCGCCCAAATTCTTAACAGATAAGCCTAGGAATATCTATCTCCATGAACTAGACATCTCGTACTAGGCTGAACGTACCCTACTTTAAAATTCAATAGTAAATCATCCCTAAGTCCAATGATCATGAAATTTGAGATTCTCTATCTACACATATACCATTTCATCGTGTCCAAAATTCACATTCAAATTCATTTCACACAACGATCTACGACTCCTCAAACATGGCTACATTTCAGCCATTCTGTTTCAGCAGAGTATTCACTGCCCCTCACTAATTACCTTTGAAACCTCATCAAATGACCTCTAAAAATTATGAAATTTGAGATTCATCAAATAGACTCATACCCCAAGCTACTCCCAAAATTTTGTAGCAAAAAAATGAACGTACACGAAGTTATGGCTTTTTGAACTTCAGCACAAAGCGCAGTCAGCTTCAGCCGACACCTACGGACCAATCGCATTCTACTATTTTTTTGGGGCATCAAACGACCTCCGAAAATTACGAAATTTAAGGTTGTAGATACATACAACAGCGTCCACAAAAATTCCCAGCTCAAAATGCCCTGTCATTTCCGAGATATAAATTCAGAAAGACACACAAAAATCATCACAGCCAGCAGCCATTCTGGCTGCTTGCTGTCCAGACTTGGACCCACTTTTCGGGCTATTAAAATGCATCCAAATATTACGAAAAAAATCAGGGATACTCTACATACATAGAAGAACAATACCCCAGAATTTTAGCCCAAGATTCCCAACCGTTTGGGCGTAAGAAATTCCCCAATATACCCTCACAATCATGCTACTCAATCAAACTTCAAAAGAATAATTCTCTACCATACAATTTATTTTTTTCCTAGCATTCCTCATACTCAAACATGGCAACAAAATCATGTCTACCACTACTACACCTCCATTCATACCAAAAAAAAAATAAATACAAAAGAGTTCATGGATCACCCACTTGAAGTTGCAAGAACACTCCTTGTAGTCTTAGCTTGCTTTTCTCTTTTCCTTGCTCCTTGCTTGCTTGTGTTCCTTAGCCAACACCTTCTCCTACACTTCTTCTTCTCCTTCTCTACTACTTCTTTTCTTATAGACTTCTTCCCTTTTCTTACATATACATATATATATATATATATATATATATATATATATATATATATAATTTTTTTTTGAACAAGGAGGAATGGAGAAAGCTAAGGAGGAGAATAGATGGAGCTTGAAAAATGGAGTGAAGTGAGATGGGGGTGGGGTTTATAGGGCCGGCCAAGGAGGGTGGGTGTGGGGTGGATGGTGGTGAGGTGTATGGTTGAGATGGAGAGTAGAATCGGTGAAGGGATGAAGGGTGGGATGGGTGCCAACACATCAAGCAAGGAAGCTTCATGAAGCTCCTAGGAAGCTTCCTATTTCCTAAGTCAACATACACATGGTATTTTATTTCCACCATTGGATCTTAAGCCATGATCATCATGATGCTAGGGTTCCTAACCCTAAGTTAGGTCAAGGAACCCTAGGTCACCACATTCCCATTCTAACCCTAGTGCACAAACTCATACCACATTCACTTCGAGCACTAGCTTACTTAAAAAATAACCAATACATATATATTTAAATCCTATAAAATACATGCTTTATGGAAATTATAATTTCCTCCCACAATTATCTGGTCAAAACAATCGGGAAAAAACTACAGTTTAATTGAGACTGATATGGCTAAAAATGGGGTTAAATCGGAACCGTCCAGATTGGGCGCGAATCTTGAAGCTCGGGGGTAAAATAGTAATTTCACGTACAAATGGATCCAAAGCGGGTATTGGATCTCCTTCTCACATATCCAATAACCCACAAATGGATCCTTCTCACATATCCAATAACCCACAAACGGATCCACTCCATTTGGGTACGGGTTCCGACCCGAGGCGAACCCAGACCAACAAGAAACAAATCAGGGCCACTGATTTGACCAAGTCAACGGGCCTGATTTGTTCTCACCGGGAATCAGGGGTTAGTTTCCTAAACAGACTGTGAGGATTTTACTCCTGGCAGTTACACAGGGAATTAAGTCCCTAATCACTCCACTGGCGACTATAAATACCTCCCCTCTACCACTGTGACCAGGTAATCACTCTTTTTCCACCTTAAGCTCTTTCTTTAATCACCACTGGTTACTGACAAGAGCGTCGGAGGGTGCGTTGCCGGAATCAACCCCGGTGTCTCGCACTTCCTTGCAGGTTGCGGCAGAAATTGGAAGGCTTGGATCTGCTATTCAGGTTTTCTCGAACTCAAAAATCTCATCTGTTTACCCCCACACCGAAATCAGCTGTAACAGATTGGCGCCATCTGTGGGAAAGACCACACGAACAGCCTCAGCCTCTTCCTTGTCGTCTTCTCCAACCATGCCTCCAAATAAGGTCAGATCTAGAGGGTCCAACCGCGGGCCCAATCCCGCCGATCCGACAGAGGAAGTCCCTGTCAATCCTGTTCCACAGCCCGAACTTCCTCCCCCGGCCCAGCAGGGCCAACCTCCTCTTCCCAAACAGCAACCCCCCAATGGCCCTTTCGGTCATAACGGTCGGAGGCATAAGCAGCCCCTCAACCGGGACCATGTCTCGGTTCATAATGAATCCTCGGATTCAATGGCTTCTCATCACCCCGACCTTCGCAACACAGTCCTGAACCGCCAAAAAGATGAGGACCATCGCACCCACCTTGATGAGAGGCAGGCCCGAGAGGGAACCTCCCGCCAGCATCATGGTGAGCGGTCTCCTCACTGCCGAAACAGTAGAAGGTCTCCTGACCGAAGGGGCCGAGCGGCATCTCCCGAGCGCCGAAGGAGGAGGCCACATTCTCCCGCGGATCGGCATCATCCGAGGAACAATGAGGCACCTATCACTCGTGCCGAGTTCCTACAATTTCAGGAGACCGTGCTGCAGGCCCTTAACCTTCGCCCCAACAACCAAAATGCCCAGAGGGTTCCAACACCCCCGCGGGTTCCCAGTCCTCGCCGCCGATCCAGAAGTCCTCTCCCGGCTTCCAGTCGCCAGCAGCAGCACTATAGTCCCCACCGATCCCAGGACTACCTGGCACCGCAGTCCTCGCTCCCCTTCCTATGAAGAAGAATCTAGGGGATCATTTGATTATCAGCGAAGGGACGATGCCCTCAACCGCCGTCTCCATGAGGTGGAGAGGCGCATCGGGCGCATGGACAGAGAGGAGGAGTCCAGAGCAGGGACCGTCCGTCCCAGCAGACCTCCCTTCTCTCGGACGATCATGGAGGCCCCCATACCGAGGGGTTTCAAACCTTCGCAGTTTGAAACGTACTCAGGGGAGTCCGATCCAGTTGATCACGTCGAAAGCTTCAAAACCTTAATGCTGATCCATCAATGCAAGACCTTCCCCGCCACCCTAAGGGGGTTGGCTCGGGAATGGTATTCCAGGCTCGCCCCCTCTTCCATCTTCTCGTTCGAGCAGTTCGAAACGCTGTTCATAACTCACTTTGTGAGTAGCAGGCAAGCCGAGAAGACGAGCCTCTCCCTACTCAACCTGCGGCAAGAAAGGGGAGAGAAGCTGAGGGACTACGTGAAGAGATTCACCGCAGAAGTCAGGTCTATCGCCTCCTTAGACCAGTCAGTGGCGACTATTGCGTTCCAGTCGAACGTCCTCAACTCCAACCTCCGGTCGTCCCTCGCCAAGAAGCCCCCGCACAATTTCGCCGACCTTCTCCTAAGGTGCGAGAAGTATATCCGAGCGGAAGAGGCCGAGTGCCTCCCAAACTTCAGAGGATCGGCCTCTGGATCGAAGAGGAAAGCGACAGAGGAGGAGGGGTCGAAGAAGATGCAGAAGGACAACGGCGGTCAGCGCCGCCCTCCCCCTAGGTTCGAGAAGTTCACTCCCCTCACCACCAATGTCTCCACCATCCTGATGGAAGTGGAGAAAGAGGGGGTCATCCCTCCAGCTCTGAGGATGAACACCCCGGCCAAGAGGAGGAATAAGGAGAAATGATGCCGTTACCACCGGGACCACGGCCATGACACCAACGACTGCCGGGCATTGAAAAATGAAATAGAGGCCCTCATCCAGAGGGGGCAACTGGCCAAATTTGTAAAGGCAAACGATCGGGCGGATCGCAGTACTCCTCAGCCTCGGGGGGCTAACAAGCGCTCCGAGCGGCACGAGGAGATGCCCGGGTTTGAGGAAGAACGGGTCCTGCACCTCATCCATGGAGGGCCTATGGGGGGCTCCTCCAACTCCTCTCGGAAGGCCTTCGTCCGAGAGGTCAACTCAGTTCACAGCGCCCCTCCTCCCAAAGGCCTCGGAGTCCCGGTGACTTTCTCCGACGAAGACCTCGAGGGGGTCCGAACTCCCCACTGTGATGCCCTCGTCATCGACCTTCGCATGGCAAACTTCAAGGTGCAGAGGGTCCTGGTAGATAACGGGAGCTCGGTGAACATCCTCTTTCTCTCGGCCTTCCGAGGGCTGCAGCTGTCTCGGGACCGTCTCAAGCCGGCCGGTTACACACTCCACGGATTCACGGGGGTCCCAGTAACTGTCGAGGGAGTGATAACCCTAGACGTAACTGCCGGAAAGACTCCTACTACCGGACCGAGCCGATGGACTTTATGGTCGTCGACGTCCCGGCCGCGTATAATGTAATTCTAGGCCGACCCGGCCTAGCTGCCCTGGAAGCTGTCCCCTCAGCGTACCACCTTAAAATGAAGTTCCCCACCCGGTCGGGAGTAGGGGAAGTCAGGGGAAGCCAAGAGACGGCTCGGAAGTGCTACATGACTTCCACTGGGGGACCGGTGCTCTCCCTCGAGACACTAGAAATCCCCGAGCCGAAATTCCGACCCATGTCCGAGCCGGCGGACGAGTTGGAAGAAGTGCTCTTCTCGGACGAGGACCTGAGCTGAAAGTTCCTCATCAGCAAGTCCTTGCCGACTGCGGTGTGCTCTGACTTGGTTAAGTGCATCCGGGATAACCGCGACCTGTTTGCTTGGTCAGCCGCGGATATGCCCGGCATCTCCGAGGAGTTGCTAGTCCACCGCCTAAGTGTCGAACCGGGGTGCAAATCGGTTCAGCAGAAGAGACGAAAATTCGCTCCCGAGCGACAGCAGGCCATCAAGCAGGAGGTGGATAAACTCTTGAAGGCTAAGTTCATACAGGAGGTAAACTACCCCGAGTGGCTCTCCAATATTGTAATGGCCAAGAAGTCCAACGGTTCTTGGAGAATATGCATCGACTTCATCGACCTGAACAAGGCGTGTCCGAAGGACCCATTCCCTCTTCCGAACATCGACAACCTCATTGATGCCACCTCGGGCCATGAGCTCCTCAGCTTCATGGACGCCTTCTCTGGCTATAATCAAATCCAAATGTTCCTCCCGGACATTCCGAAGACCTCCTTCATCACCGATCAGGGCCTCTACTGCTACAGGGTCATGCCGTTCGGGTTGAAGAACGCTGGCACCACCTACCAGCGCCTCGTCAACAAGGTCTTCCAGAGCCAGATAGGCCGCAACATGGAGGTGTACGTCGACGACATGCTCGTCAAGAGCATCCGAGGTACTGACCACGTTGCCGACCTCCAGGAGGCATTCGGCGTGCTGAGGAGGCACAACATGCGGCTGAACCCGAACAAGTGTGCGTTCGGGGTCTCATCGGGAAAGTTCCTCGGCTTCGTGGTGAGCCAGCGAGGGATCGAGGCAAATTCCGAGAAGATCAAGGCCATATTGGACATGGCCCCGCCCCGGAACGTTAAGGAGGTGCAGAAGCTGACTGGTCGGCTCGCCGCTATTGGCCGGTTCCTCTCGAAGTCCGGAGAAAAGTGCCTCCCCTTCTTCAAGGCACTCAGGGGGGCTAAGGGATTTGAATGGGGCCAACCACAACAGGAATCGTTCGACCAACTAAAGGCTTACTTAGTGAACCCCCCTCTACTCAGCAAGCCCGTTCCGGGGGAACCCCTCTTCATCTACTTAGCCGCTTCCGAGCAGACGCTAAGTGCTATTTTGGTGAGAGAGGAAGACCGCGCACAGAGGCCCATATACTACGTGAGCAAGGTGCTTCGGGACGCCGAGCTCCGTTATCCGAGGATTGAGAAGATGGCCTACGCCCTGGTCATGGCGGCAAGGAAGCTCCGTCCGTACTTTCAATCCCACTCGGTTGTTGTCCTCACCGACCAACCTCTAAAGCAGATCCTCCACAAGCCTGAGACCTCGGGTCGGTTAATGAAGTGGTCCATAGAGCTGAGCCAACATGACATCTCCTACCAACCTCGGACAGTAATCAAAGCACAGGCCCTCGCCGACTTCATCATCGAGTCCACTATTCCTGAGGTCAGCTACGTCCCAAACGAACCCCCCATTTGGACGGTCTTCGTGGATGGCTCCTCCGGTAATGAGGGGGGCGGCGCCGGTATCATCCTGAACGGCCCTGATGACTTCGTCCACCAGTACGCGATCCGTATGAACTTCAAGGCCTCGAACAATGAGGCGGAGTACGAGGCACTCATCGCAGGCCTCGGACTTGCCCGAAGTGCTGGGGCGCAGCGCCTCCGAATTCACAGTGATTCTCAGCTGATTGTGAACCAGGTCTTAGGCGAATACGAAGCACGAGACGAGCGAATGGCGAAATACCTCGCTAAGGTCAGGGCCCTCATGAGCCGCTTCGAAGAGGCACTCATCCAACGAGTCCCTCGTGAGGAGAATTCCCAGGCCGATGCTCTCTCCAAGTTGGCCTCGTCCTCCCTCCAAGGTCTCGAGCAGACCGTTTTGATCGAGGTCCTCTCAAGGCCGAGCATAGAAGACGAGACAGCCGGCTCGGTGGAGTCATTGCCGGTCATGCTGCAAGATAATTGAATGAAGCCGTTGGTGGAGTTCTTAAGGGACGGACTCCTCCCCGAAGACCCCAAAGAAGCACGCCGAGTCAGGACCAGGGCCGAGCGGTATGTCTTGATCGAGGGAATCTTGTACAAGTGTTCCTTCTCGCAGGTTGATGGCCGACCGTACCTAAGGTGCCTCTCTCCAGAACAGGCCGACTATGCTCTGCAAGAGCTCCACGAGTGTATCGGCGGAGCTCACTCAGGGTCGAGGTCTTTGGCTCGGAAAGCCTTGAATTATGGGTACTTCTGGCCGACTCTAATACAAGATGCTGAGCATCACGTTCTGCAATGTGGCTCCTGTCAGAGACACTCCAGCATTCGTCGCCTCCCTCAAGCCAACCTCGCCTCCCTATCAAGTCCTATTCCCTTCGCAATGTGGAGGATGGATTTACTAGGGCCTTTCCCTCCAGCTCCGGGTCAGTTCAAGTTCTTGGTCGTAGCCATCGACTACTTCTCGAAGTGGATCGAGGCCGAGCCCCTCGCCACTATAACCGAGAACAAGGTGGTTCAATTTTTCTGGAAGAACATCATCTGCAGATTCGGCATCCCCCGTGTCCTTGTGACGGACAACGGGACTCAGTTCACTGGCGCAGCATTCCGAGCTCTGTGCAACGACCTTGCCATCCAGCAACGCTTCTCGTCCGTCTCCCACCCTCAGTCGAACGGACAGGCAGAAAACGCTAATCGGCAGATCCTCGCAGGTATCAAGAAAAGGCTGGACAAATGTTCCAAGGGCTTATGGGTCGGCCAACTTCCCAACGTCCTATGGAACTATCGCACGAGCAAGCAGACCCCCACAGGAGAGTCCCCTTTCAACCTCACCTATGGGTCCGAGGTGGTGATACTCCTCGAGCTCGGCATACCTTCCCCTCGCCTTGCAGCCTACAATGAGGAACAGAATGCCAGAGAGCTCAGGGCAAACTTAGATCTGGTAGATGAACTGAGGGAAAGAGCGTCAATTCGGCAACAAAATTACCGAAGAAAGGTCGAGTTGGCCTACAACAAGAAGGTCCGACCCACCAACCTTAAGCAGGGGGATTTAGTCTTGAGAAAACTGGCCATATCCTTCCCCAATCAGAAGAGAAAGCTGGCTCCGAACTGGGAAGGGCCTTACAAGATCACAAGGGTAGTTCGGCCCGGTGCATATCGTCTGGAAGATCTAGAGGGCAGAGAGATTCCAAGGACCTGGAATGCCGACCACCTCCTGAAATACCAAGAAAGCGCCCCGGCGCCTCTCTAAGTATCGCAGGATATCGAGCCATTCCTCTCCTCTAACTTGTAATCTATTTCATAAGTTGTAATATGTAAAAACGGTTCGCCGTCGATTATCAATGAAGAATGCTCTCTCATGCTTACAAATTTGTTTACATATCTCCACCTCTATCCAATGTTTTTTTATTTTATTTTTTAACCAATGGTTTGGAGTCCAGCACTCGGCTCGACTTTACCTCCTCGGCTCGCCCCCGGACGAGCCAGAGGTAGATCGCCGTTCGGAACTGCTCCCACAACCATTGAATTACACCGATGGTTCGGAGTCCAACACTCGGTTCGACTTTGCCTCATCGGCTCTCCCCCGGGCGAGCCAGAGGTAGATCACCGTTCGGAATTGCTCCCACAACCGTTGAACTACACCGATGGTTCGGAGTCCAACACTCGGTTCGACTTTGCCTCCTCGGCTCGCCCCCGGGCGAGCCAGAGGTAGATCACCGTTCGGAATTGCTCCCACAACCGTTGGACTACACCGATGGTTCCGGAGTCCAACACTTGGTTCGATTCCACTTCCCAAACTTACTTCACCATTTGGAATTGCTCCCACAACCGTCGAACATTCGCCATGACCGGCAAACTTCACCGTGGAAAAGAGCTCGGCTCACCCCTCGACCCCGCAGGTGCCATTCCGATCAAACGCCATTCCGGTCGGGTACCGAGCAAGTGCCATTCCGATCCTGCAAATGGAGAAAACCCACTTTCTCGTCAACTTTCGCGTAGGATCCCGATCAGACGGCCAAGATCTTGCCAGCGACGCTCGTCAAGATAGCATTTTCTTGGGAACAGAGCCGTCTCGAGATTCGTGCCAAAATCTAACGGCCCAGATCTTGTTTGCGCCGCTAACGACAAGATAGCATTCCCGTACAAACTGGTTCGCCTCGAGGTTCTTGCCGACGGCACTATGCGCTCTGCTCGTAAATATCGGCACGACCAACACACTCACAAGCAAATTAGATACGCAGAGCAACGAAAGATGCTAACCCTTAAAATAAATTTTATTAATGATCGGGACACGATACAAAGCAATCTTTCCATGGTTAAAAAGTATTAGAAAACAAAAAATACAGCGCCGACCCACTACACTTGGTCTTCAAACAGAAATGTCTTCACTGTTCCGTTCGGTCGCCAGTCCATCCACTTCAGCTGATAGCTCTCCCTCCTCCTTCTGAAGCTTGGCCTCCACGGTCTGCAAGTGATGGATCTCAGAGAGCAAATCATCCCACTCGGCTAATATTTTCGACTGGTTATGCCGAATACACTGAACCCGAAGAGCGTTGCTAAAAGCGGTCTGCGAGTCTTCGTCCTCTCCTACAGGGGTCGCCTCGACGATCCTACTCTCCAGACGTTGGATCTCGGCTTCCCGCTGGTCGAGGACGGACTGAAGGTGGGCCCGCTCGCTTTCAGCTCGACGTAACTTCAGCTCGACACCATGAAGCCGCTCTCGGCACTTCGTCGAGCGCGACTTCATCGTCCCTGAGGTTACCTCGGTTTCAGCTTCATCGTCCGGGCCGTCGGAATCATTGTATTGGGCTGCCACCACGGGTTGAAAAAAGGGAAAACGAATAGCAAAATTTCAATACACTTCCGAAGTCCAACACTTGAAGAATTTTCCAATCAAAACTTTCAGATTCGTATTCAGTTATAATAGTTCGACATACAACAAGACCGACCCTACAATAGAGTTTTACAACAGCCAGAAGAAACACAAAACGACATGATCAGGGTCTCTTCGGAAGGGGAACGCTTCGGTTCAAGGAAACGCGAGGACGACGAGGCCTGGCCTCCGAACTCGATTCCAAACCAACGAAGCGTGACCCCCCTTTGCCGTTGACCCTGACTGTGGCGCCGACCGAGGCACCGCTCGACGAGACGGCCGCACTACTCTGAGCGTCAGCAGGGCTCCGCCTAGCCACAGGCAAACGTGTCGCGAGTTCGTAAAAGGAAATCCCTCTCTCGCTCTCTTCCCGAGTGCACGACGTACTGCGGACATTCGCCCTCTCTGGCAGAGGCTTGAGTGATGCGACCTCCTCCTCTAGTTCAATGATTCGGTCTCTCAAAGCATCGTCCTTCGCCAACTTTTTCAAACGAGGAGGCCTTGACGAGCCCGAGACGTTGGCGCTATCGGTCGCGAGCCGTCGGAAGTGGGTGACCTCGATCCCCCTATCTATTGTGATCCTCCTAAGCCTGTCGATCTCGGCCAACAACCTCTTGCGCTCAGACGATGCCTTCTCCTGCTCGGAAGTGAGCTTCTCTTCCACCGCCGAGCGTTCTCCATCCGCTAACTCCAAGTGTCAGATCTCAGCCAAGAGCTCGTCATTCTTCCGCTTGGCGACGGCAAGCTCTCTACAAAGCCGCTCGACCTCACCTTCGGGACAAGGGGCTTGGGGTTGCTTCTGCAGTTGCTTCAGCTCACGGTAATACTTCCTCACAGCTGCCTTCGTCTCCTCCAGCTTCAAGAGCATGAGAAACCACCTCTGTCGGCTATTCGAGAGCTCACCCTTCGTTTTGGCCAGCTCCTTACGAAGGTGTGCAACCTCCGTAATCGGACCGAACTTTACCTGAAAATCAGAGATAAATCCGAGACCCAACACTTGGAGAATTCTACGCCGAATCAAACACAAAATCCGAGACTCAACACTTGGATAAATTTTGGCCAAACAAACTGTTTTCATTCAAAACTGAGAAGAAAGTTTTACAAAGAGCGGTGGCCAGTCTGTAGTTAGGCTTACAGAAAGAAGCAAAACAACAAAAGAATAAAGAGGCAACCGAGTCAGGGGTCGACCTTTTTGTCGTTCGGGTCCGTCGACCCCTCGGCCTTGTCCTCGTCCTCGTCCTCGTTCTCTCTCCCACTCTCCTCCTCAGAGCCATCCTCCTCCTCATCCTCGGCCTCGGTCCCGCCCGGGCCTTCGACACCGTCCGTCTGTCCCTCGGGGTCGAGCATCCCCGGGGGAACCTCCTCCTCCCCCTCCACGGGGTCGTAGAAATGGTAGGAGGACGTGTCGAAACCCAGATTCCTGGCAGCGACGTGGAGCAAGGCTTGACCATATGCGTCCTCCATGTTCTTGAACATGTGTTGCACGGCCTCCTCCTGTACAGCCTTCTTCACCTTCTTCACCTTCCTCCGGTGTTTGGCCATGATCTTCTCGGCCCTCTTCCGAGCCCTCTCCGCTTCCGACCGAGCATTGGCCAGCTCCTCCTTCAGTTCGGTAGCTTCCTTCTCCGAAGCCTCGAGCTTGGCCGCCGTGTCCTTCGACAGCTGAATGGCGTCGGCCAGCTGCTTCTCCAACCCGACCACTTCGGCACCCCTCTTTGCCGAGAGGAGTTGCTCGGCATCAAGCAGCTTCGTGGCCTTGACACGCTCCACTCTCTCCTGCTCATACTCCTGTTCCTTGCTCGCAAACTCCTCGAGCAGGAAGTTGAAGTGGCAGAGGGTCTGAAAAGAGAACAACCCATCAGAATCCGAACCCAAGAACTTAGAAAAAATCAGAAAAAGTTTCGATGAGAAAGAGTTCGGTCCACTTACCGACATTGTGTTCCGAGCGATCTACATCGTGGCATCCCCGGCCAGCCCGGCCTTTAGGGCCGCTCGATTCTTCGGGGTCGGCAGGTGCCTCACCGCTTCCATGTAGATGTTGCCGTCGCCCAAGAAGCCGTCAACATTCATCACCTGCCAGTCAGGGATGAAGATCTACTTGTGCCGCTCGGTCAAGATCTTCTCCGCCTCGGCAGTGAGGGGCGGAACCTGGAGGGACAGCACCTCGTTCACACCAAATGCACCGCTCGACGAGCTGGCCGCACCCCCCTCCACCGTTGGCGCCGGTGCACCAGAAGCTGGAGGATCCGTAGCCGCGGACTTCTCCTGCTCGGGGCCGGTCCCCGGAGCAATGGCCTCCTGCGGGTCGCTTTTCTTCCCGACAGACGGCATCTTCGGGGCTCGGCCACCCTGAGGCCCTGCCGAAGGCATCTTCTTCCTCGTCTCCTGCTCCGTCGCTCTGGCCTTCGCCATCAAAGCCTTATAATCCATCTTCATTGTCTCTGCACAAACCGAATGAAAAGACTTAGAAAAATTTTCATGAACTTTAAGCAAAGAGTATAAATACCAGAAGCGTACTAGGGTCGATCGGACTGAGACCCCCTCGGAACAGAGCCTCCTCGGTAATATCTTTCCAGCTTAGCGCTGGCAGAGCGAGGAGCTTCTTGTGGACCTCTGTTTCCTCGTCACTCAGCACCGACTCCTTCTTGGCTCGCTTGGGCAGCCCATCCTTCGCCCAAACTATCAGTATCGTCCACGGCGTGGGGGCTCGGATGATAAAATACTTCTCCTTCTAGTGTTTGATTGAGTCCGGGTTCTCGACCAACTTCACGCCCGTCTGTGGCGAAAGATAGAACCTCTGTTCGTTTCGGCTTGGCTGACAAGATCGGTAGAGGCTCCGAAAGAGAAACATGCTCAGCCCAGCACCGACCTCTTGGCAGCGGAGGACAAACACCATGACGTGCCTCCAGGTGTTCGGCATCAGCTGGGCGAGGCTCAAACCGTACCAGTTCAAGACATCAACTACGAACGGATGAAGGGGAAAGCGGAGTCCGACGATGAGAGAGTCGACAGGAAAGACGCACACATCTGTCGAAGACTTCGTATTGGCTCGGAAGCCTGGCCCAGGGAGGAGCAGCCCGTACTCGGTGGGGATCCGAAATCCCTTTCGGATCAGATGTAGATCGGCCTTCGTAAGAGACGAGATGGTATGGTCCACCTCGGACAGCTCTCTCGGTTCATTCTCCTCCACCGATTTGGCCGTGCCTTGGGTCACCTTCTCCAAGATATCCTCAGCATAGTCCCGAATGCCTCCCACGCTCGACAGAGCAATGGGCTGCCGACCGAACGCCCCCGCCGTCTTCGGCATCTCGACGACCGTGACTACCGCTTTACCCTTTTGAGACGCCGCCGCGACCTCCTGAGGTGGTTCGGCTACTTCACCCTCTCTGTCTGGCCGAACGACACTCTGATCGGTCGGCGCCACGACCTCCTTTCCTATGCCCGCTCGGCCTACGGCTTGCTCCGAGGCGGGGGTCTCATTCGAGGAAGTAATCTTAACCATTCTCTAAAGAAAGGGGAAGGAGACTGACCTTGAAGTGACAGCTACGGTCGGAAAAGTTCACCGGAGACAAAGAACGCCTCGCCGCGACAGCTAGCACCACCACCAAGGAGCTAAAAACTTCGAAGGTGAAAGTAAAAACTGGAGAGAGAGAGTAAAAGTGAATAATGAGACTTGGATTAAGGGGGGGTGAAGATTTATAGTAAAAGAGGAACGTCCCTTGGACTTCCAAACGTAAGGGCGCGACTTTTGGGCCGCTCTCGAAACGTCGCGAAGGCCCAACACGACTTTGTCCTCCCACCAAGTCAAGTAGCTCGGCACAACAGGGTCTAAATCCGAATTACATGCAATCCGAGCCCAGCGGCAGAGGGCCCGGTCGGCGACCGAGCAAGTGCCATTCCGAGCCTGCAAACGGAGAAAACCCACTTTCGCCTCAACTTTCGTGTAGGATCTCGATCAGACGGCTCAGATCTCGCCAGCGACGCTAAACGAAGAGATAGCGTTTTCTTGGGAACTGAGCCCGTCTCGAGATTCTCCACAACATCTAACAACTCAGATTGCACCACGTCGCTCGGATAATTGTACCCTCGGACGTCCCAAATCTATCTGAAGAAATCAGAAAAAATTTAGATTCAAAGTTTTAAGGCACCGCCCTCGGCGAGCCCCCCAGGCCCCAGGTCTCGGTCGGTATTCCGCCAACCCACGGGGCCCGGTCAAAAGCAGATCGGCACACCCCCCATCTCTAACTCCTTCGGGCTGGCAACCATCGGAAGCCGTCAGCCCGGAAGGAAGACAGAGATGGGAAGAGACCCATCATTCCGAAGCTACTGCAGTCCCTCGGATCCGGACCTGGGTCATCACCTCTTCTACCGTGATCTTCCCCGACCCTGACACCCGCATTGAGGCAGTCAGAATCGGGAGAAGATCACGGTGGAAGAACGACCACCCGTCCTCCCGAAGCAAACTCGTCCCTTGGTTCCGGACTTGGGTCATCACCTCTTCTACCATGACCTTCCCCGACTCTGACACCCACATCGGAGCAGTCAGAATCGGGAGAAGATCATGGTGGAAGAACGACCACCCATCCTACCGAGGCACATCGCCCCTCGGATCTGGACTTCGGCAGTCAACCCTTCTGCCAACATCTCCCCTGACCCTGACACCTCCACCCGGACCGTCAGAGTCAGGAGAAGATCTTGGCGGAAGAGCGACCCCCCGTCCTTCCGAAACACATGGTCCCTCGAATCCGGACTTTGATCATCACTTCTTCCACCATGATCTCCCCCGACCCTGACATCCACTTCGGGGCCGTCAGAGTCAGGAGAAGACCATGGTGGAAGAACGACCACCTGTCCTTCCGAAGAGCAACCACCCGAAGCAGATGCCTCCGAGGGCTAAAACTCAACATTATTGCGATTAAAATGACAAAGGGAATGGGATACTTATAAGCACTCCTCCAAGATCTGGCCATTATGACCCTCGAAAGTTGAAACGCCACGCATTAATTGAGGGAACTATTCTTAATGACCCCAGGAAGATGGAACGCCGCACAAACCCCGGGGCACCATTAATACCCTTGGAAACAGGATCGCCTCGAAACTCGTTGCGCCACGTCGCTCGGACTGCCAAAACCTCAATCCTTCGGTCGGCTACCGAGCAAGTGCCTTTCCGATCCTGCAAACGGAGAAAACTCACTTTCTCCTCAACTTTCGTGTAAGATCTCGATCAGACTGCCCAGATATCGCCGAGAACACTAAACGACAAGATAGTGTTTTCTCGAGAAATGTGCCCATCTCGAGATGCGCGTCGACGTCCAATGGCTCAGATTGCGCCACGTCGCTCGGACTGCCGAAACCCCATGCCTTCGGTCGGCTGCCGAGCAAGTGCCTTTCCAATCCTGCAAACAGAGAAAACTCACTTTCTCCTCAACTTTCGTGTAAGATCTCGATCAGACGGCCCAGATCTCACCGAGGACACTAAACAACAAGATAGTGTTTTCTTGAGAAATGTGCCTGTCTCGAGATGCGCGTCGCCATCCAACGGCTCAGATTACGCCACGTCGCTCGGACTGCCGAACCCCCATGCCTTCGGTCGGCCGCCGAGCAAGTGCCTTTCCGATCCTGCAAACGGAGAAAAAAAAAACACCGAGCAACTACGACCGTTGGATCTCTCAGAAATTCATGCTCCTAATGATGAACGGTCCAGATTGCGCCACGTGCGCTAAAAGACAAGATAACGTTTTCTTGGAATTCACACCATCATCCGACGGCTCAGATTGCACCACGTCGCTCGGCCTGCCGAACGCCTATCCCTCCGGTCGGCGGCCGAGCAAGTGCCTTCCCGAGCTCGCAAACGGAGAAAAAAGCTTCCGAGCGATGACAACCGATGGATCTCTCAAAAATTCGTGCCCGTCTATGATCAACGGCCCAGATTGAGCCACGTCATAAATCGGTATTTAAAATTATTTTTATTTATTTAAATCGTTTTATTTATTTAAAAATTGCGAAAAAATTGCTAAAAATTCGGAAAAATTAACTAAAAATTCTATAAAATAATTAAAATTTTGGGGGTATATTTTTGAGCCCCCCAACGAACAATTATTGCCTAGAATGTACTGTTAAGGCCCCCGAACGATTAGTAAACACATCGCAAAATTAAATAAATAGTCCGAAAAAATAGATAAAAGCTGTCAAATACTTGATATGGCTAGAAAACAGCACATGGCATCAAAAAATTACCTCACTACCCCCTTTGAGATCCTAAATCCTCCATTTTGGACCCCGATACAACTCCACTAGCCACTAAAACAGTTAAACTACTCCTCAAAGGCTGATCACACTCAGTCTTTAGGAGTGGGGGGCTCGTGATATGGCTAAAAATGGGGTTAAATCGGAACCATCCAGATTGGGCGCGAATCTTGAAGCTCGGGGGTAAAATGGTAATTTCACGTACAAATGGATCCAAAGCGGGTATTGGATCTCCTTCTCATATATCCAATAACCCACAAACGGATCCACTCCATTTGGGTACGGGTTCCGACCCGAGGCGAACCCAGACCAACAAGAGACAAATCAGGGCCACTGATTTGACCAAGTCAACGGGCCTGATTTGCTCTCACCGGGAATCAGGGGTTAGTTTCCTAAACAGACTGTGAGGATTTTACTCCTGGCAGTTACACAGGGAATTAAGTCCCTAATCACTCCCCTGGCGACTATAAATACCTCCCCTCTACCACTGTGACCAGGTAATCACTCTTTTTCCACCTTAAGCTCTTTCTTTAATCACCACTGGTTACTGACAAGAGCGTCGGAGGGTGCGTCGCCGGAATCAATCCCGGTGTCTCGCACTTCCTTGCAGGTTGCGGCAGGAATTGGAAGGCTTGGATCTGCTGTTCAGGTTTTCTCGAACTCACAAATCTCATCTGTTTACCCCCACACCGAAATCAGCGGTAACAGAGACGATATTCCGAGTTTACTTCATCGGATTCAGAACAGCCCGTATGTCTGAAATCTCTCAATTTAACTGATAATTTCTAGGAGAGAAATGTAATCGTGTGCAATACTTAGTTAATGCACGGGTTACAGTGCAAAATAGCCATATGCTATTTTGCGGGGTATTACATCACTCCCTCCTTAGAATCATTCTGTCCTCAGAACGACGCTAGTGGAGAAGGAAACAAAGATATGATCACCAGTGGTCCATGAGACAAATTCCCTGAACCAACTCCAGTTCCTCGAGTGATACTCTTGACAAACTAGTCTTCCACCAGTTGAATTGTCGCTCCCCGGTCTTCCGGATAGACCCATCATGAATTTAATCCTGACATTCTTCTGTTCCTACTCTGGAGTAGACAATAACTGCATTATTTTGCTCGTCCTTCTCCATAAATGAGGTTGAATTACTTTTTGAGTATGACTTCTTCTAGTCGGTGGCCACTCCCTCCTTAGAAAGACGAAGTCGTGTAATTCTGTTCCGATCTTCTGGCAGCTCCTGTTACCTGCACATCAGGTTATGAATCGACATCCGGTCGCAATTTTGCCTTCTGAATATTCGGATGCAGATTTGCCTTCCGATATCTAGTTGCAGGGTTGCCTTCTGGACATTCGGTTGCAGAATTGCCTTCCGGTGTCCAGTTGCACGTTTGCCTTCTAGACCTTCGGTTGCAGATTTGCCTCCCGGTATCCAGTTGCATGTTTGCTTTTATTGATGTCTGGTTACAGATTAGTCGTCACTGAACACGACTACACCAAGCTTGCTAGTGACATAAAATACATTGAGACTGGTTTAGATGTAGGGAAGATCATAATCATAAGTTGGAAGCGCTACCATATGATTTATGAATCATCCTATCTGCCAAACCAAGCCTTAATTGAAAAAACGTCACTTATCTAGAAGGTACCATAATGAAAAAAGGCCTTCCAAAATACCATATTATTCATAACTAAGTTGAACATTTATAATACAGAGTAGATTATATCTGTCTTCAACTTCAAAACATTTCAAAATATAGATGATCCACATGGCATTAACCCTGTTACTAACGTTCTGCTACTTGTTTGCTGAGTATCCTCCTTGTAGCTGTGGGCATGTTGACTTGATATGCCCGGGCTTTCCATAGTTGTAGCATTTCTTGGCTGACATTTCTGGGCATTTTGACTTGAAATGTCCGACCTTCTTGCAATTGTAACAACTTTTGGTCGTAGGAGCTTCCTTGGGGTGCCTTCTCTTAGTGTTTTTGGTAGTTTTCCCAGTTATCCTTGGCTTGATGTGTCTCTGGAGTTCCTTCCAACGGCTCTGGAAGTGCATCATATGGGATTGGAGTTACCCGCGTTCTTCTTCTAGGCATGCAATCTGTGCTCGGTAAGTGTCGATTTTCTGTTTAGGCTGACGGATTGCCCTGTCCCTGTGCTTCTTTACTTTCCTCACTCTCAGATACAACATGGCTATCGTCTGTTGTTCCGTGGTTGGGTCTGGTGATGGTGGAGGTGAGTCTTCTTCATTTTTAGCTTGTTGTAGCACTCGCCTCATTTCTTCTTCTACTATCTGGTAGGCGTTGGCTCATTTGCTACTATTGGCGCATCACTGATGAAGATATCTTCGAATACCATTCTGCAAAATACAAACGAGTTCAGACTTGGTTAGAGAGGAATCTCAGATAAATCGATTACTCGGATTATTTGAACATAAACCGGTCTCTAACTGGCACTTCAGGTTTTAATTTCCTACTGTGTTAGACTGCAATTTGAAGTCGGCTCTGATACCACTTTGTAACGACCCGGATCCCCGTTATCGGACATCCATGACATCACCAAGATCATTGCCTTCAAATGCATCTCAGCACAGTAAATAATGTGGAAATTTAAATATTTTTTATTGCCATCAGAGTTGTTACATTAATAATTACAAATATCAAATTGTTCTTGAACAAGGAATACAAGTTACATAACTTTATTACAACTAACTACAAAAATACTTAAACACTTCTTGTGAAGCCATTGGCTGTCCTTCAGATCGGCAATCCCTTGGTAACTGCCGAACTCCGTTGAGTGGTCTATCTGCCCCCTCTGGGACCTGCCCCTCGGCTTGAGCCTTCTGCTACGTGACCCTGATAATTCTGCACCGGCTCGAAGGGTAGACGTGCATGCTGCCACTACTTGGATGCCCTGCTGATCTTGGGCTCTCCTATACTCGTGACCTGATATCCATGTACCTAAAAGGTGGGGTACATCAGTAATTCTACTGACGCAATGCTGATAAGGAAACAGCGATCCGCAAACTATCTCATTCACAAATTCATCTTGAATGGAAAATTCAACGTGCATCCTGATTTTCTAGTGTTCGTGTATGTCATGACCTGAGTCTAATGCAACAATACAGAGTATAGAACAGATGCACTTAATCTAACCTAAAGTCTATTCAAACACAAGGTACAGAACAGATGCACTTAATCTAACGTCAGCAAGATTCTGGATGCACATGCATCCCATACTACATGTGACCCAAGTCAAGCCAACGTACTTAGTCTAATGCAAGCGAGACTTTGGAAATGCATGCATCCCGTACTACATACTTTCCAAATCAAGCCGTTGTCCCCATGTTAGGGATTAGAACCCTCGCTATGCAATGCATTCTAATTTGGTCTACTTCCTGTTCCTGATAGTATGACATGGTTGAGGAGGTGAAAATAAAATAAAAGAATATAATGCGGGGCGCTACCCCGAAGTCACCAATAATTACTGCGTCGAACCATCCTCGAAAGCTGTGACGAACTTACAGATATGCCGCGGTATATCCATTGCGCAAAGATCCTTTATGATCCGTTCGTGTCCACCAACATAGAACATGACGACCTCGGAGGTCCTAAAATACCCCCGATCCGCCAGGATATCAGCATCCCATTTTTACCATGGTACTTCAGGAATTAACAGTGCAAGATACGCACCGCAGTGCGTATCCCTAATGACAAGAAGAGACAACCAGTATCACCACTTAGTGCTAACTCTCAGAACAAGTTGGATTATAGGGAATCACCCCTAACACCAATTCGGTCTTTAAGCGAAACAATAAAACAAAAACTAATCAATGCAGTTCGCTGAAAGGTTATTCAAACCACACTCGGTGTCGATCAACAAGGTCGAGCCTGACTGGTCTGTCAAGGTAACAACCATCCTGGAATCACATCCACCGATTCCCAATACCTTCATAGGTCAGCGACCCAAAAATAATCCCGGCCCGTGACCCTCAGCGAGTGGTCTAACGGTGCCCTAATGACGTAATATAATTTAGTGAAGGTAGGCACGCACATAATTATCCTTTCCGGACTTTTGACAGACTCAGGCATCGAGACACCCAATACAATCCAACAGAGCTATATCCCAACTCACTCATGTCCACCATGAGTACATGCACAGGAACTTGCCTAAGTTCCGAATAAAATACTAAAAACTCATCTTTTAAATCTGATAGCTCACGATCACCATATTGTGGTAGGCAGAGGGTTCCTCATCAATGGTCCGATGGAACAATCAAGAAATACCAGTAGCTGTGTTCCCAGCTACACTCAACGGAAACCAATACGCTCAGAACTTCCTAGAAGGGTGAGGAGATCCGTTGCCATCCCCTAGTCGATGATTCCCTCAATTTCCTTTTAAAGGACTCAAGTCCCCGAGTTAACTCCAACCTTGAAGTCAGTCTAGACAATAGGTTGCTAAACTCACAATGTCCATAATTTCCAGCACACAGTCAGAATTGCTTGGTATCTCTAACTCTGAAAAGGTAAGACCCTAGTTTACAATTCTTCAGTTGACTAATTCCTCAAGTTCAATCATCTCGACATCCAAATATCCCTCATATACTCTTAGTAGTACGTTCCTTTTCACACTTGCTGCATTTGTCCAATATCATAAGAGTTCGCTTAGTTATCGAGATTACTCAATTCCGGGTCCTATGGGAAGGTGGGATTGTCTACCTTAACTTCCTACTTGGATACGTCCTCAGATTCAATTCTAAATGTTCTCACAGACACCAATTTTCCTTGGGTACATCACACGGGAAGGGCTGATTTTTCTAGCAATATTTCATTGACAAAGCCGAATCTGTCCACCTTGGAAAGTTATAGCCTACAACCTAGAATTACAAATCCTAATTGAGTTAGCGAGTTATGATTCCCTACTGAAATTCTCCAGTTGTCCAGTCGCCCAAATTCTTAACAGATAAGCCTAGGAATATCTATCTCCATGAACTAGACATCTCGTACTAGGCTGAACATACCCTACTTTAAAATTCAATAGTAAATCATCCCTAAGTCCAATGATCATGAAATTTGAGATTCTCTATCTACACATATACCATTTCATCGTGTCCAAAATTCACATTCAAATTCATTTCACACAACGATCTACGACTCCTCAAACATGGCTACATTTCAGCCGTTCTGTTTCAGCAGAGTATTCACTGCCCCTCACTAATTACCTTTGAAACCTCAACAAATGACCTCTAAAAATTATGAAATTTGAGATTCATCAAATAGACTCATACCCCAAGCTACTCCCAAAATTTTGTAGCAAAAAAATGAACGTACACGAAGTTATGGCTTTTTGAACTTCAGCACAAAGCGCAGTCAGTTTCAGCCGACACCTACGGACCAGTCGCATTCTACTATTTTTTTGGGGCATCAAACGACCTCGGAAAATTACAAAATTTAAGAATATGGTTGTAGACACATACAAAAGCGTCCACAAAAATTCCCAGCTCAAAATGCCCTGTCATTTCCGAGATATAAATTCAGAAAGACACACAAAAATCATCACAGCCTGCAGCCATTCTGGCTGCTTGCTGTCCAGACTTGGACCCACTGTTCGGGCTATTAAAATACATCCAAATATTACAAAAAAAATCATGGATACTCTACATACATAGAAGAACAATACCCCAGAATTTTAGCCCAAGATTCCCAACCGTTTGGGCGTAAGAAATTCCCCAATATACCCTCACAATCATGCTACTCAATCAAACTTCAAAAGAATAATTCTCTACCATACAATTTATTTTTTTCCTAGCATTCCTCATACTCAAAAATGGCAACAAAATCATGTCTACCACTACTACACCTCCATTCATACCAAAAAAAAAATAAATACAAAAGAGTTCAAGGATCACCCACTTGAAGTTGCAAGAACACTCCTTGTAGTCTTAGCTTGCTTTTCTCTTTTCCTTGCTCCTTGCTTGCTTGTGTTCCTTAGCCAACACCTTCTCCTACACTTCTTCTTCTCCTTCTCTACTACTTCTTTTCTTATAGACTTCTTCCCTTTTCTTACATATACATATATATATATATATATATAAATTTTTTTTGAACAAGGAGGAATGGAGAAAGCTAAGGAGGAGAATAGATGGAGCTTGAAAAATGGAGTGAAGTGAGATGGGGGTGGGGTTTATAGGGCCGGCCAAGGAGGGTGGGTGTGGGGTGGATGGTGGTGAGGTGTATGGTTGAGATGGAGAGTAGAATGGGTGAAGGGATGAAGGGTGGGATGGGTGCCAACACATCAAGCAAGGAAGCTTCATGAAGCTCCTAGGAAGCTTCCTATTTCCTAAGTCAACATACACATGGTATTTTATTTCCACCATTGGATCTTAAGCCATGATCATCATGATGCTAGGGTTCCTAACCCTAAGTTAGGTCAAGGAACCCTAGATCACCACATTCCCATTCTAACCCTAGTGCACAAACTCATACCACATTCACTTCGAGCACTAGCTTACTTAAAAAATAACCAATACATATATATTTAAATCCTATAAAATACATGTTTTATGGAAATTATAATTTCCTCCCACAATTGTCTGGTCAAAACAATCGGGACAAAACTACAGTTTAATTGAGACTGATATGGCTAAAAATGGGGTTAAATCGGAACCGTCCAGATTGGGCGCGAATCTTGAAGCTCGGGGGTAAAATGGTAATTTCACGTACAAATAGATCCAAAGCGGGTATTGGATCTCCTTCTCACATATCCAATAACCCACAAACAGATTCACTCCATTTGGGTACGGGTTCCGACCCGAGGCGAACCCAGACCAACAAGAGACAAATCAGGGCCACTGATTTGACCAAGTCAACGGGCTTGATTTGCTCTCACCGGGAATCAGGGGTTAGTTTCCTAAACAGACTGTGAGGATTTTACTCCTGGCAGTCTCACAGGGAATTAAGTCTCTAATCACTCCCCTGGCGACTATAAATACCTCCCCTCTACCACTGTGACCAGGTAATCACTCTTTTTCCACCTTAAGCTCTTTCTTTAATCACCACTGGTTACTGACAAGAGCGTCGGAGGGTGCGTCACCGGAATTAACCCCGGTGTCTCGCACTTCCTTGCAGGTTGCGGCAGGAATTGGAAGGCTTGGATCTGCTATTCAGGTTTTCTCGAACTCACAAATCTCTTCTGTTTACCCCCACACTGAAATCAGCGGTAACAGATTGGCACCGTCTGTGGGAAAGACCACACGAACAGCCTCAGCCTCTTCCTTGTCGTCTTCTCCAACCATGCAACACAGTCCTGAACCGCCAAAAAGATGAGGACCTTCGCACCCACCTTGATGAGAGGCAAGCCCGAGAGGGAGCCTCCCGCCAGCATCATGGTGAGCGGTCTCCTCACCGCCGAGACAGTAGAAGGTCTCCTGACCGAAGGGGCCGAGCGGCATCTCCCGAGCGCCGAAGGAGGAGGCCACATTCTCCCGCGGATCGACATCATCCGAGGAACAATGAGGCACCTATCACTCGTGCCGAGTTTCTACAATTTCAGGAGACCGTGCTGCAGGCCCTTAACCTTCGCCCCAACAACCAAAATGCCCAGAGGGTTCCAACACCCCCACGGGTTCCCAGTCCTCGCCGCCGATCCAGAAGTCCTCTCCCGGCTCCCAGTCGCCAGCCGCAGCACTATAGTCCCCACTGATCCCAGGACTACCGGCACCGCAATCCTCGCTCCCCTTCCTATGAAGAAGAATCCAGGGGATCATTTGATTATCAGCGGAGGGACGATGCCCTCAACCGCCGTCTCCATGAGGTGGAGAGGCGCATTGGGCGCATGGACAGAGAGGAGGAGTCCAGAGCAGGGACCGTCCGTCCCAGCAGACCTCCCTTCTCTCGGACGATCATGGAGGCCCCCATACCGAGGGGTTTCAAACCTTCGCAGTTTGAAACGTACTCAGGGGAGTCCGACCCAGTTGATCACGTCGAAAGCTTCAAAACCTTAATGCTGATCCATCAAGCTTCCGACGCCATGCTCTGCAAGACCTTTCCCGCCACCCTCAGGGGGTCGGCTCGGGAATGGTATTCCAGGCTCGCCCCCTCTTCCATCTTCTCGTTCGAGCAGTTTGAAACGCTGTTCATAACTCACTTTGTGAGTAGCAGGCGAGCCAAGAAGACGAGCCTCTCCCTACTCAACCTGCGGCAAGAAAGGGAAGAGAAGCTGAGGGACTACGTGAAGAGATTTACCGCAGAAGTCAGGTCTATCGCCTCCTTAGACCAGTCAGTGGCGACTATTGCGTTCCAGTCGAACGTCCTCAACTCCAACCTCCGGTCGTCCCTCGCCAAGAAGCCCCCGCACAATTTCGCCGACCTTCTCCTAAGGTGCGAGAAGTATATCCGAGCGGAAGAGGCCGAGTGCCTCCCAAACTTCAGAGGATCGGCCTCCGGATCGAAGAGGAAGGCGACAGAGGAGGAGGGGTCGAAGAAGATGCAGAAGGATAACGGCGGTCAGCGCCGCCCTCCCCCTAGGTTCGAGAAGTTCACTCCCCTCACCACCAATGTCTGCACCATCCTGATGGAAGTGGAGAAAGAGGGGGTCATCCCTCCAGCTCCGAGGATGAACACCCCGGCCAAGAGGAGGAATAAGGAGAAATGGTGCCGTTACCACCGGGACCACGGCCATGACACCAACGACTGCCGGGTGTTGAAAAATGAAATAGTGGCCCTCATCCAGAGGGGGCAACTGGCCAAATTTGTAAAGGCAAATGATCGGGCGGATCGCAGTACTCCTCCGCCTCGGGGGGCTAACAAGCGCTCCGAGCGGCGCGAGGAGACGCCTGAGTTTGAGGAAGAACGGGTCCTGCACCTCATCCTTGGAGGGCCTATGGGGGGCTCCTCTAACTCCTCTCGGAAGGCCTTCGTCCGAGAGGTCAACTCAGTTCACAGCGCCCCTCCTCCCAAAGGCCTCGGAGTCCCAGTGACTTTCTCCGACGAAGACCTCGAGGGGGTCCGAACTCCCCACTGTGACGCCCTCGTCATCGACCTTCGCATGGCAAACTTCAAGGTGCAGAGGGTCCTGGTAGATAACGGGAGCTCGGTGAACATCCTCTTCCTCTCGGCCTTCCTAGGGCTGCAGCTATCTCGGGACCGTCTCAAGCCAGCCGGTTACACACTCCACGGGTTCACGGGGGTCCCAGTAACTGTCGAGGGAGTGACAACCCTAGACGTAATTGCCGGAAAGACCCCTACTACCCGGACCGAGCCGATGGACTTTATGGTCGTCGACGTCCCGGCCGCGTATAATGTCATTCTAGGCCGACCCGGCCTAGCTGCCCTGGAAGCTGTCCCCTCAGCGTACCACCTTAAAATGAAGTTCCCCACCCGGTCGGGAGTAGGGGAAGTCAGGGGAAGCCAAGAGACGGCTCGGAAGTGCTACATGACTTCCATTGGGGGACCGGTGCTCTCCCTCGAGACACTAGAAATCCCCGAGCCGAAATTCCGACCCATGTCCGAGCCGACGGACGAGTTGGAAGAAGTGCTCTTCTCGGACGAGGACCCGAGCCGAAAGTTCCTCATCAGCAAGTCCTTGCCGACTGCGCTGTGCTCTGACTTGGTTAAGTGCATCCGGGATAACCGAGACCTGTTTGCTTGGTCAGCCGCGGATATGCCCGGCATCTCCGAGGAGTTGCTAGTCCACCGCCTAAGTGTCGAACCGGGGTGCAAATCGGTTCAGCAGAAGAGACGAAAATTCGCTCCCGAGCGACAGCAGGCCATATAACGATCTCATTACTTTAACAAACCACAAAAATTAAATGTACAATAAAGTGTTAAATTGTGACTACGCTAAACATGTAAGTGTATGCCATACCTTAATGTCTAATGCACACATTTTATAGTAGGATGACACTAATGCACACTTGTTTGGATTCTATGCATCCCATACTACATAGGTCCGAGGGCAAGCGTGTAACACTCTGTTGTTTCAAACTATATATAAAAATATATATTAAATAGTAAAAAAAATATATATTTTGGCTGGTTTGGAAATATGTGGTGAAATGAATAATTGAGATATGGTATAAAGGTGGTAGGTATAACAGCCAAGTGCTGTTTGAGTTCTCGTTGACTTCGGTAAAAAAAAAAAGGAGAAGATGACGTGGCAATCACATAAAGGGGCCCACCTTGGTATGTTCTCCTTGTGTGTGACGGTAATTGAGAAAGAGTTATGTGTAAGATATGTCCCATATCGTGAGTTAAAGTGAATTAAATAATATATTAATAATATAGTCAATGATCATTAGTCATCTAATCGGTTAACCAATTTTTGAGAGATAGCCTGTGTTAGGCAGTTGTACTACGTAGTCTCTTATATTTTTTATAAATTGTATAAATTGTCTGAGCTAGGGACAGGGGCGTTACAAATGGTATCAAAGCCGACTTTCGACACCGAGTGTGGGTCATGTCTGCTGCGGCGATTTGCCGGGACTATAGACCCAGTCAGCGGACTAATATATTAATAATATAGCCTATGATCAAGAGTCACCTAATCGATTAACCAACTTTTGAGGTTCACTACATCTTCACTTATGTGCCTAATTATTTAGTTCAAAACATGAATAAATTTCCAAGCCTAGAATTAGTTTTACTTCCTATCTCAACTCTTGCCTAGAATTAGTTTTACTTCCTATCTCAACTCTTTTTAAATCAAATAGTGCCGGTACCCGAGGTCTCACTAACTCTAAATCACAACTTTTTCATGTACAAGAATTCATGGGTACACATACCCTTTAGTAAATATGTCTTAAGCCTAAATATTTTCATCTTCAACTCTTTCACAAAGTAATCATAGTCTTGTCACTATTCATGATCTATTTATTCATTCATAATTTTCATAGCAAAATAATTCCTTTCAATGTACGCAATTTCATCACACGAAATCTTATCAACAATTTCAAGCTCATACAATGTATCTCAACCACATCAAGACAATTCTTAAACCAAGTACGAGTATAATCTCTTCAAGAGAATTCACTTCACACAAACACATTTTTCTCTTCTTCAAAAATATAAATTTCATACTCTTTACTAATTTAAATCTTAAGTTAAAAATTCACTTTCTATCTCAATTTCTTCTTTTTACTTCTCAAATATACTTGAAAAATTGTACAACTATTTTTAATAAATCCTATTTCATTTTCTATTATTTTTCTCCAAATTTTAATTTGCATGAAAACTCACTTAAAAGATATTAAAATGTAAAAAAAAAAAAAACAAATGTGGCCATATGGTTTCGAACCCAAGACAAGGGCGCCCAAAGCACACACCGAGCACTACTATGCCCAAGTGACTTAATTGTCATACTGCCATACCAGAAACCCTAAGTATCCACTTTCGGTTTTGAGTTTATTTTTAAATGAAAAAAAAATAAAATGTGCTCAACAAGTTTTGAACCCAAGATCTGCTACAAGCATAGTAATGACTTATGGTACACCGACTAACCAGTAAGTCCAAGTGCAATTTCTAATATCAAAATATACTATTATGCTTTTGTTCAACTTTTCTGTCATTTTATTATTTTCATAAAACTCTCTTTTTCATTCAATCTAATCTTTCATTAGATTATAATTAATTCATCTAGACTAAATTTCCTTTCTAACAGTAACTCATGAATATAAAAAGTCATATTTTAGAAAAGATAAAACTAACTTTTAGATAATTCATTCTCATTAACATGAATTTGCATTTATTCAATTAAATCAAAAATAGCACACTATATCTTTTATAAACAAACAAATGAGTTCAATGGCATCAATTTTGTTTTACAAAAATTTGTTTGCTTAACAAAAGGAGAATTCCCAACGATTGCTCATACATTCAACTATTTCTTCACTCATGTATGCTAGTGTATGGCAAAATTAATTCTTTTCTCATTAACAACTACATGTTGTAATTTAATTTACTAAACATAACATGATTCACTGCTACAACAAACAATACTATAGATTACTTTATCACATCAAACTTTCTTACACTACTCATTCATTATTATTAGCATGCATTGTTCTATAATTAGAAAGCATGAGAACACCCACCTCTAGTGATGGTTGAACAAACAAGATGGAAGTACTCCCAGCTGCAACCAAGCAATCCTAGCTCCTAGCAATTTATTCTTCTCCTAGCAAGACTCCTCCAAGCACAAGAACTCCTCCAAAATGAGAACAGTACTCTACTCTCTTTCTTTTCTTTCACTTATTTAGAATATTTTTGGTGTGTGAAATGAGGAGGAGGGTGCTATTTATAGGATAATGTTAGGGTTCAATTTGCATAATTCTACACCTAATAAATTACTCAATTTAATTTTCAACCCCTCACTTCTCAACTCCCAAAACCCCCAACCTTTCCACTCTCTAACTCTTCAAAACCTTAAAATCCCAACTCTTCATGTTCAAAACTGGCCAACTGTAATCCCTGTTTCCGATTATACGGATTTTCATTTCTTTTCTTCATTTTTCATGTATTCTTGTATTTGAAATTCCGTATAAATTCTTTCCAATGCTTTTAAATACTTTCGAATTTCATGTTGGAACCAAAATTTATATTCCAAGCTAGAATTTGTCTCTCTTCTTTTATTTATCTCATTTGAAGCCCAATGATTTTGATATATGCTATGTTATTTAATTATTTGGATTGAAGCCCAAATCCAAGCCCATCTCCTATTGGACTCTAACCCTAAACCCAGTACCCATCTATATTGTATAAATTAACCCATACACTCACCCGTATACAAATTGTTCACATTTCCCCACTCTTCCCACATCCCCGTAACCACATCCCCACATTCTCTAACTACCCCCACTACTCCATTATCTTATTATATTATTTCCCCCTTTCCCGTACCCTCTCTCTCTCCCACTCTACAATCCCCTTCCCCTGTTTCGAAAACAAAACCAGAGAACCAAACTCCTACTCCTTCTTCCTCCATCCTCCGCTCGACACCCCGAGCGTCGCTCGCCTCCACCTCCGTTCGCAGCTCCCCTGCGCTCACCATTCCGCCGCGTCATCTTCAACCTCGAGCCCCGCCATTGCTGCTCGACCATTGCCCCACCTCATCGAGCCTCGACGCCATCATCTCCCGTTCGACAACCCACAGTCGCCATTGCCAACCCACCTCGAGCTCCAACTCCGCTCTCGCCAATCGCCACCGCTCCCGCAATCGTCGCCATCCCGAGCTCCGAGTCCCGTCAGCCTCTGCCATTACTTGACTTGCCCCTTCGACGACTGCAACACTCCCGCCATCGTCGCCTACCTCACGACGCCCTCGATTCCACTCCGCTCATTGTCGCTGCCCCCCTCCAGTCGCGCACCGTCGTCTCGCAGCCCCGACGTCTTCTCCATCGCCTTCGAAGCTTCGCCATGGCTGGTCCTCCTCCCTCCTCTGTTTTCTTCCAAAACAGAGATTTGCCGCCGCTCTCCTCCACCACCATCGTCGTCCTCTCCGCTCGAGATCCCCGAAGCACTTCAACCCACCATCAACCGCTCGCCATTACTCCTTCTCGCGTTCATGTACTCCTCAGCCCCATCATTATTGCTTCGAAGCTCTCCACTGTCGAGCGCCCACCGTCAGAGCCTCGTCGTTGCCTCGCCTCATCACCAGCATCTCTAGCTCCCCTTGCCATCGCGACCTCCTGTAGTGCCACCAGACGTCGTTGCCTTCGTCCCGAGCGTCGCCGACTGTTCTCTCCCGCGCGCTCTCTCTCTCTCTCCGATCGAAGGAAGAAGACGAAGCCTGGTTGGTCGATAATGCTGTTCGCTGTTCTACCGTAGCGGATCCCTTTCTGCTGTTCCGTGTTCGTCCAGATCCGGTGTGGGGGGAAAGCTTCCATTGGTTGGCTTCGGTGTTGCGTGTTCTGCCCACAGCAAATCGAGTTTCGCCGTTCCGTGTTCTGGCCGATCCGGTGTGGTGTAAAATTCACTGTTTGGTATTTTAACGCGTCTCGCACGTGTTCTTGGGATTGCTCCCCGGGATTCTGATCTCGTTATTCTTGTTCAATTTATCGTCGTCAACTAACAGGCAAGTCCACTTGAACTATCTTATTTATTCTAGTTCAAGATTAGTTGACCTCTTATGCAAGTAGTTCTAATTTATTTATTGTTAACTCTGCCTTGTATCCCTTCCGTTGGGAGTATCGAGGGTTTACACGAGCTAACCCGACGTACTCTTGACTTCTTATTATTATCCATTGACTCAAACCCAAGCCTAGGTACATACTTGACATGAATAAAATAAATAGAACTTGTGCATGAGAAAACCCGTCGTGATTAAATACATGTTATTACTTGTGACCTTGTGACTTGAACTTGACGTGATAAACTTGACTTGTTTACTGGGAAAATTCACTTGACTTGTTTACTTGGAAAGTTCACACTACTTGTTGTACATTAAGCTTGATACATGCATGATACAATAACTCGATAATTGCCCACTTGATGAACATTTATGTGATACTGCCTTGTCTGTCTTGTACTGAGGTTTCGACCCAGCCTCATCAGGAACCAGTTAAAATAATATAAAGAGAGTTGTTGTTTTAGAATTACTACTTCACGTATATTATTGTGCAATGCATCATATTGCTGCATTATTACCATCCCCTTGACATTCTAATACCTACTTGCATGTACATATATGACTTAGTGATAAAATACTAAACAAGCCGGGGTTTCTAAGGGTTGACCTAGTAGTGGACAGTCTCAGAAAATGTACTCGGTAGAAGGTGGAGAATTATTTGTGGAGACGTGAACTTGTTATCTTGTTATCTTATTACATGAACTTGGCGTGTAAGGTGGAGAATTACTTGTAGAGATGTGAACTTGTTATCTTGTTATCTTGTTACGTGAACTTGGTGTGGAAGGTGGAGAATTACTTGTGAAGACGTGAACTTGTTATCTTGTTGTCATGATACACCGAGTACACGCTCTGTAGACCCCACCACGAAGTCTAAAACGAACACTGTTGTGCGTGCATCGAACCTGTAGTATGGGACACAGTAGTACATGCACTAGATAGGAGAATAACTTGATAATAGACCTAGTTGACATATATATACTTGATTAAGACCATTTGTTACTAGTACCATTATTGTCCTTGCAAACTTGATCTTGATTCATATTCCCACATGTACCTCACTCCTTTACTCTCTGCATTCACTACTTGCTGTCCGTACTTGCTCTAAGGACAAATTATTCTTTTTTTCTAGATGAACAAGTACAGGTGAGCCAGAGAATATGCCCAAAGGTATTGATGAGCGACTCTTCTACAATTGTAGTAGGAGTCTCTCGAGTTATTTGGTAAGTCCTTGTATTCCAGATTTGGTTATTGAATTTCATTCTCGTTTATGTGATTATTATGTTCCTGCATGGTTGTGATTCATTTTTCTTATATTATTGAGTTAAGACTGGTACAGCTTATGGATGATATGAGTTGGCGTACTTATATCATTCGCTGGGCCTCAGTTACGTGCCTGTGCTTCCGTATTCCGGGAAGCGGGGCGTGACACCAAATCCTTATCAACTTCCAAACCGATCCCAAGAATTCAGAGAAAAACCCAACTTCCAACTTCTTATCTTCTAAACTCCCAAACCGGCCCCAGTTTACAATGCCATGTCATCAAGCCCTTTGACCGAAGTCAAGGCAAATGCACAACACATATGTGCTGTTATCTCCTTCATGTGCCCCCCCCCCCCCACCCACACACACCATACACCATTCCATTTCATTTTTTTCCATTATTTACCAAATCAGCCAACACTTTATCACTTATATATATATATATATATATATATATATATATATATATATATATATATGTTAGTAAAAATAGTTTACTTTAAAATCAAAATGTATTGTGCACAAATAAAATAAATACACACACTTAAAAATTTATTTTGAAAACGGATACGCTTAAATACGCGCACCGAAACACGTGCGTCGCACGTAAAATGCCGAAATACAAAAATTGCCTTTATCAACGAAAATAATGTTAAAGATAATAAAAATACAATATAAGAAAATATATTTATTAATTTTACGACGTAATTGCTACGTACGTAGAAAACACGTGCATTATACGTATAATACTGTTAAAAAAATAGGGAAAAAATGAATTTCCGTTTATAAAAATAGATTCGAATGCCTAAAATAAATAATTTAAACACATAGGAAATATTGCACATAGCGGTGACACATAATCGATACGTGCATCAAAACACTTAAAAAGCACGTAAAACCCAGAGATTGAAATTCAATATTTTAGTTAACCCAAATAGAATAAAATGAACGGGAAATGCATAAATAGTCGGTAATCAAAATACGTGGTGAAAACACGTTACAAAGTACACGTGCGTAACACACGAGGGCAAAATTATCATTTCTAATTTTGCGGGGTGTTACATTCTCCCCCCCCCCTAGAGTAGTTCCGTCCCCGGAACTCACTAGGGTACATGTTGTATTTTGTACACACCAAAAATTAAATCAAAGTGACACACCTCCTGTGGAATCTCTTCAATAATTAAATCTTAAGTCAAAAATTCACTTTCTACATTAATTTCTCCTTTTTAACTTCTCAAATATACTTGAAAAATTCTAAAACTATTTTTAATAAACTCCATTTTAATTTATAGGAATTCTAGAATTTTAATTCAAGTCTGATTTCCCTCAGCTTCAACGGGGAGGACCGAGTCGGCATCAGTCCAACCCTGGGCAAAAGTAGTTCAGGCAGGGGCGGTGGTTCGCCTTGACGGAGGCAGATGCTGACGATGTGGATAATGTGATCACTGGTATGGAAGATGAAGCCTAGTTGTTTTGTTGCTTTTTCCACTTATGTAATGAATGTTATGTAATGAGAGCACTTATATGTAACAAGAGACATTCTAATAAATGGGATAAAAGCTTCGGTGTTATTTGATACATGATCATCACACACTTTTGTGTCACCCTCATTTGCAAAGAGATTGGGAGTCGAACCTAAAATTTTTCCTGGCAAGGTTCTATCGGTAGCTACTTCGTCGGGAGAAAACTTGACAACTGATCGGTACTATGAAGGGTGTGATCTTGAAATTGGAGGCAGGCTCTTGGGCATTAACCTTATTGAATTGGCAATTATTGGAGTCGACATCATTATTGGCATAGACTAGATGTCAATTTACAGTGCCACTATTGAATGCAAGAGCAAAGAAGTTGTGGTGAAGGCACCAAGAGGACCAGTGGTTACATTTCAAGGTAAGAGGAAGTGTAAGCAGTTGGTGGCAGCTTTGTCAGAGCAGAAAGTTCCAGAAGAAGTGAAGCAGATCCCAGCTGTCCGAGAATTCCCAGCAGTATTTCTTGATGATCTACCAGGGCTCTCCTCTCATCGAGATGTAGAGTTCAGCATCACTGTTAAACCAGGAAGAGCACCTATTTCCAAGGCACCATACAGAATGGCACCAGTTGAACAAGATAAGATCAAGAAGCAGATTGAAGAATTGTTGAGCAAAAGATACATTAGGCCAAGTGCATCACCATGGGGAGCCCCAGTTCTTTTAGTGAAGAAGAAGGATGAATCAATGAGGATGTGTATCGACTACAGAGAGTTGAACAAATACCCAATTCCTCGAATCGATGATCTGTTCGACTGTCTACAAGGAGCAGCTGTATTCTCCAAGATAGACTTACAGTTAGGATATCACCAAGTCCGAGTGAAAGAAGAAGATGTGCATAAAATGGCTTTCTGAGCCAGGCATGGTCACTATGAGTTTCTAGTCATGCCATTTGGAGTCACAAATGCACCAGCTATTTTTATGGACATGATGAACAGAGTTTTGCAGCCTTTTATTGATTCTTTTGTCGTTGTATTCATCGACGACATATTGGTCTATTCCAAGACAGAGGAAGAGCATGCCAAGCACTTAGCAGAGGTTCTGAAGAAGCTACAGGAACATCAGCTGTATGCAAAGTTATCCAAATGTGACTTCTGGAAAACTGAAGTTGCCTTCCTGGGTCACATCCTTTCTAAGGAGGGAGTGGCTACTGACCCGCAAACGATTAAAGTTGTGAAAGATTGGCCAAGACCGATCACAGTGAAAGAGATTAGGAGCTTTCTGGGCTTGACTGGATACTACAGAAGGTTTATTCAGGGTTACGCCCAGTTAGCTGTGCCACTCACAGGGCTCACACGGAAGAATGTGAATTTCAAATGGTCAGAGCAGTGTGAAGCTAGTTTCCAAGAGTTGAAGGAAATGTTGACTACTGCTCCCATTTTGGCATTGCCAAGAGCAGGAGTCGACTATGATATCTACAGCGATGCTTTCCATCGCGGATTGGACTGTGTGCTGATGCAGGAGGGAAAGATAATAGCTTATGAGTCTAGACAGCTGAGACCACATGAAAAGAATTGCCCAACCCATGATTTGGAGCTGGCAGCAATCATCTTTGCTTTGAAGCAATGGAGGCATTACGTGCATGGAGAGAATGTCAACATGTACACGGATCACAAAAGTCTGAAATATATCTATCAACAGAGGGACCTGAATCTGAGGCAAAGGAGATGGTTAGAAGTGTTGGAAGATATCCGAACTGAGATCAAATACCATACAGACAAGGCAAATGTTGTGGCAGATGCGCTCAGCAGAAAGTGCAGTTTGTCCCAACTTATCACAACTCAGAAGGAATTGGCCGAGGAGCTTGATCGAGCAGGGATTGAAGTGTTTTTGCAAGGTTTGGGAGCTTCCTTAGCTCAGTTGAGGATTCAACCTACCTTGAGAGACAGAATTATCGATGGTCAGAAGGCAGATCTAGAGATCCAGAAGATGATAGAGTAGGTTGGTATTGGCAAGTCGGTAGAGTTCCAGGTGAAGGATGCAGTGCTGTGGTATGGCAAGCGGCTGTGTGTGCCAGATCTAGCGGAATGAAGAAGAGTATTCTTCAGGAAGTGCATGATACTTTGTTATCTGTACATCCACGGAGTACCAAGATGTACAAGAATATAAAGCTATACTTCTTGTGGCTAGGGATGAAGCGTGATGTAACTGAGTTCGTTGCCAAGTGTGCAGTTTGCAGCAGGTCAAGGCAGAGAATTAGAAGCCCGACAGTTTGTTGCAACCATTACCCATTCCGGAGTAGAAATGGGATTGTATCAGCATGGATTTCATCAAGGATTTACCAAAGAGTTCCAAAGGCAATGATACAATTTGGGTGATAATGGACCGACTCACCAAATCAGCTCACTTCTGGGCAATGAAGCTTACTTGGTCAATGGAGAAGCTGGCAGAGTTGTATGTTGGTGAGATTGTGAAGCTTCATGGAGTTCCATTGTCAATAGTATCCGATCGAGATGCGCATTTCACTTTGCATTTCTGGAGAAGTCTTCAAGCAGCTTTGGGGACAAAGACTGATTTTAGTACCGCCTTTCATCCTCAAACTGATGGGCAGACTGAGAGAGTCAATAGGGTGCTGGAAGATATACCGAGATGCTGTGTGTTGGATTTCGGTGGCAGCTGGGAGAGGCATTTAGCTCTTGTGGAATTTGCCTACAACAACAGTTTTCAGGAAAGCATTGGGATGGCGCTGTATGAAGCTCTATATGGAAGGAAATGCCGGACACCAGTTTGTTAGTATGAAGTAGGGGAGTGGCAGCTGTATGGACCAGAGATTGTGCAGCAGACCTCATAAAAGATCGAGCTGATCAGAAAGAGATTGGTCGACGCACAGAGCAGGCAAAAGAGTTATGCCGAAAACAGGAGGAGAGACCTAGAGTTTGATGAAGGTGACTATGTCTTTGTGAAGGTGTCTCCGACCAACGGGGTGATTCGGTTCGGAAGGGGAGGAAAATTAGCCCCGTGATACATTGGACCCTACAAGATATTGAAGAGAATTGAGAAGAATGCTTATCAGTTAGAACTACCAGAAGAGTTGGCCCAAGTACATAGTGTTTTTCACGTGTCCATGCTACGAGGTTATGTCCCAGATCCGAGTCATCATTTGCCAGAAGTGCCTGAAGGTTTACAACTAGATTTGAGCTATGCTGAGCATTAGATCGTCGAGAAAAGGTCTTGAGAAACAAGACGATACCTATGGTCAAAATCATTTGGAGGAACCAGTTTGTAGAGGAGGCCACTTGGGAATCAGAGGAAAAGGTGATGAAATATCACCCTGAACTCTTTAACTAAAATCTTTGTAAACTTCTTCTTTTCTTTCTTTGTATTTTCTCGCTCCTCAGTGTAGCTCCGAGAACGGAACTATTTTAAGGAATGAGTGTTGTAACACCCCACATTTTTATTGAATTAAAAATGCATTTTTTTTATTTTTGCATGTATGATACACGTGCTAATTTTTTATTCTCATTTTGTTACTCTCATTATCCATTTTTAGTATGCATAAGTTTTTAATTAGCCTTCTTTTGACCCATGGACTTAAAGAATAAATCCTAGCCCAATACATTAATTTAAGGGAAAGCCCACTAGGATAATTAAACTAGTTGATTAAAATAAAAGCCCATGGGACAAGCCCATTAATAAAATCCTAAATTAAGTTGAGCTTGGACTAATACATGATAAGTTACAACTTTTGGTACACATTTAGAGTTATAGAAAATTGTATTTATTTTGTGTGCATGTGCACATTTGTACACACTAGTGTGGCCGGATTTATGCATGGGGGTTGACCAGTTTTGGGCTAGTGGAGGAGAGGAAAAGGTTGGGATTATGGGAGTTGAGTTTTTGAAAGGTTGGGAGCATGAAGAGTTAGGAGTTTAGGAGTTAAGAAAATGAAGGGTTGGAAGAATTAAAAGAGAGAGTTATTAAGTGGATATTTATGCAAATTAGACCCTAACAATATCCTATAAATAGCACCTCATTTAAGTTAATGTGGTTGTGAAATATGTAGATAAAATCCATGCTAGTATAATATGTAATAATCTTGTTGAGATTTAGCAAATAATTGGCACCATGCTAATTAAAAGAAGAATTCTTTTATAATATGAATCATGTTAGTATGTTTGCAAATTTTTTTACATGTTGAGTATATGAAATTTGTTGAAGAAAGTTATATTCAAATCATGCTTTGATAACTAAGAAAGAAGAAAGAAAACAAAATGAATTTAGTTAGCATCATGAGATGTGTTGACATATGTGTATTTTGCCATGTTATAATTGAAAATATAAACTATTGCATGAAAGAGTCTTTTTGTGAAATTCTCATGAATAAGTGACATGCTAATATTGTTATAATTTTGTAAAAGTAGGAACATAAACTAATTTTATGAACACTACTCAAGCCTTATACAAGTTTATGTGAAAAATGAGAAAAAGAATTGCTTAAAGAAGTGGGAATAGAGTCTTAATGAATTTTAGAATGGTCGTTTACTGTTTTTAAATCCAATATCAGTCAAGAAAAATTCTTTTCAAATTATTAGAAAGATTCGATCTTGGATAAACAAGTTGCATGAAAAAAGAACCACTTTCTAAATAGTTTAAACAAAAGTACATTAGTACATTTTCTAAACAGAAAATACACTTGGGCTTACTGGTTAATTAGTGCAAAATAGAGCACTGTTGTAAGAAATCTTGGGTTCAAAACTTGATAGTCACATTTTATTTTGGTTTCATTCAATAAAAATTTGGACTGTACTGAATGTATAAGGGTTTTTTTATCTCGGATTAAGACAAAAAGTCCAAATGGACTTAGCGGCTAGTGGGTTCTGGATCTGGGCGCAGGCTGTGTATTGCCACAGGTCCTGGGTTCGAAACCCAGGCCTCTCTTTTGTTTTTGTTTTTTGGGTTTTTACTCACGAATGGTTTTTTTGAATTGGAATAAAACTTTAGTATTAATATAAGATGAAATGGAAATATTAAGAGATAGTTTTCTTGTATATTTTTGAGGTATAAAAAGAAATGAAATTTTGAGAATAAAATTTTGTGGTGAAGAAAAAAAAAAGTAGTATTTGTGAAGTGGTCTTTTAATGTGATTACACTTGTAGTTTGTTTAAGAAATATTTTTATAGTGAATTGAGACATTATAAGAGCTTGGATTTGTTATAACATTGCATGTGATGAAATTGTGTTCTTGAAAGAAATTATTTGCTTATAAAAAATGTGAATGGATGAATAGATCATGAATAGTGACAAGACTAAGAAAAAGATTGCTTTGTGGATAAGATTTTGATCATTTGTGAATAAATCGAAGATGAAAATATCTAGGTTTAAGACATGTTTATTAAAGGGTATGTGTACCCATAATTTCTTGTACATGAAAAAGTTGTGATTTAGAATTAGTGAGACCTCGGGTACCAGCACTATTTGATTTGAAAAGAGTTGAGATATATTTTTAGATATGGCCATGGAGCTATTTCGTATTTGTTGATAAAGTTCAATAGGAGGTAAAACTAATTCTAGGCTTGGAAATTTATTCATGTCTTGAACTAAATAATTAGGCACATAAGTGAAGATGTAGTGAACCTGGGCAAACGTCAGTGGGTTGCTTCTATATAGTCGGCGGTGGATCTCCGTGGTTATAGACCCAGTTGGCAGACTGTGGTTGCTCCGTGGGAGATGGACTTTTATTTTTAAATCCGGGACTTAGCGTAGTCAGACAAATAGTTTGCCATACTCCAATGTATATACGTATACCGGGGCTAGGGGGCACTTGCGGGATGATTCGCACGAAGAGAGATCTGTTATAACAGCTAGCGAGGCTGGGATCCATATTCGTAAAATGATCTAGACCTTGCTTTATTACTGGGTAGTTTCATGGAGAGGGATCGAACCCTTTATTGTGAAGTACGTAGGTGCTTGCCTTCGGACCTATGTAGTATGGGATGCATAGAATCCGAACAAGTTTGCATTTGTTTCATCCTAGTATAAAATGTGTGCATTAGGCATTAAGGCATGACATACACTAACATGATTAGCGTAGTCACAAATTAACACTTTATTGTTCATTCAACTTTTGTGATTTGTTAAAGCAATGAGATCGTTATATGTACGGCATAGAGAGGATAGCCGAGTATAACATTTTCGTCAGATGTAAGTGACTGACGTGTCCACAACTTGATATGTAGGTAATGAACTTTGCCATGGAGATGTTATGATGCTGTTGATGATTTACATTGTTATAGTTGTACAAGTTGTATTTTATTTCATTGTCGTATTTTTTCGCTGTGTAAACAAAGATGTAATGAACTCTGATGTATTATTGAAAAGTTTTAATTTCCTTGTAAAATTGTACGGAGTGAAGTAAAGATCCTGTGAAATCTTGAATTCGGCCTTATTTGGAATTCGGGGCATTACAGATGGAATAAAAATGAGAGTCATTTACTCAAATAATAATTTTGGAATCAAAATTCATTTACTATCTCAATTCCCTTTTCACTTTCTCAAAAAACTTACAAGAATAAATTTAAGGGTAATGCTACACTTACAACCTTTTCTTACAACCATTTCTTTTACAACCATAGGTAACACAATCTCATTGGAATGTATTGTAGAGTAGGTTGTAGTGAGTTGTAAACATCTCCAATGAGATTGCGTCATCTGAGGTTGTAAGGTTGTAAAGATTGTAGGTGTAGCATTACCCTAAATTTAAACTATTTCTAATAATAATTTATGTGATTTCATATTTAAAAAATATAATTTTATTTCAAACTCCTTCATATCAAAAAATCCCCAAAGTGTAATACAACTCAAAAAAAAAAAAAATCAAAATGGTGACTTGCGGTTTTGAACCCAGGGTTTGCCGACCACACACAGCAGCACCCAAAGCCCAACGGGCTAGCCACCAAGTCCATTTGGACTTGGTGTCATAAATTGGATTAAAAACCATTTCATACAAACAGTACAGATTCAGATTTTTATTGAGTGAATCAAAATAAAAGGTGACTATCAAGATTCGAATGCAAGACCTCTTATAAATAGTGCTCTGTGGTGCACCGGCTAACCAGTAAGTCCAAGTGTGATTTCTGATATCAAAATATACTATTCTGCTTTTGTTCAACTTTTCTGTCATTCTATTATTTTCATAAAACTCTCTTTTTCATTCAGTCTAATCTTTCATTAGACTATAGTTTGTTTTACTTTCTAACAATAATTCATAGATCCATAATCCATATTTTAGAAAATAAGACTAACTTTCAAATAGTTTCTTCTCACTAATAAACATGAATTTTAATTTCGTCAAAAGTAACACAATTATATATCTTACCAAATGAAATCAATAGTATCAATTTTACTTTAAAAGAATTCATTTGCTCATCAAAAAAAGAATTTCTAACAAGTGTTCATACAATCAACAATTTCTTCATTCATGATTACTAGTGCATGGCAAAATAATCAATTATCTCTTTTCTCATTAACAATTACAAGATGTAAATTTTAATTTACTAAACATAACATGATTCACTACCACAACAAGCAATAGTATAGATTTGTTCTATTTTATCACATCAAAATTTCTATACTACTCATTCATTATTATTAGTATGCATTATTCTATAATTAAAAAGCATGAGAACACCCACCTCTTATGAAGATTGAAACAAAAGTGGAAGCACAACTCCTAGCTCCTAGCAATTTCTCCTATTCTCCTAGCAAGAACTCCTCCAAGCAAAATGTACTCCCTTTCTCTCTTTCTTTTTTCTTTTTCTTATTTGAATTACTTTTTGGTGTGTAAAATGAGAAGAAAGAGGGTGCTATTTATAGGACAATGTTAGGGTCTAAATTGCAAAATTATACACCTAATAAATTACTCAATTTAATTTTTCAACTCTTCACTTTCTTAACTTCCAAAACTTCCAACCTTTCACTAATCCACCTCTCCAAAAGCCTAACCCCCACCTCTTCATGCTCTAACTCCCAAAACTCCCACCTCTCTCTCTCTCATCCTATTCAAAACCGGCCCCAACTCCAAGCACAAGAGCACACATAGAGACAACCCTGTGTTCACATACTTTCCGGGTGGGCCCAGCTTCCAAGTCAGCAGAGAGCTTCTCAAAGTGGGCCCCTCTTGATTCCAATAGCACGTTGTGCTGTTAAATACCCCTGTGGGCCCCTCCCACTAATGCCATTTCATTTTATTCATTTTACCAAATTAATTACACCATCCCATTTATACAAACAGCCCATCTCACACAGCACTACCAACTGGTTGTTTACCGTGTGGGCCCCCATCCATGACAAGTCAACACAAATTCAATTTCAAATATATGCATAAATATCACATATGTATATATATACTATACATATATATACTGTTATGTAGGTAATATAGTTTACTTTAAAATCTAAAATGTGTTATGCAAAAATAAATACACACACTCCAAAAATTTATTTTGAAAACGGATACGCTCAAATACGCGCACCGAAACACGTGCGTCACACGTAAAATGCCAAAATACGAAAATCGATTTTATCAACGAAAAAATGTTAAACATGATAAAATACAATATCAGAAAATATATTTATTATTTTTTACATGTTCTCCGATGTAATTGCTTTGTACGTGAAAAACACGTGCATTATACGTACAAAAGTATTTAGATTGAAAATGTGAGAAATGAATTTCCGTTTTATAAAAAAGTATTTGAATACATAAAATAAATAATTTAAACAATAGAAAATATTGCACGTAGCGTGAAAACACATAATTGATACGTGCATCGAAAACACTCAAAAGCACGTAAAACTAGAGATCGGAATATTGACTCAAAACAGGGTAAAATCAATACGGGAAATGCATAAACAGACGGAAATCCAAATACGTAGTGAAAACACGTTACAAAATACACGTGCGTAACACACAAGGACAAAATTATCATTTACAATTTTGCGGGGTGTTACACTCTCCCCCCTAGAATAGTTTCGTCTCCGGAACTCACTAGGGTAAATGTTGTATTTCGTACATGCCAAAGAAAATATCTTATTGTATTTAGAAAACTGTAAACTTTAAGAAAAATAAATGTAGTATAAAAATAAGTAAAGTGGAGATAACAAGACAAACTCGATATAGGAAAACTATGAGCATCAAAACTTTATAAGAACGAAACGAGAAAACTCGGGAAAATAACATAAGGAAATAAATATGATCATAAAGAATAGGATAGATTGAAAGAAGTTCCATACAGAAAAATAAACTTTGTCATTAATTTGGAATAGTTCAGAAGCATCACAAAATCAAATCGTATAAAATGAATACACATAAGAAAATTCAGAATATAATATAAATAATAAATGAAAAAAAAATAATAGTTGCAAATGTAAACGGATAAAAACACAAAGGACAAATCTTTAAGATTGAAATACAGATAAAACAACTTCAAAAGATCAAGACTGGGGAAGATAGACAAAATAATAGATATTCAAGTGATTAGTAGTATAAGAAAATATTTGTTCAAAAAATATTGAATGTTGAAAAGTAATATGAAAAAATTCACGAAAAATAATTTGAGAGGGAGGTGGGTAATGTATCATGAATTTAGGATCAACCAACCACGCTTCCACTGCACCACTCTGATATCCAGGGAAAATGTGCTCGCATATAATCTCACATCAATGTATACGAGGAGAGCATCATGAATGAAGTTGAATGCAAGTTCAATATCAACCTTCATTCACGACTCCAACCATCCAAAAATGGAAGAGAAAATATCAGCCTATAGAGCAACACAAATGTAAATCACTTACATTTAAATCTCTATAAACTGAACTCACACTTCTAATGTCCACTCTAGGGTGTCGTTCCTTTATAAATTTGTATTACTTGTGAAGCCTGCTCTGATACCATCTGTAACGCCCCGAATTCCAAATAAGACCGAATTCGAGATTTCACAGGATCTTTACTTCACTTCGTAAAATTTTACAAGAAAATTAAAACTTTTCAATAATACATCAGAGTTCATTACATCTTTATTTACATAGCGGAATCATAAAAGATTACAACATTGAAAACAAAATACAACTTATACAACTTTATCAAAGTAAGTCATCAATTGCATCATAACATCTTTACTCCTTCATGAAAAGTCCATTATCTGCATATTAAGCTGTGGGCACGTCAGTCACTTACAACTGACGAAAATGTTATACTCGGCCATCCTCTCTATGTCGTACATATAACGATCTCATTACTTTAACAAAGCACAAAAATTGAATGAACAATAAAGTGTCAAAAAGTGATTATTCTAAACATATAAGTATATGCGATGCCTTAATGCCTAATGCACACATTTTATACTAGGATGACACTAATGCATACTTATTCGGATTCTATACATCCCATACTACATAGGTCCGAGGGCAAGTACCTACGTACTCCATAATAAAGGGTTCGATCTCTCGCCATGACAACTACTCAGTAGTAAAACAAAGTTTAGATCATTCCACGAATTTGAATCCCAGCCCTAGAGTCCACCGCTGACTGTTATAACAGATCCCACATCGTGCGAATCATCCCGCAAGTGACCCTCTGGCCCCGGTATAAGTATATAGATTGGAGTATGGCAAACTATCCACCTGACTACTCAAGATCCCGGAGTCCACCGCTGACCCGACCTCATAGTCCCGGATTTAAATATAAAAGCCCGTCTCCCACAGAGCAACCTCAGTCCACCAACTGGGTCTATAGCCACGGAGATCCACCGCCGGCTATATAGAGCACCTCACTTACGTTTGCCCAGGTTTACTACATCTTCACTTATGTGCCTAATTATTTAGTTAAAGACATGAATAAATTTCCAAGCCTAGAATTAGTTTTACCTCCTACCGGACTTGATCAACAAATACGAGATAGCTCCATGGCCATAACTCAGGATATATCTCAACTCTTTTCAAATCAAATAGTGCTGGTACCCGAGGTCTCACTAACTCTAAATCACAACTTTTTCATGTACAAGAATCATGGGTATACATACCCTTCAATAATCATGTCTTAACTCAAAGTATTCTTTATCTTCAACCTATTCACAACCTGGTATATGTCTTGTCTTAGCATCATTCATACAATTCATTCGCTATCTTTCTAAGGCAACAATTTTTTTCATGAGTTTATAGCATAGATCCACATCTTTTTTAGGAAATTAATCACATAAAAATTCTTAACCACAAACAAGCATATTCATATAATTTCATCAAGGCAAACAAGTGATATAGTAATTCTTTCCAAAACTCGATATGAATTTTAATCTCATCTAGCATTTCCTACTCAACAAAAGGGTTTGTTTCTAACAAGAGAATCTCATAACTTATCACATATTTTTCTCAAAAAAAAAAATAAAATGAGAGTCATTTACTCAAATAATAATTTTGGAATCAAAATTCATTTACTATCTCAATTCCCTTTTCACTTTCTCAAAAAACTTACAAGAATAAATTTAAACTATTTCTAATAATAATTTATGTGATTTCATATAAAAAAATATAATTTTGTTTCACACTCCTTCATATCAAAAAATCCCCAAAGTGTAATACAACTCAAAAAAAATCAAAATGGTGAACCCAGGGTCTGCCGACCACACACAGTAGCGCCCAAAGCCCAACAGGCTAGCCACCAAGTCCATTTGGACTTAGTGTCATAAATTGGATTAAAAACCATTTTATACAAACAGTACAGATTCGGATTTTTATTGAGTGAATCAAAATAAAAGGTGACTATCAAGATTCGAACCTAAGACCTTTTATAAATAGTGCTCTGTGGTGCACTGGCTAACCAGTAAGTCCAAGTGTGATTTCTGATATCAAAATATACTATTATGCTTTTCTGTCATTCTACATAGGTCTGAGGGCAGGCACCTACGTACTCCACATTTAAGGGTTCAATCCCTCGCCATGAAACTACCCAGTAATAAAACAAGGTTTAGATCATTCCACGAATAGGGATCCCAGCCCCGGAGTCCACCGCTGATTGTTATAACAGATCCCTCATCGTGGGAATCATCCCGTAAGTGCCCCTCTAGCCCCGGTATACGTATATACATTGGAGTATGGTAAACTATCTGCCTGATTACTCAAGATCCTGGAGTCCACCGCTGACCCGTCATCATAACCCCGAATTTAAAAATAAAAACCCGTCTCCCACGGAGCAACCACAGCCACGGAGATCCACCGCCGACAGGGTCTATAGCCACGGAGATCCACAGCCGACTATATAGAGGCAACCCACTTACGTTTGCCCAGGTTTACTATATCTTCACTTATGTGTCTAATTATTTAGTTCAAGACATGAATAAATTTCCAAGTCTAGAATTAGTTTTACCACTTACCGGACTTTATCAACAAATACGAGATAGCTCCATGGCCATATCTCGAAATATATCTCAACTCTTTTCAAATCAAATAGTGCCGGTACCCAAGGTCTAACTAATTCTAAATCACAACATTTTCATGTATAAGAAATTATGGGTACACATACCCTGTAATAAACATGTCTTAAACCTAAATATTTTCATCTTCGATTTATTCACAAATGATCAAAATCTTATCCACAAAGCAACATTTTTCTTAGTCTTGTCACTATTCATGATCTCTTCATCCATTCACATTCTTTATAAGAAAATAATTTCTTTCAAGAACACAATTTCATCACATGCAATGTTATAACAAATCCAAGCTCTTCCAATGTCTCAAATCACTATAAAAATATTTCTTAAACAAACTACAAGTGCAATCCCTTTAAAAGATCACTTCACAAATACTACTTTTCTTTTCTTCACCACAAAATTCTATTCTCAAAATTTCATTTCTTTTTATACTTCAAAAATATACAAGAAAACTATCTCTTAATATTTCCATTTCATTTTATATTAATACTAAAGTTTTATTCCAATTCAAAAAAAAAAAACCATTCATGAGTAAAAACCCAAAAAAAACAAAAAAGAAGCCTGGGTTTCGAACCCAGGACCTGCGGCAATACACAGCCTGCGCCCACACCCCGAACCCACTAGCCGCTAAGTCCATTTGGACTTTTTGTCTTAATCCGAGATAAAAAAACCCTTATACATTCAGTACAGTCCAAACTTTTATTGAATGAAACCAAAATAAAATGTGACTATCAAGTTTTGAACCCAAGATTTCTCACAATAATGCTCTGATTTGCACTAGCTAACCAGTAAGTCCGAGTGTATTTTCTGTTTAGAAAATGTACTAATATACTTTTGTTTGAACTATTCAGAAAGTGGTTCTTTTCATGCAACTTCTTTATCCAAGATCGAATATTTCTAATAATTTGAAATAGAATTTTTCTTGACTGATATTGAATTTAAAAACAGTAAACGACCATTCTTAAATTCATTGAGACTCTATTCCCATTTCTTTAAGCAATTCTTTTTCTCATTTTTCACATAAACTTGTATAAGACTAGAGCAGTGTTCATAAAACTAGTTTATGTTCCTACTTTTACAAAATTATAACAATACTAGCATGTCACTTATTCATGAGAATTTCACAAAAAGACTCTTGCATGCAAAGTTTATATTTTCAATTATAACATGGCAAAATACACATATGTCAATACATCTCATGATACTAACTAAATTCATTTTGTTTTCTTTCTTCTTTCTTAGTTATCAAAGCATGATTTGAATATAACTTTCTTCAACAAATTTCATATACTCAACATGTACAAAATTTTGTAAACATACTAACATGATTCATATTATAAAAGAATTCTTCTTTTAATTAGCATGGTGGTAATTATTTGCTAAATCTCAACAAGATTATTACATATTATTCTAGCATGGATTTTATCTACATATTTCACAACCACATTAACTTAAATGAGGTGCTATTTATAGGTCTTAGCATGCATGTTCTACAACTAGAAAGTATGAAACCACCCACCTTAATTGAAGATTGGGAATGAGAAAGATGGAACCAACATCTAGCTCCTAGCAAGAACTCATCCTCCTCGCAAGAGCTTCTCCTCCTAGCAATTTCTCCTCTCCTAGCAAGAATTCCTCCAAGCACAAAAACTCTCTAACTCTCTTTCTTTTTCTTTCTCTTATTTTGATTTTGTTTTGGTGCAAAAGAGAAGGAGAAATGGGGTGCTATTTATAGGATATTGTTAGGGTCTAATTTGCATAAATCTCCACCTAATAACTCTCTCTTTACCCTTTATTTTCTTAACTCCTAAACTCCTAACTCTTCATGCTCCCAACCTTTCAAAAACTCAACTCCCATAACCCCAACCTTTTCCTCTCCCCCACTAGCCCAAAACCGGTCAACCCCATGCATAAATCCGGCCACACTAGTGTGTACAAATGTACACATGCACACATAATAAATACAATTTTCTATAGCTCTAAATGTGTACCAAAAGTTATAACTTGTCATGTATTAGTCCAAGCTTAACTTAGTTTAGGATTTTATTAATGGGCTTGTCCCATGAGCTTTTATTTTAATCAACTAGTTTAATTATCCTAGTGGGCTTTCCCTTAAGTTAATCTATTGGGCTAGGATTTATTCTTTAGGTCCATGGGTCAAAAGAAGTCTAATTAAAAACTTATGCATGCTAAAAATGGATAATGAGAGTAACAAAATGAGAATAAAAATTTAGCACGTGCATTATACGAGCAAAAATTAAAAAATGCATTTTTAATTAAATAAAAATACAGGGTGTTACAACACTCCCTCCTTAGAATAGTTTCGTCCCCGGAACTATACTTAGGAGCGAGAAAATACAAAGAAAGAAAAGAAGAAGTTTACAAACCTTCAGGCACTTCTGGCAAATGATGACTCGGATCTGGGACATAAACTCGTAACATGGACACATGAAAGATATTGTGCACTTGAGCCAACTCTTCTGGTAGTTCTAACCGATAAGCTGTCTTTCCAATTCTCTTCAATATCTTGTAGGGTCCAATGTATCTCGGGGCTAATTTTCCTCCCCTTCCGAACCGAATCACCCCTTTAGTCGGAGACACCTTCACAAAGACATAGTCACCTTCATCAAACTCCAGGTCTCACCTCTGGTTGTTGGCGTAACTCTTTTGCCTGCTCTGTGCGTCGACCAACCTCTTTCTGATTAGCTCAATCTTTTCTGAGGTCTGCTGCACAATCTCTAGTTCATACAGCTGCCACTCCCCTACTTCATACCAACTAACCGGTCAAATTCCAAAATAAGAATAAATCCGAGCCAAATAGATTAAAATAATGTGTGAAGGTTATTTGGAATTCGGTCTTATTAAAATACTATCCATTTCAACACGTGATACAAATTCTGTAACGCCCTGAATTTCAAATAAGACCGAATTCGAGAATTCATAGGATCTTTACTTCACTTCGTACAATTTTACAAGGAAATTAAAACTTTTCAATAATACATCAGAATTCAATACATTTTTGTTTACACAGCGGAAGGATACAATAATGAAATAAAATACAACTGTACAACTATAACAATGTAAATCATCAACTGCATCATAACATCTTTACTTCTTCATAAAAAGTCCATTACCTGCATATCAAGCTGTGGGCACACCATTCACTTACAATTGACGAAAATGTTCTACTCGGCCATCCTCTCTATGCCGTACATATAATGATCTTATTACTTTAACAAACCATAAAAATTGATGAACAATAAAGTGTCAAAAGGTGATTATTCTAAACATATAAGTGTATGCGATGCCTTAATGCCTAATACACATATTTTATACTAGGATGACACTAACGCATACTTGTTCGGATTCTATGCATCCCATACTACATAGGTCCGATGGAAAGTACCTACGTACTCCACAATAAAGGGTTCAATCTCTCGCCATGATAACTACCCTGTAGTAAGACAAAGTTTAGATTATTCCACGAATTTGAATCCCAGCCCCGGAGTCCACCGCTGACTATTATAACAGATCCCACATCGCGCGAATCATCGCGCAGGTGACCCTCTAGCCCCAGTATAAGTATATACATTGGAGTATGGCAAACTATTCGCTCGACTACTCAAGATCCCGGAGTCCACCACTGACCCATCCTTATAGTTCCGGATTTAAATATAAAAGCCCGTTTCCCACGGAGCAACCTCAGTCCACTAACTGGGTTTATATCCATGGAGATCCACCGCCGATTATATAGAGCACCCCACTTACGGTTGCCCAGGTTTACTACATCTTCACTTATGTGCCTAATTATTCAGTTCAAGACATGAATAAATTTCCAACCCTAGAATTAGTTTTACCCCCTACCGGACTTTATCAACAAATACGAGATAGCTTCATGGCCATATCTCAGAATATATCTCAACACTTTTCAAATCAAATAGCGCCGGTACCCGAGGTCTTACTAACTCTAAATCACAACTTTTTCATGTACAAGAATCCATGGGTACACATACCCTTCTATAAACTTGTCTTAAACTTAGATTATTTTCATCTTCAATTTCATTCACAAATGATCAAAATCTTATCACTATTCATGATCTATTTATTCATTCATCATCTTTATAAGCAATTAATTTCTTTCAAGAATACAACTTCATCACATGAAATTTATAAACAAATTCAAACTCTTACAATATCTCAATTCACTTCAAACATTCTTTAAATAAATAAGAGTAATTCTCTTCAAGAAAATCACTTCACAAACTAATACTTTATTCTTATTAAATAAAGAAATATCTATTCTTAAATAATCGATTTTTAAGTTCACATTATTCATCTTTCTATTTCAATTGTATCTCAAATACACTTGAAAAATTCTTCAACTATTTATAATAATCTCTATTTTATTTTGTAGAAATTCTATTATTTTCCCCCAATTTTTCTTTGCATTAAAAAAACTCACTTAAAAGATATTAAAAATGTCAAAAAAAAAAAAACAAATGTGGCCATAAGGTTTTGGAACCCACGACCAGGGCGCCCAAAGCACCCACCGAGCACCACTATGCCCAAGTGGCTTAATTGTCATAATACCATACCGGAAACCCGAAGTATCCACTTTCGGTTTTGGTTTTATTTTTAAATGAAAACAAAATAAAATGTACCCAATAAGTTTGAACCCAAGATCTCTTACAAGTACAGTAGTGCTCTGTGGTGCACTGGCTAACCAGTATGTCCAAGTGTGATTTCTGATATCACAATATACTATTATGCTTTTGTTCAACTTTTCTGTCATTCTATTATTTTCATAAAACTCTCTTTTTCATTCACTCTAAACTTTCATTAGATTATAATTAGTTCATCTAAACTAAATTTTCTTTTAACAATAACCCATGAATTAAAAAAAATCAATATTTTGACAATACATCTAAATTTCAAATCCATCTCTTCTCTTTTATGAATAAGCAATTTATCTCTTCATTTTAATCAATTAGCAATTTTCAACAACCAAATGAAATTATGAGCACCAAAATACAATTTTTACAAAAATTCATTTGCTTATCAAAAAGGAAAACTCAACAATCATTCACATAATAAAAAATCTCTACATTCAAGTATACTAGTTTATGACAACTAATCAATTATTTCTTTTCTCATTTGCAGACAACATGGTGATAATTTGTGTATTAATCATAGAAAAATTCTCCACATTTCTTGACACAAATAAAAGCATGTACTACTCATTTATTAATACTAGCATGCATAGTTCTAAAATTAGAAAGCATGAGAACATCCACCTCTAGTGAAGGGTTGAACAAACAAGATGGAAGTACTCCTAGCTCCAACCAAGCAATCCTAGCTCCTAGCAATTTCTTCTTCTCCTAGCAACTCCTCCAAGTAAGAACACTCTACTGTCTTTCTTTGTCTTTCTCTTATTTGCTTTACTTTTTGGTGTGTGAAATGAGAAGGGAAGGGGTGCTATTTATAGGATAATGTTAGGGTTCAATTTGCATAATTCTACACCTAATAAATCACTCAATTTAATTTTTCACTTTCATTTTCTTGACTCCAAAAACCCCAAACTTTTCACCTCTCCACCTCTCTGATTCCCTAACTCCCATCTCATCCTCTTCTAAACTCCCTAACCTGTCTACTCTCCTGTTCTCTCTCTGGATGAAGTATACAGCAGGTGGGCCACGTCACCTTTGACCGAAGTCAAAGAGCACAACAGCCAAGCTAAGCTTTGCTGTTTTCTTCCTTCAACGTGGGGCCCCATCTCATTCCTAATACATTTCACACGCTAAGCCCACCTACTCTTTTATATATATCATATGTATATATACTGTATATATACTGTATATTGTAAGTAAAATAGTTTTAATTAAAATTTATAGTTTGTCATGCACAATTAAATAAATACACATACTCTAAAAAAATTTATTTTTTGAAAACGAATACGCTCAAATATACGCACCGAAACAAACACATGCGTCGCACGTAAAATATCAAAATACAAAAATTTGACCTTATCAACAGATAATAAGAATACAATATAAGAAAATATACTTATTAATTTTATGACGTAATTGCTACGTACGTAAAAAATACGTGCATTATACGTACAAAAGTATTTAGATCAAAATGTGAGAAAATGAATTTCCGTTTTATAAAAATGGATTTGAATACAAAAATAAATAATTTAAAGCATAGAAAATATTACACGTAGTGGTGAAAACACATAATCGATACGTGCATCAAAAACACGTAAAGAGCATGTAAAACCCCGAGATTGAAATTTAATATTTTAGTTGATTTAAATAGGATAAAATATAGGAAAAATGCATAAATAGTTAGAAATAACAATACGTAATGAAAACACGTTACAAAATATACGTGCGTAATACACAAGGGCAAAATTGTTATTTTTAATTTTGCGGGGTGTTACAAGTCGGTGGCTCGAGGTCACCACTGACCGTCGAACCCCAAGCTTGTTATAAAATCCAGGGGGTGGCTCGAGGTCACCACCGAGTGCCGAGCCCCTTATGCTTGTTTGAAAAGCTATGGGGAGGCTCGAAATTACCACCGACCGTCGAGCCCCCAAAGCTTGTTGGAAAAGCTAGGGAGTGGCTCGAGGTCACCACCAAGCGCCAAGCCCCTTATGCTTGTTGGAAATGCTATGGGGAGGCTCGAAATCGCTACTGAGCTTCGAACCCCAAGCTTGTTATAAAAGCTAGGAGGTGGCTCGCGGTCACTTCCGAGCACCGAGCCCCCTATACTTGTTGGAAAAGCTATGGGGAGGCTCAGAATCGCTACCAACCGTCGAGCCCCAAGCTTGTTGTAAAAGCTAGGAGGTTGCTCGAGGTCACTAACGAGCATCGAGCCCCCTATGCTTAATGGAAAAGCTCGGGGGAGGCTCGGAATCGCTACCGACTGTTGAGTCCCAAGCTTGTTGTAAAAGCTAAGAGGTGGCTCGAGGTCACTACCGAGTGCCGAGCCCCCTATGCTTGTTGGAAAAGCTTTGGAGAGGCTCGGAATCGCTGCCGACCGTTGAGCTCCAAGATTGTTGTAAAAGCTAGGAGGTGGCTCGAGGTCACTACCGAGTGCCGAGCCCCCTATGCTTGTTGGAAAAGCCCTGGGGAGGCTCAAAATTGCCACCGACCGTCGAGCCCCCAAAGCTTGTTGGAAAAGCTAGGGGTTGGCTTGAGGTCACCACCGAGTGCCGAGCCCTTTATGCTTATTGGAAAAGCTAGGGGGAGGCTCAGAATCGCTCCTCTCTCTTGCTTTTCTCTGTAAGACTAGGAGCTTCTCTCTCTTGCTACCGGCAATGAATTTTACGGAGAACTCTCCGTTTACCGATTATCAGGTTAGTATCTTATTTTGCCATGTCGCACACTCAGTCTGTCTCCGAGGCGAGTTCTTCTGGCACGAGTGATGGTGATCAGGATTTGGACTCGACGTCGTGGGACCTGGATGACCGACCTGTTGGGGAGGGAGACAGTCGGACTCCATGTCCTGGGATACGGTTCTGGACGTGTCCCCCCTACAGATTCGTTAGCCGAAAATAGTAGAGTCCTCGGGCGAGGAGGTTGGGGAGGAAGAGTCTGAGGAAGGGGAGTCTGAGGAAGGAGGCAAGGTCGAAGAGGAAGTAGAGTCTTAGGAAGAAGGCGAGGCCGAGAAAGAAGTAGAGTCTGAAGAAGGAGGCAAGGCCGAGGAAGAAGTGGAGTCTGGGGAAAGAGGTGAGGAAGGAGGGGCTCTTCCCCCTCTCATTCCTTTGTCGACACCATCTCCGTCGAGGAAGCCCCGAACTCGTAGTAAGAAGCGGAAGTGGCGAGCGCCGGATAATCCAGGCTTGCCGAACGAGTTTGCACCGAAACCAGCATTTGACGTCCCCTTTTCCAAGACGGCAGGGTCGATCAGGATGTATCCCGATGACGTGGAGAGCCTTGTTCAATTCCACATGGAGGTACCTTCGACCAGCCAGCCTCAGATAAAGATGGACAACATGCTGTGCATCCTGAAGGCCGATTTCCTGCCCATCATAAGGGCCAGTTGTTTCATCCCCAAGGAGTACGAGCTGATGATTCCGAGCCCCGGTCTTCGCCCCACCACTAAATTGGCCCCCGGCTTCTACATGTTTCCCGAGGATGCTTTTGTCTTGGGGCTAAGGTTGCCACTGCATCTGTTCATCAAGAGGGTGCTGAGCTCGATGCAGAACAGCCCTAATTCATGGAAGCATTTGATTTGCTTCATTTTGAAGAGTCAAGAGAAGAAGGTCCCCCTTAAGTTGAATTACTTCCTCGCGGTCTTGGGGGTGAGCTCGCTCGGTGACATGGAAGGCATATTCTACATGTCGCCCCGCCCTCACAAGAGAGTGATGCACGGTCACCCGGACACCATAAAGGGGTGGAAGGAGAAGTACTTCGTTGTTGGGAGCGAAGTGCCATGGGAAATCCCTACGGTCTGGAACTTCTTCAAGCCTAACTTTAAACCCCCAAGGCGGAGGAACTTGACTGAGGAAGAGTTGGCTGATGTAGCAAAAATCATGGAAGGGCACAACATCGGATGGCCACGCATGACCGAGATACACCTTGCACGAGCCGGACTGAGTCCAGCCGACCCCTGTACGTTTTTGTTTCGTCCTTGTCTAGCCTTTTGCTTCCGTATTAACATTTTTTTTTCTTTTTGCAATGATGAAACCAAAGAAGCTTGAGGCGAGGAAGGCCCTGTTGGTGCTGGCCCAGAAGAAGAGGGCCCGAGAAGCAGCATCAGGGGCAGGGCCAGCCCAAGGGGCGGCAAAGGTCCCTACGGAGCCGTCCCCCAAGAAGCTGAAGAAGAAGCACTCGTTCCATGAGGCGAAGGAGATGGGACCGAGCATGAGTAGCCAAAAGGTTACTGAGGTCCTGAGTGCAGGGACCCCCATCCTCCGCCTCGATGCCAGGCAGATGGTTGGCGAGGGGGGCTAAGGCCGTATGCCCCGGACTGGTCAGTGAAGGAGACAGACTCGCTGGCCGAGAGCCCGATTGCGATGGAGGTGGCCGCTAAGATTGCCACGGTGCACGACCGGAACATTCTGGCGACCGAGACCACGGAGACGGCCCATATGAAGTGGGCTCAGGCTCAAGTGGTGGTAAGTGCTGGTTTTTTTTCTATCTTATTCATTTCTTTTGTACTGGGTAATATTCTGATATTCCCTTCTCGACCAGGCGTTGATGATGGGGGATCAGATGAGGAGGTGCATAGAGAAAGAGGTCCAAGCCGAGAAGCGGAACTCCAACCGATACCTTCGGAAGGCGAAGAACGTCAAGCTCGAGCTGACGGCCGCTAAGGGGAAGGTGCACACCCTCCAAGCTGAGCTCGTGTCTCAGCAGGACAGGCATCTTCGTGAACTGGCCGCGGCCCGGGGAAAGGCACAGGCGGAGTACGAAGAGATGGCGATGGCGGTGGCAGACGAGCTGAACGGCGCCCAAGACGAGGCTTATGATAGGGCAAAGGAGCACTTTCTACTCCTTTACCCAGAAGCGAAGATCGACCACCTCAACTACGGGTGGGTAACCCCCCGTGCATCCGCCCACTCCCGGGGGCGAGGGCAACGAGGCTCCGAGGGACCTCGCCTTGGAGGAAGAGGCGGTGGTGCGGCAGCCGATGAAGAGGTGCAGCTCCCCCCTGCAGTAGCTAAAATACTTTCTTCCCCTTCCATTTCCCTTGTTTTTTTTTTCTTTCTGTATTGCCGAACGTGGACTGGCTATCGTTTTTTGTAATCAATTTTTGAATCAATACAACTGGATTTTTGGGCTGACCTTCTATGACTTGTGTGGATTTTTAGTGAATCATGGTTTCCTTCTCTCTTGCCAGATTAACGAGGCCCTGGGTGCCGACCTCAGTTCAACCGAGGTCTGTCGACTTCGGAATAAGCTAGAATCCAAGGAGAGTGTCTTGATCCGCTATTGCAAGCAGGCTCGCGATCGAGATGCCGTGGTTGGTTACTTTATGAACAAGTCCACGGAGCATAGCTTAGAGGTGGCGCGCCTGAAGAAGGCCATAGCCGATCGGGACTGAGGGAGTGCCGAGACGAACTGGTCCCTATCTGATGCTTCCACCCGGAGACTGACCTCCGAGTCCGTCCTTCGCGGGTAGGGGTGGTATACCGTACCGTAAAAAAATTACTTTGCCATCTATCGTACCGGAGTACTTGGTACACAAATTTCTCTACCATTACTGTGCCAAAATTTTGGTACTACCGAGTTCGGTAATACCGAAATATCGATATGGTAATGGTAGTACCGGATATCAAGAAATATGGTTGTACCAATTTCAAACTTTGTTTCTCATGACCGAGTGGCACAATAAACTAGCCATCAAAAATTCTCTACTGAATCCAACAAACTCTTGTATAGGAGAAATGAATGCTTACTGGAGAGTTCTTTATTTCTTGGAGAAATTCACCAAGTGCAGAATCAACTTGCTGTCGTATTTCATGACTGGAATCACTTAACATATTAAATGAACCTGCATATTTATAACAACTTATATAAGATTGCATTCCAACAGGTAGATATGTAATCCTTCAGCATAATTTCTAGAAATATTACCATCAAGAAAATCTTGAAGGAAACCAAGCATATCAATATTTGGAACACTATCCAAGACTGTGATCCATCCCACCAAAAATTGCCATACATAAGGATTCAGTACATTCATGCGCTCCCTTAAGAGTGGTATGAACTCTTCTATGTTGCAATACACAAGGGAATACAATGAATGAATTTAGTTCACTCTTCCATTTCAACTAAAACAAATTTAGATGATGCCAAAAGGTGTACGTGAACTAATCACTCTCGGTTACAATATCCTGGATAACAAATTATGTTTATAAAAAGGATGCGTTAATAGCTAATACAAAAAAAATTCTTAACCCAAAATTCATAACTAGTATCTAACCTTGACAAGTCGGTCCAGTAAATGAGCAGCACTTTGCACACTGGGGTCTGAATCTGCAGATAGCTTGCAAAGTGCATCGAAAATCTGATTGAGATATACAATGAAATCTCCTCTGACAACCTGAAGCAGAAAGAATGAGAATAAAAAAATCATTCATATTACCCAAAAAAATCATGCAATACCCTGTTGAACTAACTAGTATGATAGTATCCTTAGTGAGATCAGAGATTGACCATGAGTTGCATGATGAATTGGGTTTTCATCTTGATGAATGTAAGTGTAACACTCTGTGTTAAGAAATAAATAAATATATATATATGTTGAAAAGGTAAACAGGTATAGGCTGTTTGATTATATATACATAAATGGCATTAGTTGAAAAATGAATAGTTAATGGTGGGAGGGCCCACGTTCTTGAAATTGAACAGCAAGCTTGGCCGTGTTGTATATATGCATGTTGACTTTGGTCAAAGGCTATGTGTGGCTGATGTGGCATTTGAAAGTTGGGCCCCACCCGGGATTAGTAGGTTTCGGCTGTGTATTGGTGTAGAGAGAGTGTATGCATATTGTCCCATATCGGGAGTTAGCTATAATATAATAATATATAAATATAATAGCCTATGATCAAGAGTCACCCATCCGGTTAACTACCTTTTGAGAGGCAGCCTGTGGTGGGCAGTTGTACTAAATAGTATCTAATTTTTCTTACAAATTGTATAAATTGTCTGAGCCAGCGGTAGGGGCGTTAAAAATGGTATCAGAGCCGACTTTCGACACTGAGTGTGGATAAGAGTGGGCGAGATGTATGCCTGAGATGGAGCTATAGATGTATATTGGGTATGCCTGAGAGGGAGCGAGGTGGTGGCCTGAAATAGTGGACCACTAGCAGAATCAGGGTAATGTGCAACTAGCAGAATCAGGGTACTCCACTCCACATCGGCTAGAAAGGAGATCCTGCACTAGATTGTGCATGCCTTGTCCTCAGCGAGGATGCTGATTTCCGAAGGGGGGGTGTCTGTAACATCCTGTGTTAAAAAATAAATAAATAAATATATGTTGAAAAGGTAAAAAGGTATAGGCTGTTTGATTATATATACATAAATGGCATTAGTTGAAAAATGAATAGTTAATGGTGGGGGGGGCACATTCTTGAAATTGAACAGCAAGCTTGGCTGTGTTGTATATATGCTTGTTGACTTCGGTCAAAGGCTATGTGTGGCTGATGTGGCATTTGAAAATTGGGCCCCATCGGGATTAGTAGGTTTCGGCTGTGTAATGGTGTAGAGAGAGGTATGCATATTGTCTCTATCAGGATTTAGCTATAATATAATAATATATAAATATAATAGCATATGATCAAGAGTCACCAATCCGATTAACCACCTTTTGAGAGGCAGCCTGTGGTGGGCAGTTGTACTACATAGTATCTAATTTGTCTTATAAATTGTATAAGTTGTCTGAGCCAGGGGCAGGGGCGTTACAGTAAGTTTAAGTATAATGTTGTTGTTCAATATTGACTGTTCCATAAATTAAAGAACCTAATACTTTTATTATGATCGATACCTACAAAAATTCCCTTACCATTACGATGCCGCACATCAACTTCCCCACAGCATATTTTACTAGCAACAATAAAAGGGATTTAGCCAACTCTCCCCAACTCTGTTTCAAATCTCAATCCCTTCCTCCCTCTTTCTTTTCTAGTTAAATCAAGAGATAAATGACTCCTACAAAATACAAATATACTAATCACCTGCATCCCCCTTTTTGGTGCAACTAACTTCACCGATGAGGAAAATTCGCTACCTCCGGTCTAAACACAGTGCTAGCAACAAATGGGTATTGCAACTGCCAAAGACCAGAGTACACAGAATCATACTATACAATGCTTCAAAGATTGCTAGTACGTAATTTAAACTAGCAGTCATACTATAAAAGCTAAATTCTGCTTGAAAACGACGTATTATAAGTTTATCACCCATTCTATCAAAACCGAGTAAAAGAAATAAACGACAGTACGTACCGACGCAGTTGACTTTCGGACTAAAAGGATCTGTTGCCACTTGCTCCTTGTAGCTCTTGAAGCCTTCAATTATAAGTTTATAACCTACCGAAAAACAAAAATGTTTTTTTTTAAATCACAAAAATCGATAGTAATTGAAACAATCAAATTGAAAGCTCAAATTCAAATAACTAAGCACAATAAATTACCCTTCCGGAGTCCGGACTGTCCAGTACGGTGATTCGATGAAGAGGAAGATCTGATTCGATGAAGAGGTGATTGGGTAATTTGATTATCAGTGAAGATGATGAAGACTAGCATCACTAGCCGATGGCTAGGGTAGAAAAATCAAAAAAATGAAAAAGAAAGATTGGGCCTCGGCCTAAAATTTATTCTGGGTCTGGCTTTTAAAATATAAAAATTAGATTAAATATATTCGGTACGGTACGGTATACCAACGGTATAAAAATTTTGCACCGGTACCATCCATGAAAAATCAGTATGGTACAATACCGAAAATTTGGTACGGTATTACCAAGTTTCGGTATTTTTTGGTATGGTAATGGTATGGTACGGTAATATGGTATTTTTTGACACCCCTATTCGCGGGGTGGTGGTTAAAAAAGAGCTAGAGATCCAGAGGTTGAAGATCCTACTAAGCACCGGACGGTCTCGGTTTGGCCATCCAGAGCCAGGAGGCCTATCTGTTTTGGGTTCCTCACCGACCCTGTATCTAGATATGGCAAGGCCCGCTGATGCGCAGAGCTCGGTTGCGGGGATGTCTACAATGGCTATGCCCAAGATGGGGGATGAGATTGCTAGAGGGCGGAGCTGTTCCGCAGGACTCGAGGCGGCTCTGGTGAGCTCGGAGGGTCTGGTGAGAGACCCTTAGGTAGAAGTAGAGTGAGAATGCTGTAATGTTTTTTAATTGTACCGTAGCCTTTGAGGGCATTTTATGAATAAGATTTGATTTGTCCGATCCTCTTTGACTTGGAAAAATTAGGTTGTTAACTGTCCCTCAAACCGGACTCCAAACCCCCTGCTTTGTAGGCAACGAGGGAGTGACTCGAGACCGGCGTCGAATGCCGATTCGCCCTGGTTAGGGTTGCCACTTGGTGGGAGGATCCCTGCTTTCCTCGGGAGCCGAGCCGTTTCGTCTTCCAACATCTTCCCAATGTCATAAATGGGCCTTTCTAGAGGGCTATATAACCCTCACCCCTTCACCAGTAGTTCATCAGAAATCGTCTCACTTCATCATGGGTTCTCGTCGTTGGTGACTCTCTTTACACCCTCTGACAATTCGGGGTAACGGCTATGAGTACTGTTTTATCCCCTGTTGTCAGTGGGTGAGAGGTGGGTCGATCCCAGAGGCGAGGCTCAGGGCGTTTGTGGAAGGCGAGCGCCCGCAATAAAACTTTTGGCCGAAAGTCCCAGATCGGTGGCTCTCCTGCCACCCTCTGACAATTGGGGGTAACGGCTATGAGTGCTGCTTTACCCCTATTACCAGCAGGTGAAAGGTGGGTCGATCCATGGTTCAGGACTCGGGGTGCTTGCTGAAGGTGAGCGCCCTAAAACTTAATGAAAACTTTTGGGTAGGGGGGAGAGCTGAAATCCTGGCCGAAGGTTCAAGACTTGGTTGCTTTGACGAAAAACCCCTCGGTTGCTTGGAGGGTCGAGCCCCTTACCATGGAGGAGTTGTCGGGTTGTGGCTCGGAGGCACTGCCGAGCGCGTAACCCAGTTAACTTGAGAAAGCAAGGGCGTGGCTCGAGGTCAATGCCGAAGGTCGAGTCCCTTTAACATGCGAGAGTTATCAGGTTGTATCTCGGAGGCACTGCTGAGCACGAAGCCCTGTTAGCTTAAGAAAGCTAGGGTGTGGCTCGAGGTCAATGCCGAGGATCGAGCCCCCTTAACATGGAAAAGTTATCGGGTTGTGGCTCGGAGGCACTGCTGAGCGCGAAGCCCAGTTAACTTGAGAAAGATAGGGCGTGACTCGAGGTCAGTGCCGAGACTCGAGCCCCCTTAACATGGAAGAGTTGTCGGGTTGTGGCTCGGAGGCACTGCCGAGCGCGAAACCCTGTTAGCTTGAGAAAGCTAGGATGTGGCTCGAGATCAGTGCTGAGGGTCGAGCTCCCTTAACATGGAAGAGTTGTTGGGTTGTGGCTCGGAGACACTGCCGAGCGCGAAGCCCTGTTAGCTTGAGAAATCTAAGGGGTGGCTCAAGGTCAATGCCAAGGGTCGAGCCCCCTTAACATGGAAGAGTTTTCGGGTTGTGGCTTGGAGGCACTGCCGAGCGCGAAACCCTGTTAACTTGAGAAAGCTAGGGCATGGCTCGAGGTCAATGCCGAGGGTCGAGCCCCCTTGATATGGAAAAGTTGTCGGGTTGTGGCTCGGAGGCACTGCCGAGCGCGAAACCCTGTTAGCTTGAGAAAGCTAGGGCGTGGCTCGAGGTCACTGCCGAGGGTCGAGCCCCCTTGACATGGAAGAGTTGTCGGGTTATGGCTCGAAGGCACTGCCGAGCGCGTAACCCTGTTAGCTTGAGAATTCTAGGATGTGGCTCAAGGTTAATGTCGAAGGTCGAGCCCCCTTAACATGCGAGAGTTGTCGGGTTGTGTCTTGGAGGCACTGCCGAGCGCGTAACCCTGTTAGCTTGAGAAATCTAGGGCATGGTTCGAGGTCACTGCCGAGGTTCGAGCCCCCTTAACATGGAAAAGTTATCGGGTTGTGGCTCGGAGTCACTGCCGAGCGTGTAACCCTGTTAGCTTGAGAAAGCTAGGGCGTGGCTCGAGGTCAATACTGTAATATCCTGATTTTTCATTTATGAGAATTATTATTTTGAATTATTAATTTGTACGTATTGTGCACGTGCAATCTTGTGGTATAAATTTTTATAATTATTTTCATTACATAAACAAATGAGTATACGTATATATATATATGTCTTTTCTATTGTTTTATTAAAAGCCTATTTTTAAACAAGCATAAGTATTCCTTTATTTTGAGCCAAATCTAATTTATTTTAAATATAGACTAATTTGGCCCACTAAATAAAAGCCCATCAATTTATTTTCTCTTTTAATTCTTACAACTTGTAGTGTAGACAATTTTATAGACTTTTTTTATAAAAAAATAAATGTACAACTTTTTAGGATAGGGGGCTTTAGAGACACGTGCATTGCACTAGCACGTGTTTGTGCTTGTTCTTTTTGAGGCCGGATAGGAATGGGAGGGAAAAAGAGAGAGTGGAGTTTGTGGGAGGTGGTTTTGTGGTCATGGTTGGTTACTACAACTTCCCATTTAATCCTAGCTCTTGTTTCTTAACTCCTAGATCAATCCTAGCCTTCTATTTGCCCCAAATTCTTGTATAAATACCCCCCTCCCCCCCTCCCCCAGCCTAACTATCCTTACACTTCTCATTCATCAAACCTATAGTGAAAGAAAATAATCATTAATAGTAGATTGTTGCATTGGTAGAGAGTGAGAATAAAAGATTGAGAGTTGAGTATGCTTGCATTTCAAGGAGGCCGACAACACATCAAGAAGGCTCGGTTTGCACTCAAGCAAGGAGGAGAAGTACTCTTGGGGCAAGCTCAAACTAGGAGGAGAAGGGCTCTTTCATTCTAGGAGTTGTTTTGTGGGTTTTCTCTCCAAATTAGGTGGGTGATTTTCCTTACTTCTAATTCTAGTCACCATGCTAGGAATGATGACTTAATTTGCATGAAAGAAACTAATAAGAGTACATTAAATTTGAAAAAGGACTTGTTAGATGATATAATTAATGCTTGGTAGATTGTATGTTAACTTATCATGAATCTTAATGTTGTAGCACAAATTGTTTTGTAGTTATGGAAATGTTAAATTGGGATTATGATGATGCAGAAATTGAGTATGAATTGCTAGTGGATGAAATTATTGTTTATGCACTAAATGAACTATTGTGATATTCGTTCTAATGTATAAATTTGTCCTATACATTGGGTTAATGAAAGAGGGGGAAACAGGGATTTATAATTATAATGTGATTTATAAATACCAAATTTGTGTTTGAGAACTGTCAAATTGAGATATGGAAAGAGTAGTATATAATTTAAATTATTGTATGAAAAATGTATGTTTTATTAGTGAGAAAATTATTTTAAAAATAATGGAGTGTTAATTTAAGATGAAATTAGTATTCTGGAGATTTACATGACATCTTGTGCAAGTAAAATGAAGATAAGAGCTTTTGAACATCGAAATTATTTAATGAAATAGAGAGTCGATATGAATAGATTTCGAATTGTACTTGTAACAACCTGAGCTTATAGCTCAAGTGGTCAGTCGCTCTGGTGCTATTGTAGCGTGGGCGTGTGGTTTCAAGGGTCGCTGGTTCGATACCCTGTGTCCACCTTCTTTTATGTGCGACATAAAAAAAATTAACCAATACCGAACAGAGAGTATAACACTCTCTGATCCCTCTTCATATCGCTAGCGCGCATTCGGCCGAGTGGCTAGCGCGTGGGGTTGTTTTCTCTAAGGTTGCGGGTTCGATTCTGGTTATAGCCAGAATACATTTTTTTGACAAATTGATTTTTGGGGGCTTTCTTGATGTATAAAAATTCCAAAAAAAATACCTTTATTATTCTAAAATCATACACAACCTATGAAAATTAATTGGGAGTTATTGGACTAAAATAAAGTATATTTTTGAGGTGAAATTGTATTCGAACTGTTGTTTCTTACCTTTATAATTTCATAAAAATGCGTGATTTTCATGAGGTGATTAATATAAATGTTAAAAAGAAAAATTGATGGAAGGAAAATATAATTGTGATTTTTGTATGGGTTATTTTGTCAAAAGGGTAGTGTGACAATAGTGATTTTGGTGAATATTCACTTTGACTAGATATTTTTGTAATATGATCTTAATGTGGGAATAAATGTTGGTTATTGAAATGCATGATTTACAATT